>BTPG01000001.1:301678461-301690961 GCA_036245525.1 Semisulcospira habei | reverse complement strand
ATTGAACAATTAGGGGATGACTGGGACTGACTAAGGCTAAGAGACTGAACAGAACGGAAACAGCACTGTGGTCCGTGGCCTGTCAGGTGCACCATATGCCATATGTGACATAGACCGGAAACTGGTTTAGTGTAACCAGATCATTGAGTTTGGATGGTTGCAGTTGAAAAAGTAAGAAAATCATGAAAAATTTGAAATTTTGCCAAAATATCGCTGTGCATGCAGTTTTATAGGCGTTTTGGCATGTTTTGCATGGCAACACCCTGTTTACCTGCACTGTGAGCTAGGTTTAGTGTGTTTGCTCATTTATTTTTTGTCTTACAGGTAGTCATGAGTCTTTCCTTCGACCATGAGCTGTGACCTTTGACCTTGACCTTGAAAGGGGTGGGGTTTGGGGTGTTCAGTTTGATAAATGCGTTAAAAAATTCATTCTTTCAGTTATTGAAGTTGTGTGGGGTGGGTGTAGGGTGGGGTGGGTAGGGGTTTGGGTTGGAGGTTGGGGGGGGGGGGGGGGGAGGGGAAGGGGGGGGGGGTTGGGGGCTTAAGGTCAAAGGTTAAGATAAAAACTACAATGAAACAGTGTTAGCATGTGCATTTCATCAGACAGCTGACCTCAGAGTGAAATAAGCGGCCAAAATATTGTGACATGCAGATCAGTGTTATTTTGCATGGTACTGCTACACTGGTTGCATCTGAGGTGTCATTCTGCTGTAATTGTCATGAGGGATGTCTCTGGTGTCTATTCTAAACCAAACACAAGCACTTGTACACTGAGTAAAGCTCATTTGAGTGCATTGTTATGGGACCAGCAGTTGCAGGCACCAGGAGAGGGTTTTAAAGGAGTGTTCACAAGTTTGGCACACACATGCCTACTGCATCTGCAAGATGAGCTGAGGTGTTTTGAGACTCTGACAAGTGTGTTTTATATAAAAATGAACTGTACATAACCATTTTTCTATGCTACCTCCTAAATCAGCACTCCAGACACTTGTTAGCGTATGCGGCGTGTCCCGCGTAGCATAGTTTTGGTTGTTTTGTGTAGTATTTTCCTGTGGGATAGCTCAATAGACTTAATGTTTAAATTGCAGAGCTGTTTCATGACCCCTTTTGCCTAGGGAAAGATTGCCAGCAGCATATAGGGCATGGCAGCTGGTTACAGGCCTCTTCCAGCTTGTTGTCACCAGACAACAGGGTCAATGAGGATGCCTGGGTGTTGTCTTTTGGGCTGCCCTAAGATACACAAGGAAATGGCCTTGGGTCTGAAAGCTCATTTGTCATCAGTGTCAGTGTCATGGTAACTTTTTAACGTTGTCCAGCCCACCAGAAGTCAGTTTGACTGTATTGCATGCGTGTGTAAACTTGGAAAAACAGAAAAAGTAGAGGGGTAGGCAATGGAAAAATATGAAAAAAAAAAACACTTTCATGTGCCTGTGTCTCAAATGCAACATTTCTGAAGATCAGATATATTACTTGATGTACATGCCAATTTTGGAGGCATTCTGACCATATCTACGCTGTTTTTCATGGCATCAGATATGCATGATCCAACACATCAACAGCATTGTAAACGCCACATCAAGGCACTTCACATAATGGGCTATAACATAAAGATGCAGCAACTTTCAAGGGTGTCACTTTGGGTTTGACTTAGCTATTGTCTAAGGGTTGCACTGATGGCAGATTGAATGGTGTTCAGGTGGGACAAGTTTCTCTGACAGGTCACGGTATACATTTAAATTGGGAAGTTGAGGCAGTGTTTTTAAAAATAATTTTTGCCTTGTTTGAAAATTTGAAGTTGGGCTGATTGTGGGAATGTGCTGGAAATTTGTGGTTAGCTGAGAGGAGACATGTTTGGTGCTTTGATTCATACCATCCTGAGCTTATCCAGTGGACATTTGTGAGCCTATGTTGAGTTGCCTTTGACGTAGTGATTTGAGGGGCACGCTGGTTTCAGCTGTGCTTGGGTGTGGGGTTGGTAAGGAACCAGTTTCATAACCAAGAAATGAGACGGGTCATGTGCTGGTTTTTTTTTTTTTTTTTTTTTTTTTTTTTTTTTGTGCATGGCAAATGTGCAGCTGGTGGGCGGTAGTGTTTTTTTTTTTTTTTTTGTTTTTTTTTTTTTTTTTTTTTTTTAGGGAATTGAACAATTAGGGGATGACTGGGACTGACTAAGGCTAAGAGACTGGACAGTACGGAAACAGCACTGTGGTCCGTGGCCGACAGAAACAACCGACGAAGACTCACGAAACATGGCGAACTCAGCATGACGGAAACACACAACAACCAACGAAGCTTTACGAAACATGCCGAGCTTTCCAGCAGACCGAAAGCAGCAGACGACACTTTTCTAACAAACATGAAGCTAATCAGTCTGTTGTTTCTCGCATTGTTTCTGCCATTTACAGTCGGTGCTAACCAAGAAATCGTTGTGAGTAAACGAAAAGCATTATTTGCTCTTGACATCGGGTTTGCAGAAACACTGAAATCATTTGCTGTTTCGGACTGATCGCGACTTCCCAGTGAGTCCTAAATAGCAAACGAATATTGCTGTTTGGGATCTTGTGATGTGCCAAGTTAGATCTCAAAACAGTGCGTCTAGACGAGTCTTAGATCTACCGGTGTTTATTTCCCCGCCCATCCAAGTAGAGTTAGTTATTTGGGTTTAATGCAGAGCAGGCGACTAAGGCCATCTCACGGCGGACATCAGAGTAGAGGATGAAAAGAAGTGCTTACGTTAAAGAAATATTTTAGTCTGAACAAAAATGCACGTGCATATCTGTGCGTAGAAAGCGGGGGAATGGGGAGAGCACCCTCCCCCCCCCCCCCGGAAATGTAAAAAGGGGTGTGGAGGGCAGAGTATCCCGGCCGTGCACCCCGCCCCCCCCCCCCCCCTTTCCCATTATATTTGGAGAAAAGATGAGATTTTAATTTTTATAAAGAAAAAAAAAAAAAAAACAAGTGAGAAGACTGATTTTCTGCTTGATTTTTTTTCCTACGTTGAACTGTTGTTCCTCCCCCCCCCCCCCTCACCCCCCTTTTCCATCTCCCTCTTGTTGGATTTTTTTTTTGGGGGGAAGAGGCTGTTGCACTGTCGGTAACCTTCCCCCCCCCCCCCCTCTTCACCTCCAATGTTTGCCTAACATACATTGAATATAGTATTTATACAATTAACATGCGGGACTACTTCGATCTCAAGCATGAACTAGTTTCGGTTCTCTTTCAGCAGTTGCACCCCTTGCTGTCTATGCTCGTCGTGCTGATAATACACATGCTTCATTGTTTAGGAAGCCCAAACATGGTACGGGGGACGTCGCCGAGACCTTGGCAACGAGTCTTTGATCCTCTGCTCCACTGTAAGCATCTGCCTTTTGTGTAACTCCTTTACTTGCAGGGGACGCAGATCTTTGTAAAATACGGCCAACAGCACCAGCCGTCCAACTAACATGAAATCAGCATGGTGTTAACGAAATGCATAGACCCTCATGAGGCCTCGCAGTTGCGGGGCTCATGCGGATCTATGACTCTTGCAGTTGGATCGAGATAATTTTTTCGCTTGCATGAGTTTATTTTGTAAAAATAAAAGGATGTGTAGCTATAGGTTTGGTTGGTGTGGAGAGCGGAGGATGGGGGAAGGGGGGTGGGGGGGGTGGGGAGGCAGGGTGAGTAGATGGGTTGGGATGGGGAGTAGCCCAGGTTTCATGCTGGCAAATCTCTTCCTAAACCCAAATCTTTCTTGATTTCCAAGGTTGACTGGTAACAAACCCCTTCGCTGCTAGTGAACACAAATTGCGCGTCTGATATACTAAAGACTGACCCAACATTCGCGTGAAGATAACAGATGTAAATGGAACCCTATTCCCTCGTCCCCCCCCCCCCCCCCCCCCCCCGAAAGAAAAAGAAAAAAAAAAAAAGAAAAAAAAAAAAAAAGAAAAGGCATAAGAACATAGTACTAACAACTTGAGAGACTTTGAGAGACTGCGGGGGCTCATGAGGGTTTATGTCTCTTGCAGCTGTGTAGCGTTCCTCTTGCCATGACAGTAATAAGGGGGCTAAACTTCTTCAACTTCTTTTCATTATTCAGCATGGGGAACCAAGAAACAGTGAGTTAGCATCAACCCCTTCACTACCGGGTTTAAGAAACACCATCCAAATTACTGCAAGAGGCAAAGATTCTCATGAGCCCCCGCAAATGCGGGGGCTCATGAGTATCTGTGCCTCTTTCTGGCCTCATTTATAGAACGGTTAAAACCCCAAGGCCGCTTTTCGGAAATTGGTAGTCACCCAACAATTTTAGGAGATGAATTGACCAGGCGCCAAGCTAATCTGGCACTACCTTTGAATTATCATGGTCTATCCACCTCATGCTGTAGTGCGTCAGGGCTGAATGGGATCAGGTTATCAGCTAAGTCTCTGGTGATTTCTGAGTTGGTCAGTATTCTCGTCGACCTGCAGTCAGAAAGTCAGGATATGTTATAGCATAGAAGTGAAGTGTGCGTATACTTTCATTTTTAGACAGACCGAGCGGCTCCCATTCTCAAACTGTTTAAATCAACGCTCGAGTTGACTATTAACAGTTTGAGAATGGAAGTCACGAGTGTCTAGAAATGATAATAATTATACGAACACTTTATGTTTATGGAACCTTTCACGACCTTAATCCAGTCACTCAAAAAATCAAACGAAGCAGACGATAGTTTTGCTTTAGCCTGTTTGTCGGCTGCCGGCCTGTCTGAGCTGCTAATCGCTGATTCCGTTGAGTTTTGCTGCTTTGTAGAGCAAATAATGTAAACGATGGATATCTGCAGCAGTGACGACGAATCGCACCGTTTGTCTGTTTCACTTTCATGTGTTTGTATCGCATTTGTGAGGAGCGCGATATCATTGATTCTAGTGTGGAGTAAGCCGTGGTTGTTTTGCCGCTTAGAGAAATACTATGGATCCCAGAAAGCACCGGGCAGTAAGTGGGGTTAGTTGCTATATAAAACTGGCCCTATAACCCTCTGGGTGTCGGTAGCGCTTTTCGCCGAGATGATTCCCGAATTGAATCACTTCGACAAACAGCGCTACTGACAGCCAAGAAGGTTGCACTTACGTAAAGAAGAGCATCATCCTTAACCGCTGAAACTAAATCCACCGAGTTTGAAGATACACGGTCAAGATTTTCCAAAGGAAATTACGATTTTGACAAGGAAATGAGGCGGTGGAAAATCCTGTGTCACGCGGTTACTGTGTCGAAGCTCAGATTACGGGCGGGGGTGGGGGGTGGGGGGGGGGGGGGTGGGTGGGTGGGGGGAGCTGGGGGGGAGGGGGGGGGGGAGGGAGGGTCAATGCCTTAAAATCATGATTCGTACATTTTTCGGGTTCTAGTGATTCGTGATTGCAAATTTGTCATCCTCGTGATCCGCGAATAGAAAAGGGGTCGTCGTGAAACGTGAGCACCAAAATTGGAATTTCGTTATCAGTGAAAACGTCCAGATCATTTCGTGAAACGTGAAACTCTGATGTCAGACTGTAAATGTTAGTTTAAAACGTCATCACCTCCCCTCCCCCCCCCCCCCCACACACACATACAGTCGTTTGCATTTGATTTTTGAGGGCCCCACCTCCCCCCCCCCCCCAGTCCCCAACCCCCACCCTGTTTTGGACCAGTGAAAGAGGTAATGAAAGCGGTACCTTTTCTCTTCATCGTCTCACCACCCCTCTCTGTGACAAAAGGTTTTTGAAAAGTGTGTAAGCGCGACCCTATTTTCTGATTCGAGAACACTGTGGGTTGTATTGTTTCATTTCCACGTACCTCTTCGGACGGTTGCTTTCCTTATTACATCACAATTGCTCAGTCTTTCCAGTGCCCCAGCGCATTATTCCACACACACACACGTACACGCACCCCCCCCTCCCCCCACCCCCCCCTCTCCACCCCGCCATCCCACCACCACCCTTTCCGCCAGAACTACAGATCAAAATGTCAGGCAGCTGGTCTGTGATTATGGTCTTTAGGGCAGCAGACCGTAAGGTCCAAAATAACAGGCCAGGGCCATGCGATGAGCGGGTTCGGGCGACTGATTCTTAAATGTTAAACCATTTAATCATACGCCCGCATTTTCCAGACTTTGGAACTGTCACCTAACGCCTATGTGCCAGTTGCAGAGATGAAAATACTATACAGGGATCAGTCTACTGGCTTTGACTTGATTTTGACTTAGAGATAACTCAATATTTGACGTCAAACAACAGTCTGACTATTAATACATGCTCAAAGTATACCTATTTATAGTCAGATGTTTGTGTTTATCCGTCCGCTACTGTCTTTGACTTCATTCTCAGTGATACACAAATCAATTGTTGACGTGATTGTCCAGCCTATAAGCTTGCAAGCACTTAGGGCTGGACAAACACGTCAACAAATGAGTTATCCCAAAATCAGCCTGACTATGAATACATGCCCAACGTATACCTTGGGCATGTATTTATAGTCAGACTGTTTTTTTGTGTACATATTTTTCAGTGTTAGATAGATTGCTATATAATTATGTTTTCAGTTCAAAAAAGAGACGAGCTCCTGCCAGTACCCCTGCTGCTTTGTCCGGACGCCGCTCGTGTGGAATGAGTCAACATGAGTCAGCCAATTTGCATTACTGACTTACCAACCTTTATCATATGTACAACAATGAGCATGACTGCTTGGCCAGTTTTAACGTACTAACAACAGTAGTTTTGTGAAGGGGTGGGGTGGCGTGGAGGTGGGTGTGGGGGAGAGGTATACTCAGCAGACCAACCTTTGAAATAGTCAAACAACGGGAGAAGGGTGTGTGCGTGGGTGTGTGTGTGTGTGTGGGGGGTGGGGGTGGGGGGGGGGTGGGGGGGATGGGGGTGGGGAAGAGATACCACCAAAACATCAATATTAAAATCAAAATGTTATATTTTATTCATTCGTTTAATTTTTTTTCTATTTTTTTTTCTCCATAAATATTAGAGCACACAATGAGCTACTCTGGCTTCCCCCTCCCCATATATTTTCTTTTAAGGGGCAGCCACTCCAAACCCCCACGCCTCAAGCCTATTATACTGCTTCTTTACAACACACACCATCTACAACGCAGGCACGAGTGAAGAAACGTGATTTACAGACAACAGTTTTAATTTGCATTATCGAACCATCTATTTCAGTTTGTACAATGGTAGTTGGTTGGCTGGTTTGTGCTTGTAGACCTTCCGCCCTGTAGCCGTGTAATCCGTATGGCAATATGGACCCACATGCTGCTAATGCGTTGTTTTCTTTGAAGAGAGAAACAATGCATACTTGTTCTTTTTGTTGTTAGTTTGTTGGTTTGTTTGAAAGAGATGCTGACATAAAAGAACTTCTTTTTTGTACTCAGCCCTTTAAACTTTATTATTTTATACGAGACAGAATATCATTATTGAGACATGCATTTTTTTTTTTTTTGATAACGTGCTCGTTTCACCTCCTCTGTTGGCCGACGACAAGGCAATTAGAGCTAAGTGGATTTCTGTGTTCTCCATGACCAAGACTGGTCTTCGGGGCGACGTCAGCCTTAGTCACCGTGCACAACGGTGCGCGGGCCAACTATGGCGGACGTCGCCCCGAATTCCGGCCTTGAACTCACTGACACAGGAAGACCGTGGGAAGACCGGCCGAAAGTATGCCACTACTTTGACTGAGTCATCACAAGTGAGAAATTCGCATTGTTCAAGACCTGGGGGTTTTACGTCGGTCTAAAACCGGAAACGCACACAAAACGATGACACAACAGTGACTTTAAACTGAATTTAATTTTGGTTTCTGTCTGACTAATCCTTCCTCATGGAAGTCGGACAAACTTAAATGAAAACGACCTAAAGCAATAAAGGGTTAACTCATTCGTGGCCTGCCGCATCCGGATGCGCGGCTTATGAGGCGCATCCGGATGCGGCTGGCCGCTAATGAGTTAATAGTTCGCAGTATCTTTTTTAAAAAAAAGTTCTTTTTTAAGCTGTAGAATAGGGCCAATTTATGACGTCTGAATGTAAAATGAAGACTATTCTGCTCTTTTTCTCCATTGTACGAAGGAGAGTTCCCCAGATGCGCACAGGGGGGGGGGGGAGGGGGGCAGTCGTAAAACCTAAATTAACCCCTTCACTGCCAGTTGAAGCCTGCTTTGGATTCTGAGTGGTTGTAGGAGAGGCATAGATCCTCAGTAGTTCCTATGGCGTCCATGTCTCTTAATGGTTGGTATGTGCTTTGTCCTGGCAATGAAGGGGTTAAACTTAATTTTGAATCGCTTTTTGTCATCAGCTGCTTTTGCCTCATCCATTAGTTCGCAATCTAGTTTCACCAGGGCATAATCTGGGCACAGGCTGTCTAAATTCTAACAACCAGCAAAACAAATCAACCAACCAACTAACTAACGAACCAAAGAACCAACCAAACAAGCAAACAAACGCGCGCACGTACGCATACATGCTCGCACCCAAGCACACACGCGCACACCAACCATGCAACCGACCAAGCAAGCAAGCGAGCAAATAAACAACAAACAAACAAGACAGTTCATGATAATTTTATCCTAATCCTAAAACAACTGCAACAACAGAAACTTGATATATGGATGAGCTCAGTCTAACTGACGTCGACGCCATACTTGCTATGACGTCAGTAAAAACTGTAGAGAATGAGAATATGAGAGCCCCAGCCCACCCCTCCCCCAAACAATATATTTATTCTAATTAACACGGTAATTAAGCAAGCCCACGTCAACAAAGACACCCAATACCTTTATTACCTAGCCATTTTAGTTCCACTCCAGAAATCATTCAAGCTACGTTTGGGGGAGGGGTAGGCTGGGGCTCTCATATTCTCATTCTCAGAATAATTAATTCTAGAATGAGAATATAAGATTTGAAAACCAATCAAATCGATAAATGCCACATCGATCAACTAATTATTGTAATCAACTAGCCATTTAGACAAACCCAACGCCACCCAATACACCCAATACCTTAATCGCCTAGCCATTTTAGTTCCACTCCAGAAATCATTCAAGCTACGTTTTTTGATCAGCTACCAACCTGTGATTATTAAGCCAGATTCCCCACCCAACCTAAATTATTAATGCTGTCATTGACTACTATCAGCCGTTTTCGGGAAATGACTACTTGCGCCATTGTGGGAATTTCCGTTAGGCATAATTGCCACATCACCCAACCCAAAAGTAAGTGACGTCAATGTTGCCAATAACAACGCCACGTGTCAACTCGTGACCCTAGTCTCGTGATCAAGTATTGCGTCGTTGAGACATTTCAAGGATTTCTGTTGCTGTGAGAAGATGTGTTATTTGTGGTAGCCATTGGAAATATTACAAATTCCGGACTTCGATATTCAGTGCAGTGATACATCTTGTAGAATATTACTATTGTGCGTTATGTTGAAACAACAAAAAAGGTTAGTGAGCCGAGACTAAAGAAAACTTACTGTTAAATTGCCGAGTGTTGAGTACAACCGGGTTCAGTATTGCGTTTTACTTTAAACACGGCTGTGAGTGAAAAACCGCGGTTTTAGTTTATTGGTTGTACCGTACGCAAAAGCATGCGGGTCTCTATGTAATAGGACATTTATTCTCGTCAGGTTGTTTAATTTATCTAGGCAGTGTCACGTTTACAGACCTATGTCGATTTCTATCGAATTTAGGTGTGCAGTCACACACGGGGACCGCTAACGGCGCAGTAAGCATGTGTTGAGGGGCAAAACAGAAGATTGAGCCTACTAAAACAGAGTCATTTGCTATTACTTCCGTCTCGTAAACAACTAAGAAATGAGAGTAGAACACAGAGTTAAATGACTCTTAACATAAAGTCTTCAATATTCTGTTTACCACCTTGCCGTTAACGCCGTCAGCGCGGACTGCAGACAGTGTCATTCAGTTGAGTACAGCGAGGACAGAGACAGAACACAGAGTTAAATGACTCTTAACATAAAGTCTTCAATATTCTGTTTACCACCTTGCCGTTAACGCCGTCAGCGCGGACTGCAGACAGTGTCATTCAGTTGAGGACAGAGACAGAACACAGAGTTAAATGACTCTTAATACAAAGTATTTAATCTTCTAATGACACCCTTGCCGTTAACAACGTCAGCGCGGTTTTAAAATAGATTGTACATAGCAACCACCGCTGGTGGTAAATAGTGCGGCGTGGGCTCAGCGGCCTGTAGCTCTGTAGCAAGCAAAAACAGAGACAGAACACAGAGTTAAATGACTCTTAATACAAAGTCTTCAGTCTTCTATCATAACACCCTTGCCGCTAACGCTGTCAGCGCGGTTTTAAAATAGATTTTACGTAGCAAACATCGCTGGCGCGCGGCGTGCAGACAGTTTCATTTGAGTATTGGTGCAGACAAATACGTCACTAGCTGCAATGCGGAAGTTGCCGATCTACTTATATTTAGCGGCGTGTAGCTCTGTAGCAAGCAAAAACAGAGACAGAACATAGAGTTAAATGACTCTTAATACAAAGTCTTCAGTCTTCTATTGACACCCTTGCCGCTAACGCTGTCAGCGCGGTTTTTAACGTAAACACTGACATAGGGACTTAGTAACGTGACTAAGTACACAGTCGCCGCGTCTATATCGTGTCATACAACTGAAATGCGGTGAAGTTTTCTGCGGACTGGAGTCTACATGCTGAATAAAGATTTTGTGTCTGTCTGTCTGTCTGTGTGTGAGTGCTTGTGTGTGTTTGTAGGTATGTGTGAATGTGTATGCGTGTGTCTGTCAGTGTATGAGTGTGTTTGTCTGTCAGTGTGTGAGTGCATGTATGTATGCGTGCGAGTGTTTGTGTGTGAGTGTTTGTCATTGTGTGAGTGCATGTATGTATGCGTGTGCATGCTAGTATGTATGCATGTGCATGCGTGTATGTATGTGTGCGAGTGTTTGTGTGTGTGTGCGTCTGTGCGTGTATTTATGCATGTGTATATATAGTTAGTGTTAGAGATATGATAATTTCAAGAACATTTATACCATTGACTCTACGTTAATACCCCAAAACATAGTTATTTAATAATAACCACACACACACAAAACATTCTTATATACACTTGATACAAATTTAAGTTACCTACAGACACTTGTTAACAAATTTCCAAAGTCACCTACAACCGCTAACTAACTTTACAGGTAACTTTGAAGTTAGTTGGTGCAAGTTCTGATAAGTGACTTAAAACAAGTTCTTACAAGAACCTAATCATAAGATCTTGTAAGTTATTGAACCAAGTCAAGAACTTACTCGGACAGATTTCCCAAGTTACAAGGACAACGTAAAATCTTTTTTTTTAGTCTGGTGGAGGGGCAGATGGTGTTAGGTAGGCAGGGGTGAAAGGCATGACATCTCTTTGCGAAGTGTATGACAAAAATAATGGATTACCAAAACCTATCGTTACTTGCTTGTAAGTTCTCGAACTTTTTTTCATAGTTTCTTCTACGCCTATCTTTTTTCCTTGTTCTAAAAAAGATTTCTTTAGCTCTTCAACATTTACAGCCTGACTACGCATCTTATTCTGTATTTCAGACTTCTGTTGCTTGTAATTTGCTAAATCATCCTGGACTCTTTTAAATTCGTTATCGTCAATTTCATTATTTTCCAAAGCCTTACTAATAATAAGTTTCATACTCGTCAGCTTAGCTGCTGCGAGCGTACTTAATGCTTCATGCTTCTGCAACTTCATATAAAATCTTTTGTTAATAGCTTCCATACCAAAGCATGCTAGACTTGTGACAAGACCAATACCTTCAACAGCAATTCCTATAACACTTCCCACCCCCGTTGCAAAAAGAGTTATACCTCCTACAGATAATCCGGCCGAAACCACCCCCATGACCATTGATGTGTTGTGTACAGAATTGAAAACCGTATTGTAACGGCGTTTACACCTCGAGTATTTTGCTTGTTCTTCTTCCAAATACTTCAACGCTTCTGTAATATTCATTAAACGGAATGAATCTGCCTTTAATGTTTTATCACGCTCAATAGGCTCAAGCTGCTCAGGTGGTATTTGTGGATACAAGTTCACCATTTTTTATTTACAAATATTTTTTTAATCAGCAATTACATTTTGCAACTCTTCAAAAGTATACAATTTGCTGGCATAATAAAATGCAACAAGATCAATGTGTTCAAGGTTTATGTAAGTTAGACGAACAAAAGTTGTTTTGTCAACCACCACCTTGACAGTGGGAATACTGCTTGAAACATTAATAACATCATTATTTTTTGTAATGGCAATAAAGACCTTTGATGATTCTGTTACTGTTTCATTCCATGTAAGTTTAATTCCTTGTGCAATTTGAGCCTCTTTAGCAGAAGCAACAGATTTCATGATAATTTCAAATACTATTGTCGCTTCTCTAGCCACGACTAAGCTTGCTGGCATAAACACAACAGAAGTATCTGATCTACCCTTTCTAGTTGTAAGAAGATATCTCCGTCTCTCATAATTTTCAACTTTCAGT
>BTPG01000001.1:301647176-301665758 GCA_036245525.1 Semisulcospira habei | reverse complement strand
AGCTTTTGATTTGCCGGACACAACTACAGATAGAAGCCGCTGTTTTTTTTGGTCTAAGTCTTTGTTCTCTACAGCACAGATATCGCTTAGAAGAAGTAATTCGTCTTGGTTCATTTTAAAACGTAATATAATAATTTTGTTTAAAGAAGTCAATGACAGCATTAATAATTTAGGTTGGGTGGGGGATCTGGCTTAATAATCGCAGGTTGGTAGCTGATCAAAAAACGTAGCTTGAATGATTTCTGGAGTGGAACTAAAATGGCTAGGCGATTAAGGTATTGGGTGTATTGGGTGGCGTTGGGTTTGTCTAAATGGCTAGTTGATTACAATAATTAGTTGATCGATGTGGCATTTATCGATTTGATTGGTTTTCAAATCTTATATTCTCATTCTAGAATTAATTATTCTGAGAATGAGAATATGAGAGCCCCAGCCTACCCCTCCCCCAAACGTAGCTTGAATGATTTCTGGAGTGGAACTAAAATGGCTAGGTAATAAAGGTATTGGGTGTCTTTGTTGACGTGGGCTTGCTTAATTACCGTGTTAATTAGAATAAATATATTGTTTGGGGGAGGGGTGGGCTGGGGCTCTCATATTCTCATTCTCTACTGTGGATGAGTTTTTTTTTTGTGCCCCAGCCAGAGAAACCGCCCCAAGTTCTGACAGGGTGACAGATAGAGCTCACAAAAAGAATTCAAGCTATACCTTGTGCGCACCATACTGAGCCTGGGGCCCAAAACATTTAGTGAATGTGAAAATCACAGACCAGCACAATGAAGCTGTGACAGAAATTGTAAAGCAGATGAGTTGGTACGCAGAATGACAGAAGTTCAGTAACTGACACTAAAATAAACGAACCAAACTGAAGTTAGAACTGAAGTACTTTATAAAGTTCATTGTTAGTGGCAACGTTCTCTAAACGACGACCCAGTGGACAAAACACTTACGAGCCGACGTCCTCCTCAGATGGCTCGCGCACGTACGTGCGCGAGCCATCTAAGGAAGACATCGGCCCGAGGACACTTTGCACATCCTGTCTGCTTTTCTGTACCCGATGTCGGAGCCGCATCTAAATTTAGAAGGTTATCTTTTGGTGCTCGCGAACTGACAAATGACAATGCAATATACGTGAGTATGGTCGTTGCATGTTCAAACTTGTTACAGTTTTAAATACCTGTGGTGGTCTGTGATTTTGGGCCACACGGCTCTAGCGCGGTTGAGTCCAAAATCGCAGACCAGCGCACACGCCTTGCTCAGAGGGTATGATCTTTGCGTGATCAAAATTTTGAAGCATGCGTCTGCCAAGCACTTGCAGACAAAATGTACGCGCGCCGAACCAGAAATAGTTCTGGCCGAACATACCAAGAAATTTAACCGGGAAAACTGAACTCTAAATGAACCTCTTCGCTGCGAATGTCCAAATTATGAAGTTGCCGACGCGCCTCTTTTTTGTGTGCGACGAGAAAGAGAGTGTTGGGTTTATTGTTTATTGTTTATTATTAGTTTACAATTTAAAATTCACGTAAAATCTGTAGCTCATTGGCCGCGCTTTGAAGTTACGATTTAAAGTCGTGTGCTGGTGTGTGATTTTGGACCTTACGGCTTTCAGCTTTCAGGTTTCAGTCATGCAATTTCGGGAATCTGGGGAGATGGATCGATTTTGATAGTTGTAGTGTAGTTCCCGATCAGATTGGTACCAGTGGGGCTGTCAAAACCAAACGAATTACTGCCCTATGAATGCAAAAGGCAGTAACCACATTTTTGTGAAAAGTGAGGTTTTTATTGTAATACAATGAAAATCTCGCTTTTCCCAAAAACGGACTTTCTGTCCTTTTGCCTTCTAGGGTGTAGATTGAAACTTTGAAAAATAACATGTGCTCTGGTCTGGGAATTTGGAGCTTACAGATCGTTGCCGTAAGATAAAAACCACAGACCAGCACAATGATTTTTCGAGATTCATCGAGATAAACAACTAGCTTTTGTCACGAGACATTGGATCAGATGAGATTATATCCCCCTGCTGTACGTGTCAGCGTTGTTTGCTAACTTGTGCCCGAGGTACAAAATACCCACATTTTGGAGTTATCCTCTGAGTACTGCATTACAATTCAGAAGACAGATCAACCATGATAGTTCAAGGGTCGTGACAGAATAGCTTGGCGCCTCTATGCGCCAAGCTATTCTGCCACCACCCGTGAACTGTCATGGTCGAGCCATATCTTGCTGTGGTGAGTCGCGGGCAGAATGAGTTAAAAGATGTTGTGTTATTCACGAATCGAAGAGATTCATAATGCAGTTAACTTGCAGCCTGGAATTTATTTTAAAATTCAAAAAACAAAGCTCAGAATTTCCAAATATGAGTGGGCCTATTAGTAGTACTTTCTGAAGATGTTTTCATGCAACGTTGCAAGTATTAATGTTATGTTTTGAGAGAGAGAAAAAAATTCCACATCTTGAGACGTCAGCCTCCGATGGCCCGCGCATGGGTACGTGCTCCAAAACTTTATTTATTTATTTTTTAAACATGGCGGTTATGGTTATTTAAAATTCTTGTTGAGGAGCAGGTTCAAGATTTCGTCAGAAAATGTGAACGACCGATGTATCTGCACCAAAACCAAAAGATCACCTACGGGATTGCGTGCGAACACCATCGTTCTTATCTTTCAAGGGTTTATCTTCCAGTCCTGTCGCTCCTCGTGTATCGTGAAATGGATACACAGATCTGCGTGACGCAGTACCATGCTGTAGCTACCATACCGTCACGTCCACTCCCAGCTTCATCTGTGCTGTCTGGCTGTGATAGCTCAGATAATAGGGAGGTTACTTTTACGCCGGACGACTCCCAGCAACGAACGAGAGCGATGTCACAACGGATATCCAGCATGTACCATAAGCACAGGGGACAACAATCTAAACATCTCCATGAGGCATTGATCTTAATTTGCCCGGATACGGCGGATAACCAGTTTAAGCACGGACAACAGTTTATGCAGATAGGCAGTTTAAGCACGGACAACTCTCCAAAAATCTCCAAGAGGCATAGATCCTTATGAGCCCTCAGGGCTCATGAGGATCTATGGCTCTTGGAAATGTTTGGAGTGTTGTCTGTGTTTTTAGTACAAACTGGTTATCCTCCGTGACATCGCTCTTGTTCGCTGTTGGGAGTCGAAACCTCACGTTTGTCTTGATTCGTACCACAAAGAGGACATATGCCTCATGAAGATGTTTGGATTGTTGTCTGTGTTTTTGGCACAAGCAGGGTTATCCGTCGTGACTCGCTCTCGATAGCTGTTTTGGAGTCGTCCGGTGCAAAGGAAACGTCACTACAATCTTGCTTACTATCACCAAGAGGCGTAGAGTCTCATGAGTATGCAGGGAGCCATGTGAATGTATGCTTCTCGCAAATGGGAGAGGAGTGATGTCCTCAAGGCGGGCTCTTGGCTGCTGGAAACAACAGCTTCTAAATGTTGTATTACCTCAGCTAAGTCTTTTCTACCCTTCTTTTCACAATCCTAGTGAGTAGGTCCTCGTAACAGAGGTTTTCTAGTGCCCCTTACAAACATTAGAGGAACTCTCCTACGTACAAAGGAAAAGAAAAGCAGAAAAGTCTCTCATTTTATGCCATTCAGACTTTAAGATTTAAGAAGATTAGGATTTCATCCCAAAGTTTACCACTACATCGTTTGGAGCTCACGTTTCTTTTTTCTTTTAGGAACATTCCGAGTTGTTCATATTTTTAAGCTTATCCTTCTCATCTATCTCCCTTCTCTCTAACCCAACCTCTGATCAACACACACCGGCGAACAAAAATAAAGACGTACACACGGCGCTTCCCGCAATTAGTACGCTCTGTGGTCTGGAGTGGCGACAGGAATTCTGAAGAAGAATAGCACGAGCAGCAAAATGACGTACTATAAGCTCTACGTCAGGGCATCGCTAGAACGACGACGCCGTGTACACAGTGACGAATCTGATGTTTCACGTCACTCACCCGAACGGCACTCAGCGTCTTCCAGGGCCGACTGTTTGATGGGAGTATAACGTGGCTCCAAAACATGCCCCCCCCCAAAAAAAAAAAATAAAATTAATTATTATTAAAAAAGTTGAAGAGGTACAAAGCTGGCTAACGAACACATCCAATTTATTTCCAATATATTTCTGTAAACTAGCTATCTCCAAATTCAAGTGCATAAATCAAAATTACGGACTGTTAATGTGGGTCAACCGACTTTCAATAAGCGGTCATTTAACTCTTAAATGAGACACCTTATTTCAATATGCTCGAAAATGCCTCCTAGACACATCTTGAATGAAGCATTTTTAAAATATATTTTCAGCTTATATGTACGCAAAGGTCGGAGATTTTTGTGTTTACATACACAAACACACGGCGCTTCGCGCCAAAACGACGTTCAACAGCAAAGTTTGAGTAGCTATACGTGACATCATTTTTATCTTGTTACTTCTTTGCCTGACTATAAGGACCGCCCGCCTGTATTGTCATTTGTATGCTAATGAACGGGCTCCGACCAGCCCCATCTCAAAGTCTACCGTATTTTCAATACGGTAGACAAAAAAATGTTAACAAAGCCATTCCCGCACCCATAGATAGCTGCACAGCTACGTCCTCCTCGAAACTCGAGGGACCATTCTAGGACGTACTAAAAACATTTGTAACTATTAACTTTTTTATTGCCTGAAGCAGGTCGCTCTATGGACTATTTTTCAAACATGTTCCCAAAACTGACCCCAAGATTTCATCATATTTGTCTTTTGCACTGTGTCACACTGACAGACTTTCTTATCATGCATGTACAAATCTTGCTTCTGAAACTGAGTCAGAAAATGACATGTGCCGGAATAAACTTTGTAATTTCCAGCTGGTAGACCACATTGAGCAAAGGCCCTCTCAACGGCGGTCGACATCGGCCCGATGGCCTTTTGCTCATTAGGCTGATGCGCAAATAGTGTGACTTTCGAAATTTAGAATGTTGAAATTTGAACTGAACTATTTTTCAGACAACAGGTTCATAGATCCACAGGCGACGGTTGACGCAAGAAATAATTTGAAACGACCATATGTCTCGACCGTCCAAGGGGCATGGGTATAAATTGGTCTCAGCAAGAGGTATAGATACTCATGAGCCTCTGCATTCGCAGGGGCTCATGAGGATCTGTGTCTCTTGCAATTGGGTGGTGTTCAGCTTTCTCGGCTGTGAAAGGGTTATCTTCAAAGTGAATTTTAAACTCCTCTCGTGTCAAATTTAGTCTGTGGAACAGTCCAGCACACATTCAGCTTATCTTGGGATTTCCCAGAATAATATAAAGTTTGCTTTTGAAAAGCCTTTTCAAATTACTCCTGTGTTAACAATCGCCTTTACATCGGTCCAGAACTTTGCTGGGATTTCCCAGTTCCAGTATCCAAAATGTCAAATTGAAAAAGTTAACTTCGTGAGGAAAAAACACAAAAAATAAAAAATGATATAAAAGCTCTAGGCGCCGTACAAATAACATTGTTTTCATCCCTACGTCACACGACCAATCCCTTTAGCGCAAACTGTGCCACATGACCGAGCTACAAAAACACTTGTAGCGAAAAATGACGGTCTTCTTGTAGCCCTCTTTTTGACGCAACTTGAATGCGAGTTTTGTTCTATAAAAGATAAAAACAAGATAGAATGAACCATAACCCACAAAGTCCCTTCTATATGAGAGCTGTCCTCGCTGTCAATGGTCTCTACCTTTTGTCTTTGACCTGATTCTGATGTTGAATTATCTCCTATTGAAAAAGTCTCGCAGATCTGCAAATGCGTCAGTGAGTTCTATAAGGGGCGTAGGGCATACGCGTCATTGATTTGTCAAACGTCATTTGTTATGACGTAAGTTTTAGTTTATACGTAATTTTATATTTTACGTGATATGAGTTTCACTTTCGCTTCATAGGCTTGAAACTGAATGGTGACAAAACTAGAACTTTACGGTACAATTTCAGTCTTGCTATAATTTGTGTGAAAGCAGGTTGACTTTACCTAGCTACATGATATACTAAGTACACGGGTCACCTGCATGCTCTCCTGAAAGCGCGTCGATGTGTTAGTGCGTGCGTGTGCGCGCGCTCCAAATATCTCCAAGAGGCATAGATCCTCATGCGCATGGACGGCGCATGAGGATCTATTTCTCCTGGAGATGCGCGCATGTTTGTGTGTGTGTGTGTGTGTGTGTGTGAGTGTGTGTGTGTGTGTGTGTGTGTGTGTGTGTGTGTGTGTGTGTGTGTGTGAGAGAGAGAGAGAGAGAGAGAGAGAGAGAGAGAGAGAGAGAGAGAGAGAGAGAGAGAGAGAGAGAGAATGACGTCATATTTAGAGTATTACGTCAGTGTCTGCGTGGTGACGGAGTTACCTCTTTTACGTCACCGCCATTGCCTACTTTCTCTATAAGTAATTTTTTTTTTTTTTTTTTTTTAGTGTTTTAATTCTTTTCTGAAAAGAATTAATTTTTCCTAAAGAAGTTGAAAGGATACAAAGCTGGCTAACGAACTCATTCAATGTCTTTCTCGAAACTAGCTATATGCAAAAGTTCAAGTAAATATAACAAAAAATTACGGACTCTAATCTGGGTCAACCGACTTCCTATAAATGGTTGTTTATGTCTTCAATGAGACATTCATTTACAATATGCTCGGAGGCTTTCTTAGCCACTCACTTAAGAAAGTATTTCGCCAAGTTTCAAGCTTGTGTGTACAGAAATATCGGAGATTCTCTTGATTACATACATACGCACACACATACATACATACGCACATACATACATACATAGTGATACAGACATAGGCACACACGGTGCTTCCCGCCAAATGGACGTTCAGCAGCGAGGTTAGCGTAACTGGACGTGACGTAATTTTTATTTTGTTACTGTTGACATCATGGACATGCTATTAAATTCGCATCACCGCGACCCGTCCTAAAAAGCCCCTTCTATAAATAGAACGGACTTAAAAACCGTTCTAAAGTAAAAAGTTACTTAGTGTTGTTCGAAACAACAAGCACACAACTGGAGATGGCAACGTCATGAAATATTTTTAATTACGTCATAAGTCTATTATGTATAAATGTATATTCCTTTGACGTCAGTCATGTCTGGCGTGATCCAGGTCGGAAGATTTCTTCTTGATTTCTTTTACGAAAATTGTGGAGGAATGAAAACAAATACGTTTTTGGTAGCAGGGGCTTGCTGCATGGACACTTGTAGGCCTTCGGGAGGTCAAAGGAACCATTGTACCCCTCAGGCCTTCCCCCTTCGGGGTACAATGGTTCCTTTGACCTCCATCAGGCCTACAAGGGTCCGTGTAGCAAACCCCTGCTACCAATAACTTATATTATATTATATTGAGCATCATTTTGCTTGATATAGTGCCGATAACCGGCAGATGTAATTACGAGACCCGAATCAAAATGTCCGAGTCGTAAGACGAGGACATTTGATTCGGGTCAAGTAATCACATCTGTCGGGTATCGGCACTATATCAAGCAAAATGTTGCTCAATATAATTTATGTACCCAGTCCGAAAACAAAACAAAACAAAACAAAACATTCATTTCATTTTGCGGCTGATTGCGGTGTTTAGACAAAACACATGAATGGCAGACGACTGCATGTCTCTGTTTACTCGGCGTGCAGATTTCGTCTGACTATGAGCGCATCCAGTGCTTTGTTTAACCGTGCGTGTTACTGGGTAAATTCTACTTGTTACTAGATCACGCCTCATTGCGGAAAATGCCAGCAGGTTTTTTTTTTTTTTTAAATTTATTTCTATTCTCAGGTTGTTGATATCGCTAGCTGACATCTCGTCAATTTCACTGGCCAGTCCAGCGACTCGCAGGTTCCCTGGCGTCTGTTCTCTGTTCGTGCTTGTGTATAGGATGTAAATTTTGAGCGTTCGTACACACTAAGAAGTATTTCATTACTACTACATAGTATAATTCGTCTTTTTGTTTTGTTGATGCGTATTTCTCATTTGTGTAACTAGTCTCAGCCAAGCAGAAAGTTTAAAAACATTATATTATGTGTTTAAGAGATACTATGATAGGGCTGTCCTTAGTTTGCTTTGTGTCAGGGAGGTTCAGGTCGGGTTGGGGCCGCTGGCGCCGGCCATGAGACGCCTTGGCGACGGGCATCACCCGTCCCGAGCCACTGTCCATTTCAGTGTTGTGTGTGAACTGTTGTGTGAGTGTGGGTGATTGCGAGTTGCACCTGAGGTGGCGAAACAAATTTTCCTGTACGTGTCAACATGTATTTGGAACAATAAAGTTGATTCATTCACATATAAGAAGCTTGTTAATTTTGCCGTATAAAAATATTTCGCGTTTCCGTTTTGCAAAATGTACGTATCATGAAGATCAAATCTTGGCGCGCAAGGGATTTTGGGAAGGGAAGTATATAACTCAAATTCATGAATATTAATTTGCTTGTTATACAATATATCAATACATGTGTCAAAGAAGGATAAATTTTATACTACGATTACATGTACCTTGCATCATACAACACATACGTATTTCCCAACATATCCACTGGTCCACTCACGCAACAAGAAAAACAAAAATAAAAACAATACAGATAGGATCAGGTTTGCTATACTTTTGCTTGACGCGTAAGTGCGCATCTGCAAACTTTGTGAATCCACCCAGATCTTACGCAGGCAAATGCGCACACGCACGCACTGGCACCCACGCACACTCACTCACACACACACACACACACACACACACACACACACACACACACACACACACACACACACACACACACATCCTTCCTATACCTATTCAAACTGGGTCCCAACAGCTCCTCCGACAAAGCGTCGGAGGAAAGAGAGCGAAAGGAACAGTCGGATCGTGGGTCTGAGTTGTGGTCCCGGCCCCGATATGTGTTATCCAGGGAAAAAGTCGGGTTTGTTCTCGAGCATGTTTGTTGAAAGGACCTTAAATCAAAGTGGCACACTTGCAGCGTGGCTGAAGTGGTCTAGTGTTCAGGTCGTACTCTATATGCAATAGCTAGCCCCCCGCCACCCACCCCAGCGCTGTCTGCAATCACACTTGTGTCGTTGACGTTTAATACAAATTAGCTCATTAAGCCTTGATACAAGGAAATGGATCTACCACGATAGTTCCAGACTGGTGCCAGGACAGCTCGGCGCCTACAGGCCCCGAACTGTTCTGGCACCAGCATGAACTATTATAGCTGATCTATCCACTGAACTGATTTGAAGTCATAATCGAGACCAAAAGGTTGACTGCAAAGTGCATATGGGGAGTATATATTATTTATTATTATTATTATTATTATGATTATGATTATGATTATTATTATTATTATTATTATTATTATTATTATTATTATTATTATTATTATTATTATTATTATTATTATTATTAAATATAATAATTATATTATTATTATTATTATTATTATTACTGAGGCACAGTTCTCTCCCTTGACAGTGCTTTTTCCTGCTGATTTGATGTCTTTAGAGGACAACTTCTGAATTTGGGGAACTCCAGCTTAATGGGTTAACTAACCAACCAACCTATTTGAAACAGAACAAACACTTTCCATGCATGAAAGTATTTGTCATGAATGCAAACAAAGAAGTTACAAGGAAGTACCAAATGCAGCTTTCGAAAGACTGAATTATTAAGAACAAATTAAAGAGAAAAGGGTCAAAACTATCCAACTGCAAGAGGAATAGATCCTCATGAGACCCCGCAGTTGCGGGGGCTCATGAAGATCTATGCCTCTTTGCTGACAATACTTTGAATCCATGTTCCTGCGACGGCTCGGACTCTTTGGCTTTCAATTAACCAAGATTTCACAAACACCACTGGCATTGAAGGCGCTTAACACCTTGAAATGTGAACACGATCCATCTGCAAGAGGCATAGATTCTCATGAGCCCCCGCAGTTGCGGGGGCTCATGAGGATCTATGCCTCTTGCTGACACTACTTTGAATCCACATTCGTGGGACGGTTGGGGTCTTTGGCTTTGAACTAACCAAGATTTCAGAAACCGCCACAGTCGGCGTCAACATGTCTTGAAGGACAAAAGCTGAAACCGCTGTCCGACCATACAATTTAGCGGTCATGCCAAAACAAAACAAAACAAAACCAAAAAAAAAAAAAAAAAAAAAAATGCTCTCAAATTATATGAAAAGCCCATCGTACGTGTGCAAATTCAAGAGACAGCACATTATATGGCAAATGACGCGCAGACCACTAAAGAAACGGGAAGTACTCCATGAAAGTCCGCACTATTTTCGTTCTTTCGTTCATAGGATCATAAAGGTTTGCCTTCATGCAATGCTTTCAGTTATAAAATACTTGGACTCAGACTATTTAAAAAGCCCCTTCGCAAGTGTGAACATTTAACCCTTATCATTCGGAATACACCAGTGTGTGAAATAAGTTTGACTAAAATAGTTCAAGGGTAGTGCCATAATAGTTTGGCGCCTCTAGGTGCCATTGGTCTATATCAATCTGTAAGTACTATAATGTAGCTTGTATATGGCAGTGTACAAATTTGAAGCTTTTAGCCTCAGTATGATATGGGTTAAAAGACAGTTCATTATTTAGTAGGTGACATGTAGATCATTGAATAAACAGGAAGTATTTCCCGGAAAGTCCAAAATGCTGTCGCACTTTCTTCATTGTTCATTGTTTAACACTGCACTTGCAACCCATAGCACAATAGGGCGTATTTGCAGTGAAACCAAAAGTGCATGTATAATTCTGACCACAGGATCAGTTAATGTTGACGTCTGCATGGAATACTTTGACTGGTTGGTTGTACATTGCTTAACTCAATGGCACACAATGATAGTTAAAGGGTGGTGGTAAAATATCTTGGCGTCTATAGGCTACAAGCTATTCTGCCACCACCCTTGAACTATCAATGGTCGATCTATCTCCTATTTTCATATTTTTAAGACAAACAGAAGGAAGTTATCTTTCATTCCCACCGCTGTTGTTCTTTTGAACAAAATGGCATAGACTTGTATTAAATGTATTCATCTGTGACATCTATACTCGAGCATGAGGGGGATGAAAAGTGCCAGTTTTGTTTAGTGTAAGGTTTATGTGATAATAGCCTTATATATATATATATATATATATATATATATATATATATATATATATATATATATATATATATATATATATATATATACATGTGATGTATGTCAATATTAGCATAGATGTCTGTATTAGTATAGTTGTCAGTATTAGTATAGTTGTCAGCATTAGCATAGCTGTCAGTCTTATTATAGTTCTTAATTCCGCGTGCATGGTGTGTATGTGTGTGCGTATGTCCGTCTTATCCGTTGTTTACTTCAATTGATATATTCGCTCCCGTCCAAACTGGAATTGCCCCTTCGTGGGATAAATAAAGTTTTTTGACTTGACTTGACTATTCTGCCACCCCCCTTGATCATGGTCGATCTATCTCCTGAATTGTCCTCAGAGGATAACTCCAAAATATGAGTATTTCGTACCTCGGGCGCAATGAGTTAACGTCCCGACGGCAACAAGACTTTCTCTGGACTTGCCTGCAATGCTTGTGTAAAAAAAAAAAAAAAAAAAAAAAAAGGCAACTGAACAGAATATTGAATGAATGTCGCCAGCTGGTCTAATATGCTAAATAAACCTGAGACGCACTTTGTAATAAGAGTCAAAACAGAAAAAAAAAGTTTCATCTCAATGTTATATCGCCTCAGCTAAGACCTTTCTACCCTTCTTTTCCAATTCGCTGTAAGCACACGTAACAGCCTACTGCCCCTTATGCGCGGCGATGGAACTTTCCTAAGTACATAGGAGATGAAGAGCAGAAACAGTTTTTCTTTTTCATTTTACTACATTCAATCTTCATAATCAGGAGATAAAAATTATTGAACGCAACATTCTCCAGACAAGAAAGGATTAACTCATTCGAGACGTGCCACCTCCGGATACGCGGCTGATGCCGCGTATCCGGAGGCGGCGCGTCTCGAATGAGTTAATAGTAGGCGGTATCGCCTATATAATATAAGTTATTGGTCGCAAGGGTTTGCTACACGGACCCTCGTAGGCCTGAGGGAGGTCAAAGGACTGAAGGATAAAATGGTTCCTTTGACCAGAAGGCCTATACAAGGGTCCGTGCAGCAAGCCTCTGCTACCAATAATGTATTTGTTTTTATTCCTCCACTATTTTCGTAAAAGAAATCAAGAAGACATCTTTCGACCTGGATCACGCCAGACACGACTGACGTCAAAGGGATATACATTTATACATATAGACTTATGACGTAATTGAAAATATTTCATGACGTTGCCGTCTCCAGTACTGAGTTTGCTTGTTGTTTCGAACAACACTAAGTAACTTTTTACTTTAGAACGTTTTGGTGATCTTTTATAGAACAAAACTCACATCCAAGATGCGTCACAAAGAGGGCTACAAGAAGTCCGCCATTTGTCGCTAAAAGGGTTTTTGTATCACGGTCACATGGTACGGTTTGCGCTAAAGGCACTGGTCTTGTGACGTAGGGACGAAAACAATATAAGTTATTGGTCGCAGGGGTTTGCTACACGGACCCTTGCAGTCCCGAGGGAGGTCAAAGGAACCATTGTACCTCGAAGGGGGAAGGCCTGAGGGGTACAATGGTTCCTTTGACCTCCCGAAGTCCTACAAGGGTCCGTGCAGCAAGCCCCTGCAACCAATAACGTATTTGTTTTCATTCCTCCACTATTTTCGTAAAAGAAATCAAGAAGACATCTTCCGACCTGGAAGATCCGTGGCGCAGTGGTTAAGGCGCCTGCCACCAATTCCAAAGGTGAGCGGTTCGATACCGGGTTCCGGCGTTGGACTTTTCTCCTCTGGTAAGTGTCACCGTTAATTCGGGCGGACCGTCGGGGGTTCTTTCTCCGGGTACTCCGGTTCTTTCACCCCCCACACTTTGGTACCGGTCTCAGGCCACTTTACAAAATTTCAAATACAAGCGATAAAAAAATCTCTGTAACTTCAGTAGCTGACTGGCCCTTCGTTTGTCTTGTACTGTGTTTGTCTTAAATGGCGTAAATCCGTGTCTGTTTCGTGAGTGTGTGTGTTGGGTTTCAGGCGCGGCGCTTTGAGTCGATTTCCCCAAAATTGAGAAAAAGCGCCTATATAATAACGGTATTATTATTATTTTTTTAATTATCACGCCATACATGACTGACGTCAAAGGAATACACATTTATACATAATAGACTTATGACGTAATTAAAAATATTTCATGACGTTGCCGTCTCAAGCACTGAGTGTGCTTGTTGTTTCAAACAACACTAAGTATTTTTTTAAACTTTAGAACGTTTTGGAGATCTTTTATAGAACAAAACTCACATTCAACTTCAAGATGCGTCACAAAGAGGGCTACAAGAAGTCTGCCATTTTTCGCTAAAAGGGTTTTTGTATCACGGTCACATGGTACGGTTTGCGCTAAGGCGACTGGTCGTGTGACGTAGGGAGGAAAACAGATGTTCTTATAGTATGTCTTACAACAATGCTGGACAAAAGGGTTGACGTTACTTATAAAGGGTGAATGTCGTAAAATAAAAGGCATGCCAGCTCTTTTTCTCTGTTGTACGTAGGTAAGTTTCACCGACAGTGCCAATGACAGCAGAAAAACTCTTTTACTTGTGCCGAATCACATAGCTTGTGAAAAGAATGGCAGGAAAGCCTTAGTTGAGGCAAGACAACATTGAGAACTCGTTCTGTCGGCGATTTTTAGCAGTCAAAGCCCGCCGTGGAGCAGATCGCTTTAACCCCTTTACTGCCAGTGGGCGCAGATTGTGCTTTTGAAATCATTATTAACCCATTCAACCCCACGCACGTATTGCCCAACATTCTTGAGGCGTCATCTAACGACTATGCACCTCTCGCAGGGGATGGATCGACCATGATAATTCAATGGTAGTGCCAGATTAGCTTGTCGCCGACAGGCGTCAAGCTAATCTGGCACTACCATTGCTTTATCATGGTCGATCCATCTCCTGCTGTAGTGCGTCAGGCTGAATGGGTTAATTCAGACCCAGCCGTCCAAAGAACAAGGATGCAAAGTGATTTCAGCAAAAGGCATAGATCCTCATAAGCCTCTCCCCCGCAACTTCGGGGGCTCATGAGGATCTATGCCTCTTGCGGTTGTTGGTAGTTCAACGTTAAAGGGCTCAAAGTCAAACACAACGCTTTGTATGGGTTCATGCAATAGGTATACCTGTCATGTGCTTTTACGTGTTTTTACGTTCTAGCAGAAAGCGCGCTATCTAAAGACAGACACTGAGTGCATGTAAGTCAGAGATAGAAAATATGCGCTGGTATTTGATTTTGGATCTTACGGCTGCAGGCCGCAAGATCCAAACTCACAGACCAGCACACAAATAGGTCGATTATGCTTTCAATATGTCGTTTGCTTTCAATAAACGTTTGAAAGGAATCGGGACTGGGAAGGGGGGTGTGTGTGTGTGTGTGTGTGGGGGGGGGGGGGGGTTGGGGGGGGGGGGTTGTTGATGATCGGAATTTACTATCTGGCAATAGGTTTTCACGTTTCACGAAATAACCGGGACGTTTTCACGAATCACGAAACAGTTACTTGCCCCTTTACGTTTCACGACGACCGTATTTTTCACGGATCACGAACATGACAAATTGCGATCAAAATCACGAGATCCGAAGAAGAAAAAAAAAAAAACGCCATCTTTTTGCACCAGTTGCATGAGTGTGCTTAGTTTTGCGCCGGTCACTAAGAAAGGTGCTTTAGCTATAATTTTTTTGTGATCCTTAAAAACATCTCGGTTATTTCGTGAAAAGTGAAAGCCTGTTGCCGGACTGTAAGTTCTAGACAGCAACCCCACCCCCACCCCCCCCCATCTACATCCCCACTCCCACTCCACATCTCCTCACCTCCCCTCTCTCCTCCCCCCCCCCCCCCGCGTTGTTTTATCCCCCCACACATTTGAGGAATATCTGTGAAAGTTGTGCGTTAACATCCGTAGCCTCTCCTGCCTCCCAGGCCCCACCCCCTCCACCTACAATGATGTAGAAGCTGGTATGAGGGGGGGGGGGGGGGGGCACAGGACAAAGCTCACTCATGCAACTGACCCCGGGCGCAATTTTAATCACTGAACTTAGATTGCACCTTTAACATTGTCATTGTGTTTATCTTCACGTGACCCGATGTGTCCGACACGCGACAGTCACACTGAAAACTCACGTAAATCCCATGACGATAAGATTTCTCCCGCTAAACGAGAGGTCCGCGGGCTGACGTCGGCCTGCGGATTGCGATCGGGATATTATTTTTCTTTCGACGGTAATTTGTTTCTGTTGTTAACTTGTATTTTTATGAACTAGCTTTAGTCAAGTAGGAATTTAACAAAAGGGCATATACTAGTGTGTTCAGGAGACATAGAGCTGTCTTAGCATTCTGTTTTTGTCATGGAGGTTCGGGTCGGGATGAGGCCACTGGCGCCGGGCATTAGATGCCTTGGCGACGGGCTTCACACGTCCCGAGTCATTGTCCATTTTTGTAGCTCTGTTATTGTAATTTTTGGATTGAGCGGGTGAGTGAGTGTGAGCAGCACCTGCGGTGGCAAGACAATTTTTGCTGTGTATGATTATTTTCTATCACTGCAACAATAAAGTCATCTTGAATCTTGATCTACTCTCTTTCACTCTGTCTCAGTCTATATATATACAATATATATATATGTGTGTGTGTGTGTGTGTGTGTGTGTGCACGCGCGCGTGTGTGTTTGTGTGTGTGTGTGTGTGTGTCTCTCTCTCTCTCTCTCTCTCTCTCTCTCTCTCTCTCTCTCTCTCTCGGTTTTATGTACAAAATCCTTTATACTTTTTATATTTGCTGTAGTATAGTTGTAAGTGACAGAATGTATGTGTACATGATATATTCATGTGTGTGTGTGTGTGTGTGTGTGTGTGTGTGTGTGTGTGTGTGTGTGTGTGTGTGTATGTGTGTGTGTCAGTGTGTGTGTGTGTGTGTGTGGAGGATTGTGCAGGCTTGGCTTGGCGCCTGTAGGCTACAAGCTAATCTGGCACAAGCCTGTGCACGCTTCAATTGTACACCGGCGCGCGTGTGTGTGCGTGTACGTTATTTTGTTTTGTGTTGTGTAGCAAGGACAAGAATGACAACAGGTCTGAGCACCTATTCTTTTATCCTTGGAAAATAAAGTTTCATTCATTCATTCATTCATTCATTCATTCATTCATTCATTGCATTCTCTCTCTCTCGCTCTCTCTCTCTCTCTCTCTCTCTCTCTCTCTCTCTCACACACACACACACACACACACACACACACACACACACACACGCACGCACGCACGCACGCACGCACGCACGCACGCACGCACGCACACACACACACACACACACACACACACACACACACAGATCCATTCATGTACAGACACATCTCCAGGACTTTATTATCTTACTTTCCGTTTAGAAAAGGCGTAAATCCTCACAACCCCCCCTGATTATCTCAGCAAGAGGCCAGGATCCTCATGAGCCCCCGCATCAGCATGTGGATCTATGCCTCTTGTGTGTGTGTGTGTGTGTGTGTGTGTGTGTGTGAGAGAGAGAGAGAGAGAGAGAGAGAGAGAGAGAGAGAGAGAGAGAGAGAGAGAGAGAGAGAGAAGGGCCGTGTGAGGGTGAGGGGGTGGGGGTAGAGAAAGATAGAAGATGGGGGTGGGGGTGGGGGCATACGTTAAGGTCAAGGATTTATGTGCTCCACTCAGCTGATTAAAAACGGAAGCTAAAATCCCGACCCTATAAATACGAGGCCGGATTTTTCGATAGTCGCTCAGGGTTCTTGTTTCTGGACAGAGTTTGAGAAAGGTAAGCTCGATTGGAGATTTGATTCGTTTGAACACATTAGAGGTGATCTGTAAATCAGAAGGGCAAACATTGCATTGACTTGAAACATTCACAGGGCTCGCTATATCTGCAAGAGGTGTATATTCTCATGAGACCCTGCACGGCAGGGGCTTATGAGAATATATGCCGGCTCTTGCTCGCAAGGAGTTGCCTTATTGATATTTACAGTATGAGGTACTTCTCTGTATTAACAGTACGACTGCTGCGAGGTAAATAACACGTGAACTATTCTTTTTAATTAAAAAACAAATTCGTATACATAGAAGCAAAAGCTGACCCGACAATACTTTGGAAATTCACTACCAGTGGTCCAAGGCGTACTTTACGAATTATAATTTTTGAATCAACTTGTGCCTGTGATTGTATCATAATACCAATAATAATACCGTTATTATATAGTCGCTTTTTCTTAATTTTTAGGCAAATCGACTCAAAGCGCCGCGAACTGAAACCCAACACGCACACTCACGTAACAGACACGGATTTACGCCATTTAAGACAAACACAGTACAAGACAGATGAAGGGCCAGTTCAGCTACTGAAGTTACAGAGATTTTTGATCGCTTGTATTTGAAATTTGTAAAGTGGCTGGAAACCGGTACAAAGTGTGGGGGGTAGGGGGGTGGGTGGGAGGTGGAAGAACCAGAGTACCCGGAGAAAGAACCCCCGACGGTCCGCCCGAATTAACGGTGACACTTACCAGAGGAGAAAAGTCCGACGCCGGAACCCGTTTTCGAACCTCGCACCTTTGGCATTGGTGGCAGGCGCCTTAACCACTGCGCCACACCTTTTTGTGTCTATGTAAAGCCCTTCTACGATATTTTCGCTTAAACCGGTACACATTCGTAATACAATTTCTTCAAAGATGCAAATGGCGTGCTGATATTATGAGAGTCGAAACTATTAACGCATCGGCGATTGCGTGGGATCATGAGGATCTATGCCTCATACAGTTGGGTCGCGTCCACATTTTCTCAGCAGTGAAGGGGTTAAAGAAATCTCGCTTGTCACGCCGTATACAACACGGTTTAGGTGCAAACGAACTTCAACAAAACAAAACGATAACAAAAGAGTGCAAATCTACAGCTATCTAGATTGATCGAGTCACTTTGGGCCTGTGTGCAGTTCATTAACTCCTTGTATCCGAGGTACGAAATACCCACATTTTGAAGTATCCTCTGAGGACTGCATTACAATTCAGGAGACAGATCGATCATGATAGTTCAAGGATGGTGGCAGAATAGCTTGGCGCCCATAGGCGCCAAGCTATTCTGCCACAACCCTTGAACTATCATTTTCGAGCCACATCTTGCTGTGGTGTGTCGCGGGCAGAATGAGTTAAAAGTTTCTTGTCCGTTTGTATGGTGTACATTTTGCAGATCGATTTTTGTTGTTGTTGTTGTGGGGCTTGAAATAGCTAGAATAAGCTCAAACTGAGTGCGTCACAATGTCTTGGGTTTTGGTGATCTTTGACACCACGACACTGACAAACACATTGGTGGCATCCCATTGTAACTGTCTGTATTATATTAATTTGAATATTAACGTTTAACCCGTTCAGTGACAGTTGATGCAAGTGTGTTTTTGCAATCTTTGTTAATTTATCACTAAAATACCCTAGCTGTGC
>BTPG01000001.1:301602176-301642176 GCA_036245525.1 Semisulcospira habei | reverse complement strand
TCATTCCAGGTAAACTGTGTACATATACTGGGGAGCAAAAGAAATGCGACGTTTTTGGAATCATCGGAAGCACTAAAGTATTTCAATGATTTTAAAAATGTCTTATTTCTTTTGCTCGTCTGTATACATTATATCACATTATAAACATTATATTATATCAAGTCATGCAGCCATGAGACCTGTATCCTATTTTTGTTATTTACGTCCATTTCCACGTTTCACAAGCAGCGCAGACATGTCCTGAAAAAGTCTTGTTGCTGTTAACGTTAAGCAATGTACAACAATGCCCCAAACGTACCCCCCCCCCTCCCCGCAACAAAAATCCCACAAAACAAACAAACAACCCCCCCAAACCCCCCCCAAAAAACCCCAAAAAACAAAACAAAACAACAACAACAACAACCAACAAACAAATAAACAAACAAACAAAATAACAACGAACAACCCTTCAAAAAAACAAACCAAAAAACCCAACAACAACAAACAAACAAAACACAACAACAACAACAAGCAAACAAAACACAACAACAACAAAAAACAACAATAACAAACAAACAAACAACAAACAAACAAACAAAAGACAATAAACAACCCAACAAAACATAAACAAAAACACAAAAAACAAAAAACAAACAAACAAACAAACAATCAAACAGACAAACAAACAACGGAAGTCTGGAATGCGCTTGCAAATGAATGTTTTTTTCCGGGCTTTAACACTGTGGAAAAACATGCAACTTTGACCTACTTCCCATTTCCCAACGTCTATTAGAACATAAGAACGGCTCTCTCTCTCTCTCTCTCTCTCTCTCTCTCTCTCTCTCTCTCTCTCTCTCTCTCTCTCTCTCTAATTACTTCGCTTACAAGAAACTTTGGATATAAAGCTATATTTTTTGCCGTTTGTTCTCAGCTGTACAAGAAGGGTGTATACAACGAAAAGAAATGCTCCTCAAAGAATCTGGACCATGGCGTGCTGGCCGTGGGTTACGGAACCCAGGGATCGGACGACTATTGGCTCGTCAAGAACAGGTAAGAACAAAGAACCAGCCACATTTACATACAAAAACAGTCACATTTGCCTACAGAAAAAGCCAAATTTGCATACAAAAACAGTCAAAGTTGCATAAGAAACAGTCACAATTGCATATAGAAACAGTCACATTTGCACCAGAAACAGCCACATTGCATACAGAAACAGTCACATGTGCATACAAAAACAGCCACATTTGCATACAGAAACAGTCACATCTGCATAAAAAAGAAAACAGTCACATTTGCATACAGAAACATTTGGATACAAAATCTGTCAGAGGCATAGATTCTCATTCATAGCACTCTAATAACGTATAAATTTATACAGGACTGCGGGGGCTCTAGAGCCCCCGCAGTCCTGTAAAAGTTTACACTTTATTGAATTGTACACGCGTTACGTGCTCATTCATCTATATTATCAGTGACCACATCTCCCACAAACACTCTTTGATGGAGGCCAGAGTATCACATTTCGCATTTTCAAAATAACAATAGCAAAAACAGCAACAATAGCAACAACAACACCACTACTTGTAAACATATTTAAAACCGCGCTTTTTACTTGATTGATTGTTTACTTGCTTGCTTGCTTGAATTACGTTTTGACTGCTTGATTGAGTGGCTGATTAACTGGCTGATTAATTGACTAATAGATTGATTGATTCATTCATTTATTTATGCATTTGTTAAGTATTTATATATTTATGTATTTATGTGTTTGTGTAGTTATATATTTATTTATTCTCTCTGCAGCTGGGGTACTGGGTGGGGAGAAGAGGGCTACATCATGATGTCCAGAAACAAGAACAACCAGTGTGGCATTGCCACTTCAGCCAGCTACCCCATCGTTTAAATCAACCAACCACCGACAGAGCACAAAAACAGATCGACTTTAACTAAATAAGGATAGTGCCAGATTAGCTTGGTGTCTGTCCAGGCGCCACGCTAATCAGGTACTACCCTTAAGCAAGAATCTGTTCGTTTACTTTCATGCGTTGAACAGTGCGAACATCTCCTATCCCTCTGGAACATCAACAAGACACCAGGGGCCAGTTGCATGAATGAGCTCAGTCTATGCGCAAGCCACTAAGCAAGGTGCTGCTAGGGCCAGCTGCATGAGCGAGCTTAGTCTTGCTCCAGCCACTAAGCAAGGTGCCCCGAGATAGCGGATCATCTTACTTAGGGACTGGCGCAGACCTAAGCTCACTCATGGAACTGACTCCTGTGCAGGAGCACCTTGCTTAGTTGTGGCCGCAGGGTTTAAGCTCACTAATCCTACTGCCCCCTAGCACCACATCCATTCTAATGTGTCGCTGTCTGTGATTTTGACCTCACAGCTTTGAGCATGCATGTTCAAAATCACAGACCAGCACATTAACTAATTTGAGACGTGCCGCCTCCAATGAGTTAATATACAGTTGGTCAATGTACACCATTTTTATGTGAATTATTATAGGCGTCTCAGATTAGATACACAGTAATAATGTGAAGAAACTTTGGGGGATCACATTTTCATAATTTCGAAAAGTAAAAAAATCTCGGTGAAATTTTGTTCAATTTTATCTCGTCGTGTGTCTAATGAACAAGTTTTTTTTTAAACAATCGTCAAATAAAAAAAAAATTACTCAAAATTATCATTTGCTTGGCTGGTCATTTTTCTTTAAATAAGTCTATTTATGTACCTTGTTTTTTCCAACAACAAGCACGCCCGCACGCACGTACGCACGTACGCACATGCTCACACATACACACACGCACACTCACACACACACACACACGCACACACACTCACACATGCACGCACTCACGCACGCACGCACACACACACACACACACACACACACACACACACACACACACACACAACTGAACAAATACACCTCAAAACAAGACTGATTGTACCGATAAAACAAAAACGCAAGTGTGCGAGCACGTGAGCACACACACACACACACACACACACACACACACACACACACACACACACACACACACACACACACACACACACACCATCACACACACACACACACACACACACCTGAACAAATACACCTCAAAACAAGACTGATTGTACCGATAAAACAAAAACGCAAGTGTGCGAGCACGTGAGCACACACACACACACACACACACACACACACACACACACACACACACACACACACACACACACACACACACACACACACGCGCGCGCGCGCGCGCGCGCACACACGGACGCACACACGTACGCACACAAATATACACACAATCACAATCTTGTCAGCACTGATAACGCACACCTGTTTTTCGAATCCACTCATTCCTGACACAAAACAACAAAATTTGAATCGACCACGACTGTTCGAGTTTAGTCTCAGAATAACTACGCTAGAAAAACTCCTTAGTTTTCAACCGTAGCTAGTTTCCAGTGCGTTAAGAGCATGCATAAAAGTTATGACTACAATAAAGTGTCAAAATGCCGTTAAAAACGATTTTTCATTTTAACATAACAGCGAGCACAAATCGCATGTTAGATTGACAGCTCTCTATAACCAAACTCGCAGTCTGTCTGTCATCGTGTCATGCATGTTCTTTTTAAAAAAAAAAAAAAAAAAATTCTCCTTCAAATTTACTTTTCCTACTTTGACATTGACATGAAACGTTGCACACTCACAAGACTGTAAATCAAAAAGATTTCCCGAGGTGTAAAATATGAACCGAGTGGAACGTATGCTGGTCTGTGATTTTGGACCTTAAATCCGTAAGGTAAAAAATCACAGATCAGCGCACAAATGGGGATGAATGTTTGGGAGTACATTTTCGATGAGGGGTCTGTGGACGGCTGGGTAGTTGGTTTGGGACGGATGGAGATCTCACCAATATCAGAGCCAGGTTTAACTCGAAAATCGACCTGTGGGTCAGGGACAAACGCTATAGCGAAGTCTCATAACGGCTGAGTTCGGCAGTTCCACGGAAATCTACACCCACGTCTCGCTGACTCTAGTTGTACACATGTTGGGAGTTAAAATCAAATGCTTTGACAAAGTCCTCTTATTATAACTAAAATAAATAAATAAACATTTAAAATAAATAAATAAATAAATAAATAAATAAATAAATAAATAAATAAATAAAATAAATGCAGGTAACTTAAAAGCATCGCAATAATTAAGATCGTGCATCTTTAAACCATCCGAACACTTGTCGAATATTGAGTTGTTTTTGTCAGATCGTCCAAAACAAGACACAGTCACTATATAAATGAAAAAAGAACTAAAAAGAATCAATATTTTCGAACTCAGCACAGAATAAATTAAGAAAGACGTATTGAAAAGTCTTGGCATGCAAAGGCTGTAATTCAGATATATCTGACAAAATGTCATATATCACGATCTTTCAGAACGACGGTTTCTCATTGGCTGAAATGCGTGAGCGTCCTGGGATATAAGGCCCGTGTTACCGCTGGAGTGGGCAGGTTCCAAACATCTGTGATCAACTTTACTATGATCGGACTTCTCGCGGTAAGAAAGTTATTACAGCTTCGCTATTCAGAATACTACAGTTTTGAAGGCGCTCTAAGGTCATTTAAGATATTACCAGATACCATCTGAACTGAACTTAGAACGGTCAGCTCGTTCGAGACGACTTGCATCCGGATGCGCGGTTTTAGCCGCGTATCCGGATGCCTTTCGTCTCGAATGAGTTAATAGAACTATAGTAACACAATGCAATAAAATGTAGTACAATGAAAATGTCGTTTTTCACGACAATTTGCTTACCGCCTCTTGCCTTCTCGCAGATCAGATCTTAACGATTAGAAAGGACTACACGAACTCTAAAAAAAATTGAAAGTTCTAATCTCAACATGGAATACAAATCTAATGTTATTTAACACGCCCGACTAAATACAGTGCATTTTGCTAATTCAGGTCGATTCAGGCGGAAAGATGCAGTTTCTATGTAGTATTTGTGTGTTTTTTGTTTTTTAAATTCTAAATGACTCGCCATTTTCTTTCCGCTATTCAGTCTTCAATAACGGGAACGAAATGCATTTGGATGCAGCACATTTTGAATGAGTTATCCCAAGCAGCCCTGTTAGAAAACAACCGGTGATGGATCCACCATAATAGTTCAAAGATGGAGCCAGAGTAGCTTGGCCGTGATAGTTCAATGTTCATGCCAGAATCGAGTGGCCATGAAAGTTCAATGTTCGAGCCAGTTTAACGTTGCCATGAAAGTTCAACGTTCATGACAAAATTGCTAAGTCATGTTCAATGTTCATGGCAGAAATGTTGGCCGTGACAGTTCCACGTTCACGCCAGAGTAGCCTGGGCATGACAGTTCAATGTTCATGCGAGAACAGCCTGGGCTCGCGGGCTTAGAACTAACCAGAACAAAATACACAGAGAGAGAGAGAGAACGGCACAACAAAGAAAGAAACACGCCTTTGAAACGCAGTTTATTAATCATTTTAAAATATATAGAGACACAAACAAGAACACAATTTGCAACTTATATTTTCAAGATAATAGGATGCAACTACATTAGGGAGGACATCAGCTATTTTGTGTGTGCTGTTATAGCTATCCCGTTTTGCTTTAAGTTGTTACTTCTTTTGTTATATTTCTTTTGGCCATTGGATTAGGGGGTGTGACAGCGTGATATTATCACGATTGTTATTTCTATCGCCGGAAGGTGTTTTTTTCTGGCGTCGTCTGAGCACGCGCAGTACGTCCAAGAATGCCCGCCGGAAATGTGGAAATTGCCGAGTTCCGGCTCATGATACGTGACTTTCCACCTCTCCTCATCCCCAATGTGTAATTCTGAAAAGTTGTCACTACTTTAGCAGTGTTCTTAATTTGTTACGGTGAAATTATTTAACCCTTTGCATGTAGGTAGCGGTTTTAGTTGCGATCATTTCTGAAAGAATCATTACTGTTAAAACCTCTACCGACAAGCAAAGGGCTTTTAATTTAAGGCGGGTTCTTGAAAATCTTATAGCCTGGCACGACCTCTTCACCACATATACCACGGGATATTACTCTGCGCTGGAAAAACAAACAGTTAAATCCCCTGAACAGGGGATCTAACTGTTTGTTTGTTGAGCGCTGAGTGATCTCTCTTGGTATGTGCACTACACATACATCTACCATCCCATGTCTCACTGTTGGTTTGCGATTTATGAAATGACCTCTGTGAGTTTATATCCAAACTGTACATAAAGAATACCGAACGACATGTTTAGTGAAGATAATTTAAGGCGATTTTCGCGAAGAAGAATAAAGCCTGCGGCGATTCTCCATTTTCCCTCATACAGAATTCGTGTTTCTCCTTTAAACAAACTTAAGCGAGACTTATTATTTTGAATATTGTCTTTGTAAAACTGTTATTATATCTTGATGCAAAGTGTTTAACTTATTTGTGCGGTAAAAGAAATCCTTTTGCTGAATTTGTGAACTGCTATGACTTAATGTGTGATGCTATGACGTAATGTTATGTGACGTGCAGGCAGAGAATGGAGCGGGACTTGATATTCGCGGTGCCAGAGATCCAGGATGTCTTGGACGAAGTTAGCCGCCTGGCGGAACAGATGACACTGCCTGTGCCATTCTTCACCGATCCCTTGTGAGTAACACTGTCGGCTTACTGTAACCCAAAATAGACACACTTTTAAAACAACCTCAACAACAACAAAAACAGAAACAACAAAAGCTAGAAGAAAAAAAAAAAAAAAAAAAAATTAAAAAAAAACGAGAAGAGAGAAAAAATAACTTGAAAGAATAATATGATATAAATTGGAAATCAGAAGACCATTAAAACATTACGTGATAAATCTTTTTTTTATTTTTATTTTTTAATAACGTTTACAGTATATTATGTCTTTTGCCGATGCCGATGTTATCTTTAACCCATTCTTGTCCATTTTTATTTTGGGTCTATGCTCTCCCTGGTCCCAGTTTTGTATATTAAAACCTAGTCACGTTACTTTAAAAAATCACAAAAATAGAAAAATGTATGGAATGAGCTGAAACTTTGTATACTTTCACTAAATGCTAAATGGAATGTATTACTTGATTATGTACATTATGTAGACCTAAAAAAGTTTTTAAATGAGATTGATAATTGACTTTAATTTTAATTTAATTGAATTAATTTTAATTGGGCCACGCATTAACTCGTGGCCGGACGTATAGGAGAAATTTCGGGCCACGAGTGTACTCGGGGCAGGACACGAATGGATTAACCCGTTCAGTGCCGAGAATATATAAACACACCCAACCGCAAGAGATATTATCCCCATGGGCCCCCGCAGTTGCGGGGCTAATGAGGATCTATGCCTCTTGCTGACATCATTTTGAAGCCGTGTTTTGTAGGACACATGGGGCCTGTTGATGTTGAATTGACGAAGACTGAAAAAAAAAGTTTCCGTCATCGGGCACTAAACGGGTTGACGTTAGTAACTTAGGATGCAGCGGACTTTAAGATCTCTCTTTGTGTTGACTCGAAGTCCTGTTGTCTCCTCGCAGCGTGGAGAGATGTTGTGACGAACCGGCGTACAACTGTTCCAACCAACTGATCGAACTCCGATACGTCAAATTCCAAGGAGGCGTTTGCTGGATCGTTTGGCCGAGGGACTTCTTCTTTTACATCAGAGTCGTGAGTCGTGGCTTCGCGCCAGATAATTGCGCGTGTGTGTGTGTGCAGGTATGTGATTTTGGACCTTATGGCCTAGGGCCCTAAGGTCCAAACTCACAGACCTGCACACACGCATCCCGTACCAAGGGTATCTGCGTTGAATCGTCTGGTTGAATTTTTTCTATACGTCAGTTGACTATTCAGCAGGGAAAAGAAGTTGGAAAGGTTTACTGGGATTTAGTATACCTACCAAGGGGAATTACTGGGCGGACAAGCGGTAAGGTCCCCTGCCTCTTTCTATCAGCCCACATAAAAATACGCAGCTGAGTAACAAGATGGTCGTACACATCCCTTGTGTCTAGGATGTGTTTTGGACCATCATTACATGCACCCAGGTTAGCTTTACGGCAGAGACTCGCGAATGCTGGTCTGTGTCTCAGTCGAGTGTAATACTGATGATTTTTTTTCTTCTTCTTCTGAACCGAATTAAACATGAAAGCGTTCTGTGATAGCTTTATTGGGTCTCACATTACTTGGTAAAATTGCTTACTTATTTCAGTTCAAATATAATTTATTATTTTTTTGCTTTGTTAAAAATAATTTCCCACAAAATTTGGGTTAAGGTCAGGAAAGTCGCGTCCGCACATTGCAACGCCACCCGACCAAAAAAAAAAAGCTCGTGTTGTTTTTCGTATTAAAACAATTGTTGTATCCCCAGTAGCAAAACGTCTACGAGCTCACTGCGGCCGTAGAGGGCCCGGGGGGCTTTGCTTTCTGGGATGTGATCAAAAATTCTTGCAATTTGTTTTAAATACACAATCAACAGCAATCAACCCACCTACATTTCGTGAGATAATTCATATACGTGCGGTCTCGCCCGCTGATTGGTCGCTGCAGGTGCTGCGCGTGCGTGCTGGATGACCTTTGCCCCGCGGTTGGCCGCTGCATAGAGACGAACTACCGCACGGTTAAGGTGGTGGCCTACTGCCCGGAAATCATGTACTCCGACAGGTACCAGAAACTGGCCATCAGAATACCCAGCTCCTGCGAATGCACCGCCAGGTTAGTGGGTCTTCACGTTCGACGTACCTCCGCCCCTCCCCCCCCCCCCCCAATCCGCCTTCACTGCCAGTGTATGGTTACACAAGGAACAACCTGAAACACGCCCTGAGCATACCACGACTACGATTTACAGTTCGCCAGTCTAGTCTCGGACCCTTAAAGGCTTCTGATCCACACAGACGAGGACGAATGTCCCCATCAGCATAACGTCTTCGGGCCCACTGCGGCCGTCGTTAACCCGAGGACCTTTATCTTCCTGGCCCCTCAAGTGGGAAAAGTTCAACGCAGCCAAAAACATAACAACAACATCAAAATGCAGGAGGCATAGATCCTCAAGTTTCGTGGGCTCAGGAGGATCTATGCCTGTTGCCTCGACATCTTACGTGCCTAATTTAATCTGCTTAAACAGACGGGACCTTCTTATTTGCTATGGTTTCAGAGAGACAACTCTGGACCTGGCAGTGAAAAGATTAAGCCCATTTGCATGCAGCCACCGGTACTGTAAACTGTACCAGTGACCGAATGTAGATGTGCGGGTTATGTCAAATAAGGACAGGATAAAGGATAGCGGCGCGTGCGATCAAGTGTACGATCAAGCGATCGATGCAAGGGCAGTGAAAGCAATCTGCTTTCAATGTAGCCTTCACTTGCTTTAATTAACACAGTAACAGGGACTGATGATTTTCCCAATTTCAGCATATTACATATTACATTTGTACAGCTCTAGAGCCCCCCCCCCCCCCCCACCAACCCCCCCCCCCCCACCCCCATCTATAGCAAACGATTTTGAAGATCAACTGTTATGGCTGAAAGGCTATTGCAGAACCTGCTAGACTGTTTGGTGAAACAAATGGCTGTCCTTTTGCAATCTGTCAGCTGTACTGCTTTCATTTTTTTTTTTAAATGTCGGAACCGCCATCCAGCTTAATCAACCCAACCCTACCTCAGTTTTAATGTTCGCTTCCTAATTTCAGATGTCCAGTGCCACAGACCTACTTTTACAAGAAGCTGGAGTGGTAAACAGACGCCTGCATTCGGAGTCAGCGAGAGATCGCCACAGTTTCGTACACGTAGCCACCGCTACGTATCATAGGCTTTTCCTCACGGATGTGACTGCAGTAAATATCTTGTCTGTTCCTGACTGGACGTAATGTAAATTCATTTATGGACGTGACACAACCGAATCCCATCTCAAAAACGAACTCAAACATAGATCCAAAAGTTAAGATCTCGATCTAACAGCTAAAATAGATTCGCTCACCACAATCCGGTAGCTTTACACGTGTTTATGATCAACTGATTGTTGTACATATAATGACCTGAGCGCATTTTGTTTGTATTTTTCAGTTCTGATTGGATGAATCTGTGTGGTGGTCTATGATTTTGGACCTTAGGCGAAAGCTGTATTATTATTAGTAGTAGTATTTGCATGCTATGTTTCTTTTCCTGTTGTGTTCTGTTTTGTTTACAGGACAGCTTGTAAGACAGGCATTGAGTTGCCTAATGGCTTTATCCTGAATAAAAAAAAAAGATTCATCATCATCATCATCTCTCCCACGTACACGTACGCACATGTACGCACACACACGCACACACACACACACACCCACACACACACACACACACACACGCACAAACACACACAAACACACACACACATACACACACATACACACACACACACACACTGACATACGTGTATTTGCTGAGTCTCAGAATTTAGACATAATGGGGACAAAAAACCCGTTACCAACGACATTGTAAATTTATCTGTACATAGTGTATATAGAATCGTTCGTTGTTACCTCCACAGGGAAAGATTAATAAAATAAGATTCACATATACAGTAGGTTGTGTACACTATGTTTTAGTGAATGTGTACGTTTGTCCTTCTCTCTCTGTCTTTCAAACACTCTTTGGTGATTGACTATGATTGCGCACGTATGTCAGTGTGTGTGTGTGAGTGTGTGTGTGTGTGTATGTGTGTGTGTGTGTGTTTGTGTGTGTTTGTGCGTGTGTGTGTGTGTGTGTGTGTGTGTGTGTGTGTGTGTGTGTGTGTGTGTGTGTGTGTGCGTACATGTGCGTACGTGTACGTGGGAGAGATGATGATGATGATGAATCTTTTTTTTTAAATTCAGGATAAAGCCATTAGGCAACTCAATGCCTGTCTTACAAGCTGTCCTGTAAACAAAACAGAACACAACAGGAAAAGAAACATAGCATGCAAATACTACTACTACTACTACTACTACTACTACTACTACTACTAATAATAATAATAATAATAATAACAATAATAATAATAATAATAATAATAAGAAGAAGAAGAAGAAGAAGAAGAAGAAGACGAGGAAGCAAAACTACGGAAAAACACAATAGGTGAATCATCAAAAAGAGGGAAAGAATGGCAATGGAGAATTTGTAACTGCAACCGATGCAAAAAGCAAGAGAAAGAAACAAGTGCATAGCATTAATAATATACTCATCTAATACAGTGTCATAGAATCAGCAGCATCATTAGTGAATAGTGACACCAAAGACAGTACATTATAAGACAGATCACTCCTTCATAAGGCTTACTAAAAAAAGCGAGGTCAGGGTAGCAGTTGCGTCCCATGGTGTAATCGTGTTGTGGCCGTACGTCTATCACTATCTGGTAATGGACTCGAGCTCTGACGCGAGGCTTTTTGAAGAGTATCGGGTGCTTTTTGTGTGTGCATTGCGGAAAACTGTTTTAAAATCACATGAGCTTTGCTTCTAAAATATTTTTTTCTATTCCTAATCGAAAGATTTTTTTCGGGAAAGTGGTAATTAGCATGGAAAGTGTAATAGAAAAATAAATAAATCAGGCATTTCATTGTTGCCGTGTGTGTGAGTTGATGTCTAGTACATACACACACACACACACACACACACACACACACACACACGCACACACACACACCACACACACACACCCACGTGCACGCAAACAAACACACATGCACACAAACGAACACACATACAAACACACCACCAGCATAGGACTAAATAAGAAATAATTTACCGAAAACATCAGTTGTTTTGAACAATCTCATAAGAAGATCAGTTTATTAATACACGTTCAACTTGCAGCAGATATTATTAAGAAAACCAAATAGTGATTATACACAGGCCACCTTATGCATACACCCGTTAGAAACTGTAAACAGCACCTGACGTTGTATGCACAAAGAGATTAATAAGAAATGATCACTAATTATCTGTTCTTTCTCCTCCTCTACTATTCATCCCTCCACCCAACGCATGTAAATTTATGACAAAATTATTCATGATACACAAAATAGCAGGTCAACATGAATATAGTTACGCATTAGGCTGAATTATCATAATACGAACAACAGACAATGCCATCAGTCACATGCCCACCGCTACTCCCTCATCATGTGCACAAAGCCTTTAGATCTAAAAGTCTTTACCAGGTAAACAGATAAACATATCATCACCGATCAGAATTATGTTCTCCAACAACTCCCTCCCACACGCACACACAGAGTCAAGAACTATATGTTTGAGGAGCAATATAAAGAATATGACTAGGATCTGATTCGGGATTTTTACATCAAACATAATAATATACGTGCATTTCGTATTACTATTATGTTACTGTAGCACTCTTGGTATTAGTATTGGATATGTCATGAAGTGAAATTGGCACGAATATCAGTGTCAATGGAACAGGTCACATGAATATCTATGTATTACATAATGTGTTCATGCACGAAGAAAGACAAAACAACAGCACTGGCTACTTTCCGTCTCCAAGGCGTCAATGCCTGCCAATCATTGTTTATGGCTAGACATAGCTCAGTTTCATAATCTTACGATTTCTTTTCCGAGACTTGTCTGAGAAGGACGCGCTGCAGTCTTTCAATGTGTGGTTTAGCCGAGCGTTGATGAAGAGGCGAACCACATTTCCTTTCAGATCACATATACCATCTGGACAGACAAGGTCACATTCATTTATCTGTTTATGCAGCAGCTGAGATAGATGAACTTTTACTTTGTTTTTAAGAAGCAAGACATCGATGTTTCTGATATAAGCTGCCTCCAGATCTTTCAGTTTCACTATTTTTCTGACCTGATTGCTTGGAATGACAAGTCCTCGTCCGGAGTCTCTGGGGTCATCATACTGTTTGTTGACAAGCAACAGTTCAGATTCTGATCCTGTGAGAGAACCTGGTAACAATTCCTTGCACTGTGTGCATGCTTTGACTGTGAGCTTCCTCACAATATAGCCCGATATGTATACAAGAACATTTTCTTGCGCTTTCTGCAACAGCGGATCTTTTGGTGGGGGTTCGGGGGTTGCCAAATTCATAAAAAAAACAGTGTCATTCTGCTCACCCAGGAAATAATCATTGTTAACTTGCTGAAATTGTAACAGCTCATCAGCTTGTTCAACTACTTGTGGCTCAGAGTCATCTAGCTCATTCCTGTCATGTAGCATAGGGTAATATGCAGGAGGCTTTGACTGTAAGAGATCTATGTCGTGTCCCAGTTTTCCGTCTGTCAGTGTCACCGGAGACCGTGCCACAGATTTCCCGTCTGTCAGTGTCACCAGAGTCAGTGTCACAGTCTTTCTGTCTGTCAGTGTCAACAGTACTTGAGTCACAATTTACATGTCTCTCACCACTCACTGATGTCAAGGTCAACAAAAATGTGTCATTATCTTCACAACAATTGCTACCAGAACTGTGAAGGAAAAGCTTATCAACCATGACCCGGCAAAAAAACTGACGAAATTGTTCAGCATTTGGATTGTCTACATGCCCTCCGTTTTCCCGAATGCTGGAAAATAAGTTTTCCAGACAATCCTGATTGAGCCTGTCTGTTAACAAAAAGGCTACTTTTTCCTGAGTGTGTAGCTCTTCGTACAGTGCCAGCAATGTACGAATGGCCATTGTCCATCCCATCAAACAGGGTAGTGAACGTGCAGAGGGAGTTTTAACTTTTTCTAGCCATTCAAGAGTCACAAGTAGAAATTCCTTGTGACCGGACGATTGGGTCATGCCATGGCCCATTGTTTTCTCTGATGTCAGATTACGAGTATTAAAGGTGTTAAACAGCTGGTCAATCCGTTGTATGAAGAGAGCCGTCTCTTTTGCATCCTCAGGTAATACTTTCAACTGTACCAGAGTGGTCTCCTGCATCAACGGAGTGCGACAACACCTGAGCAGCCAATCTGACGCTCAGTTGAGAGAAAGCAGGTAGATTTAGATGTTTATCAGTGAGTTTTGGTGCCATCCGCACTGCGTTTTGTTTGTCAAATTGGTAGAACATTTCCACATACTGCCAGTTTATCTTTGTTTCATTTACAATGAATCCTGATTTTTTGAAGTTATTGCGCAGATTTTTCAACAAATGTGGAGGGTCATACAGCAGATGTATTTTCTTCTCGTTGTGGACGAAAAATGGTTCGGTCTCGCTAACCTTGCATAATTTTTCAAAGGTTTTGCGGTTGTTTGAGCCTTGGTCACATATCACGACCTTTACTTTCATGCCTGCTGCTTCAAATTTGTCAATGCACTTCAAGAGCAGAGAATGCAGCCTTTGGCTGTCAATAGGTCCGCTGGACAAAAAATAACCTATCGGCGGCTTCCAGTGGGAAACTAAACCCCTTACAACGAAGACAGTCGCATGGTTTGCCACAAGCTTTGTCCTCTCATCCTCCCCAAAATCATTTACCCCTTCTATTTGATCTCGTTTTTTGTTGTAGGTGGCTTGTTCTTTTATTGTCATTTCATCTAGTACTATTGCACACAGATCTGACTTTGGCGGCAGTGCAGACACTTTAATCTGAAGTGCTTTCAGAATCTTGGCATTAAAGCCAGGGCAGACCGAAACCTTTTGCATCGTTTTCCGTAAGGTTAAAACTGACGGGAGGACAAAGATTTTTGCAAGCATACGATATGCTTGCATGAAAAAAGATAGAGCTGTTGTTTTGTCTGTCTCCGTCCATCTCCGGCCTTGTTTCTTTTTGTGTATTTCACGCAACTGTGCTGAAATAAACTGAACACACGAACCAGGCAAAAAATGGGCCAAGCTCTTCACTGCTGCATCCTTCTTCTCTTTGAGTGTTAATGTCTTTATATTTTCTTGTTTGCCGTCTTTCTGCCGTAACTTACATTTCTTCTGCAGGCGGTACAATCTGTTGCGCACAGTTTTGAGACTTTTCTTCAAAGCCTGCTTTCTTGGTGAATCGCTGTACTGACCACCTGTTGATGCAGTTCCCCCAACATCAGTTTCTCCACTGGACTCATCTGCACACACACACACAAGCAACCATGCATTAAATCATTAATGATATCATAATAATCCACAGCATATTTACTCAGATCAAAAAATCAATTCACATTTCATCTGACTGACAAGAATTGTATTTTCACACACACATACAGGCGCGAACACACACAAAAAGGCCATCGAAAAATCATCCAAATTTAAAATCTGCTTGTCTGATTTTAATAGTCAACAGATTTTAAGATCACAGTTGTGAAAACAACGCACACAACTGATCTTTTGTGCTGTCATTTTTTGGATAATTTTTTTAAAATTAAAAATTTCAGCTTACAAATTCTAAATCAGATTCATATTTATTTATTGATTGAAAGTACCTGGTTGCAGTGACATGCGTGCATGCTTGTGAGGCGGTGCTTCTGAATCTGTAGCAGTATCCCTCTGCCTGGGTGGCTGTCTTTTTGTTGTTAGTTGTGGGGGTGGGTTGGGCACCGAAAACAAAGTCGGCACAGCATTCCACAGCAGCCTGCGCCTCTGCGTGGCGCACGTGAACTGGTTGTTTTCAAAATGAGCACTGCACAGCCTGCAGGAACGTGAACGCAGCTCACGGCAGGTGACAGTCCCAACAGATCTTGCCTGCGCGTATTCTGCACCCATTTCTGACATCTGTTGGGAGAATAACAAAGACTGAAATACAAGTACAAACACACCACAAGCTAAACACTCTTTTGATCGGAACATCAGTCTTAAAACAACTCAATTAAGAACGTGAAACTTACACAGGCTTTCTCCCTATCGTATTGCCTTGAACAAAAGGGAAAGGCCCGTGTAGCCGAAAGAACACTTTTCCTCGCCCAATTTAAGCACATGTGGCACAAATGACTAGATCTAACTTGAGTTAGTCCAACATTATGTGGATACAAATGGACAGGAAACTGGTCTTTGTACATATGGCCCTCTTTTACATTTGCAAACAACATCACTATAAACTTATAATTACTTTGGATCTAAATGGTCGTTAGACCACTTTTCCATTGACATTTCTCGGAATTCACGGCGTGGAGAGGGGCTAGGGTCTGTTTGCAGTTGGATCAGTTTTCCACTCTTCCAGATTTAAACCCAAAGATACATATCACACGAGGGACCTATGCCTGAGTATCGCCCTGGCAACTCTAATTCAGAATCGAAAATTTTCGATATAGACATCCTTTGCGCTATGAAATTATTATACGATCGTATGTTTATGCATGTATGCAAAGATATGACCGCAGAGTATTCAGCTTACCTTGTTTCCTCCTTGGGAAAAAGGAAAAACGATATGCCGGTACAACTTCGCTTGTAGCGGGCGTTCGAACAAAAAATTGCGCTGCAAAAGTCAGACCCTTGCCTCGTTCGGTCAGCCATGATTCAACACGATTACAAGGGAGAAAACTCGCAAAACGCGTCCTCGCACTCTCGGGGCGAGTGATTTGTCTTATAATGTATTGTCTTTGGTGACACCGACAAGACAATAGATGATCAGTTAGCAAATGTATGGAGAAAGAGAAAATATTTGAAGTTTACGTGTTATCAGCAGTATTATTCTGATATGGCAAACTGTGAAGTCACGCCGATTGGAAGTGAGTGTGCAATTCACGTTTAAAATGGGTTTTACCTGAAAATGATTTAATGTTTAATGGCAATTAGTTCCAGACAGAACTACTTGCAAATAGAAGGCCGCTTGACTTGTAGAGATCTATCCGTGGGCGTGGCAAGTGAAGCAAGTCATTCCTCGTATGTAGTTGATGCCTAGGGCTGAAGTTAAATATCATGCGCAGATATTCCGGGGCATGATATGAAATATTTTGAGCATGAGGACGCAATTGTTAAATTTGTGTTGTTCCTTCAGCGTAAGCAGGCCAAGGGATTTTATTTTCTCGTCCGTGGAAGTAGGGTTAGGAATAATTAACTTAACGGAACGACTATACAGCGAGTTTAGTTTTTTAAAATGAAGTTCACTGCATTCGTCCCACAAAGAGGACGCATAGTCACAGTAACTTTTAATGTGTGCGTGAAATAACAATGTACAGCACTTTGTACTAAGAATATGTCTAAGTTTAGAGAGCAGAAATACATTCCTGGACAAGGTTTCGTACAAACTGTCGATATGCGGCGACCAGCTCAGCTGGTCATCAATTACAACTCCCAGTAGGCGGTGCTTGGATACTTGTTGGATAGGTTTATTGCCAAGTGACAGTTTCAGAGGGGCAGGATGTAGCTGACGCTTTTGGCGGGTTGTTATCAACATGCTTTTGGTTTTAGAAGTACTGATTAGCATGCGATTTTGTGTACACCAATGTGACACTTCATCGAGACTTTGCTGGAGGATACAATTGAGAGAGAGAGAGAGAGAGAGAGAGAGAGAGAGAGAGAGAGAGAGAGAGAGAGAGAGAGAGAGAGAGAGAGAGAGAGAGAGAGAGAGAGAGCACGTTGTCTGTACGCGTGCTCAATCGTTTTGTTGAATGTTCCTATCAAATGACAGTTGGTTAGAGTTTAAACATTCTGTCCTCTTGAACCACACACACACACACACACACACACACACACACACACACACACACACACACACACACACACACACACACACACACATACACACACATTCTCTCTCTCTCTCTCTCTCTCTCTCTCTCTCTCTCTCTCTCTCTCTCTCTCTCTCTCTCTCTCTCTCTCTCTAAGGCGCGCGCACATACAGTCACAGAAAAAGAATATAAAACAAAACAATGCTCGTGTGTTTACGTGAAGAAACAATTTACCAACATGATACTCATACAATGCAGCTTTAAATATGTACAACTGACGAAAAGCAAAGCGAAAAAAATTAACAAAGTACATGTATTTCAGTGACGTGCTCATGTACAAATAAACAACGGGACATTTTGAGATTGAAACGAAAACACTTTGTACAATAAGCAACTTTTGTACACTGAACAAAACAACAGTCACTTGACAACGGTAACGTCACTGGAATCGCATTACACTGGTCAAGAAAATGTGAAAATCACGTTACTCAACAATTTAAACCGTTCAGTGCAGAGAAAATTTGAACACACCCAACTGCAAGAGGTATAGATCTTCTGATTGCGAACCATGATTCTGGCATGGACCCCCTCGTAACGACCCCCAGAGCAGGTCTCAGCGGTTTTTACATCTTTGATGTCTACAGTTTACAAATCCGATTGATACCACTCTGGCACTGCTGAGGAATTTTTAGTAATAAATAAATAACCAAGCAATACAGTTAATTATGATCCAAATGGGGTACCATAGCGAGATTGTTTGATGCTACGGTGTTGCGTCAGAGGTTTATGAAACGGAAACAATGTTGCGGCTACGGACGGAAACAATGATTGTGCAGTGAGACCTGCCATCGATGCGTTCTCTCACAAAAATGGGTATACTATATGAAACTGCCTTATAAACTGAAATAATCAAAACACACACACACACACACACACACACACACACACACACACACACACACACACACACACACACACGCGCGCGCGCGCGTGCGCGTGCGCGCGCGCGGCGCTTAAGCGCCAAAAAGGCGTTCTCTAGCAAGGTTTGCGTAGCTAGACGTGACATCATTTTTAAATTGTTACTTCTTTGCCAAAATTTCTACCCGCACGCCAAAAACGTCATGTGCATGCTCCGGAATGCGCTCCGACCAGCCCCATTTCAAAGTCTACAGTATTTTCAATACGGTAGACAAACAAGATAAGGATTTTATCCCAAAGTCTACGTATTATTTGGAGCTCACTTGCGTTTTTCTTTTAGGAACATACAGAGTTGTTCATATTTTTAGGCTTATAATGCTGATCCATTTCCCTCCTCTCTAAGCCAACCTCTGATCAACACACACGTCGGCGCACACAAATAAAGACGGACACACGGCGCTTCCAGTAATGATTAGTAGGCTCTGTGAGCTCGTGTAGCGGCAGGAATCCATCTCCTTTTACTTTAACCCACCGTCTGATCCACACTCACTGGCACACAGAAATAAAGACGGACACACGGCGACTCCCGCCATTCGTAAGCTCTGCGGTCTGGCGTGGCTTAGCTATTCTGAAGAAAAATGACAGCACAAGCAGCGAAATGACGCCACTTCAAGCTTCACGTCATGGTATCGTTAATCCCACAACGCCGTGTTCATAGTGACGACTCGATGTTATACCTCACTCATGGCAGTACTAACATTTGACAAATTAGAGGATCAAACTTTGCAATTTTCTTACGGATTTTCTCGCCTAGGGCTTACAGCTCACAATTTGACCTACTCCTGCCCCAGGGCCGGAACAAATAGCAGGCTTATGCAAACACTGTTTATGCCGGAAAAAAACGTGAGGGTATTAATAAGAGGATAGTTGTTCTTTTTCGTAAAGAAATATTAAAGATATGTTAGCTGTTTTACCAATGACTCCAAAAAAGTGGTGCAGAAAATTGTCTGATTTTCACACCAAGGGCATACAGGTCACAATGGACCTAATCGTACCCCACAAACTAGACAAACTGTAGGCTTATGTAAATACCGTATATGAAAATCATGCGATTATTAATGGGAAGATTGTTTTCAGGTGTTCTTTTTTCGTAAAAAAAGATTCAATTGTTTTAAGATTAACCCATATAATTCGTGAAATTAATCTCAAAAACGGGAATTTAAAAGAAAATTTAAATGTCACTCAAACGTTCTAGCTGTACAATGCTGGTTAACAAACTCATCCAATATCTCCCTTTTATCAATCTATATGCAAAATATCTAGTAAAAATAAGACAAATTACGGACTCCAGTGTGGATCAACCGGTTTTTGTGAAACGGCCATTTTCTCGCCAATGAGCATCTTAATCCAAAAATCGAAAAAAAGTCTCGCAATTATTCTTTTAGGGTCAATATCCTAAAATTTCAAGCTTGTCCGTACTGAAATGCGGGCTCTAGTCGGTGTGACACACACACACACACACACACACACACACACACACACACACACACACACACACACACACACACACACACACACACACACACACACACACACACACACACACACACACACTATAACTATATATATATAGTCTGGGTTTCGCCCGCAACACTCTTGCCAAACTGTCCTTATACATATCATTGATAAATGGCATACAGCCATTAATTATTCGCAGTTATCAGGTGCAGTTTTTCTTAACCTTAAAAAAGCCTTTGATTTAGTCAACCACTCTATCTTATTAAAAAACTACCGATGTATCACATCGATTCCAATACGTACATCTGATATCATCCTATCTAAGTGACAGAAGACAGAAAGTTTTGCTTAATGGTAATTACTCGAGTGAAGGTTTAGTAACGTGTGGTGTTCCCCAGGGGTCAATTTTGGGCTCATTGTTGTTCAACATATTTATCAATGATTTACCATTCTCTATTTCACATCCTGATGCAACATGTGACTTATTTGCTGATGACACTACCATACATACATCAAACAGCGAATTGCCAAAAATAAACGAAGTTCTCCAGCAAAGTCTTGGTGACGTTTCAAGCTGGTGCCAACATAATCATATGATAATTAGTGTCCAAAAGACAAAGAGTATGTTGATTACTTCACGCCAAAAACATCAACGTGGTCTCCTGCCCTTAACATTATACCTGAACTCTGAGCCCCTTGATCAAGTTAAAAAAACATCGTTTGCTTGGAGTCACAGTAGATAACCAGCTCAGCTGGGAACCACGTATCGAAAACACATGCAAAACAATATCTGAAAATCTATTCCTGCTATCAAACCTAAGTCAAATAGTTAACATTGACACTAGAAGACTCTTTCTCCATGCCCACATTAAGACACACTGTGATTACTGCCCCACTATCTGGGATGGATGCAGTGAGGTACATTTAAAAAAAAATCTTAACTCATTGTATCGTCGAGGGGTAAAGTTAACTGTGCCTGGTCCCTCTCCCACCGACGAAAAGTTTAGAACTATCCGACTGCTAAACCTGAACAAACAGTTCACATTTAATCGATGCATACTTATGCATAAAATTCTTCACCATAAAACCCCATCTTACCTTCGATTGTTATTTTTGGATAGTCAAAGACAAAACACGAGAAACAGTTTGTTACAGCTACCATGGGCCAGGCTCGCTATATATAAAACCAGTCTTTCGTTCTCAGGTGCCAAAGCCTGGAACGACCTAGCACCCCAAATTAAATCCATTTCTAACTCTAGAACCTTCAAAACTCGTTTATATAATATCTTGTTAAAGTAACTTAATACCTGAACGGACTACTTATATTATATATATATATATATATATATATATATATATATATATATATATATATATATATATATATATATATATATATATATATATATATATATATATATATATATATATATATATATATATATATATATATATATATATTATATATTCAAATGGCAGCAAGAACATTAGTAAAACAAAAAAATACCTTGCTTCCAGACATATAGTTTGTGGCCCATAGTAATCCGAAGGGCATCTTTCATCACATCACAACATAAGCGCATCCCGTTAGGCAATAGCGCATGCGCGTGCCCAGGAGAAGAAAAAAAAAAACTGATTTCCTGGGTGAAATGGTTTGAGGGGTCGTCTCAAAAAACTTGTAATGCAGGCGCGGCATGTACATCTAGAACTGAATCGCGACTTATGTTACAAACAATATACAAGTGTGCCTGCGGATAATAGTGCAGTGTTTTAGAACATCATAATATGCACCCGGGTTAGCTTTACGGCAAAAACTCGCGAACGCTGGTCTGTGTCTCAGTCGACTGTAATACTGATGAGTTTTTCTTCTTTTTCTTCCGAACCGAATTAAATATGAAAGCGTTCTGTGATAGGTTTATTGGGTCTCACATTGCTTGGTAAAATCGTTTACTTATTTCAGTTCAAATATAATTACTATTTTTTTCTTTTTTGTTAAAAATAATTTCCCACGAAATTCGGATTGTCTCCGTCAGGGAAGACGCTTCCGCAGATTGCAACGCCACCTGACAAAAAAGATCGTGTGTTGTTTTTCGTATTGAAACAATTGTTGAATCCCCAGTAGCAAAACGACTGTGAGCCCACTGCTTCCTGGGATGTGATCAAAAATTTTTGCAATTTGTTTTAAATACACAATCAACAGCAATCAACCCACCTACATTTCGTGATAATTCATATACGTGCGGTCTCGCCCGCTGATTGGTCGCTGCAGGTGCTGCTCTTGCGTGCTGGATGATCTTTGCCCCGCGGTTGGCCGCTGCATAGAGACGAACTACCGCACGGTTAAGGTGGTGGCCTACTGCCCGGAAATCATGTACTCCGACAGGTACCAGAAACTGGCCATCAGAATACCCAGCTCCTGCGAATGCACCGCCAGGTTAGTGGGTCTTCACGTTCGACGTACCTCCGCCCCTCCCCCCCCCCTCCCCCGCCCTGACACACAGACTGTTTATAGTGATTTTAAACCTGTGATTAGTGCGTACATAGCCCGCGAGTGGCACTCCGAGTGGGACAAAGAGGAAGGGAACAAGCTGCATGAAGCTCTTCCCACGGTGTCCGACAGTCTACCTTTCTGCTGCGGCAGCCGTCGTGAGGAGACTGTCCTTACTCGGCTCCACATCGGGCACACGTATGTTACGCACTCTTACTTACTTAAACAGGATGAGCGTCCATGGATTTTTTCCTGTGATGAGCAGTTTTCTGTTCGACACTTTTTGCTGTATTGTGCCGATCTAATTGCCACGAGATATAAACACTTCACAGCAGATTCCTTGAAAATTTTGTTTCGGGATGTTCCCCCGGACAAAATCTTCAATTTCTTGAGAGAATGCAATATTTTTAACAAGATCTGAGCATTCATAGACTGTGAATTTCTTTATTTTGCCCTTTTTGAGTCTGTAGACATTTCCTTTAAAGACTCGTGCTTCATTTTAGCCTGACATATTTTAAAGATATATTTACATCTTGTCTTAAAATCTTGCTTTTAGTCTGGCTGACCAGGTTTTTACCCAGCCCGCCGTGAGATGGCCTTAGTCGCCTGATCGGCGTTAAACCCCAATAACAACAACAGCCCTCCCCGCCCCCCTCCACCCTCACCCACCCCCTCTCACTGTCAGTGTATGGTTACACAAGGAACAACCTGAAACACGCCCTGAGCATACCACGACTACGATTTACAGTTCGCCAGTCTAGTCTCGGACCCTTAAAGGCTTCTGATCCACACAGACGAGGACGAATGTCCCCATCAGCATAACGTCTTCGGGCCCACTGCGGCCGTCGTTAACCCGAGGACCTTTGCTTCCTGGGGCCTCAAGTGGGAAAAGTTCAACGCAGCCAAAAACATAACGACAACATCAAAATGCAGGAGGCATAGATCCTCAAGTTTCGTGGGCTCAGGAGGATCTATACCTGTTGCCTCGACGTCTTACGTGCCTAATTTAAATTTGCTTAGACAGACGGGGCCATCTTCCAGTAAATCTGCTATGGTTCCAGGGAGACAACTCTGGACCTGGCAGTGAAAAGATTAAGCCCATTTGCATGCAGCCACCGGTACTGTAAACTGTACCAGTGACCGTATGCAGATGCGGGTTGTGTCAGATAAGGACAGGATAAAGGATAGCGGCGCGTGCAATCAAGTGTACGATCAAGCGATCGATGCAACACAGTAACAAGGATGATTTCCCCAATTTCCTGTATATTACATTTGTACAGCTCTAGCACACCCCCTCCCCACCCCCACCTGTGCGGTTGATAGCGAACGATTTTGAAAATAAACTGTTATGGCTGAAAGGCTATTGCAAAACCTGCGATAGTTAGACGGTTGGTGAAACACATGGCTGACCTTTTGCAATCTGTCAGCTGTACTGCTTTCATTTTTTAAATGTCGGAACCGCCATCCAGCTTAATCAACCCAACCCTGCCTCAGTTTTAATGTTCGCTTCCTAATTTCAGATGTCCAGTGCCACAGACCTACTTTTACAAGAAGCTGTAGTGGTAAACAGACGCCAGCATTCGGAGTCAGCAAGGGTCGCCACAGTTTCGTACACGTAGCCACCGTTACGTGTCATAGGCTTTTTTTCCTCACGGATGTGACCGCAGTATATATTTGGTTTGTTCCTGTCTGGACGTAATGTAAATTCATTTATGGACGTGACACAACTGAAACCCATCTCAAACTCAAACATAGATCCCAAAGTTAAGATCTGGATCTAATAGCTAAAACTGGATTCGCCCACCACAATCCGGATAGCTTTACACTGACGTGTTTATGATCAAATGATTTTTGTTGTACATATAATGACCTGAGCGCATTTTGTTTGTATTTTTTTACTTTTGAATCTGTGTGCTGGTCTATGATTTTAGATCTTTCCGCGAAAGCCGTAAGGTGCAAAATCACAGACCTGCTCACATTAATTGTTGAGTCCCGGAATGTAGACTTAATAGGGACCGAAAACGTTACCAACGACATTGTAAATGTATCTGTACATAGCGTATATAGAATCGTTCGTTGTTACCTCCACGGGGAAAGATTAATAAAATGATATGCAAATGTACAGTGTGATGTGTTTTAGTGCATGCGTACGTTTTACTTTCTCGCTCTGTCTTTCAAACACTATTTGGTGATTGACCATGATTGCGCACATATGTCAGTGTGTGTGTGTGTGTGTGTGTGTGTGTGTATGCATTGCGTGTGTGTGTGTGTGCGTGTGTGTGTATGCGTGTGTGTGTGTGTGCGTGTGTGTGATATTATGTGTGCGTGCGTGTAAGTGCTTGTGTTATTGTAGGCCTAGATGTGTGTCTGTCCATGTGTGTGTGTGTGCTCACACGGTTTTGTTGAAAGTTTCTATTAAATGCCAGCTAACTAGAATTTCAACGTTTTGTCATCTTGACACACACACACACACACACACACACACACACACACACACACACACACACACACACACACACACACACACACACACACACACACAAAATATCACACAAAAGGAATATAAAACAAAACAATGCTCGTGTGTTTACGTGAAGAAGCAATTTACCAACATGATACTCATACAATGCAGCTTTAAATATGTACAACTGACGAAAAGCAAAACGTAAAATTTAACAAAGTACATGCATTTCAGTGACGTGCTCATGTACAAATAAACAACGGGACATTTGAGATTGCAACGAAAGCATTTTATACAATAAGCAACTTTGGTACACTCAACAAAACAACAGCCATTTGACAACAGAACTCCTCACTGGAATGGCATTTCCCTGGTCAAGAAAATGTGAAAATCACGTCACTCAACAATTTAAACCGTACAGTGCAGAGACAATTTGAACATCACCCAACTACAAGAGGTATAGATCCTCATGAGCCCGCGAAATTAAGGGGTCTCATGAGGATCTATACCTCTTGCTGACACCACTTTGAATCTATGTTTCTGGAACAGCTAGAGCATTTTGGTGTTAACTGAACGAAGACTGATGAAATACAATATCCGTCAGCTGGCACGGTGCAAATTGGGATATCTTCCAGTCGATTTCCCATGTTGAGATTTTCATTCATTTTTAATATTTATAGATGTATTGATTTATTTTATGTTATTTATTTATTTATTTTGGAAAGGGGGGGGGTATATAATTTAATTTTCAGTTCCAAAGGAAATAAGACATCGATAGCATGAAAATTACGTTTTTTATTCTCTCTATTAAAGCCTTTTGACGGAGACAAACACATTATGTGAGTGATCACTGAGATTCAATGCACGGCAACACGCAATACAATTTCATGGCGACTTAAATAATATTATTTTGTTTGTTCCGAGCCAATACGTCTTTGCAAACACAATGAATCATTTGTGAAGGTGATGTTTTTTTATCCGCACCGAGTGTAACCCATTCTTTGCCGAGAAAGAGTGAACATGATCCAACTGCAAGAGGTATAGATCCTCATGAGCCCCCGCAGTTGCGGGGGCTCATGAGGATCTATACCTCTTGCTGACACCCTTTTTACACCCATGTTTCTTGGATAGCTCGGGCTTTTTGGTGTTGAATTAACACAGAAGTCAGAAACAATATCTTCGTCCACTGACAGTGAAGGGGTAAAATAACCCTTTTCCTTCACTTGGAAGCTGTTCGTTGTCAAATGCCTGTTGTGAAGAACAATTAACGAACGTTAACTCATTGTGCCCGAGGTACGAAATACCCTAAGTTTGGAGTTATGCTCTGAGGACCGCATTACAATTCAGGAAACAGATCGACCATGATAGTTCAAGGGTGGTGGCTGAATAGCTTGGCGCCTATAGGCGCCAAGCTATTCTAGAAGCACCCTTGAACTATCATGGTCGAGCCATATCTTTCTGTGGTGTGTCGCGGGCAGAATGAGTTAAACGACATATACAGCTCATTCAATAAAACCGAATGAGGTGAACATACCCATTTTGTGAAATAATAGAACGTTTTGCGTGTCAGGATGATATTATTTTACAACATAATTTCACATTACGAACGGGGTACATATAAAACCACCTTTCCCTGTAGGCAAACTACAAAACTATTACTCTATCATTTATTATATATTGTTTAAAAAAGTATTTTAACTCATTCGAGACGTGCAGCAATCGGATACGCGTATCAACATGTCTAGAATGCGTTAAACTTAGAATCCGCTGGGCACAACTCCCACCCTAGTAATGAGCCCGATACGTTGACTACAATCCGAATAGTTTTCGACTAGATCTGTTTTTATACAGTAATCAGGGGTCCTATGCATGACATCGTGCTAAAGTCAATCTGGCCTAAATAAAAGTCTTAGACTACTTATATAATAATATGCTAAAATTTCGGACAGTCAAGACCGACAATAGCATTATCATTTAGACACTCAAAATGCTCATTTTTTTCAGGAGACAGATCGACCATGACAGCTTAAGGGTATTGTTTGATTAGCTTGGCACTTAAGGCGCCAAGCTAATAATAATAATAATAATAATAATAATAATAATAATAATAATAATACCGTTATTATATAGGCGCTTTTTCTCAATTTTGGGGAAATCGACTCAAAGCGCCGCGCCTGAAACCCAACACACACACTCACGAAACAGACACGGATTTACGCCATTTAAGACAAACACAGTACAAACACAGTACAAGACAAACGAAGGGCCAGTCAGCTACTGAAGTTACAGAGATTTTTGATCGCTTGTATTTGAAATTTGTAAAGTGACCTGAGACCGGTACCAAAGTGTGTGTGTGTGTGTGTGTGTGGGGGGGGGGGGGGGTGGGGGTGGAAGAACCGGAGTACCCGGAGAAAGAACCCCCGACAATAATCAGACAATACCCTTAAGTTATCGTGGTCGATTCATCTCCCGAGTCTGGCTTTGAATATGAAATAAATATACAAATGGAGGATTCTTTTATCTTCACATCTACACACTCAGAATGTTTTAGTCAGCTTGATGAGTAAACAAAACGTCATATTTTCATGTTCCCCAAAACGACTAATGTGCATATTCTACAAACCATCACATTTTTATTTTCAAGCTTAACACACTGTTACAGAAGTGCTTGCATACAGGCACCATGCTTACATATGGCAGGTATGGGAAATAAACTGGTCCTCAAAATAGGAATGTTCTCAATAAAACTCGTATTTGACTTTATAAATTAGTATAAATTATCCCAAACAATGAAAAAACATGTGTAAACTTGTTAAGTGCATGACGATAAAGCGAAAAAGCAACGTACAAGACTTGCCACAAAGGTGATACTATAAATAGAAGAACATTAGCAACCGCAACAAAAAGAATAAAAAATAAAATAAAATTAGGACTTTTTTTTAAAGAAGTAAGGCCAATAAATAACATTTTATTTGCGTTAATATAATCAGAGTGTATTTTTTAAATAATATATAAAAATGTATATGTATGAAAAAGATTAGATGGTGTATTTTCTAAAATAATGACATGATGATAAAATATCTTAAACTGGACCCATAATATAATTGGAGCACCAAAGGGTCCAATGTTAACCCATTTTACCCCGACACACTAGAGCAGGAGATAGATCGATCATGATAATTCAAGGGCAGTGCCAGATTAGCTTGGCGCCATCAGGCGCCAATCTAATTTGACAATACCTTTGAATTGTTATGGTCGATACATCTCCTAAAACTGGTACAAAACTTCGGAAATCTGGCCTTGATTAATAATAAATAATAATATTAATATAATTAATAATAATATAATAATAATATATAATAATAATAATAATAATAATAATAATAATAATAATAATAATAATAATAATAATAATAATAATAATAATAATAATAATAATAAGCAACAAAACTGTTTCAAAAGAATAATATATCTCGTTTTCAGACTCAGGTAAATTACTACACCAAATTTACAGGGACGCTAACTATATTCAGCCTTTAATAAGTTACGCGAAACACGAAGCTTGGCTATGTACATCTAGGTTAGGTTCGACTCACCTGTGGATGGACAACCATGGAATGGTTCTAGTTAACGTGTGAATGTTTTTCGGGCACCCTCCATCCGTAGAATCCACTAGATCCAAGTTAAATGTCTTAAAATCATCATCTTAGTCAACTGAAGGTATACTCTTTAACTCGTTGGGTGTCGGTAGCTATTTTAGTCGAGATGATTCCTGCAGGATTCATCGCCACTAAAACCGCTACCGACACAGAAGTTGCATTTTTGCATCGTGAACAATACGTTGCAATTTCAGCTCTCAGTTCATCACATTTTAGAGTTTCTACAAAACATTGTGGGCGACTGAATCAAGTCCATAATAAACTGCCTGTTATAACTCATGATTATTGCAAGATTAACGTAATGTCAAACTAATCTGACAGTATCCTTGGACTACAATGGTCACTCAAGTCATCCTGTAACTTAAACCGGAATGAGTAGTCGTTTGAGACGCCACCCCCCCCCCCCCCACCCCTTCCCCACCCAGATCCGAAAAAAACTTAGCATTAGTATTCCGCGACCCACTTCAGTGAATTGACGTCTGAAGTGAAAAAAATCATACCATCCCATAATCTTATATATCTTAACTCCTTTCATGTGTACATGCAGCCACCAGTACTGTTTACAGTACCGGAAGCTGCATGCAGAAGGGCAGCCGAATTCAACCCTCGTATGCTCCACTCTTGAAACACTACACCTCACACTACACTCGGTACACTTTCAGTCTGCACATGAGGTTGATGAACTTGGGAAGGGTGATAACTTTCTCCTCCCCCGCCGTGGTTTTGAGCAGCATCTCGATGTCCTTCTCCTCGAGTTGCTTCCCCTCGTCCGTCTTCATACCTCGCAGCGTGTCGAAGGCTTGCTCAATGTCGATGGTTCCACTGTGATCTTTCTCAAGCCGATGAAAGCATTGGATCATCTCGTGTGCGCTTTGAAAATACAAAAGATAATATACGCTATTAATTTCATATACAGATATACTTAACAGTCTCATTTAAAAGTACCTGCATCAGAAAATAACGACTCTGAGTCCGTGCGGCCACTGTACGTACACTGATTTTTTTTTTTCTTCTTCTGAAATCTGCAGTCATTCAACGACCAAAAGCCAAAACCGTCCGAGACACACGGATACAGGTCGCTGTTAGCAGGAGACATAGATCCTCATGAGCCACCGCGACTGCGCGGGCTCATGAGGATCTATGCCTTTTGCTGAGAACACTTTGTGTCCATGCCTTCTTTGGACAGTCGCGGCTTGTGGTCGTTCAGTGAACGCAGATTCCAGAAACGTAATGCACGTACGTTGGCAGGAAGGGATTAACACATTCTACCCCGGGACCGAAATCTCCAAATTTTGAAGTTGCGGTACGAAGGGCTGTATTACAATTCAAGAGACAGAATGGGCGCCAAGCTATTCTGGCACCACCCTTGAACTATCATGCTCGATCACGCGTGTCGTGCCGCGTGGTGTGTCGGGGCTGAATGAGTTAACTCATTCTACCCCAACACCGAAATCCTTAAATTTTGCCGTTGTCCTCTGAAGACTGCATTGCAGTGCAGGACATAGATCGACCATGATAGTTCAAGGGTGATGCCAGAATAGCTTGGCGCCTATAGGCGCCAAGCTATTCTGGAATCACCCTTGAACTATCATGGTCGATCCTTATCTTGCTGTGGTGTGTCTGGGGTAGAATGAGTTACGGTGAGCGCACAAAAAAACTACAACCGTGGTAAACTCGCCATTTGGGACCGCCTTACTGTACACCACTCACTTTGTTCCGACTGTTGTGTAGAACTGCTGAAATTCCCAAAGGCTGAGTTCCCCGTTGTGGTCCTTGTCGAAGAGCTCGAAGATGATGCTGGCCTCTGGTTCCGTCAGGTCGAACTCCGTCTGAAGCATGGTCAGGGCGTCTGGTTTCTTCAGGCGCTGTACGAAGTTCTTGACGTACTTGCTGAAGATCTTCCGCACTTCCTCTCTGTAAAAACAAACAGAACGGACGTCAGAAGTACGTCAGAAAGTGCACGAAGTTAACATATTCAATGCATTTGGACACTTCGTTATAAAATTATCTGCATGAATATGTTAAAGAAAAACAACAACAACAACAACAACAACAACAACAACAACAACAACAACAACAACAACAACAACAACAACAACAACAACAACAACAACAACAACAACAACAACAACAACAACAACAAAATAGGCTTAACGTCTTTTGTCCAATACAAAGGTGATTTCATAGTCGGGGCACCAAATAATATTATGGTCTTAACATATTTTGATCCCAGCTGGATTCGAACCCGGGACCTTTCGGACGAGAGTCGAATGATTTGCGACCGAGCCGCTAAGATCCCCTATGATTATGCACAGTGTACTTCTCATATACTATGTCATATAGTATGTCGGATATAACACAATTTGGATACAGCAACACTTGTTCTTTTTTAGGTCTCGACAACGTGACGCGTTTTTTTAACTTCCGTTATAATTGCTTATAACAAACTGCGGACATAACAACCTCGGCTATAACGTTTTAAGTAAATTAGTTCGCTTATATCAAACTTCGCATATAACAACAACTGTTTGTTGTATCCAAAATTTAATAATAATAATAATAATAATAATACATAGTTCTTGTATTGCGCTGTTCTCCAGGAAAACACTGGACTCACTGCGCATGCACAACAGCACACCCTCTCTCTCAGACACGCGCACGATTATACACTACTTTAAACCACCCCATCTCTTCCCAACACCTTATATTCACTGCTAGGAAAAGGCAGTCAACAGTTAGCTAAAGATGAGCTAAGTGTTAAATGCCCGACAGAAAAGAAAAGTTTTTAAGAGCTTTGAACTGTGACAATGTGGGCAGTTTCCGCATTTCAGTTGGCAGGGAGTTCCACACACTTGGGGCTAAAAAGGTGAAAGAACGCTCCCCGACAGTTTTCATGTTAAGCTTCGGGATTTTTTAAAAGTTTTAGACTAGAGGAACGGAGGGTGCGTGATGGCTAATAAACCAGACAGCTTGGCAGAAAGGTACGGCGGGAGAGATCCGTCAAAATGCCGATAGGCGAAAATTGCAATTTACAATTTAACTGTAACCCTTTAACCTGCAGGTTAACACAGGTTGTTTTCTCAACTCCATCTTAGAGTCAAAACAAAAGAACACCAGCGGTCCACAACGTGGTGTCAACAAGAGGCATAGATCCTCATGAGCCTCCGCAATTGCGGGGGCTCATGAGGATCTATGTCTCTTGCAGCGGGACTGAGGTCACCTTTTCCTCAACAGCGAACGGGATATTCTTATTAGCTTCTCCGCAGTGCTACTGGACTAATGGCTTATTTAGGATGGAAGCACAGCAGTGCTGGTCTGGGCCGTTCGTATCAAGAACTTCGTTGGGGTAGGCAAGGGGTTAGGGGAGTGCTCCACTCGTCCTAGCCATGTCAGAATACTACCTAACCCGTTCCGGCGGTGCCCTGAAAAATTGTACACCACCCAACTGCAATAGGTATAGATCCTCATGAGCCCCCGCAGTTGCCGGGGCTCTAGTGAGGATCTATACCTCTTGCTGACACTACTTTGACTGCATATCTTCCTCACTGGGACATCTTTTTTTTTCTTCTTTTTTTTTTTTTTTTTTTTTTGGGGGGGGGGGGGGGGTAGGGTGTGTGTGTGTGTGGGTGGGGGGGAGGGGGGGCGGAGGGGGTGGGGGGGGGGTAGGGGGTGGGAAGGGGTGTCTTGAATTAACGAAGAGTTCGTTACTACTTGCGCGTGAGCCAGTACATTCAGATGCTTCAAGATGCAGTACCGTTCTTTTCATATTGTGTGTATGAAACGTTATTAAGACGAAGATCGTTGCCACATTAAGATCATAAACAACCTGACCGACCGCGGCGGACTTTATTTGTTTATTTATTTACATATTCTAAGCTTCGTTGTCGTCAATAAGTTACACAGACGGATGTGAAACTTTATCCGTGATGCGCGCATCGAAGCGTGACTAATGAATTCTTACGACGGGAATCACTCAAGCGTGTACGCACGTATGACAAGCGAGACATGTTGAGATTTTTAATGCTGAAACACTGAGACCATGTAGTGGAGGTAGTTGTGGCGGCACAGAGTTGGTTTATTGGTTCCCTCACTCAGTCAGCAAATAGACTTTGGGCGGACAGCCGACGTCAGCCGTAGTTGGCCCGCGCACGGCCGTGCGCGGGCCAACTACGGCTGACGTCGGCCCGAGGACCTTTTGCTTGCTGTAAATACGACTATCGCGACGATGGAAAGGAGGCCTAACAGCTGCAGGAGATGAACTGTCTATGTCAGGCCAATTCAAAAGGCGTCATGCTAACCTGGCACTACCCTTGAACCACCATGGCCGATCCAGCTCTAATTGTGGACCCCTAGTGAGGGCCTTGCTGCCCTCTCGACGTTTTTAATCCGTTTAGACCCAGGAGCTGCATTTCTCAAATTTTGGATATTTCGCATAACGAGTATTGTATCAGTTGCAGGAGATGGGTCGATCATGATAATTCAAGGGCAGTGCCAGATTCGCTTGGCGCCTGATGACTAACTAACTAACTAACTAACTAACTAACTAACTAACTAACTATATGTGGATTCTGAATGAATGTGTTCATCAGTTTATATAAAGGAACATTATAACCCTGAAAAAACTGTGATTTACGATGGTCTGTTTATTTGTTTATTTATTTCTTGTTATTGTTTCTTTTGTGGTCGTTTTTATATCACTGAGATCTACATTCTTCCGCAATCTAGATTCTTCCTTCATCTCTTTAACTGTCTCCTTCGTAATTCAAAACTATAGTTTTGTACATCAAGAATGTATCATATATTGATCACTTTAAACGTACATTAATTTCAAACGAATAATGCCCAGATTGACAGAATGATTAATGGACAAGATATCATGGGCCTATATCATCGTAAATGTCCGTAACCAGCGCTAGTGCAGCAGATGTCAATCACCATGTGACACCATCAGAGAGAGAGAGAGAGAGAGAGAGAGAGAGAGAGAGAGAGAGAGAGAGAGAGAGGGAGAGTGAGAGAGTGAGAGAGAGAGAGAGAGAGAGAGAGAGAGAGAGAGAGAGAGAGAGAGAGAGAGAGAGAGAGAGAGAGAGAGAGAGAGAGAGAGAGAGAGAGAGAGGATGATGATGATGATGATGAAACTTTATTTTTCAACGGGAAAAAGTTTTCACAGAAAACAAATCGTCATTTTACAAACTTGCCGTTGCTAACATCTACAGCATAAAAAAGGGAAAACTATAAAAAATATATTTACATACAAAACCCAATAGCATCATTATCTACAGAAAAAATAATAACACTCACCACACACACATGCACACACGCACGCACGCGCACGCGCCGTTCACACAAACACCCACACACACAAACAAACACACACAGTTTTAAAAAGGTCGATTCTTGGCATTGGTAAGGGTAAGGTATTGTTTCTTGAGGTCCGTTCACGTTCTTGGTGAGATATAAATTTAGTGATTAGATACTGGGGTGTCATATTATTCAGTATCTTATGCATAAAGACGCATTTGTTTAAATTAAGTTGCTGACGCAGACCGAGAATGTTTAAATGTCTAAATTTGTCTGTGGTAGGGATGGGGCGTCTATCTATCATTTTTACAGCTCTTTTGTATATGGAGTTTAACCTCTTCATGTGGACATCACTGCAGCCGTCCCATACTGTGGAGACATAATCAACGTGGGACTTTATATGAGCATGAGAAGGAGAGAGATGAGAGAGAGAGAGAGAGGAGGAGAGAGAGAGAGAGAGAGAGAGAGGAGAGAGAGAGAGAGAGAGAGAGAGGGTAAATGTCCGTAACCGGCACTAGTGCAGCAGATGTCAATCACCATGTGACACCATCAGAGAGAGAGAGAGAGAGAGAGAGAGAGAGAGAGAGAGAGAGAGAGAGAGAGAGAGAGAGAGAGAGAGAGAGAGAGAGAGAGAGAGAGAGGATTGACTACTACGAAAAGGCGAAACCGCCCAACTACAAGAGGCATAGATCCTCATGAGCCCCCACATTTGCGGGGGGCTCATGAGGATCTATACAACTTTCCCACCACACTACATCCTTTTTCATGAACAGACGTCCCATTTTACAGAGCTAGTAGCTGTCAAACCTTTGTACTTGCAAAATGTGCATTTTAATGTGTTTGATCGACACGTCGATGCAATGTTTTCTTTTTTATTTTCGTGTTATTCTTGTTATTCCAACAGTTGAAAAGTTGAAGTCAATTATATCATGAACAGGGTTAATGGGGCGCAACAGCGTGCTTCCATCTCAGCATGAACTTTTTCTTTGGGCAATCATGCACTCAGTCCCTTAGCCATGATAAAAAAAAAATCTGCAAGAGACATAGATCCTCATGAGTCCCTGCTGTCGCAGGCACTCATGAGAATCTATGTCTCTTGCTTGCAAAAAGGACTGTTAGATGGAAACAGTCAGTCATTTGAGAAAAGCGAGATTTTCCTTATATATCAATGAAAACCTCGCTTTTCTCTAAATTGGACTGGTGTGTTTCCAATATAACGGCGGAATTAAGGCCCCTTGGTCAACTCTGACATTTTTCCCGCCCGAACACAATCATCATGGTGCAAAAATGTTGGTCTGTTCTCAATAATGCCACGAGCTGGCGGAAGTGCCCTGAAAATGCTTCTATGGACTGAAGAAGGGGTTTGTTCTTTGTTACCAACAACTCTCGCTAGGGCGTCACGGTCTCGAACGAAGTGGCAGACTTCGAGTACCCAAAAGTCGTACATCACGTTATGCCAACTCTTTTGTCTCTCAGGCTCTTACCCTTTTCAACAATAATATCAGTATATAGTGTCTGTCAACATTCTTCAGTTCTTTAGTACTTGCCCTTTGTAGTTCACTGCAACATTGCTGACACCAGAAGCACAGATTGTGTTGTACCCGCTTTTCTAAGCGTGTTTCTTTCTCCGTTGGGTACTTCTAAGAACAGAAAGGTCTTTATACCTGTATCATTTCAGCTGTCATTGGTAAATAAAGAGTCATTATCTCTCTCAACGTGTGTGTGTGTGTGTGTGTGTTGTGGGTGTGTGTGCGCGCGCGCGCGTGCGTGTATGTGTCTGTGTGCATGTGTGTGTGTGTGTGTGTGTGTGTGTGTGTGTGTGTGTGTGTGTGTGTGTGTGTGTGTGTGTGAATTTTCATTTTGTATTTTGATGTATTTTTTTATCTTGACTGTTATCAGTATTACTTTTTTTGTACAGTAGAAATGGCAAGTACGAAAAAATATGACACGTGCTAATTAAGTTTAATCGTTGGTAAAGAAATTTCATTTAATTTAATTTCACATCATTTTATTCCTTTTCAAAGTTTCATTTCATTTCATTTCGCCATCTCTCTCTCTCTCTCTCTCTCTCTCTCTCTCTCTCTCTCTCTCTCTCTCTCTCCAACCACGATGTCAGTGACAATGGCAGGCAGGTGTAAGTGTGTACATTGACAGTATTCTTTACCAACAATGTATCCCCCGCACTTCAGTGGCCCCGCAGGAAAATGTTGACCAACGAATGATTTGAAAGTTGCCTGAAAATGGTCCTGTTCGTGCAGGAGATAATTTTTATTTAATGGGTGAAGAAACTAAAGATCAAGAGAAGACACTGCAGTGCACATAATAACCCGTCTACTGCCGAGGAAACTGACTGAACACCGCCCAACGGCAAAAGGCATAGACTCATGAGCAACTGCGGGGGCTCATGAGGATCTATACCTCTTGCTGAACTGAACCTCTTTGTTTCGTTGACAGCTGGGGATTGCTGATGTTGAATTTACAATGAGTCCAAAAACACAACCTGCGTCCACTGTTAGTGATTCGTGCTTATGGAAACGTAGCTTTATTGATGTTTCTGAGCCGGCAAAACAACACCCACCGCCACCTTCAAGGAAGCAATGCTATGTCTATTAGTATCGAACGTGGCTGTGACGGCTGTTTATCTCGCCATATATCTGGCCGTAAATGCATGTAGATGTGGCACAAGCATCTAAATTATACGCGTAGTACACATAATCTCTATCAACAGATGGAGCTGAACCGACTGCGACACACGACTGCGACATACGACAGTGACACGCGACTACGACACACGACTTGCGACATACGCCTGTGCCATCTGACTACGCCATACGACTGCGACATATAACTACGACATACGACTGCGACCATACGACTACAGCATGCGACAGCAGTATTCCACTTGCTTGGTCTTCAAATGTCAACGCACATACAATGAAAATGTGAACATTCTTTATTAACAGTATTATTTTAGTGCGCATTTAATGTCATACTCTATATACATACATACATATTCTATATACACGCATCTCACGACTCCAGCCAGTGAAGATATTTAACACATTAAACCCTGCAGACGACATCAAATTCTGGATATATCCTCACTGTCTTGGAGACAGATCGACCATGACAGTTTAAGGGTGATGCCAAGCTATTCTGACATCGCCCTTAAACTATCACTTGGTCGATGCATATCCTGTTAAATCGCGATATGGCTTTATGAGCTGAGGTCGGACGCGCCTTCTCCCGAGAAAAGGCAGTTCCAAAAATCCGGCCCCCACGGGACAGTAAGATTGTCAGAGGAAAAGGCCTTGAGAAGAGGGGATGGTCCGTACACATGCACATCAAGTCAATCAGTATTCTCCACTGCTGTTCGTTTTTATCCATCCCTCCAGCGTCGTATTTGTTGTAGCGAGTCGCGGCGTTTGCCTGCCGCTACATCGCACAATGTTGACAACGTCAAAGTGTATTTGCTGAAGCGGCGCCGTGCAAATAGCCGGTTCTGTTTCGGCGTGCGCCACATGACGTGCATATAGATGAACAGTCTGATGCTGCACATTATCAGGTGTAGCTAGAAAAGGGGAGAGTATATACTGAGAGGGAGGGAAGGTCGAGTCAAAGGAAAAACGCACCTGTCGTTCTGGAATGTGTTTGGGATTGGGGAAAGAGTCGGCAGGGGCGGCAGACACAGGCAAATTAGTATACTAAAAGACAAATTGGTATACTGACATACAAATTAGTATATTGGCCCCTACGATTCGATGTAACATGCAGGCGATATAAATATGTGTGAAGAGAGCATTGATCCAGACACTACAATGCACCTGTTAACCCGTTTACTGCCGAGAAACACAGAACACCACCCAACGGCAAAAGGCATAGATCCTCATGAGCCCCCGCATGTGCGGGGGCTCGTGAGGATCTATGTCTCTGGCTGAAACCAAACTGTATCCTTGACGTCCGGTGGTCTTCGACATTTAATTTACAAGGAGTCCCAGAACACAACCTGCGTCCACCTGCAGTGAAGGAGTTAACGATGTTGATGAACAAAATGTAAAATGGGAAATGTATGGACCATGATAATAATCGGGCACCACCCTTGGACTAACATGGTCGATAACCTTTAACAGCTCGTGCTCAGTCTGTCTCCATATAGACCTTCAGAAGATGTTCTGGCATCTAAATAATGAGACAGGTGATCAACAGTGCAAAAAGAAACCCCACCTAAAATTCGTTACTGCCTTGCACGGCACTACAAGAGAGAAATGAAATGAAATGAAACTTTATTTCTCAAGGATAAATGATTAGGTACATAGACCTGTTTTCAATCATGTCCTTGTACACACGCACGCACACACACACACACACACACACACGCACGCGCGCACACACACACACACACAAACGTACACACACACGAACGCAAGCACCCACACAGACACACGCACACACACACACACTCACAGAGAGAGAGAGAGAGAGAGAGAGAGAGAGAGAGAGAGAGAGAGAGAGAGAGAGAGAGAGAGAGAGAGAGAGAGAGAGAGAGAGAGACTTGGCGACAACACGATTTCTTTTCTCCGTTCACATCATTCTGAACTGATACAGAAAGTCATTAAGAAATATATGCATCCCTTCTGCTACATGATGCGCTACATAATACGGTTGTAATGGATCACATAATGATACTGATTAATCCAAAACTGACATCCCCAACTGATTGCAATTTTACCCATAATTATCCCGATATGCGAGTAACTAACAAAAATACAGCACTTTTCGTCGAGTGTATGCATGGCGATTATGTAATCCTAGGAAGCAGAAGACTATATATGATAGGGCCGACTGTAGGCCGTAAATCGCCCGCGCACAGCCGTGCGCGGGCCATCTACGGCCTACAGTCGACCCGAGGACCCTTAGCTAACCGGGATGTCAAATAAAACAACACCGAGGTAAACTGACTGAAGTTGGTCACGGTAACCTTTACAGCGAGCGCAATGAACGCGTGCGCCGGAAACAATTTACTGAAAAGATCATCGTGACATGAGTCTTACTGACATTGGTTTCTCCCTTAACTCATTCAGTCCCGACACACCACAGCCAGATATGGCTCGACCATGATAGTTCAAGGGTGGTTCCAGAATAGCTTGGCGCCTATAGATCGATCCGATGTGTCTCCTGAATTGTAATGCAGTCTTCAGAGGGCAAGTCTAACTATTGAAATGTGGGGATTTGGTACCTGGGACACAATGAGTTAATCCGCCGCCTCCGCATTACTGATGCGGCGGCCGTGCTGAGATAACCTAGCTAGCACTACCTTGGAAATGTCATGACCGATACTGGCCATTTTCACGTTCTGTCAACGCAACAGAGATTGCACGGTGGTGAAACAAATTAGCTCATAAACTCTCAGAATGGAATGGAAGTCATTTAGCTCTGGGAGTTTAAGAGTTAGGCAGTCAGAACAAACAGTAACTGATGCCTGATTTTAAATTTGAATTTCTATCAGTATCGTATGCCCGAATGTCCCAAAACTGTACACCATACTACGTATGTAAAGTTCAGTTTGTACTTATGGATGCGTGTATTTGTATGCCATCTGTAATTTATTGTAATCGCTTAGTTTGATTATCTCGATGTGAAGGGCTATGAGCCTCTTTGTATAGATATTGGACTATATAAAAGTTATAAGAGTTATAATAATAATAATAATATTAATAATAAAAATAAAAATAATAATAATAATAATAATAATAATGTTTATTATTATTATATCATTACATTTTCTTAACTATTTATTATGGTTCTAGACTATCACTGAGTGTTTCATAAAAGGAAGGTCGATATGTTATTTTGCCGGTTTCAGTTTTAAAATAAACGTCAGTTATTGTTTGTCCCGCATGGATGGTTTGTTTTATAACCGTACACTAGCTTTAGCGTTGATACGGCGAGTTTTTACACATTTGAAACAAAGTCACTACCGACGCCTCGACTTTCGTGAAAGGCCACATTGATGCGTGAATAAGTTCATGCCATCTCTTCATCCAACTGCATATCAGTTATAGACATGTATTACTCAAAATAGGCCTACATCCGGCTTTAAAAT
>BTPG01000001.1:301442176-301597176 GCA_036245525.1 Semisulcospira habei | reverse complement strand
ATCATGTACACATACATTCTTTCGCTTAAAACTATACTACAGCAAATATAAAAAGTATAATGGATTTTGTACATAAAACCGCTATTGTTCTCATCATAAAAACCAACACGGCGGCTCACTCCAACAAACATAAACAGGCATACACACACACACACACACACACACACACACACACACACACACACACACACACACGCACACACACACTCGCACACACACACACACACACACACACACGCGCGCGCGCGCGCGCGCGTGCGCAAGCACGTAGGGATGCGCGCGTGCACACACATACACTTGCACACACTGACACAGATAAACACACACATGCGATAGCGGCCTCCCCGCGCCACTAAACCGCGCACAGCTAGATGCTAGTCTGCCATGGAATTAGACTAGACTTGTATAGCGATCCCGCAACCACCGCGCGCGCGGGTCGACGCGAAGAAACCACAGCACTGCCACGCCTCGCGAGCGCCCAATGCTGTGTCTATCGACGGCATCCCGTCTGGCCAGCCGAGTCCATGGGGTCATGGATATTACATAATGCGGCTTGCTGGAATGCCAGCGGTATATTACATGCGTTCATAAATTTTTAATGTTAGAAGAGAATGCAGACTATCCGGGAAATGCCGCATAAGGCATGGAGTGCTACATGTAAAAATAAAAATAAAAATACAAAATAAAAGAAAAATTAAGTTAAGAGAGAGAGAGAGAGAGAGAGAGATGTTGTTTGTACACTGCTTAACGTCCCGACAGCAACACGACTTCTCAAGAGAGAGAGAGAGAGAGAGAGAGAGAGAGAGAGAGAGAGAGAGAGAGAGAGACAGAGAGAGAGAGAGAGAGAGAGAGAGAGAGAGAGAGAGAGAGATAGATTGACAGAGACAGAGAGACAGACAGACAGAGACAGACAGAGACAGAACAGAGACGGAGAGAGACAGAGACAGAGTGTGTTTGTGTGTGTGAGAGGGGAAGGGGGGGGGGGGTTGTGACGAGGCCATAAATCGTCGACAATATCATCGTCTTCAACAACAACAAAAACAACAACAGCAAAATCAATCAACGTCAGTCCATAAAAACATGAACATGCAATTATGTCATTTCATGCCGGTAGCGGGGCCACGTTGTTCTCTTGTTGCTGTTTTTCCTTTCCTAATTTTTGTTGTTGTTGTAATTTCAACACTTTATGCCAGCACATCTCGTGTGATGTCTCCGACAAGGAATGACAGCGGAATTTTAAGCACGTGCTACTGGTGACATGTCCGTGTTTGAACAGAGGGAGCCCGGCTTGTGTTGCATGTTGACACGGACGCACACTTCGGCTGACGACAGGTCGTCATGTCTGCGGCCTAAAATCAGCAAAGTTTGTAGCTCTCGCGACAAGGCAACGGTCTTGCAACGGCCGTTTTACCCAAAGCCCAGGGGTCAGTTGCGTGAGCGAGCTTAGCCCTGCGCCATAGCGGAGCACCTTGCTTAGTGGCTGGCGCAGGACTAAGCTTAACGGAGCACCTTGCTTAGTGTCTGGAGCAGGACTAAGCTAACTCATGCAACCGGCCCCAATAACTTAAAAGTACTTGCTTCAAGCACCAAGAGGCTAATAGTTCGCAAAATCTCGTTTATAACTGTTCTTAACATGTTTTATCATAGTGCTTGACAAATGGCTGACTTAAATTTTAAGTTTGAATGTTCTCAAATGAATGTTCTGCTCTTCTTCTCAGTAACGCAGGAGAGTTCCTTCCGGTACGCTCAAAAAGGCAGTGGCCGAAAGCGTCTAGTACGTGTGTCTGCTCACATGGATTGTCAAAAGATAGGTAGACATTCTTAGTTGAGGCAAAACAAGTTGTATCGTCGAATATTAGCAATCAAATCCTGCCATGGAGCAGATCGCGTTAACCCCATGTACTGCTGGAAATAACTTCAAGAGGCAAAGAGCCTCATGAGCCCCCGCAGATGCGGGGGGCTCATGAAGTTCTTTGCCTCTTGCTGAGCTCATTGATATCCGCCTTCCTTGGATCGATGTTGAATTTGTCATGCTTTCCAAGACACCACTTTGCTCCCCGCGGCGCAGACAGCGAAATGGTCTACACGCTCACCCCTAAGTTAGATTAACTTTGCGCCTAAAAATAGTCCATCCATCTCCCGCTCTTGGTGGCAAGGGCTGCCGTGCGTATTTGCAGAGGGTTACATGTGCACTCGCGGATTACACCGAACATAATCACACCCAAGGTGGAGTCAAACATCAAAGCCGTGTCTCCCCCTCCTCCTTTACTCTCCTGTTCTGACTGGACATGCATGCTAAATTTAAGGCAATGGCTCTCTGGTCGACATCGAACCAAGGACCTTTTGCTTGCGTGCTATGTCAAAAGAACTTTTCTTCAGCGAGCGTCAGGCGTTTGCAAAGAACGATGAACAATGAACTTTTTTTTTGTCTTAAACTCCCAGAACTAAATGACTTCCTATTCTTTAGAATGGAAGTCATTTAGTTCTGGGAGTTTTTATCTCATTTCATTCAGCCTCGACGCACCACAGCAAGACATGGTTCGAGCATGCTAGTTCAAGGGTGGTGCCAGGATAGCTTGGCGCCCATAGGCGCGCCAAGCTATTCTGGAACCACCCTTGAACTATCATGCTCGATCTCTAAAATTGTAATACAGTCCTTCAGAGGGCAACTTCAAAATTTGCGGCATTTCGGACTTCGGGTAAAACGTGTTAAGGGTTATTTCTGAACGGATGAAGGAACTGGCTTTTCTGCAAGAAATAATGGGCGCTCGTAAGCTACCGCAGGTGTTTTCGTCTGTAGGGGTCCAATTTACATCTGTGTTTTTAAGTCGGCAGTGATGAGACTTGATTAAATCTAATTCAGGATGAAACGACACGGTCAAACCTTACATAGAGGTCACCTGTCTACATCAGCCACCCAAACAGTATACTCCCGTTCACTGTTGTCTTGTTGTAGTCTTGTTGCTAAAGCAATGTACAACCAACCTACGTTCACTTTTACTGCATAAAGACCCTTTATAAAACGATCACTTGACTATAGGGGCCATAATTATCTGTCCTTTATATAGCGGTCAACTGTCTATAGCAGCCACTCATACAGTATACCTCTCCTTCACTTTTACTGTGTGACGATCCTTAATAAAACGGCCACCTGTCTATAGTGACCACATCTGACCAGTCCCTCAGGTGACCATTATAAGAATGTTTTGACTGCACACCCCCGGTAATCAACGCAACTTGCCATTCTAAATTAATTCTTTTTGTTAAACCTCCCTCGCATTACAAAATGTTTATAAAAGCAAAAGTCTGCAGTCCAAGAACAGTCGCGTACACTTTACCTAGATAGCACTCTCAGTCTGAAGTACAGCTAAAATCTATCTCTTTTAGCAAACGCCATAGAGTCTCGTGAGTCCCTGCGGATACAGGGGCTCATCAGGATCTATGTCTCTTACAGGTGGACGTGTGTGAATAAGGGACCACCAACAAAACAATCCCATTTCAACGTTTTAAGCGGCTTGCCACTGGGATAAAAAGAAAGGGCAGAACAAACCATGAATTTTGCAGTTTGCTCAGCGGAGTTTATGTTTGTTGTGAAAGTTACAATCTAAACGAGTGAGAGAGTGTGAGCACCACCCAGCTGCAAGAGGCATAGATCCTCATGAGCCCCCGCAATCGCGGGGGCTCATGAGGATCTATGCCTCTTGCAATGCGGACCTAAGTTTCTATTTTTGCGGTGAAAGTCACAATTTAAACGAGAGCTGAAGTGTACTAGATCAAATGTGAACACCACCCACTGCAAGAGACATAGATCCTCATGAGCCTCCGCATTCGCAGGAGATCATGAGGATCTGTGTCTCTTGCGAGCCCTGTGTTACAAATGTTTTCCCAGGACGGGTGGGTTCCTGGGCGTCGAAGTGACGATTTTAGACGGACACACAACTTGCTGCCATGGACAGAGACGGGGTTGAGAGGTAGTGACAAACTTGGGAACCTGATTTCGGGAGGGTAAGAAGATTCTGACCATGTGACCAGTGTCATTGAGAGGGCGGGAGGAGGAATGGGGGTGGGGGGGGGGGAGATGGCGTGGGCGGTGGCCGGGGGGTTTTGGTGGTGGTGGTGATAGGGATAGGGTGGATGTGAGGGGGTGGTGGTGGTGGGGGGGGGGGGGGGGAATGGGGGGGGGGTACAGGTTAAAGGTTACAGCTGAACCAGGGGAGTCCAACTACCTGCTGAGAATGTTAATTACACAGTGGGAGGTACACACGGACAGAGTAAGTCAAGTTAACGGCGGGGACTTGGACCACGGACGGAGGGGGGGGGGGGGGAGGAGAGATGGGTGAGTGGACGGTGGGTTGAGGTGGATGGGGTAGGGGACGAAGTAACCCGGTCGGTGGGTGGTTTGTACTCGACACAAGGATGGTATATGTAATTTTTTTCACCTGTCCATTCCAAAGCCCACGTGTTAAATCAACTTCTTAGCATTATCGCCGTCCGTGCGCACAGTGAGTAGGAGATAGATCGACCACGACAGAATAACCCCTTAACGCAGAACGTATGTCTGTAAAAGCTGGACCGTCAATTCAACGCCGAATATATAGAAAACGGTATCAGACGCAATGTTCAAAAGATAAAGAACTCTATCAATTCAAGAAACACGGATGTGAGTAGGGTCAGGAAGAGGCAAAGAACCTCATGAGCGGGGGTTCATGAGTTCTTTGCCTCTTGCAGTTGGGTGTCGTACACTTTTCTCGGCAAGGGAAGGGTTAATACTACGAAAAAATAGTGAGTGCCTGGTAAACTCACAACCTCTCTGGTTTAAAATCTCAACAACAACAACAAGACCAACAAGACCAACAAAACAACAACAAAACAACAGCAACAACAACAACATCAACAACAACAACAACAACAACAACAACAACAACAACAACAACAACAACAAGCATTCCATTATTCTGTGCCCAAGTTCGTTCGTCACAATTTCACTTTTTTCTTTTTTCCCACAAGGAAACAAATACTGGTGTTTAATCTGCTATAAGTAACTTTGACTTAACCCATTCAGCCCTGACACACTACAGCAGGAGATGGGTCGACCATGATAATTCAAGAGTAGTGCCACATTAGCTTGGCGTCTGTAGGCGCCAAGTTAATCTGGCACTAACCTTGAAATAGCATGTTCGATCCATCTCCTGCAACAGGTGTATAGTCGTTAGATGACGCCTCCAAAATTTGGGAAATACGGCCGTCGGGCTAAATGAGTTAAATGTGTCCGTATAAATGAGAGTATCAATTTATAACTTCTTCCCTTTGCTTGGTGAGAGATTATGGGCGGACTTAATATAATGCAACGACAAAGGTGGGGAATGTGCAAGTTCATAAAGCAGGATCAGACGCAATATTAAAGAGATAAAGAAATGTATTTTCAGAGGCACTGTTACGACGAAGATATGTGTTTGGCCTGGGACACATGACTGAGAGCTGGTATGGGCCCACGCGTTCAACAAACTGTCGAATTTGTAATCAATTCATGTGACAGTTTGGCACTGAAGGAGAAAGATACAGTCTTATTGCAAACACCACTTTTACAACTTCTACTTATACCCGAATGTAATTCCATAAAGTGTAACTAAAGTTTCAAAATTTCAAAAATGTTATAATCTAATTACATCACAGGCATCGGATGCTCATTGCGTAGTCGATCACCTCTTTAGCATGGGTAGTGTTAAATAGCACGATTGTGCTATTTCCACTACAAGTGCAATGGAGATGATCGGTTACGATCATCCAATGTCTGTGATCTCAGTCATCTCCTCTCCATGAAAAAAAGAACATTTTCCATACTACACAGAACCTAGTTCAGGTTGATTGGGTGGAAGAAAATTAATTTTATGTGAGCGGAGAAAATTAGGTATGCAAACTGGCTGTTATTTCCAATGCATTTACCGTTGTAAATAAAGTTTCACTGATTCATAGATCCCTTCTAAGTAGAGCCCGGAAAGTCACTATTAGGTGTTAATGAATTAACTTACATAATGAAGAGTGTGGACACTAATGATCCCAGTTTAAAAAAATCAAACTGATTATTTGTGACACACACAAAAACGCCGGTGTAAACGCTGGTTGGTAGTTCATATTTAATTTCTTATTACGAATTTATAAGCAAAGTTGCCCCGGTTACTAAATCTCGAAAAGCAGGCGAATCTTGGCGTGACGGACCTTGTGATAAACGTCTGTTTTAAGCTGGTCTGAGGCATATGTCAGCGAACATGTTAATTCAAAGCCATGTCGCATTGCTATGTGCTTGTATAGAGCAACTTTAATTAACACTGAGACGCGAATACTTATCAACATGTGTGTTAATTCAAAGCTATTACGCGTGATTCCTTTATTTGTATAATAAATGAACACCGAGACATACCGCGACATAACAGCCTATTTGCATAAATCAACATAATAGATTGGTTTCTCTATACGTATATGGCTTACAGACGCCCTCAGTAATTCATGTGTCCCTCAATCCAGTTCAATTCAACAACTTATTTTTCATTCGTTTGCAAGAGACATAAATGATTAAGATGGGCCCCTCCGGGTTTCAGGGGCACATAGGAATATAGTTTACTTGCCGGGAGAGACCAGCCTGATTTAACCCGTTGAGTGCCATCTGACGCGGGTTGTGTTACTACAATCTTCCTGAATTCAAGACAGAAAACCCTAATGATGTCCCAAGAACATGGATTGAAAGTGTTGTCAGCAAGAGGCATAGATCCTCATGAGTCCCCGCGGGAGCTCATGAGGATCTATACCTGATGCAGTTGCGCGGTGTTTAATTTTCTCCCCACTGAACAGGTTAAATCCTCAGATTGAAAGAATCATCCGGGTAAAGTGTATATGTCAACGTCCCATGTTGTCCCATGTAAGGCTGGTCTACAGTCTTAACTGCCATGCAATTCAAGTTCAAATCAACCAACGTTCCTTTAATGTTTTGTTCTCGTTGACATCTGCACGTCTTTATAATGTGTGTACATGTAATTAAATCTTAAATCTGTTACTAACGCAAGCAGTTAATTCTGTACCTCGAGTCACTCCAACGCCCACACATTATTCATGTAATAAATTATCCTGTGATCCCGTGCTCCACTTTTTTTTTAAAGGCAGTTGGCTTTTTACGGAGAAAATAACATCACATTTCACGCGCGCAATCACACACACACACACACACACACACACACACACACACACACACACACACACACACACACACACACACACACACACACACACACACACACACACACACACACACACACACACACACACACACACACACACACACACACACACACACACACACACACCACACACACACACACACACACACACACACACACACACACACACACACACACACACACACACACACACACACACACACACACACACACACACACACACACACACACACACACACACACACACACACACACACACACACACACACACACACACACACACACACACACACACACACACACACCACACACACACACACACACACACACACACACACACACACACACACACACACACACACACACACACACACACACACACACACACACACACACACACACACTCACACTCACACTCACACTCACACACACACACACACACACACACACACACACACACACACACACACACACACACACACACACACACACACACAAACGCACGCATGCACACACACACACATACATATACGCACGCACGCACACGCACGCACGCACACACACAACAACAACAACAACAACAACTACAACAACTTCAACAAGATCAGCAATAAAAACATCAGCAATTAAAACAACAACAACAACAACACCATCTGCAAGCGCAATAATACTATAATCTAAACACACACTCCTAAACCTTTTTAGTTCCAAAATACAACAACCAACGTCCAACGCTCAAATGCACGAGGCAGATGTGGGGGCTCATGTGGATCTCTGCCTCTTACTGGCCTCTATAATATCCACGTCCGTCAAGCAGACTGGGTTACTTGACAGTATGTCTCATGGTTTCACGCATTCAGCCGCCCTGTCGCTCTACAGCAGGAGATGGGTCGACCAAGCTAATCTGGCACTGCCCTTGAATTATCATGGTCGATCCATCTTCTGCAACTGGTGCATAGTCATTAGATGACGCCTCCAAAATTTGGGAAATACGGCCGTCGGGCTGAATGAGTTAACTCATTCTACCGCAAGACCGAAATCCTCAAACTTTGTCGTTGTCCTCTGAAGACTGTTTTGCAGTGCAGGACACAGATCGACCATGATAGTTCAAGAGTGATGCCAGAATAGCTTGGCGCCCATGGGCGCCAAGCTATTCTTGCATCACCCTTGAACCATCATGGTCGATCCTTATCTTGCTGTGGTGGGTCTGGGGTAGAATGAGTTAAGAGTCATCACTCTAACTGACAGCAAGCCAATAGGGTTAACCCCCTCATCCCCCCCCCCAACCCCAACCCCACCTCAACCTGTGTTTTTTTTTCTTTCTTTCTTTTTTTTCTTTTTCGTAGACTAATCCATCTCGTTCACAATCTGACCTTAGGTGTGTGATATAACACGCCCACCCTTCATTCTTTCCCGGCTAAGCCACATTAATCTTCAACCTGTAATGTCCGATTCAACGTTATGCAAATCACCGTTCCTCTATAACGTGACGCACAATCTTCGCTGAAATAACTCTCTCACTGCAAACACCAACTGTGAAAGGTTAACCGACCGTAACAGCTGAAGGTTAGTGTACTTAACCCCTTCAACGCCAGTGGAAGCAAATTGTGTTTCTGAAATCTTTGGTGTTTATACGCCAAAGAGCTCCAATTACCATCCAAAGAACGTGAATACAAAGTAAGGTTAGCAAAAAGGCATAGATCCTCAAGAGCCCCCGCGACTGCAGGCTCGTGCGAATCTATGCCTCTTGCATTTGGATAGTGTTCGCTTGAAGATTCTCGGCCGTCAAGAAACTAATCCGAAATATCTTTTGAGCTATCCAGGGGGGAAAAACGGATTTGTTCACTAGCACTGTCCGTTGAAAGGTCCTGGAAAATCAAAGTGGCACAGTTGGAGTGCGCCTGAGTTGATCAGTGTTCAGGTCGTACTCCATAGGCAATAGCCTGATTTCCCTATCCCCCATAATCCGCCCGTCAGGGCCGTCCATGATCACCTCGGTGCTGTGGACGTTAAACCCGAACTAACCAACCATCTTTTGAGCTACAGGTCAACCTCATTATATTGCGATACCTGGGATACTATAAAGGCAGACCGCTTTATTGTCTTTCGCATTAATGTGGAGCTAAATATATACATAGCATTATGAATTAAAAAAAAAAAACAAACAACACAGTAAGCAAAAAATCCTCTGGCCGACTCCTGCTTTAGTTGGCCCGCGCACTACCGTGCGCGGGCCAACTAGCCTAGAGGCGCCAAGCTATTCTGGCACTACCCTTGAACTATTTTTGTTAAACTTATTTCCGAATGATAAGGGTTAAACTGATTTATTATCAGTTGCAGGTTTAATTCCGCAGATTTATGTCTCAAGGGTCATGTTCGAGTCTTAATCGACCCAGTAAGGACCATAATTATTGCCACGGTGACCTTACTGCTTGAATCTGTAAGATCAAGCATTATCTATAATAAACCATAGACCGGGGTTAACAAATGCGCAGTACTTACTTCTTATAGTCACTCACTGTGAAGAATGACTTGCTTTATGTTGGATAGAACATATAAATAGTGTACAATGATAAACATCTTGAAAAAGCATTTCTGTACCCAACCTGTGTCATAAACTTTTTTTTTTTTTTTTTTTTTTTTTTTGGGGGGGGGGGGGGTGGGGGGTGGGGGGTGGGGGGGCAGTGAATCACAGTGAATCGAGAATAGGGCGGGAAAAAAAAAGTGTCATTCAAACCCGAAAGCCCAGTGCGCAAAGGCCATCGGGCCGATGTCGGCCCGATGGCCTAATGCGCATTGGGAGGTTTGCAGGGACCGACAGACACTCACGCAGTCCAAAGGTGCGTTCATATGCACATAAATTCACGGCAATAATATTTGCACAAGCTTCTGGGTCCTCAGTGAACTTGCGTAATCCCGGCAGTGTCCCTTTCAACCTGGCCTTTCAAGTCTCCCCGCGTCCTACACATTGCACCGCGCAATTTTAACCGGGCCCATTGACTGCTGAGAAATTCCGGCAACACCACCTAACTGCAAGAGGTATAGATCCTCATGAGCCCCCGCAGTCGCGGGGGCTCATGAGGATCTATGCCTCTTGCTGAAACCACGTTCTTCGACGCGGGTAGGGGATCTTCGAAGTTACATTGAAAATGATTTCAAAAACACGGTCTGGCGGTGAAGTGAGGGAATTAATAGTACTAGGCCGATCCTGGTGACGAATTTTTCAGGGCTGAATCAGTGAATGTATCCGTGGAAATTAAAATTTACTTGAGAAGACGGTTTATGTCAGTTGATCTGTTTATCTCTATATTAACCCTTTGACTGCTACTGACGATACCGTTCGGCAGAGAGAAAAAAAAAAAAAACTCAAGTGGAATTAACAATTAAAATGTGTATGTGAAGACGGTTTAGATTGATCCATTTATCTCTATGCTAACACCTTAACTGCTGTTGACGATACCGTTCGGCGCAAAAGACGGGTGGTTACGCGCCTTTTCAATCGAACGGTATCAAGGGGTTAAAATATACACGCAACACTGACTCGAAAACTGCCGCCTCAGCACACCCACAGTTTCTAATGAGGAAGAAACCCCTTTGGTTGTTCTCTTCTTTTCGCACCACTCCCAACAGTTAGTTTGGATCCCACTGAGCAAAATGCCTCTTGTCCTCGGGCCGACGTCAGCTGCAGGTGGCCCTCCGGCAATGGACGGAGGACTGTTTGCTCACTGAAGCACGATCAAGCGCAAATACAGTGCGCGTGCATTTATGTGTCATATCCGGAACTGACGAGTAAAAAAAAGGAAGAGACCAAATATACAGACCCAATATTAGGTATTAACACCCCCTTCAAGTTCGCCGCCGGTGATCACGGATTTCGCGTCTGATGAGCGTGTGTGTGTGTGTGTGTGTGTGTGTGTGTGTGTGTGTGTGTGTGTGTGTGCGTGCGTGCGTGCGTGCGTGCGTGCGTGCGTGCGTGCGTGCGTGCGTGCGTGCGTATTAGTGTGCCATATTAATTGTCTAGTTTTAAAGCTTCTTATAGTGTGTGTAGGGTGTAGATCATATGTGACAGAGTATCAATTATTACTTATTGTTGACTGTAATGTTTGTAACGACACCAACACACATCCCTATGCTTTATTTTATTAAAGAAAATGGCAATAAACATTATCTTATCTTATCTTAAATTGGACCCCAAAAATACGACTAACAACAAGAGACACAAACCCTCATGAGCCCCCGCGATAGCGGGGGCACATGAGGGTTTATGTCTCTTGCAGATGGGTAGAGTTCACTTTTGCAGATGGGTAGCGTTCACTTCGCCCCGGCGGTTAAAGGGTTGACTGTGACGCAAATAGTACACATAAATTTGCGTACGTGTAAAGCAAAAGAGATTCTTGATTTTTCAAGTCAAACAGGCATGGCACAATGGCCTAGCCAGTGCATGTGTGTGCATCACCGTATGCCTACACGTTCGGAAAAAAGGTGTTGACTAAGGGTAGAAGTATGAATGAGCACAAGTATCCATGACCTAGCCGGTATAAGTGTTAAGGAATGCATTTCCGGAAAAGGGTGTAGGCTATTCAAGTATGAATGGGCATACTTATTAATGGTAAAGCGAGTGCATTTGAGCATACAATAATATGCGTTTATGTACAGAAAATGAAAGGCTAGGCCGGAGTATCAACAGGCACAATTGTACATGGGTTAGCCAGTGTAGGTACAAGTATTTGCGTGTATATCCGGAAAATTCCACAACTTTCGTAAAGCGTAGGGCGTATTCCTAGTGTGTGACCTTTTCTCAAGCCGATGCTAAAAGTACTGAATAGGATAGAAATAGGCGCTTTGAATGCAAGGCCGGGGACGTCTACATCTGGTGTACTGAAAAATGTCAAATTTCACTCTTCGGTGAACATTCCCAACAGCAAGAGACACAAATCCTCATAAACCCCAGTATTGAGTTTCAAGAATGTCTTAATGTGGATGTGTATTGAAAAAATTAAAAATAATTTACTCCTTCACTGAAAGCTTCCATTTGCATGAGGCATAGATCCTCATGAGCTCAGTCCGCACTTGCCTCTTGCAAACCCAAATCGCAACAGTGTTTCTCATTGAGAGGGAGTCAACATGTTTGAAATGATGGCTTGAGGCGATGCTGCAAGCTGCTGCATTCCGTTCAATACACTGACACACCTAGGGAATAGTTTACAGCAGCATTTTAAGACGTTCATTCAATGACGAGGTTCCTTCCGGGCAAATTCGCCCATGATGACTTATTAGGGTAACCTCGCCCATCAAAACTGCACTCGATCTCCCTTTATGGAGTGACGAACTCGAGGCATGCTGGACATGAGTTTACCTGACGAGTATAAACGATCCACATATTGACTTAAAACGATATGAGAGATTCATCATATAACAAAACATACCAATACTGGTATGATATCTAAACGTACTATAGAAAGATCTAAGGTGAGAGGTGGGTATGAAAAACGCTACCTTATCCTGGGTATAAACCCCTTTTTCTTGTCCCCGATCACCGCCGTGAGATAGCCTTAGTTGTCTGCTCGGCGTCAAACCCAAATAACTAACTAATTGTCCCCGATCATCTCGGTGCCGAGGGACACAAAACAGGAATTAACGAACGAACCCTGCTTCTTCAGCTTTGGCTAAATGGATAGGGCTCTGGACTTATATTCAGCGAATCCAGTGTTCAAATCCGTTTTTTTTTTAATAATCTGGGAAGATTTTTGAGAGACAGGGTTGAGCGTGTACGAACTCCTTCCGTAAAGAATTCAACTGAACCAATGATCCGTCAAACAACACTCTGAGTTTCCAATAAAGAGAGTGCATGATTTGACATGCCTTTCTCGAGACTTTTTTCTTCTTAACGTCAGGGATTGTCTAAAATTAGCGTCAAGAGTTTATAGAGACCGCGGTCGAAGTTTTGATGGAACAAATAATACAAATGAGTAGAATTTTAGGTCGGTAGACTTTGCTTGAATGGATCTTTGCCGTAACTGATCCCTCCTTCATCCAGCACTGCTTCAGAAATCTCGCTCGGGCGTAAGATATTTTTCCAGGCTCGCCTACGGCGTAAATGTGTGCTGGTCTGTGATTTTGGACCTTACGGCGTTCAGCCGTAAGGTCCAAAATCACAGACCAGAACACTAGATTATGGTGTAGTGCCGGCATTATATATTATTAACCCCCTCTCTGCCAGCGGATGCAGATTGTGTTTTTAAAAAAACCAAAAGTAACTTCAACCTCAAAGATTTCCAACCGTCAAAGAAAAATGGATGAAAGGTGGTTTCAGCAAGAGGCATAGATGCTCATGAGCCCCCGCAACTGCGGGAGCTATGCCTCTTGCAGTTCAGTGGGTTCAATTTTTCGTCGGCAGTGAAGGGGTTAAAGGCATTGAATCTCTAGTTTTCCACGCTAGTCGTTTTTGTCGGCTGGAAAGTAAAAGGTAGTTTCTACGCCGAACAAGAGGAAACACATGCAACTCTTCACAGGCCTCCGCTTTTCCATAGTCCACCGCCACCACCCCATCCACAAGCCCACCGTGCCCCCCCCCCCCCCCCCACTTTCCACCACCCCCACCCCCGACCCCTCCACCACTCGTGAAAATGTCAACTAGGTGTGCACAAGCACCTAGACCTGCAAGGGCGTGTGTTTGTAGTGCAAGAAATAAACAGTGGACCCTGCAAGTGTAGTAGAACAAAAAATGAAAACACACGCATACGGAGGTAACCTGAAAACGACACCCACTCACTTTCCTATGAGAAGATTTTTTTTTCTGATCAGAACCAGGTCATAGACAGTAGGTTGAGCCCCTGCATAGTAACGAAAGACAGCAGCTTCCGCCCTTTTATAGTAAGGACTAAAAGGGACCGTTTCGACGCTGGATCGCTTAGATGAATGCCATGCATGCGTCCTCAAAACAGTCGTACTGTCTTTAATAGTGAGGTTACGTTTACGCCGAACGACTCCCAATGACGAACGAAGTCACGCACGTAACCAGCGTGTGAATAAGCATGGACAACACTCCAAACATCTCCAAGAGTCATAGATCCTCATGAGCCCTCTGGGCTCATGAGGATCTATGCCTCTTGGAGATGCTCGGAGTGTTGTCTAAGTGCTTACGGTAGAAACTTGTTATCCACAGTGACTTCGCTCTCGTTCGTCATTTGTTTGAAGTCGTCCCTTGTAAACGTAACCTCGCTGTTACCGAATGTATACCTCAATCTATGGCTGTCAATGAGGCAGCACCTTGCGGCTGCGGTACAGGAATTGCATATGTGGTAATAAACTGGAAAAATGTCACAGCCATACATCAGAATAAAAGTAACAACTCTATGCCAACTCACAGGACTCAGGCATAGCAAGCTCTGCGTTTGCGGTTTCCATGGAGACATTTATGACTCAACCCCGTACTAAAATCTGAAACGTGCCGTATGTTCAAATTTACTACTTGTTGAAGTAAGGGACAATTTCTATAGAACTGACAAGAATCTATCCCTTTTCTCCGTTTAAGGAGCAAAGGCGTACGTAAATGAGGCAGATTTCTGGGAGCGAGAGTCATAGATTCTCATGTGCCCCTGCGGCCGCGGGGTCACATGAGGATTTATGTCTCCTGCAAATGGACAATTTCTGTAGAACTTTACAAATGCAGCGAAACCTGTCAAAGGACTGTAAAAACAGTGGTGGCTTTAGACAGGTGGTATCTTTACACAGGGTGACAGAAAGAAGACGTCGGGCCAAAAACGGGTGGTCTACTTTGACGGGTGGTCGCTTTACACAGGAGGTCGCCTTGACAGGTTTGACTGATCAACCTAAACCCTCTCTCTCTTCCTACGTTATATGAGCAAAGTTTAAGAAAAACATGTCTGAGTCAGATCTAAATCTGCGAAGGCCCAGAAGCACAGATTCGCATGAGTCCGTGCAGCCACAGGGGCTCGTGAGAATCTATGCCTCATGCGAACAGAAAAGGGGGCTAGCTCATCGACCAAATATTTCGAGGGATTTTTTTTTTAATGGGCGTGTCTTTTGTTGTAATGTGAAACCAGTCTCATTCTTCGACGAAGTTCCCACGACGGACGTGTCCGTTAACAAGGTGTTGGTGGGTGGGAGTGGTGGGGTGTTGGGGTGGGAAATTGGGGGTGAAGTGCTATGGGTGTGGGACGGGTGGTGGCCGGGGGCGGGGGGGGGGGGTGAATTATTAAGGCTGAAAGGGAGTAAAATCCTGGGAGATGAGGAGGTGAGGGAGGGGTTCTTTCTACTAAGGTCATCCACTGAATAAATTGGAAGTTCATTTGTAACGCTTGAGTGCCAAGCGTGAATCGCCAAAGACCAACTACCCTACAGCGCAAAAGGTCCTCGGACCGACGACGGCCGCTGTTGGCCATCGCACTGACTTGCGCGGGCCAACAGCGGCCGACCTCGGCCCCAGGACCTTTTGCTTGCAGTTTTGGAAGCAGCGTCGTTATGAACATCTGAAGACGGCATAGTAGTGGAGGCAAATTACTGACATTCACGTTCTTATTTCATTGCTGTCAGTCATTTGTAAAATATATACTAGGCCTAGATACATTATAGTCAGACCATATGATACAGCCCGAGGTTAGAAAACACAAAGTTCAATAGAAAATGATTTATGAGTTTTGTTCCGCTTGGAATAATATTTAGGCAAGTTACACAAAACCATGCACAGAAGCAAGACGTCTATCAAGTTGAAACGTTCATGAAATATTAACCCCTCTCTTGCCGAGATAAAGTCACCAAAATCCAAATGCAAGAGACACAAATCCTCATAAACCCCCGAAAACAGTGCTGAGGTTCATGAATATCTATGCCTCTTGCAGACACCGCTTTGTTACCATGTTCCTAGCGCTGCTTTTTTTTCGTTGAATGAACTGAAAAAGATCTGAAACACATTCTGCGTCCATTGGCATTGAAGGGGTAAAGACTAAATCTCAAGGGGGAGAGAGAGAGAGAGAGAGAGAGAGAGAGAGAGAGAGAGAGAGAGAGAGAGAGAGAGAGAGAGAGAGAGAGAGAGAGAGAGAGAGAGAGAGAGAGAGAGAGAGAGAGAGAGAGAGAGAGAGAGAGAGAGAGAGAGAGAGAGAGAGAGCATAACGCTAGCAACTTAATACTTGTCAAGTCCTTGTACTTGCAGAATGACCCCTATACGTGGTGTGTCAAGCAAGAAGCTACTTTTGTTCGGTTTTCACTACAGGAAAGATACACAACAACTATGTGTTTCCTTGCCATCACTTTCATTCACTCAACTTACTGTCTATTCAACGCATCACGTAAGAACACAATACTAGCAACATCCTTTGCTTTAACTCCAAAGAACCTCCTGCTTCTAAGTCACATGGACAAGTGACTTTACAAACGTATTATTCTACAAAGGGAATTCGGGCTGCCTTCCCCGGGGGAACATGTGTCTTCACAGAGCAGAGCCACCAGACTTCATGATTTCGACCGTCACTACCAGTTTCGCCATACATTGTTTGTATACGGTCTTGACCAATTTCGTCAACTTTTTCTACTGTCATTGTCAATTTCGCCAGACGTATATAACATTAACAAGAGGCATATATCCTCATGAGCCCCCGCAGTGCGGGGGCTCATGAGGATACTATCATATGCCTCTTGTATATAGCAGGAGGCTGCTGATAAAACGAACTTCAAGCCTGAAACTAATGGCCGAAGTGTTAACAGTAAACAGTTAATTCAAATTTCACTGAAGAAGAAATTGTTTTGATATGGAAATCCGATACTGTTTGGCTTGTGCATACACGCACTGAGAAAATGAAGCATACTTTGATAAGTGTCACACAGAAATGGGGACGTCTTGATTTTGTTCCTGCATAACATTTATATAACAATATATCAGTGCATGACAGATATGTGCAGTTTAAATGCGTTGGTTACCGGCATGTGGTCTTTTCATCTCCAATCAACGTAAAAACTGAAGCGTATTATGATATCAAATAGATCGCTGCAACACGCAAAACTGGGGAGATCTTGATTCTGTTTCTGTATAACAATTATATAACAATATATCACTATATGACAGATACGCGCAGTTTACGGGTGTGGATTACCGGCATGTGGCCTTTTCATCTCCAACTGACACAATGACCAATAACTGTCTCATTCATTACGCGGTAAATGGGGGAGATGGTTTATAAGTAGTGCCTAATAAAAACCAAACAAAAGGCCCAACACAAGAGAATGCACTGCACTCAATGTTGACTCTCGCAAGTGTAAACAAACAGTGAAATGATAAAGTGGCACAATGCACAAGATGCTACCCGTTTTTCTTTTCTTCTTTCAGAAGTGAACCTATCATACAAATTCAGTAAATGGAATTAGTATGGTCATTTCGCCAGGACATATACAGGTAAACTAGCATAATGCGAAAGATTTTAGTTTTTTTCCCCAGAAGTGAACGTAAAATGCTTAATCGGTAAATGGAATTAGCATGGTCGTTTACGCTTATCTCACCAATCACCTAATCTAGCTCAACTCCATCACCGACCTGCTGAAATCGGAGTGAGCGAGACGGGCATCATCTGGATACCGTCTTTAAGCACTTATCTCTATGTCTGAAGGTCTATGTCTTGTGCAGTTGGCTCGTATTCACTTTTTCCCGACAGGGAAGGCCAATGGGTTAAAACAACATTAATGTCTTCACTGCCTGGAAAAAGTGAACACAATCCAAATGCAAGAGACGCAGATCCTCCTGCGGGGGCTCATGAGGATCCATGTCTCTTGCTGACACCACTTTCTGTCCTTGTTATTTGGACAGCCAGGGCTCCATGGCGGTAAGCTAGTATGTCAGAGTTTAGAAACACATTCTGCGTCCACTGACTTGCCGTGAAGAGCTTAAAAACAACATTTCTGACGAAAAGAGTGGAAACATAGTTTGCTGGTCTGCAGCACATAATTATTTAAACTTGTTTTCATGCATTTTTATATTACAATGTACAGCAACATAATCTCGACATACCCTACCATCGTGGGAGAACGAGGCGTCTGCATTGTGCGGTCGTAATAAGACTGGAAAAGTTACACCGTGACTGTATAATTATTTCGGGACCCCTACAGAGCGCCCTTGAATATGTAAAAAGGGGGCGCGAGAGGGGTTGCAACATTAGGACGTCAGTTTTCATGTAAATGTCTTTGTCAAAATGTAAAGAGGCTTAGAGGGTTCTCGTGATTATCAGAGCAGCAATTTTGAAACTGAGGTGAGTATTATATTACGATGTAAGCATATACAAGATGACGGAGACAAGAAAATGAAGAACTAGATGAAAAGACAAGGTCGCGGGAAAGAAGAACCACGGAGAAAGGGAGAAAGGAGAACACGAATGAATCAATGAATGAATGAATGATGGAACGTGTAAGCGGACGGTCAGAGGGGCGGGCAGTTGGAGCGCGTGCGAATGCATTGATGAATGGATAGACGTACGGACGACAGCCGGACGGGTGGATTTAATGGATGGATGCCGGGATGGATAGATGGATAGATGGATGGATTGTTGGATGGATGGATGGACGGACGGATGAAAGGATAGTGGATGGGTGGATATATGGATGGGTGGATATATGGATGGATGGACTGATACTGCACGAATGAATGAATGAACGAACGAACGAACGAGTGAATGAACGTAGAAATGAATGAATGAATGAATGAATGAATGACGGACCGACTGGGAGAAAGCCGGATGAAGTGACTGACAGACGTACTGGCGAAGTGGAACTGATCAATGGATGTATGAACGAACAGTCGGGACAGTTTAATCCGTTGAAAATTAACCCCTGCTCCTGACGATACCGCTCGTAGGAAAAGACGCGTAACAACGTCACTACCAAACTACGTAACTACGTCACTACCTAACTACTTAACTACCTAACTACGTATCTACGTCACTACCTAACTACGTAACAACGCATCTTTTCCGTCGAGCGGTATCGTCAGTAGCACTGAGTCAAGGGGGTAATGGGTACGTACCTCTCACCAAAAACTTATAGTAGAGGCTTTTCAACATACCACAATTATGCAACTTAGTCACAGTGACAGCCTGGCGAGTGAGACGTAAACAGCGCCAAACCGGGCCAAACTAATCATTGCCAATACTTTCTGTATTAGGCAATAACCGGCCATCGTAACGTAAACCTAGCACTCACATAATTAGTAGAAGTATGTAAGGAGATTAGAACACGTTACGCCATTTCTACAGGTGACACGCCACACGGCACAAGCGGCGTATGAGAGAGAGAGAGAGAGAGAGAGAGAGAGAGAGAGAGAGAGAGAGAGAGAGAGAGAGAGAGAGAGAGAGAGAGAGAGAGAGAGAGAGAGAGAGAGAGAGAGAGAGAGAGAGAGAGAGAGAGAGAGAGAGAGAGCAAGGAACCGGTAGGCCAGCTGGTCTTACACACGCGCCTAGCTTGATTCCCAAATTAGGCATGCAGACGTAACGACGACACACACACAGTCAACATGTAGAACGTTATTTATATTATGCGCTACTCGTTTACCGCCTATCTTCTTCACATTTAGTATCATATCAGCTGCGAAACATTGAGTGCAAGATGATAGTTCAAGGATAGTACCTGATTAGCTTGGCGCTTTCCAGGCGCCAAGCTAATCAGGCACTACCCTTGAGCCATCATCTTTGACCCATCTTCTGTGAGTCTTGTTAGAAATGCCTACTTAGCGCTCTCTGCGCAGACTAGTAAATACTGATGCAGGCTAACAAGCTATTGGTTAAAGTAACAGCAGTACGTACCCAATTTTTTTTTTTAAGCTGTCGAGGTCACACGCATAATTCTTTTACGGCCACGTCCTTAAACGTGAAGTTTTACCACTCCTGAGTCACACATTCCAATACTGACAAATTACTGTTTACAATAAATATCACGCGTAAGTGTTAGTCTCTCGGGGTATCTTAGTGATAAATAAAGGAGCCCAACATTAGGAGTAAAAGCCTTGAGATATTTCGCAACTAGCCACTGGATCTTCGTACATCATGCTTTTTCCACACCACACAACATAAACAGCTGGCCAGTTCACTGCCAGTGGGCTTTGACTGTCAGTGTTTTTGAAAAACAAAATGTTCTAAAAAAAAAAAAAAAGGCCAAATAGCCGCAGCCGTCCAAGGAACATGGATAAAAAGTGGTTGCAGCAAGAGGCATAGATCCTCATGAGCCCCCGCAGTTGCGGGGGCTCATGAGGATCTATGCCTCTTGCACCTGGGTGGTGTTCAAAGTTTCTCCACAGTGAAGGGGTTATTTTATGCACATAGACCAGGTGGGATGACTGACCCAGAGCCGGGATCCAGGGGGCATGCTACAGCACCCCCCCCCCCCTCGGCTGGCATCAAACTATAAATAAGTGTGTTTAAAATTGAGTTGTAACGCGTGTGTTTCAGTGCCGTACGTAACACCAGTTAAACACTTTCAAAAACGTCAGAAGAACAGTTTCGGGTGTGGTGTTTTGATATGTACTAAACCCTGGCAATAGAAAAAATAAAAGTTGAGCACCCCCCCCCCCCTCCTTGAAAACTGATTGATCCGGCGCTGGGACCGATAATACCACTAGGACTATGACACTGACAGTGTGTCTTGTATCAGCGGCTGATAAAAACTGCGGACGATCAATAAAGCCACTATGTGCTGGGCGGTTGTTTTTTTTTCCCTCCACCATAGCGATTACTGAACTTCAGTAAAATTCTTCAGACGTGTATGTTTAAACAGAGAATTCCTTTAACCCGACGGAAAAGATGTGTGTGTGTGTGTGTGTGTGTGTGTGTGTGTGTGTGTGTGTGTGTGTGTGTGTGTGTGTATGTGTATAATATATATATATATATATATATATATATATATATATATATATATATATATATATATATATATATATATATATATATATATATATATATATATTCCGCCTGTACACTCAACCAGCACACGCTGGCGTACACCTATACATGCTTATCGAAATAGATAATCTTTATCCACAGGCTAGATGATGACATCCGACTGTCAACAGTCCGTGACTGATAGGCGCTATGATGTCATGACAGTTATATCGCACATCTGTGGTTTCAAGTTTAGCCTGTATTGAAACGAGTTTTAGTAGCACGCGATATGACACAATACACACGTTTGTAAGAACTAGGTTGGTGACCCAGGAGAATAGTGGAAAAGATATATATAACCTGTATTTTTATGACCGGTGTATGCAGTAAACTACACTCGTTTTGCGGTAAAGCTGTCATTGTCCGCATATCGCCGTGGACTCCGACTGTGGTTGTACTTAGATACATGTGGGTTGTATTTAGATACATGTAGGCTAAACAGGTATTCGTCAGTGTTAGCAACACAGGTAAGTATGAGTCAATGTTTCGCCAGCTGCAAGCTCAGCCCAGAAAACAAATTAATCACTGCGGCACTTAAAAACTGGCATAATTGTTAACTCCCTGACTGCTACTGACGATACCTTACGTAGTACGCGTCTTTTCCGCCGAACTACGCCGCGAGTTTTCCGCCGAGCGGTCGGTATCGTCAGTAGCAGTCAAGGGGTTAAAATCATGAACAGAAGTCCGAGATAACTTCATTGGACTTGGAGTAGACGATATACATTTTTTTTTAAGTTAAAGTTTTGTTTTAACTAGTATAAGGCGAACACGAAAAAGACAGTGACAAACAGATATAAACAGAAACGGTATATATCAAATGCGCAAAAGGCCATCGGGCCGACGTCGGCCCGATGGCCTTTTCAGTGCGCATTGGGTATTGACTTTATATACCGTCTTTTGCTATAAAATAATTCAGGTACTTACTGAATCTCACGTCGGGCCATCTCAGTTCTGTGGTGCGTAAACTTCAAATACAATTTCAATACAGGTGTAAAATTTCACTGAAATATTGTTGGACGCAACAAATGTGTCAGCACAGTTTCACGTATGTACGTCCACTTTCAACAGAGGAATACTGAAAAACTTCCAGCAGCGAAGAAAAGTCCTGTTCAGTGTCAAACACTTCGCACAAACAGTAACCGTGACTTGCTCTTAGCTGAGTGTCGCTTCCACTAATAAGCCGAATCCAGTCGGTCCTGCCTGAATTGGCGCCGAAAGCATTTTGTCATCTCTCTTACCATTGGCTGTCGCAGCCAATGGTATGGGAGATGACAAAATGCTTTCCGCGCGACACGTCAGAAGCAGATGTCGTCTGCTGCCTACGCTTTACAGTGTGTGTGTCTACTGTCCGAGGTAACTTCATTTTCAACGCCAATTACTGGAGATTCACGAACCATTAGAGCTCTGTGGTAGTGCTTTGTTAGTTTGGCGCTTTTTAAGGTGTGTAGTGTGCGCATATATACGGTCCGAGATAACATCGTCACTTCCTGCGCCAACAACGGGAGACGGCCGATCGACTACCACAGCTCAAGGGTAATTCCTGAGTAGCTTGGATCCTGTACGGTGTCACCGTAACGGCGCTTGATCAGATAATCTCCTTCTTTACGATGTGTGTGTGTGTGTGTGTGTGTGTGTGTGTGTGTGTGTGTGTGTGTGGTCCAAGGTATTTTTTCCTTAGTACTCGAGACAGATCGATCAACACTGCTCAAGGGTAGTGACTGTTTAGTTTAAACACCTTTGCCATGGTCTATCCATTCCCAAGTGACTTCTGCCCAGTAAATTAAAAAGACGAGTAAGTTCATTTTTTGCTGAAAAGCGAGCTTTTCATTGTAATACAGTGAAAATCACGATTTTCACAGAAATGGACTTACTGCCCTTTGCTTTCAAAGGGCTGACTTTTTCCAGATACATCTATGCCGCGTACAAATTTGAAATGTGAACAGTCTTGGTTGTGGAATGGAAAAAAGCTAAACAAACCACTCCGCACACAGAAAGGTTTCAACAGAAAATGTCACACAGGAGTAGCTTGGGACAGAAAAAGGGAGGGAAAGATTGAGGGGAGAGAAGAAAACAAAAATGGGCGTGCGCAAAAAAAAAAAAAAAAAAAAAAAAAAAAAAAAAAAACCGACGTGTAGATAGTGAATTTTTTTAACGAGATCACAACTGAGTCGTTAACTGACCCCCTCTGGCCTCCTCCGTCATAGGATCACTAGACGTAAACTCTATGAGCCCTCGTTATATGGATGCGTCAACAGAAGCTGTACTATGATAAAATATTGCCACTTGCTGCGACTCGTTCAAATCTGGATTTCATATATAATTGATACCACTTGAATGTTTTTATTTTATTTTTATTTTTATATCACATACAGGTGGGCTTAAAGTTCATCCCATTCCATAACCTGGAACACACATAAACCCATATTGCTCCGTGTGATGAAGCTCTATGCTTGTGCATAGTGCTCGCACAATAGGATTAGTACGGTACGGGTTTTGTTAACGGTTTGTTTGTGCCGAAAGTTCGTGGGGCCTGCTGCCCACGTGGAATATGTAAGACATGGTTAGCACGGAGTTTTGGTGAGTTCTGTTTAGTGAGTTTTAGGCAAAAGCTGTGTCTGTCAGAGGTCTAGATCGGGAGTGCGGGCTGTTTTGTCGTATGGAACGGTTGTTGAGTTACCTAGCCCGCATTCCAAGACTCTGAAGCCTAGATTTCAGGTATGTTTCTATAAACGTAGTTGTTTAGTTAAAGACAGTATGCGTGGTAAGATTAATGTGGTTGTATAGCGGTGTTCCGGTTTGGTTTAGTTATAGTATGTTTAGAATTCGGTGAAGTAACCAGTGTTTCTGTATACAGTTGTTTACCGAGTTAGATGACAAAGGAATATGAAGTGTGTATGTCTAAGCCGCTAGGAAGATAGTACGTGGTTGGGGAAGCATAGTCTTTTCCAGGGTATAGAGTAATGTATAGCAAGAGTGTTAGGCTATAGTCTGTTTCAAGATAGTGACAGAGATATGGGGTGATACGAAGATAGTTTATGAAGCACGTGTGTGTGTGTGAATGAACGTGTGAGTTATTTGTATCAGCCAGGTTACGCGACGTTTCTCATTGATCCAATATGTTGTGTGTTTAGCAAGTGTTACGTTGGGACTTTTGTCTATTCAGAGTTCTTGTAACGAGAGTGGAAGACGGACGCCGAGACGTCGAGTCGCAGGTGGGACCTACGTGAGGTCATCCCTCCAGCTCTTCTGAGAGTGATTCTGACTGGGACCAAGACACCCAAGTCAAAGTGAGAACTGAGTACCGTACGAGAACGAGGACGTCCGTGCCCGAAGAGACAGGACGGCAATAAGCGTACGACGAAGGACTTTCACGCCTAGACGTGAGAAGGACCAACGTAACCAGGCAACAACATCAAACAGGTTGGAGACATTGAGAGACTAAAACCTAGCCTGGCAAAGATACTGTGATTTGAGTGTGTGATAGGAGAGCATTGTATATAGTTGATAGTTATTTAAGTCATTCTTTTTTCATTTATAGTGTATAAAGGTTACTTTAGAAAGGGAGCCCGTGTGTTGTGTTTTACCGCATGAATGCGCCCGTCTGAGTCAGTGGCGGTGTATGCGTCTGTTGCGTGAGAGTGTGCGTACGACTGTGGCAAGTCTGCGTGCGTTACACTCCGGGACTGAGAAGGATCTATGTATGGCTCTGCCCCAGTAGCAAAAGGTTTTCAGGCCCACATCGGCAGCAGTGGGCCCGCGCACAGCCGTGCGCGGGCCCACTGTGGCCGATGTGGGCCCGTATAGCTTTGATTACGTGACATAATGGACTGCTCAACTCTTCTGACCCCTTCAAAACCGAGAAAAAGGGCTGACGACCCAACTGCAAGAGGCACAGATCCTCATGAGCCCCCGCAGGTTGCGGGGGCTCATGAGGATCTATGCCCCTTGCGGTCCTATTTTGTGTTGATGTTTCTTGGAAGGCTGGAGTTCTCTAGTGTTGAATTAACACTTATCATTCGCAATACACCAGTGTGTGAAATAAGTTTGACTAAAATAGTTCGAGGGTAGTGCCAGAATAGCTTGGCGCCTATAGGCGCCAAGCTATTCTGGCACTACCCTTCAACTAAGGCCATTGGTCTATATCAGTCCTTATCTGTAAGTACTATAATGTAGCTTGCATATGGCAGTGTACAAATTTGAAGCTTTTAGCCGCAGTATGATATGGGTTAACGATGATATCAAAACTGACACAGTGGGCGTCCAGCGGCAGTGAAGAGATGAATTCAAAAGCCAAAAGTAGTGACTTTCACGTAGCAGTCATGGCGTATTTTGAAGAAACTGGTATTTTACGTTTATGCTTAACCCACTATACGCTACGGCCACACTCAACTCTCAAATTTTAGAGGTGTCACCTAACGACTGTGTACCACTTACAGGAGATGGATCGACCATGATAATTCAAGGGTGGTGCCAGATTAGCTTGGCGCCATCATGCAAGTAGCTCGCCGGGGTTAAATGGGTTAACAAAGTAAATGTTTTAGATCCATCGCAGGGGAGAAAGAGACGACGCCGGAATGTTACGCGCCAGATTATTCAGGCACGAGTTTTGAGCATTCACGACTTGGCCACCCCATGAAGTTGGCTCTTGAAGTGAAAGAGTAGAGCAGCGACTGGCACAAAAGCTCTTTGATCAAAAGTACACGGTCGCATTTCAACGCAGGTGAGTTTTTATGTGGGACGCACCAGCCACACCGGGCTCAATGTGATATTGATTGTTTGTGTCAGACTGCCCGGAGAGCCATGCATTCACTAGATTATTTCCAGCAGTGAGAGCCGAACTTAAAAAGTAATTGTTCGTAATGGGACAGGGCAAACTTGAGAAGTAATTGCAGATAATGCCCCTTTCGACAGATGCCGGCAAGCACAGAATTCGGACGCCGGTTATGCCCCCTGCTCTGACAAGATCTTCGAATGTCAATACATTGTCATAATATTACGAGTTGTGTAATACGAGTTTGGCTCTGCCAGTGGTTCTTGTCGCCTCGAGGGTCCGATCGGGGGGTTCACCATGATGTCGGTGGTGAAAGTCGAGGGACTATTGAAGCTCGGAGTCGGTTATCGGGCAGAGCTCTTGACACAAAAATCTTTCTGTGGTGCAAGCATCAATCACATTTTTAAACTGTTTGGGATACTGAGCCATTAATCCCTTCATTACCGAAACAGTTAAAACAATCCGTACTGCAAGAGCCTCTGGCATGTTTTGACCTGGAAAATCATTGAATGTCTTGGCGATATAATAAACTAGACATAAAGCAGCTACAAAAGACCTCATAAGCCCCCGCAGGAAAAAAACAATAACCCACAAATACCGCAACAAGCAAATCTATCGGCAAACATAAATCATAATTATTATAACGATCCGCTCCATGGAGGAGAATGAATGCTACAATTTGCCGATACAACGTTTTGTCAATGTTGACTTGCCTCAACTAAGACTTTCCTACACTTCTTTTCACACCCATGTGAGTAGGCACACGTATCAGAGGTTTTCACTACAATTTTGGCGGAACGAAAAGGACTCTCCTGCGTACAAGCTGGATGAAGAGCAGAAATGTCTTTAATTCTACGCACATACCAGATAGGTGCGGCTAGCGCTGGCAGAATTGTATGCAAACCAAGGGGAATCACAGCGCTGGACAGACAACAGTTAGATCCCCTGCCCCCGCCTAGGCAGGGGATCTAACTGTTGTCTGTCCAGCGCTGTGATTCCCCTTGGTTTGCATTTAATTGTTCGACATTCACACTTCCTATTTTAAATCAGCCCTTTTGTCCAGCATTATTGTAAGACATAATAAGAACACTATAAAGGAGATATGAACTTCTTTATGCCATGGATAGATCGCTCTTTTTTCCACCTTTATTAAGACATCACAACGGGAACTGGATCGGCCGTGAATAGTTTAAGGATAGTGCCGCCAGATTTAATGGCGCCTGCTTGAGGCGCCAAGATAATCCGGCACTATCCTTGAACTATCATGGCCGGTACATTTACAGTTGGTACGTAGCCTTTGTAGACGCTACCTACAGCTTTGAAAGCCTCTTTCACTGCTTAATAATTAGCAATTATGAATTATGAATGAGTGGAAGGGGATTTTTTCTGCTGACATCCGCTCCTGGTTCCTCTGTGGGGCACCCCACCCAGGTCTGCCTTGGGGGACTTGGGTGGGGTTAGGTATTTTTTAGTTCCCAGGGTCACCCTGGTCAGCCCCACAGGGTGGGTTTTTCTCTCTATTCTGGGGCATGTGTTTCTGTCTACCCTTTGTCCATTCACCTGTATTTGCCTTTTTAAAACTCTCCCTACTGTCTGCACTGCCTGTAGCTCTTGATGTTGGATGTGTGTTGCTAAATGGTCTTAGCTTTATTTAGGCCCCATGTTGTAGGTTTATTTAACGTATTTGACCGGCTGGCGACATACATTCAATTTTCTGTTTAGTTTTTTTCACAAGCAGTGCAGGCACGTCCTGAGAAAGCCTTGTTGCTGTCGGGACGTTAAGCAATGTACAATCAATCAATCCTCTGTGGGGCAAAAAGGTCTTTGACAGACGATCGAACGGTGCGCTAATGTGAAATTGCTGTAGTATGGAAAACGACTGCTCATGCATATGATTATTAGAATCGATCTCCATTGACAGGTATGTTTTAATGGTGACCAACAGCCAGAAGTATATCCCTGAGCTTTGAGGGGCAATGAGTTGTGAATGATGTGTGTTTGGGTGTGTATGGGGGGGGGGGGGGGAGGTGAGGAGGGGGGTGGGGGGGGGGGGGCGGGAGAGGGGGGGTGTGGTGGTGGTGGTGGGGACCTGTTGGTGGTGGTGATGGTGGGCGGAAGGTGGGGCTGGGGGGTAGGGTGTTGCGTGTGTGTATGCGTGAGTGCGTGTGTGCGTGCGTGTGTGCGTGTTTGCACGTGTGTGTATGTGTGTGTGTGAGGGGGGGGGGGGAGAGAGAGAGGGGGGGGGGGACGAGCGGTTGGGCAGGTGGGTAGGGATAGGGGCGGAGGTGAGGTTAGGTCAGTGAAATTTGAAAACTTTAAACCGTCATGTCACTTTGTATATTACTGTACTGTTTTTCCCTCGTCACAGAATGACATATTTACGGCGCTGTTCTATCAAGAATGACTTCCCTTAGTCCCTCATCTCATGTTTGTCTGCTCAGTTGTTAACCCAGTTCTTAGAGGTCACTGACTTGTCCCATCACTGTAGATTGTGTAGGATGCAAACCCGTCAGTAGCTTCCGAATAATTGTGAGGTTACGTTTATGCCAATCGACTCCCAACAGCGAACGAGAGCAAAGTCAAGGCGGATAACCAGTGTGCACCATAAGCTTAAAACACTCAGGACATCTCCAAGAGGCATAGATCCTCATGAGCCCGGAGGGCTCATGAGGATCTATGGCTCTTGGAGATGTCCGGAGTGTGGTCTATGTTTACGGTAGAACTACTCGTTATCAGCCGTGACTTCGCTCTCGTTGTTGTTAGGAGTTGTTCGGCGTAAACGTAACCTCACTAATGGCCTCGCTGCACTCATTGATTGTCAATGATACGTTTAAGGGTCTGTGAGTTTGGACCTTCTGGCCCCGGCTGTGAGGTTCAAAATCAAAGACCTGCATACAATTTTTATTCTGTTCACTTGATGCCTGTAGTTTCAAGTCAAGTAGTGCCACTGACCCTTTGGCTGTCCGTAGCGCTTTTTGTCGAGGCGATTCCTGCAGAAATCGCCTCGACAAATAGGGCTACCGACAGCCAAAGAGCTAAATTACAGGCATATAAAAACAATAAATAAACAGCATTTTCAGCATAGTCGGCTGACACAGTTGCCGTAATTATATCAACTTGGCAATTATAAACTGGTTACAGTTTGCAATAAACTGATTCTCACAAAAACGGCCATAACACCGAATTCCGTAAAGATGAGATAAGATACAGATAAGATACAGATAAGATACAGATAAGATAGAACTTTATTGCCATATGTAAAACTACATTAGAGATCGTCTCGGTGCTGCATGTAATGTCACAGTTAAATTCTTCACCCATTCCCTACTGATCTGCTGTCTAATCACTCAAAGGCTTGTTGCCCGAACGGACAACGGGGACGTGTCGGAATGCAATAAAAGCGCGTTTGTGGTAAGTAACTGACAGTAAAACTACAGTACAACTAGAAGCGGCCAGACTGAAGACAAACGAGTCAGTACTGCCGTAACCCGGCAGTATGTTCAGTTTTGTGAAATCCGAGATATTCATTTGTAATACAATGAAAATCTTTGTTTCACAAAATGGACCATGATATTGCGGGCTTTTGGCAACTTCAAAACAGTCAGGTTAGATGTCTATTTTGGGCGCGGGCATAGGTTTTGGGTGCCTTCTGAATACACTGTGATTTGTACGATAACTAGCAGGCTGTGCGTTTGAGCTGAAGTCGATGTCGCCCCGGGGACCTTGACTAACTCACTCACCCCCGACAAACCACGGCAAGATATGGATCGAGCATGATAGTTGCATGTTTTAGTTTAAAACATGCAACAGTGTGCTGAAATGCAACGTGAACGTTTTGTGTGTGCTTGTGCTGGCGGTGTGTACTTGTGTGTGCGTGTGCCGCGTCAGTGCCCATATGCGTCAAGCCGCTATTCGTGCACCACACTTGAACTATCATGATCGATCTGAATTTAGAATTGTAACACAGTCCTTCAGAGGGCAACTTCAAAATTTGGCGATTTCAGTCCTGCCCGGGACAGAATGTGTCGACACATCTAACACTAGCACCGGCGTGACCTACAGGACTGGCTGCTTTCCGCCATTCTGTCTAGCTGGTCAAGACAAACTTTGAATGCTTTTAATTTCGCCGGAACACACAGCAGCACGCGCGCCACACACTGACCACCACCGCCCGTTTCCTCTCAGTGAATCAAACATCGTAAACCGGTCATGCAGCGCCAGTCTTCGATAATTCAACACACACACACACTCACACATACACACACACACACACACACACACACACACACACACATACCGGCACACACAGACACACACACACACACACACACACACACACACACACACACACACACACACAAAATGTTCCTGTTCCAGGAACATGAATTAATGTAGTGTCAGCAAAAGGTATAGATCCTCATGAGCCCCCGCAACTGCGGGGGCTCATGAGGATCTATACCTCTTGCACTTGGGTGGTGTTCAAATTTTCTCGGCACTGACTGGGATAAAACTGGCCCAGCTTCCATGGCACACGCGTGGGATGATCGGTTGCGTAATCGATCACCTCTATAACATGGGTAGCACTACGAAACGTTCGATCATAATTCAGTATAATTATCCTGTGCCTGTGTTCCACTTTCCGGCTGAAAGCATGGTCTTCAGTTTGCGGCAAAATATGTTTTTACTAGGGAAACGTCCCCTCCTCTCCCCTCTCCCCCCCCCCCCTCCTTCTTTTCCCTGCATCTCTTTCCTTTCAGTGTCAACCCACGCACGAGAGGAATGTGAGTAGAACACACCTCAAACAAGCCCAGCTTTTGATGACTATATTTGGCCTTTCACTGGACGAGTTAGTTCAAGTTTCTACGCGCGCAACCTCTCCGTCCCGCGTTTTTAGCCAAGTATAGCCTGGACTATATAGTGTTAGCTTGCCGAAACAGGATACAACTACATAGTTCTAAGACACAAAACAATCAACAACAACAACAGACAGTGTTTTGGAAAATAAGAAAAAGAAGAAGAAAGACGCGACGTGGTAGGCCTAAGTAGGGATGGAATGGCCGGGGTGTCACCGCCTGGTATAGCACAATGAATCATGAATCGATGAATGAATCAATCAATGGATCAATCAATAGATCAATCAATGGATCAATTAATCAACCAATCAATCAATCAATCAATCAAACTCGATCACAGCACGTAAACTGAAAAGGAACTTGGAACGATGACCAATTCAAAACAAAAAACATTGTATGTGGTTGCAAATGGTAATGTGAGATCTTTCATCATTTGCTTAAGAACTTCATGCAACAGTGTGCTGAAATGCAACAATGTTTAGTTGTGTGTGCTTGTGTCGGCGGTGTGTACTTGTGTGTGTGTGCGTGTGTCAGTGTGCGTGTGTCTGTGTGTGCGTGCGTGCTTTCTTGCGTGCTTAGTTGCTTGCGGCGTGCATACGTGCGTCAGTGCCAAAACAGCGTCTGTATTTGCGCTGTGCCATGCCGTGAGTAGTGGGTTTGTGTAGTAGAAAGTGATTGCTGATAGAACGTGCCAGCTTTAATCAAAGGAAAACAATAAGCCATGCCAGCACACACATGGGAAGCAACCCACAGACAAATCCCCTATGACAAGTCGCAGACATCACACTCTGTCAGCGTGAAAACCGTATCAGTGCTTTGCTGCCGTAGTTATGCAAAAAGCAATGGATAGCCGGTTAACCATCTCATGTAAACTTAACTGCTTTATTAATATAAGGATCAGGAACTGATCAACGAAATTCACTTATATAATATTAAGACGACACGTGCTGGACTAGATTCTACCGTGTCTAAATGAACCATAGGCAGTCCGCCGGTGTCTGCGCGCGCGCGTGTGTGGAATAATAGAGAGAGATGAGAGAGGGCATACTCAAATGATACCCAAATGATACCCAGATTACAATGACACCAACGATACCCAACTGATACTGTCAGGAGTGTGGCGTACGTTAGCCACTGGTTGTCTCAATTCCCTGCTCAGCAGTCGAGGGAGACAACCAGTGTGTGTAGGCCTACGGCGGTCCCGGCATGTGCGCTTCAGTCAGTTTTGGCACAAAGTCCGCCATTTGTCTGTTGGTGACCAGGCTGTGTCATTGTGCGCACGTGCGCGCTCATAAAGTGTGTGTATGTCAGTGCCGGGTGCATGCGTGTGCGTGCGTTTGTGTGTGTGTGTGTGTGTGTGTGTGTATGCGCACACGCATGTACTCCACTGCAGACACAACAGAAAAAAAAAACAACAAAAAAACAACGCTGAACCCGCTCAGGAAGGACCAAGGACAAATTTGTTTTTCATCGTTATTTCGAAACGTGTTTCTTTCGTTGTTAATTATCCCCCCCCCCCTCCCACACGATCTTGTTTGTCCTATATGTTGTCTACGCCTATAACTCTTGTGTTCCATCACGGCCGGCTAATGTCGATCAATGTGCACTAGTTTCAGACGCGAAATCCGCGATCACTGGCCGCAGGGAAGGAGTTAAAGACTAGGGGCCAGTTGCATGAGCGAGCTTAGTCTTGCACCAGCCACTAAGCAAAGTGAGCCGCTATAGCCGCGCACCTTGCTTAGTGGCTGGTGCAGGACTAAGCTCGCTCATGCAACTGGACTCAGCAATTGGACATTGTCCCTGTCGCCGTATACAATTTTGACGTCTCTCTGGAATGCCCTGACAACTGTGAATCTGTTGCTGGAGATGGATCAACCATGATAATTCAAGGGTAGTGTCAGATTAGCTTGGCACCTGATGGCGCTAAGCTTATCAGGCACTGCCCTTGTTATCATGGTCGTTCAGCTTCCTGCTGTAGTACGTCGGGGATAAATGGGCTAACATGAGCTTTGGTGAAAACACTACCCACGCGCACACATACGTTCAAACAAAGTGCAAACACAACATATGCCTAACGACTGTGTGTATTTTGTCTTCACAATCGAAGCAGCCACATCAATGTCAGTGTCCTTATGCAAACTAATGCAAATCTAGAGTCGAAACATTGATAACAGTATACTTTAACCATGAGTCGAGGTTATGTATCCTAACTGCCTGGCCAACATGACCGCCTAATGCTCCCATGATGCACATGGCCCCCAACGTAACAACTGAAAGCCATGCCAAACGAAACCGAAGTTCTCGGAGAAAAACCACATACCTATACATGCAGTTTCAACAGGAAATTAGCACTGAAATCAACAATCTGGCTCACGTGTGATAGCAAAAGTGAGTCTATGTAATGGGCCATCCGTTGTCTGTCCAGCATCCGACGCCTCAAAGGTCACGGTCACAGGGGACCCAGAAAGGGGTTCAAAACAACCATATGGCCATATGTGGCCCTCCGAAAGTTCAACGTGTGAAAAATGGCCGTTTTTGATAGAATTGTAGTTTTTATCAAAGTTTTGGCCAACTTTTCAGTCAGATTTGGCACAAAGGTACGTAGCTGATGATAAGACCTTTCCATGCATACTAATTTACTGGTCCCCTCACAAAGGTCATGTGGATCCAGAAAGGGTTAAAAAAATAGCCATATTTTACCCCCCTCCCCCACCCCCGCCCAATTTGTTTTTAAACTTCAAACCCAAACTTTATCAAAGAAAATAATACAAGAAGAAAGGCACAGCCCTTGTGGCTCACGTTTATTACCAATCCACATAATAAGTGTAACCTTGACCTCTCCAACAGGTCACTAAAATGAGCAATACGCAGGTTTCATTCTGAACATTTACGCACTAGGGTCATTGGCCCGCAGAGTACAAATCCAATGGGTCATTTTTTTAAATTGGATGGGCCAAACGTGTGTGAGCACCTTCCCACCACTGCAAGAGGAGGGCGGGAGAGGGGGTGGGGGTGGGTTGGGGGTGGGGGTGGGGGTGGGGAGGTAGTGTGTGAACACCTTGTCACCAACTGCTGAAATATCGAAAAGCTGGGTGGGGGGGAGGTGGTGGGGGGTGGTGGTTGTGATGTATGTGAAGTGGGCACCTTCTCGCCAGCCGCAGAAATATCGATAAGCAGGAGCTTGGGGAGGGGGGGGGGGGAGAGAAAAAAAGATGGGTGTGCCTTAATGAACACATGAAAAAAAGGCCCGCCGTTGCCTACAGAAACCTTGACCCCTCAACTCAAAATGTTATGTGTCATTTGGGAAAATAATGCGCCAATGGCGCAGGGCGCACTCTAAAAATGAACCCTGAAAAAGGCCTATGCATATTTGACTGACCCCCTCGGAAAGGTAAAGGGTCTGACAGGAGTTTGGCAAGTGTGTACAAAATGCCATACAATTTAGCATAAAGGTAGCTGATGATAACACCTTTCTATGCATACTAATTCAGTTGACCTCACAAAGATCTCGGGTCACTGAGGGTAGACAAATTGTTGATTGATTGATTGTACATTGCTTAACGTCCCGACAGCAACAAGGCTTTCTCAGGACGTGCCTGCGCTGCTTGTGAAAAAAAAAAAAAAAAAAAAAAAACACAACTAAACAGAATATTGAATGTATGTCGACAGCCGGTCCAATACATTAAATAAACCTACGATATGGGGCCTAAATAAAGTTTAGACCATTTAGCAACACACATCCAGTATCAAGAGCTACAGGCAGTGCAGACAGTAGGGTGAGTTTAAAATAGGAAAAAACAGGTGAATGGACCAAGGGCAGACAGAAACACATGCCCCAGAATAGAGAGGAAAACCCACCGTGTGGGGCTGACCAGGGCCACCCTGGGAACTAAAGTAGTTAACCCCACCCAAGTCCCCCAGGGCAGACCCGGGGGGGGGGGGGGGGTGTAGACAAATTGTGTAAATGCATACATTCTGAGAAAACTCGGATTTGGCTGGTACAGAAGGCAACCCATTACTTATGTCGAGACACTTGAACACTTGCTCATTTTAGTGACCTGTTGGAGAGGTCAAGGTCACAAAGGCCACACTTATTATGTTTATTATGTGGATTGGTCATACACGTGAGCCACAAGGGCTTTGCCTTTCTTGGTGTACGTATTATTGTCTTTGATAAATGATAATGCAGGACTTGAAATCCGCCTCTGTACAGTGGAAGTGGGGTTATTATAAAGATCATGCGAGGACAGACAAAAAGCGACTCAATCCAAGAATCCAATGATTTTTTTGCACACACAAAAATTTATAAAAATTTGCCCGCCAAAAGGATATTCGTTTTCACCTTGTCTCACGGACTCCATCCTTGCAAAATAAAGCTGTAGAGTTAAACTTTCTTGTGCTTGCAGCTACCTGTACAGTGGGTGATCAGTACCACTATATTTACTGACAATGGGATTAACAATTTTATATTGTCAGCCTTTTGGCTCTTAAGATGAAAGTTTCAACGTAGCACGGGGCGTACTTATGAAATCTATATTGTAATTAAAACTTATGGGTGGGAATATGTGCGGACTAGTTAAACTGGAAATAATACATTTGTGGGAACTGACTGTCCATGGAGTAATATCAAGAACAGAATCCATTACAAAATGGCTGACATTTTAACATTGCGGGCATTTCAACATGGCCGACGTAGGATCGTAAAGGGCAGAACCAAAAGGGGGCTTAACGTTTTCCGATCAGTACACAATGACCTCAGCTACAACAAATCTTCCGTAGTACAATCGCGTCCGTTTCAACATTCTATGGTACACATACCAAGGGGAATCACTCAGCGCTGGACAGACAAACAGTTAGATCCCCTGCCCCCCGCCTATCAGGCACCCAATCGCCAGCCCACAGAGAAATACGCAGGTATAGAACAAGACGATCATTTGCATCCTCTAAAGAATGCATCAGGTCTCTTATATAACCCATGTCTTTCTCTGGAACTTAGGAAGTAGGCAGGAGAAACATACATACACAAACACGAAGGTGCATTACTATATGTGGTCGGGTAAATAACCCACAGTAGATGCACAGAACATTACACAATGTAACGATACAAATTTGTCTCGAGTTATAGATACTTACAAACCAGATAGGTGAGGCTAGCGCTGGCAGAATTGTACACAAACCAAGGGGAATCACTCAGCGCTGGACAGACAAACAGTTAGATCCCCTGCCCCCGCCTATCAGGCACCCAATCGCCAGCCCACTGAGAAATACGCAGGTATAGAACAAGACGATCATTTGCATCCTCAAATGAGATTCCCCTTGGTTTGTGTACAATTCTGCCAGCGCTAGCCTCACCTATCTGGTTTGTGAACATTCTATGGTGTTTTACGCACTAAAACAAGGTAAACCCTTGGCTAACAGTAAAGCAAACACACAAAAAAAAACTCGTTTACTAACCCGTTTGTGCCTGGCCTGCTCGACACGGTTGGTTAGTTCGGGGTTTAACGTCCACGGCACCGAACGGATAATGGACGGCCCTGACGGGCGGGTTTATGGGGGACAGAAAAATCTATTTCCTATGGAGTATGACCTGAACACTGATCAATTCAGGCGCACTGCAACTGTGGCACTTTGATTTATCAGGACCTTTCAACGGACATGCTATGGAACAAGCCCGTCCTTTTTCCCTAGATTTGCTCGACACGCGCTTTTGCATTGGTATAATTATATACCCCCTTCCCCCCCCCCCCTGCTCCCCCCTCCCCGTAGAACTAGTCCCCCAGATTTATCTCAGTTTGAGGATGCGAACAGGGTATATTTTTCCCAGCAAAAGCACACACTACCGCGTGTGCCTGCCGCGTGCATATGGGAACATGAAACTCTATGCCTCGTACGGACAGAGCGAGTTGGGTGACAGTCATTTCAAATAGTGAACACCCAGTCAGCATAAGACATTCGGACCGCAGCAGCGGACCCATGTACAGTTGGCCGCACGAGGGTTCTAGCCTACCGAGACAGTGTTGACCGTCAGCGCCGGAATCAGGGTCCAGTTGCACGAGATGGCAAAGTCTTGCGGCAGCCACTAAGCAACGTACTCCGCTATATCGAAGTACCTTGTTTAGTGGTTGCACATGACAAAGCTCACTCATGCGACTGACCCCTGGTTTGTGTGGACAGTCATGTGTCTCTGGTCCTGGATTCAGTGATTCACGTGCGCGCACTCCGTGTCTCGGCGAAGACGGTTCTCACTGCTGTGTCAGTAGGCAAAATGTCTTCGGACCTACCTCAATCGCTCTTGGTCCGCGCACGGCTGTGACCCGACTTCAAGCGAGGCCTGAGAATATTTTGCTGCCTGACATATACTCCATAAGCCAGTCCTGGATACCGTGCACCCCCCCCCCCCGGCCCCCCACCAGTACTCAATAAGATGGGTTTCAAAGTGTACCTTAGTATGTCTTGAAATGTTTAAATCATGTTGTCCTAAAATCCTTGGGAACACACCAGAGATAGTCGATGGCGCAAGGGTATATTCACGCTCTTCGCGGATTCTAAAATGAGGTTGTGAAACATTTTCCTCTAAATAAATCAGAATTCATTCCAGAATCCCAATCAGGCAATATTATGTTAAGGCACACCTTTTGCATCCTCTGCAAAAAAAAAAAAAAAAAAAAAAAAACCATAATGAAAAAATATTGCATCTCTGGCTCACAGTGAAGGTATTTGTGCACCCAGTAAACGGCCATTTCCGCGAAATCGCAAAAAAAAAGAAGAAGAAAATAATAATGTCAGATGCCTTCAGACATTTTCTATAGCACTGGCAGTCCATTTTCAGGCTTACACCACTAAAACAGGATGTCACAATTATTATAAACTTGACTAGGTGATGATGTGATTACTGTGAGTGCCACAGTGGTTGATTTTGTATCCCTACCCCCAAGTTGTAAAAATACACAAAATTAATTAGAAAAAAATTACTAAAGTTATTCCATTTCATTTTGACCTCTCTTTACCTATTAAGTTTCAATAATGTGAGCATAATGGGGAATGGCCTTTTACTAAGTGCACAAATACCTTCACTGTGAGCCAGGGATTCAATATTTTTTCATTCTGTTTTCTTGCATAGGACGCAGAATGTGTGCCTTAACATAATATTGCCTGATTGGGATTCTGGAATGAATTCTGATTTATTTAGAGGAAAATGTTTCTCAACCTCATTTTAGCATCCGCGAAGAGCGTGAATGGGGGTACCCTTGCGCCATCGACTATATCTCTGGTGTGTTCCTAAGGATTTTAGGGGAACATGGCTTAAACATATCAGGACATACTAAGGTACACTTTGAAGCCCATCTTATTGAGTACTGGGGGTGGGGGGGGGGGGGAGTCGTGGGTGCACGGTAGACCGGGATAGCTCTTGGACTAGTAATTTACATTGCTCGCCCGCAAAAGGCGACTCGACTGGCGGGACGTCACAGAGCAGCACAGTAGCGCAATGACTGCACGCACACACGTCGATGAAGATCGGTGTACTGTCCAGGGTTTGTCGCGTGATTAATCAGTCCCTGTGTCGAGGAGCAGTGATGAACTGCCATGGGCACGGGATGATAGATTCGCATTGATGAACCCTTGCATGATGCGGGTGCTCATGAGAATCTTTCTCCTACTGACTGAGTTACCTATATGATAATGACATGCAGGATGCACCGCCTTGTTCCCCGTGTAATGGACGGCTCTGTCCCCGTGTGGTGTGTACTTGGCCACCGCCGTGATGGTCTCGCGTATCGTTCTTTTAAGCAAAGCTTGCCTCGTGTTTTCAGTTTTTTGTGTGTAAATTATAACTTTTGAATGCAGAAGATTTCAAGACAACTCTATAAAGAAATGGCACCAACCTTGGTCCTTTTAAAAGTCTCCTCTATTTGTATAGAGGACTGGGTCGCGGTGGGGGAGGGGGGGGGGGGGGGAGCTGTCTTCAGACTCCCGTTGGTGGCGTAATCAGTCTGACCAAGTCAAGGAGGCTGTATTTTGATACAACCAGTTCTTCATCAAATGCATAGATCAGTCCCTGTAGTCTGCACGACGTTTAGTCAGTGGTCAACATCTCGCTAGTTAGTAAAGTTACATTTACGTCTATTTACTAGGCCTACCGCACCAAATTTCTTGGAATTAGCTGAATCAAGCCGCATAGCCTTTCCGCGTGGTCTCCGCTGGGTCCGAAAGCGAAAGAGGTCAACCTCTTGCTTGTATTACATTTACCCGTTTGATAGTTATACCGTGCCAGAGTAGGTGTAACCGCCAGCGCGATGTGAGGGATTTTCGACTGCACTTACATGTGTTAGAAAGTTCCAACCCCCCCCCCCCCTCCCCCAGGACGAAATCAGCGAGAGCTGGAAGTCAGTCCTCAGTTTCCCTTTCAAGTAATTTAATCGAATCGAAAGCTTTTACTGGGCTTCAGTATACATACCCAATTAGACAGTGACCACCCTATTGTCCCATCAAATGCTTTCTTTCATCCGCCGGTTAGCGTGTTAGCGTGTCAGTCTATTTTTTGCTGTTTCTCATTACTTACTACTTACTGCCCGTAACGCCGAAGGCGCATAGGGCAGCAACGAAATCTCTCCACTTCAGTCGGTCGCGGGTCAGAGTGCCTATCGTTCCCCAGGTGTGGTGGTGGTTTTTCAGTTCTTATTCCACCGTTCGTCGCCAGGTGATCTTTGGCCGTCCTCTCTTCCTCTTACCATCTGGTGTCCAGTGTAGGGCTGTTTTAATGATGGAGCCGTCTTCTCTCCTCAGCACATGTCCAATCCATCGCCCGCTTATGATTGTTGTGGATATGTCTTCTTGTTTGCAGCGGGACAGTAGGTCTTTGTTGGAGATTTTGTTTGGCCAAAATATCTTGAGTATTCTCCTGAGGTTCTTGGTATGGAATGTGGACAGCTTGGTGAGGTCATGTTGCGTCATTCTCCAGCATTCTGCTCCGTAGAGGAGTACTGGTACAACACAGCTGTTGTAGAGTTTTAGCTTGGTGCCCACACTGTACTGTGAGGACTTCCAGATGTTGTTCATGCTGATGAAGGCTTACTTACTTACTTACGCCCATCACCCCCCCCCACCCCCCCCTGGGGCATAGGCCGCCGACAAGGTCCCTCCAGCCGTCTTTGTCCTGGGCGAGTCTCTCCAGCTGTCCCCAGGTGTGGCCCATCTTCTTGGCATCTGTCTCCAGGTCACGTCGCCAGGTGTTTCGTGGCCGACCTCTCTTCCTTTTTCCTTGTGGGTTCCATCTTAGGGCTTGCTTTGTGGTGTTGGTTGCTGGCTTGCGTAGTGTGTGACCTATCCATCTCCAGCGGCGTTGTTGAAGCTCCACTTCTGCAGGCTTCTGCTTTGTCCGCTTCCACAATTCCTCGTTGCTGATTTTGTCCGGCCAGCGTATCCCGAGGAGCCTTCTCAGACTGTTGTTGATGAACGTCTGTATTTTCTTGGTGGTCGACACTGTGGTCCTCCAGGTCTCTGCTCCATAGAGGAGTACTGGTTTCACATTGGTGTTGAACAGTCGGATCTTGGTGTTGACTGACAGATCTCTTGAAGTCCAGACGTTCTTTAGCTGGAGAAATGCTGCCCTGGCCTTGCCTATCCTGGTCTTCACGTCAGCATCCTTCCCACCCTTCTTGTCGACTATGCTGCCGAGGTAGGTGAAGCTCTCCACCTCTTCTAGCGCCTCGCCTTCCAGTGTGATGGGCGTTCCACTGGCAGCGTTGACTTTCAGCACCTTGCTCTTTCCACGGTGGATGTTCAGGCCTAGCCTTGCGGAGTTCACTGCCACTGCGTTTGTCTTTTCTTGCATCTGTTGTTGGGTGTGCGAGAGCAGGGCTAGGTCATCTGCAAAGTCCAGGTCGTCCAGTTGGGTCCAAAGTGTTCATTGGATGCCATTTCGCTTCTGTGCTGTGGATGTCGTCATGACCCAGTCGATGGCCAGAAGGAACAGGAACGGTGACAGCAAACACCCCTGTCTCACCCCTGTCCGGACTTGGAAGGCGTGGGTGAGCTGGTTTCCACAGATCACTCTGCAGGTCAGTCCCTCGTAGGAGTTCCTGATGATGTTGGTGAGCTTTTCAGGTACTCCATAGTGTCTCAGCAACTTCCACAAGGTGGTTCGTAATCAAGGAAGTTGATGTAGAGGGACGAGTTCCACTCTAGCGACTGTTCCAGGATGATTCGCAGCGTGGCGATCTGGTCAGTGCATGATCGGTCCTTGCGAAAGCCCGCCTGTTGATCTCGAAGTTGGGGGTCCACTGTGTCCTTCATCCTGTTGAGTAGGATCCTGCTGAAGACTTTGCCTGGGACAGACAGTAGGGTGATTCCTCTATAGTTGGCACAGTTGCTGAGGTCTCCATTTTTTGGCAGCTTGACCAGGTAACCCTCCTTCCACTCTGCTGGTACTTGTTCTCTCTGCCAGATTTTCCTGAAGAGGGGGTGGAGCATCTCGATTATGGTTTCAGTATCCGCCTTTAGCGCTTCTGCCGGTATACTGTCGGGTCCGGCTGCCTTGCCCGACTTGAGCTGTTTGATGGCTTTCCCGATCTCCTCCTTGGTGGGCTCGCTACAGTCTATCGGCAAGTCTCTCTCGGCTACCTGAATGTCTGGTGGGTCTTGTGGAGCTGGTCTATTTAAGAGCTCCTCAAAGTGCTCCTTCCATCTGTTCTTCTGTCCCTCCTCTCCTTGGATGGCTCTTCCCTGTTTATCCTTTACTGGCCTCTCTGGCTTGGCAAACTTCCCTGAAAGCTTTTTTTGTGGTGTTGTAGAGCTCTCTCATGTTTCCATGTCGGGCTGCCTCCTCTGCTTCTTGTGCCAGTGACTCTACAAAATTTCTCTTGTCTGCCTTGATGCTATTCTTTACTATTTTGTTGGCTGTTGTGTATGCCTCCTGGGCGAAGGCACTCCTTGCTTTATTCAGTCTGTTCTGAATGTCTTTCTTGCTTCCGCCATCTGGTGTGATGATGCTACCCAGGTACACAAAGCTTTCAGTAAAGGGTAAATCGTTGTTGTTGACTTTGATGGGAGCTTGTGTAGCGGTGTTCATGGTCATCACTTCTGATTTCTTCTGGCTGATCTTGAGGCCAGCTTGGGAACAGTACTGGTTCAATCTGTCCGTCTTATCTTGCATATGTTTATGGGTGTGAGACATTAGTTTCAAGTCATCGGCAAAGTCCAACTCTTCAAGTCCGGAGAAGAGCGTCCATCTGATGATGGTATGTCTTGTCTCTGTCGTGCATTGCATCAACCAGTCAATGACAAGATTGAAGAGTAACGGTCGTCACTTCAAACCAGATGTCGCTTCCTCCCACACAGCAGCTGTAATTGTTGCAGAAACTCTTGATGAGCTCCACTATGTGGTTTGGGATTCCGTAAGCCCTCAGTCAAGATGCGCCACAAGCTGTCTCTGTGTACGCTATCAAAGGCTTTCTCAAAGTCTATGAAATTCACGTAGAGTTGTCTTTGCCATTCTGCACTCTGTTATATGATGTTTCGCAGAGCAAAAATCTGTACTATACAACTCCTGCCTTTTCTGAAACCTGCCTGTTCTTTTCTCAATGTTGCATCAACTGCCGTAGATAATCTGCTTATAATCACATTATCGAGGATCTTGCTGGTGATTGTCAGAAGGGTGATACCACGCCAGTTGTTGCAGTCGTTGCGGGTGCCCTTATTTGGAATCTTGATAATCCCCCCCCCCCCCCCACTGGTCCAATCCTCGGGTACACAAGCTTCTGTCCAAATTGTTCTGAAAAGTGGTTCTATTATTCCTGCTGCCGTCTCTGGATCTATCTTGAATAATTCTGCATTCAGGTTGTCTTGTCCTGGGGCTTTGTTGTTCTTCAGTTTCTTGATGGCCGCTATGATTTCTTCTTAGTAGGGGGTTCAACGCTGATGTCTAAATCTATCTCTTTTCCCGGAATATCAGCGTTTTCTTCTGGTGTTTCTCTGTTCAGTACTTCTTTAAAATGTTCAGCCCAGCGTGCGTCTTGTTCCGCTTGAGTTGTGAGAAGTTTTCCTTCCTTGTCTTTGATGGGTGGGCTGACTGTAGAGCTGACACATTTGCCGCAGATCTGTTTGGTGATTCTGTATAGCTGATTTTGCTCCTCGGGCTACATAATTCTCCGCCTCTCTTGCTAGTTTTTCGGCAAAAGCACGTCGGTCAGCGTGCACCATCCTTTTCACTTGTTTGGTGGCCTCACTGCATTGCTGCTTGTATCTTTGTTGCAGTCTTTCTGATCGAGTACTGATCATCTGTCTCTTCAACTTGCGTCTTTCTTCTATAACTTTCCAGGTTATTGTCTTGATCCATTCCTTTGCTCGTTTCTTCTCTCTATAGCCTAGGCACTCCTCCGCACTCTGTTGGTAAACACTCACAAACCAGATAGGTGAGGCTAGCGCTGGCAGAATTGTACACAAACCAAGGGGAATCACAGCGCTGGACAGACAAACAGTTAGATCCCCTGCCCCCGCCTATCAGGCACCCAATCGCCAGCCCACAGAGAAATACGCAGGTATAGAACAAGACGATCATTTCCATTTGGTAAACAGTCTTGATTTTATTATAGGAGTGTGTTAATGTTGCTTGCATTGGTTTCACTGGGTCTAGATCCTGTAGTGCTTGTAACCTGTTCTTCACTTGTGTGACAAAAATGTGTTTTGTGTGTGAGTCCTTTAGCTTCTGAGTGTCGAATTTTCGCTGTACGTGTGTCTTGTTCTGTGCCTTCCGTAGCTTGAGTCTCACCACTGCTGTTACCAGTTGGTGGTCCGGGCACTTCCAACGTCAGCTCCTCGCTTTACTCTCACATCCAGCAGTGATCTCCTCCACATTCCGTTCATAAGGACGTGGTCGATCTGATTCTTGTCTCTGTCGTTGGGCGAGTACCAAGTCAGCTTGTGGATGTCATGGTGTGGGAATAAGGTGCCTCCAAAAACCAGGTCGTTGGTGGTGCAAAACTCTGTCAGTCTTTCTCCGTTTTCATTCATCGTCCCGCGTCCATACGGTGTTCCCATTGCACGTTCGTTGTTGGTGTTGTCGCTCCCTACCTTTGCATTCAAGTCGCCCATGATGATCAACACGTCGTGCTGTGTGTTGACTTAACTTCTTCCTCTAACTGTTCGTAAAAAAAGTCTTTTATTTCATCATCGCGTTCATTGGCAGGATCGTCTGTATCCTAGATGATAGTCATATTCACTTGTTTTCCTTTTACTCTTATTCTCATTAACTGCAGTCTACTGGGTTTCCATTCTATTTCTATTCTATTATACTCCTTACCACTCCTTTTCTCAAGATGATGGCAACTCCGGCCTTCTTCATGCTGATTGTCCTCTCTTCATGAATATAGAACTGTCTCTCCTGTCAGTTGATGTTGTCGCCTTTCCTGATCCAGTCCATCTGCTCTCTTACTTACTTACTTACGCCTGTCACCCCTCCCAGGGTATAGACCGTCGACGAGAGACCTCCAGCGACTCCTGTCCTGTGCTTCTCCTTCGATTTTACTCCAGGTGGTTCCCAGTCTCTTGATGTCTGCATGGAGGACGCCAGGTGTTTCTCGGCCTGCCTCTTTTCCTCTTTCCCTGGGGGTTCCATGACAATGCCTGCCTAGTGATACTGGAAACTGGCTTTCTCAGACTGTGACCAATCCATCCCCATCTTCTTCGTCCAATTTCATTCTCTGCTGTTATCTGCTCCTGTTCTCTCCCAGACGGAGTCTGATGTTGCTGATCTTCTCTGGCCAGTGGATTTTCAAGATTTTTCTAAGGCAACTGTTTATGAAGATCTGTACTCTGTTGATTGTGGTTTTTGTCAACCTCCAAGTCATATGTCTCTGCTCCATATAGGAGCAACTGCTTTTACGTTTTCCATCTGCTCTCGCAATGCCTAATATAAGTAGATTGTATCAGCGCATAGTTTCTGCTCAGTGTTGACTTGCGCCAATTTGCCCGTTTGATACATTGTACGGACCTTCCATAAACCTATCCTTGTCTTGGTTTTGGTGTACAAGACGTGATCTCTGTCTTCCTGTCAGTGGCTTCCACAAAGTGGCTCTCGGGGCACCACACCAGTATTCAATCATACAACGGCGGACGGCGGAGGTCCAGAGGCCCGTCACACCTGCTCGTGGATGTTGATTCCGTTGCTGTTTCCGTTACCAGGGAGTGTTTTCTAGCGGGCAGTCAGTGGTTAGCCCTGTGCCGAACCCCCAACCTGGAGAACCAGGTGATCTGGGACCGGCACCGCACTTCGTCCGACTCTGGTCCGTCAGTTTCAACCGGCTAGTGTCTCATAGTGGCCCGGCTTGGGAGACCCTCCGGCCGGCTGAGCACTGAGTGATCTGAGGTGAGACACGCAAGCCCCCCAACCACCGACGTCACTGAAGGTGGTGGTCCATTGGGCACCCATTAGGGTGGTCATGAGACAGTGTTTCTCACTCAGTAGTGATAGCCTCGTATTTCTAGTAGAATGCTAGTAGAAGGGAGTGGAGTCATTGCCGACCGCGGCCGCCGGTGCCGCCGGCCGCCGCCGCCGCGGCCCGACTGATCGGCCGCGCCGCACTAACTCTTTTCATAGTCATTTTTCGTTCAGTCGTTCGTTCGTTCGTTTGTTTGTTTGTTGAATCCTTGTGGTAAAGTCAAAATAATGTTCGGCGGAATCATTTTTGCACACCTCATTTCGGTTTTATTGGTGTATTTTGTTATAACTCGACGCAAAGCCTGTCTTCCTGTTAAGGGACGTAACTCCTCGGAACAATGGCCTGAACGACTTGGTTGATTAGTTATTCGGGTAAACCGAAAGTTAAGAAAGTCTTTTCTAGTTATTTTTAGCGTACGTCGGCAAGCCAAATAAGAATATCGACACAATGACTACATGGAATACTGGACGGAACGGAGGTTTGGCCTGGAGACTTATCGTTTGAAGCTAAGAAAACAGACCGGGTGAACCCCTAAAAAGAAAATGATCACAACCGTAGGTAGTGACATCTAATACGCTGTATAGTTGTGCCAACGTCCTCATTCCACAGATATGTGCACGTTGATTTATGCTTAGCTTCAAGGCCGCCGTGTTCTACTAATCAGTAGAACTTCGGATCGAATGATTATGTCTGACTCAAGTTACAGAGTGCATTAATTCATATTAGTCATGGCTGCTCTGAGCGGTAAACACCAATTTTCATGAATATATATTTAAAATCATCAGTTTCCTGAACACTCGTAGATGTCTCAGCAAGAGGCATAGATTTTCATGTGCCCCTGCATCTCTGGGGGCTCATGAGAATCTATGGCTCTTGCGAATGGAAATGGTTTGACCGGAGACTGCGAAGCAAAATGAAAGTAACTTTGTGCCAGGCATTATAGTTCATCTTGGATATGAAATGTGTGTCATAGTGCAAACAATGCACATAGACTTGCAGAACTATGTGACTGTAATACGTTGGCAGTTATGAGAAGTTAAAAGGTACTTGCCCACAGTCTAGCTAGCTGCAGTTGTACAAAATGTTGCTGTTATTTTACCTGCTATTCCCTTGCCTGGACCACCTGGTTTTGGGCAGCTTCGATGCTGAGGATCATCGGTGTACACACTCTCTGCCTAAGCAACATGAGGTGAGAAAAATACCTGGGAAAGATGAATAATACATGTTCTTTTACAACCATGCATGCACGTTCACAAGCATGCACACACAACTAAACATACAGTACAGGCACTCACAAGCACACACACACAGACAACATTGACATATTGCACATGGACAAGTATAATGTATGCACGCACGCACACACACACATGTACGCACACAGTGACTATAACCGTAGGTTGTAACTTGCTTATTTTCTATAGGATAAAAAATTTCCATAACAAAGGTAATGTGCATGCGCAGAATTAGACAATTGAAGTCATTCCACTTTGACATAATAACTCATTTTGGCTCCTGTGACACTTGACAGTGTCAGTATTTACTAGAGCAAATTCCTGCAGTTCTTGCATTGAATTATAACTTATTTACAGCTTTTGCAGCTCTTTGTAATGAAGTCATTTTTATTAGAAATGTCAGCGTGCTTTGCAGATATTCTATGATGTGGACATTGAGCCAGCCCACATGATCAAGCGTCGTAGCGTGGACCAGCCCCTGAGAATCCATCTCCATTTTGATGAGAGTGTAGACAAGCTGCCTCCAAATCGCGGAGTTCTCATCAGGGTAACATTAATAGTATTATTAATAAAATTATTCCTTAACCATTTAACCCCAAGGCAATATTGGAGGTGTCACCTGACTGTGTACCAGATGCAGTGTTGATAATTCAAAGGTAGTGCCTGATTATTTTGGTGCCATCAGGTGCCAAACTAATCTGACACTACCTGTGAAATGTTGAATTGTCTTGGTCAATCCATCTCTTACTGTAGGGCTTCAGGACTAATTGGGTTAATCAGTATAAGGTTTACCCCTTCACTGCCAGTGCATGCATACTATAGTTCTGAAATTTTTAACAATTCAGCCCCATCTAGATTTGGTCTCGGGAACGTGAATTTCATTTCATACAAGGTGTCGGCAACAGGCATAGGTCCCCTTGAGCTCTCACAATTGCAGGCCTCATGAGGATAGATCTATGTTTCTTGCAGTTGGATCCAGTTTAATTTTCCTTGGCAGTCAGGGTGTTAATTAGAATCAGATTAACTCATTCGCAGCCAGCCACATCCGGATGTGCGGCTTATGCCACACATCTGGATGCAGCTTGCCGCGAATGAGTTAAAGATGCTGCAATATGATTTTTTTTTTCCTTACAGCCTGAGCCATTTACTTCAAGACCACCAGGAGATGTATTGACAGTTATAATTCAAGGGTAGTGCCAGATTAGCTTGGCACCATCAGGCGCCAGCCTGATCTGGCACTGCCCTTGAATTATCATGGTTGGTTTATCATATTAGATTTGGATTTATCGGATTTGATTAAAACAAGATGGGATGAACCATAACCCACAAAGTCCCTTCAAATGAGAGCTGTCAAGGGTCTCTACCTTTTGTCTTTGACTTGATTCTGATGTTAAAATATCTCCTTTTGAAATAGCCTCGCAGATGTGCCAATGCGTCATAGTGAACTCTATAAGGGCTCGCGCAGTGCATACGTGTCATTGGTTTGTCAAACGTCATTTGTCATGACATATTTTTTAGTTGTTGTTTTTATGTAATTTTATATTTACGAAAATGGTGACAAAACTAGAATTTCATGGTACAATTTCAGTCTTGCTATAATTTGTGTGAAATCAGGTTGACTTTATCCAGCTACATGCCATACTAAGTACACCTGCATGCTCTTCTGAAAGCGCGTCGATGTGTGTGTTTGCGTGCATGCATGTGCACACTCTAAACATCCTCAAGAGGCATAGATGTTCATGCGCCCTCTGGGCACATGAGGATCTATGCCTCTTGGAGATGCACGCATATGTGTGAGAGAGAGTGAAAATTACATCATATTTAGAGTATGTCTGCATGGTGACGGAGTTGCTTCTTTTATGTCACCGGCACTGTCTGACTTTCTCCAGATGTCAGTTTTTTTTTTACTGTTTTAATTTTTTTCTGAAAAGAATTAATTTTTGTTGAAGAAGTTGAAAGCGTACAAAGCTGGCTAACGAACTCATCCAATGTCTTTCTCCAAACTAGCTATATCAGGTCACCTGCATGTTCTTCTGAAAGCGCGACGATGTGTGTGTGTGCTTGTTGGTGCATGCTTGTGCACGCGCTCCAAACATCTCCAAGAGACATAGATCCTCATGTGTTCTCCAGACACATGAGGATCTATGCCTCTTGGAGATGGCGCGCATGTTTGTGAGAGAGAGAGAGAGACTTTGGCACGCGCTAGAGAGAATTACGTCACATTTAGAGTATAATGTCAATGTCTGCGTGGTGATGGATTTGCCTCTTTTATGTCACCGCCACTGTCTGACTTTCTCTAGAGTAGAAGTCAAGGTTTTTTACTGTTTTAATTCTTTTCTGAAAAGAATTAATTATTACTAAAGAAATTGAAAGGATACAAAGCTGGCTAACGAACTCATCTAATGTCTTTATCCAAATTAGCTATATCCAAAATTTCAAGTAATATAACAAAAATTAGGGACTCTAAGTCTAATCTGGGTCAACCGACTTCCTATAAACGGTTGTTTATGTCTTCAATGACGGTTGTTTATGTCTTAAATAAGACATTCAATTACAATAATGCTCGGAGGCTCTATTAGCCACCGGTTTAAGAAAGTATTTTGCCAAGTTTCAAGCTTGTGTGTTCAGAAATATCGGAGATTCTCTTGTTTACATACATACACATACTCATACATACATACATATGGCACTTTGCGCCAAATGTATGTTCAGCAGCAAGGTTAGCGTAACTAGACACGACGTAATTTTTATCTTGTTACTTCAGTTGTTAGAGGTTTAGGCCTGCCTGCCTTTGATATCATGGACATGCTATTAAATTTGCCCCACCGCGATCCGTCCTAAAAAGTTCCTTCTATAAATAGAAGGGACTTAAAAATAACGCAGAAAGTATGTTGCTTGTTCAGCCTGATTGATCTGCAAGACCTTCCTGGCAGAAAGTGTCTCAATTAGGTAAGTAATTAGTGTTATCCACACAAACACTGCAGTGCATGTGTTGTCCTTGAATTGACTGTCTGATCACATTGTCAGACTATTGGCACTACACCTGAACTATCAGGAATAACAATGAACTTTCTCCTTTAGAATGAATTCATTTGTAAATTGTGAAGGTGTCGAATTGGCGGTTAAAATCTACCCAGTGAATATCTAACCAGCGTGAATCTACCCAAGCGTGAATCCAATGATGGTAGATTTTTACCAGCACATTTGATTTCATCCAGCTGCTTCTGCAAATTGATTCACTAACTTTGTTCTGTGTGTACCATATCAGGTGGCACTCGGCATGAGAATGAGAAATCCCTGTGGTATTGTGATGGTGAAAATTTAACTTGGGTGGATTTATGCCTGGGTTGAATCATGCTGGCTACATTACAGATTATGTTAGTTCAAGGTTCAAGCTATTCTGACACCACCCTTGAACTATCACAGTCAAATTTATTTCAAGCTATGGTTGTATCAGAATGAGAAGGCTTAATAATGCATTTGGACCCTTCAGCTTAATTCTGTATGGTGTTTTGATGTACTTTTCATGCTTTCTACAGTCTGAAGTGGAGAAAGCTGTCCAGTATTGGCAGGAGACGTTGATGGTTCGTCCCACTCGTGCCCCCATCAGGCTACGAAGGCAGTGTCTGTACGCACGCGTCAACTACTCTAATCAGATGGCCTTCTGTGAGGGTCCATGTGCACCCTCCACTGTGTGTGGGGAGATCACTATACCATCAGAGCACCTTGAGGTGAGGGGAAAAGTTTTTTGTCAAGGGTCACAATTCGAACAGGGGACCCAAAATAAGAATTAATGGGAAAAAATTAAGATAACAGAAGCAAGTGTTCAGCATGAATAAAAAATACATTAATGGAGGAAATAAAGATACATATAGAAGCAGATCATAGCAACTGTGTACTAGATGCAGGAGATGGATCGAACATGATAATTCAAGGGTAGAGCCTGATTAGCTTGTCCATCTCCAGCTGTAGTGTGTTAGGGTAGGTAGTGGCAGCCTCGCCAGTAGGCTACCATCAAGCATAAAATCGCTGCATTTTGTGCCAACTTCAACTCAAATTTATCATGCATCTACTGCACCGATTGTTTTCATTCTTATGTCAAAATAATATACGTCCTTTCCTCTTTCCAATGATGATAATATGATATATGTTTTGTTTGTGTGAAAAAACTGAAAAAATAAACTTTAAAGCATGTGTTTCGGCTTGCGCGAGCCGCAAGCTGACTTCCCGGCGTTTGCTTCGCGTAAGCGCCTACACGATCCCTCCATTCAACAAGCCAGCAGATTTACCACACACACGCTACACAGCTATATTTAGTATCAAAATGTGGGTCATGATGTCAGCTTCAAACTGGTATAAGGTGTTTGGTGATTTTTGTATACACACATGAAATATTGTAGTTTTTCCACAAAAATAAGAACAAATTTTCGTTTTTTTAGCAAAACAGAACGTATAAAAACACACATCTGGGTACCATTTTGTAGAGGAACGTCAAATCTATCGAATGGTGTTAGAGGCTAAATTATGCAAATGTGGTGGAAAATCTGCTTGAGGAATTTCCCACTCACGTTGCGCGCGACTTCTTCTGACCGCAATTCAAAATGGCGACGACTGAAGATGAACCGGTACTTCCACTTTCGAGGAAATTGCAAGAAAACTACGTAAGTAAAAGCTTAATCGCTTTGCAGATTTATGCTATATTGTCATTTGTATGGTTTAGAAACTATTTTGTTTATTATTCTTCGGAATTCTTGCATACACATCCTTCTATCACTGCGTTCAGCCTCATTGATCATCGCATCTTTCTTTGGATGGAAAGTGCCATTGAATATAGGAAAATACTTCACTACAGAAGTCAGTTAGCTTTATTAGCTGCTTAGTAATGTATTTGTAAATGCATTTATCACTTTCCTATTTAATTTCAAACGTCGATGCTCATCTGTTATGGTTATATTCAAGTTTAACTGTCGGGCATCGAAGCGAGTGATAACAGCCAGGGGCAGATAATTTGATGAGCGACTATGCGACATTGACAAAATAGGTCTCAGAGCGGCCAGTATTTCATCATTTCTCTTCGGTTTTTTTGTTGAGATAAATAATTAGTCACACTCAGCATGATCAAAATACCCTGCTTTTTATTTTTCTTTACTCTAGGCCTAATTAAATCTTCCTCCTCAAAAGATGTTTAAGGTAAACAATGACAATAGTACTGTTTGTGTAAAGAGCCATACTCAGTCATCATGATGTTGATAGTGAACCGCCAGTATTATTTAACTGATTAACATTATATTTAACAAAACAACCTCCAGTATTTTTAAACTGATTAACATTATATTTAACTAAACAACCTCCTTTGTTTTAGGTGGTGATGAGGCGTACACTGTACTCAAGAAAGTCTTCCTAGCCAAAGGGAGGGGGAGGCGCCCTGACCTGCCCACCTTCAGTGCACTGGATAACTCACTTCTTCAAGTTTATCTTCTGAATGAAGAGTGTGACAAGACTTTTGATGACGCACCAGCATTTCTTTGGAACCTTTTTCCGGACTTGACAGAGAGTCGTCTGAGATGTTTGGTGTCTGAGACAAAGCTAAACTGGGAAAAGCAGAACACTATACAACTGCAAGAGGATTTTATGAAGAAGCGTCATGACACGACATGTAGGACCACACCTACACCAACTTGGCATCACCAGACAGCAACTTTTGACAGGCGATTGCCACCTGGCATCACTACAGTCGCCAACAAAAGGCTTACTTCTTGACCTGGAGTCATTTAGAAAATGCGAAGGCTCTAAATTCGAAATGATGTGTAGGTGGTGGTTCAGATTGACCCAGCAGACTGTGACCGCTGCAGCAATGAGGAGGAGGGTTGTAAAAGTGTGCAACTTTAAGAATCGACTCATTCGCTGAAAAAGGGGAATGTAGATTCGTTTTGGGCGGAAACACTGGATTCTAGCATTGTGGCAGCGTTTAATCCAGCAGAACTAGGTAACACCACCACGACATTGGATTCTGAAAGAAAAGGCATGACACTGACCATTCAGCAGTTGGGGAAGGAGCTGACCAGTGTGCGGCATCGCATTAAAGAAGTGGAGCAGGAAAATCAAACACTTAATATCAAGTTTCAGGCTGAAGTGAAATGAGGACTTTGCAGCAAGTTTTAACCAAAAGGACACATCAGCTGAGTCTTGTTAAAGTGAGATTAGAGGGACTCCAGATCAACCACGACAGCATCACAGCTCGCTTGAGACAGTATACGAAATGGACACTTTCCAGAAACTAAACCATACGGCAAACAAAGTGATGAAGCTTCAAGAAAGTGTCGATGATGCAACTACTTTTGCCGCAAACATCGGAGACCATTACCAACATTTCAAAAACACTCTGCTGTAGTGTGCATTTTTGTTCAGTGCTGATTGCATTGCTCAAGCAGTGAGCTGGTTTCATTGGTCCTTACATCTGTCCTTTGACTGTGCAGACTGTCTCGCAAGGTTCAGATCAAGCCGAGCTGCTATTTTAGACATATATATTCATCAATATAATTATGACGTACATTATTTCCAGGTGTCTCTTTACATCTTTTTTTCTGTTCATAATCATAACTGAATATCCTTTTTTTCCTCTGTGCTAAATGGCCTCAAAATCTGCATACTGGTTAAAGTTTTTCAGTCATATTTGTGCTTTCAACATGTTGTCGATGATACTTTTATTTTATTTGTAGCATGTTCAACATGAATGACATGATGTATGAAAGTGATTTTCTCTAATATTGCAGCAGAATATATATTCTGACTTGTGTCCAAACCGCATGAAAATCCATCAAGGCGTTCAGAAGTTATGCTAATTTTTGTGTTGCGCGTCGTTGCTCATGTCCGCGGCATGTCATTTTGAGCATTTTCTGGACTTTGGCACATTCTATCAGAACGGTTTATGTATATTACAGTCTGAAAAAAAATAGGCTTACTTTTTGTATATATATTTGTTAAAATCATCTCACAAAAGGTTATTTTAAGCGAAAGATTGTTCACAATATGGTCACAAAGTTGGACTTCTGTGCAATGTCAACTCGGCTCCGATTTATTTTTTTCCATTTTTAGCAACTCGTTGCACATCATTGTACTGCATTATGGTTTTCATATTTGTTTCTGATACTTTCCTGATAATACAGATTGTGAAATAAAAAGATGAAGCCTGTATCTTCTTAAGTGTCTCTGTATCCCTTGTCTGAAAATGGCTTTTCATTAGGTTGGCGGGCCACGGACGAAAGCCTAAAAGTTTAAAATGTCGTATCTCAGGAACTAATCAACATATTTACAAAATCTTTTTTGCTGTTTGTTTGTTTCTTAATGCTCTATTAATAAAACAATGTAAGGAAGGTCTCAAGTTATAATGAAATTTTGGCTGCCACTACCTAGTTAGGGCTGAATGGGTTGACATTAATATCTTCAGTTGAATAAGGATTGAACAATTTCATAAGAGTATTTGATGACATGATTGCAATGTGCATGTAATTTATGCAAGAAGGGTAAACAAAAATGTTATAAAAAGGTTGACAATGAATGCGTACATTACAGGCATATGAAATAATGGGAAAATATCAGCACATTTACTGATTCAGAGTTACTTACTTACGCCTGTCACCCCTACCCGGGTATAGGCCGTCGACGAGAGACCTCCAGCAACTCCTGTCCTGTGCTTCTCCTTCGATTCTACTCCAGGTGGTTCCCAGTCTCTTGATGTCTGCTTGGAGGTCTCGACGCCAGGAGTTTCTCGGCCTACCTCTTTTCCTCTTTCCCTGGGGGTTTCATGACAATGCCTGCCTAGTGATACTGGAAGCTGGCTTTCTCAGACTGTGACCGATCCATCTCCATCTTCTTCGCCCAATTTCATTCTCTGCTGTTATCTGCTCTGTTCTCTCCCAGAGTCTGACGTTGCTGATCTTCTCTGGCCAGTGGATTTTCAAAATTCTTCTAAGGCAACTGTTCATGAAGGTCTGTACTCTGTTGACTGTGGTTTTTGTCAATCTCCAAGTCTCTGCTCCATATAGGAGAACTGCTTTTACATTGGAGTTGAAAATCCGGACTTTGGTATGTTGTGACAGCTCTCTGGAACTCCACACTTTTTTCAACTGGAGAAAGGCTGCTCTGGCTTTACCGATTCGTGCTCTGACATCTGCATCAGTGCCACCTTTTTTGTCTATGATGCTCCCGAGATAGGTGAAGGACTCCACCTCCTCCAACAGGGTGCCAGCAAGCAAGACTGGTTCCTCCCTGGTTGCGTTCAGCCTCATTGTCTTTGTTTTCTGTTTGTGAATGGTGAGGCCCACTTGGGACGAGATGTCAGCAAGCCTCGTGGTCTTGTCCTGTATTTGTTGATGAGTGTGGGACAGTAATGCCAAGTCGTCTGCAAAATCGAGGTCGTCAAGCTGTGTCCACAGTGTCCACTGTATTCCACTTCGTCTGTGCTCTGTGGTCATCTTCATGACCCAGTCTATGGCCAGTAGGAAGAGGAACGGAGACAGCAGACACCCCTGCCTGACACCAGTTATGACCTGGAGCTCCCTGGTGAACTGCCCTTCGTGGATCACGCGACATGTCATGGATTCAGAGTTAAGGGGAAGAAAATATGGGATGGCCATTGGGGAACGTTTCTCTGATTGTTGGTCAAGTCGACATCTCCGTTGCTGCTACAGACGACACCGTTTGGTGGAAAAGACATGTACATATGTGTCTTTTCTGCTGTTAGTGGGTTTATGGAGCGTTTCATTCATTTGTTTGTTTTAGGGATGTTATCACTATAACATGACGACGGGTCAGTTTGTCATCGACAACAATGGCGGGCTGGGTGTGGATGAAACAGACTTTATTCTGTACATTGCCACAAAGAATTCTTCAAGGTGTCAGCAGGGACGGACAGTCGCTTACGCTGCTCACTGTCAGCAAGAGAAAGCACTGGACAGGTATGTTTGTGGCCAAGTGAGGCTCTGTATGTGTGTGTGTGTGTCTGTCAGCGTGAGAAAACATTTGACGGAGATGTCTGTGCCAGTGAGAAAGAACGCACGGGTGACAGCCTTCAGTCCTGGAGACTGATTCAGCTTTTTCAAAATCCCAGAAAGCTTGTTTTCAGCTTGTCAGTCAGCCTGTTTCAGCTGCAGGAGGCATAAATTCTCATGAGCCACTGCGTCCGCAGGGGCTCATGAAAATTTATGTCTCTTACTGGCCATGGACCATGGGGCATAGATGTAGTTAGTCCATGGACTGTTTTCAGTCATGTCAGTTTTTTGGCATTGTCAGCCATGAAAATGAGTGTGTGTGTGTGTACATGCAAGCCAGAGCAAGCCAGCAAAAGGGTCCCTTTATTCCGTACTAAAAATGGGCTCAACCTATTGCCTTTTGAACTGATTTTGATTAAGAATACATACATACATGTATACATACATACTACACTTTTACTTACTTCCTTACTCACATACTCCTATTCACGGGGTGTGTTCTATCATTTAGCAGGCATGTGCTGGTCTGTGACTTTGTTGTTGTTGCATGACAGCCTAGAGATGAAGTCACAGACCCATACACTGCCAAGGAAAAGTAAATGCAGTTCATCTGCAAGTGGCATAGATCCTCATGAGCCCCCGCAGTTGCGGGGGCTCATGAGGATCTATGCCTCTTGCTTACACCACTTTGTATTCACCTTGGATGGCCTGGGCTCTTTGACAATAAATTAAAAAGGATTCTAGAAACATAATTTGCATCCACTCCCAGTGCAGGGATTATATTTTTCTGATCTACTCTTGAGATGGGAGACACAAACGTTAGCCTACCATGTGAATCAGGTGCGTCTTTGGATTTGAATTAAACACAGTAATATATCGATAACTGCTGATCTTCTGAATGTTTTTTTTTTATCTTCCTTCTTATCTCCAGACCAGTGGCAGGTTACTTCAGTGTGTGCCCGCAGAGTATTGCAGAAAGCTGGCAGGAAAGGCAGCAGCTTCTGTCAACCATGAAGCATGAAATTCTCCATGCTCTGGTGAGTTTCACTGTGAAGGACGAATTGTCGTAACTCCCCATACCAATTGTGGTTGTACTCCAAGGATAGGCCCACTCGGGGAGTACTCCACAAGTACACTTCTATTCAAATGAGATGCTGTGAGGAGTACTCCACAAGCACACTTCTGTTTAAATGAGATGCTAAGCATCTCATTTGACTAGAAGCGTACTTGTGGTGTACTCCCTGAGCGGGTCTGTCTTTATGGTACTCCTGTAAACATTATGGGTCAGTAGCCCTTTAAGTGTTGAGTTTTTATTTGGTGTGTGCCTGGCAGAGCACCGAGTCTCCTGATCTGTGAGCTGAATGGGAGTGGTTCTTGCACTTGCAATAACGTCACTGTGCACGAATCAGATGCAGCCAGACTTTTGCACTATGTTGTCAAGGATTTCCTTTTTGTAGGGCAAGAGTTGCACAAACACTTTCAAAGGCATGACATCTGACAGTTGGGTAAACACTGTGCTTATACACACTGACAGGCATGCACCAAATGCAACTCTCAGCCTGCATGTGCTTTATATATGTCTGTTGCGGGTTCAAGTGTTTCAAGCAATGTTTTAGCTCCATCCCACCCCCCTTTCCCCCCCCCCCCCACCTCCCCCTGACTTTTCTGCCTTGTTGCCTGTCAAAAATGGCAGTGGGATTGCATTGAAGAGGTTGATAGTGATACATCATCATCATCATCATCATCAGTCCCTTGCCCGAACTGGGCGTTGGGGGGACTGAAAGGCAGCAGCAACAGACAGTGCTCTCCACTGAGTTCTATTTTGGGCGGTGGCAAGCAAGTCTGGCATCTCGAGTTCGGTCCATTCTTTTATGTTTGCGACCCAACTCTTTCTCTGACGACCTCGCCGACGACTTCCTTCGAGAGTGCCTTGGAGGATAGTCTTGGACAAGGTGTTGTGTCGGGTCACGTGGCCAAACCAAGCAAGCTTGCGCCGTTTCACGGTTGCCAGAAGAGGTTCATGTGGGCCCACCAGGGAGGTGATGATGCTCCGTACATATTCGTTGGTTTTGTGCTCGCGGTACGAGATGCGGAGCAACTTCCTCAGGCACTTGTTCTCAAAGGCCTGGATTTTCTTTTCTGAGTCTGCAAGCAGTGTCCAAGTCTCACAGCCGTAGAGTAGAATAGACACTACGAGGGACTTGTAAAGCCTGTACTTGATGGTGAAGCTGATGGAGTTACTTCGCCATATCCTGTCCAGCCTGGCCATTGCGGATGTTGCTGTACCTATCCTGATACGGATCTCTGCTACGCAACTACCGTCTTTGGACAGGGTGGCTCCCAAGTACTTGAAGCTATTGACCTCTTCTAGCTTCTGGCCGTTCATGTGAATGTTGCTGCTGCTGTCGCTTGTGGTGTTGATCATCACTTTGCTTTTATCCGTACTGATCTCCATGCCATAAGACCCTGCGCTACTTGAAAGTTTGTCTGTCAGGTTTTGGAGCTCACTATTGCTGCCTGCCATGAGTGATACGCCAGTTTGTTATTTGTATACTTTCTGATAATTCGTATTCTCTTTCATTTTCAGGGCTTCACTGCAGGGTTGTATGCATTTTATCGGGATGCTAATGGTGAACCGTTGACCGAGCGCAGTGATGTGACTGGAAAGCCAAGATCTTTTGATGGAATGTGAGTCTCTCTCTCTCTCTTTCTTTTTGTCTGTCTTTCGCTAATTTTTTCTGTCTCTCATTATCTGTGTGCTGGTCTGTGATTTTGGACCTTACAGTCCATGGCTGTAAAGTCCAGAATCACAGACCAGCACACATTTCATGGTGTTAGTGCAAGCACAAAGCATTGCTCTTGATAAAAAAATATTTCAGCTAATAGCAAGTCTGTCATTCAGAAGTGCTTTTGCTGAGATGTAGATAAGAAATATGTATTTTTCTCTAAAATGTATTTTTTTAAAAAATACCTACCAATGGCATTACTATTAGGAAGGTACACTTAGCTTACCGATTTCAGCCTAACAACCCTTGTGTATACAAGAAGGGAAGCAACTCTTACTAAGGTGTTACCGTGATACATGGGTAGTCTCCCTTACAAGCCCACGTGAGCAGTGGGGCCACACCAGTCTTACTCTTAGCTTACTCGTGGCAAGCGGGGCAGGCGGGAGGGCTCTTCAAGTAATGCCATCAGTAGGTATTTTTAGAAAAAAAAACATTTTAGAGAAAAATATATTTATTTCCACAAAAAGACCTATTGATGGCATTACTATTAGGAAGAATAACGAAAAGGAGGAGGAAACCGCCAAGACCGCCCCGCCACTGCACAGTGCTCAGCGGAAAACAACAGGAGCAGACTGGACGACTTCAGCTAAGCGTTACCCAGGGCGCCAGAGGCGCCGGGAGGGAGTACTGGTCTGCAGCGAGGTCTTCCACCAGGTTCAGGTTGCCTCGCCGGCCAGAGAGATCCCTCGGGTAGAAGCGGGCAAGGTGGAGTCTGTGCGCCAACCCACTGCCGCAATAAAGTCCCTCAGCACACAATTGCGATCGAAGGAGACACTCGAAGAGACTGCTCTGGTCTTGTTAGCCGAATCCGCAGCCTCATGCCCCTGCCAGGCAGAGGCCTCACCAGGGTCAGGTTCCCTCGCTGGCCAGAGGGGTCTCCCAAGTAGAAGTGGGCAAGCGGGCCCAGCCACTGCCGCAATGATGACCTTCAGTGCACAGATGCGAACAAAGGCCACGCTCGAAGAGACCGCTCTGATCTTGTGAGCCCGGATCCACAGCCTCCTTGCCACTGCTGGGGAGAGGTCCTCGTAAGCAGACCGGATGACCCAACACAGCGAAGACGAGATTGTCGGCGCCTGCAACGTCCCCCCTGCCGCGGGACCAGGGCAGGGAAAGGCGGGACTGTCCCCTCCGGGAAGCCTAATCTGCGTAGGTAGATTGTCAAGGCCCTGACCATGTCCCATCGGCAGGACTCCTGAGAACGGTCAAACCCCTTGAGGGGGAGCAGGTTGAGCACTTGTGTACCAACGGAGGGGAGTCTGATCATGGCCATAAGATCGGGTTAGTCAGGAGCTGTACTGAGCCATCAGACCTGGACCAACGACAGGCTGGGTCCACCGCCAGGGCTCATAACTCGCTCACACATGCTGCCGAAGCCAGGGCGAGGCAGAAGCAGGTCTGCCTAGCCATATCTGCCAGCTGCGCCGAAGGCAGAGGCCCAACTGGTCCGAAGCAAGCCAAGGCGGTACCCAGGGTAGATCCCAGCGTAGAAACAACAAGCGAAGGACCGGCCGCTGGGGCTCGAAGTGGGCTAACAGGTCCAAAGTTCTCACACGCTCCTGGGCCTGGCCACCCCCGATGACGGCACGGGTGCCAAGGTCTTCTCTTGGAACAGCCATTAGGAAGAACCCGGCCACTGGGGACATCGTCAGTGCCGTGGGGGAAGGTGCCGAACCCTGCTCCTGGACTGCAGGACCCTCCACTTGCCTTTGTACACCTTGCGGGGGGACGATCCACGGGCTGAAGCGATAGCCTCCACTGCTGCCTACGAGAGTACTCTTGCCGCGAAGGCCTACCGCACAACCTTCAAGCATGTATGGAAAGTCTCTGGGCTGTGTCAGTATCACACAGGGAGTTGGCAGCTCAACAGGAGTCTTCGTACGAGGCTCAAACAGGTCTGTCGCCTAACTTTTGTCCCATCTGAACGGGGCCACAAGAGGAAGCACTGTGGTGCAGCCCCGTAGCTTCTGCAGGACCTTGCGTACCAGCACTGTAGGAGGATAGGTGGAGGCCACGAGGCCCTCCCAGGGGAAGGACAGGGCGTCTACCACCCACGCGAAAGTGTCTGGGAGGGCTAGACAAGGACCAGGAGATGCCTGTTCCATCTCACCGTGAACAGGCCGATCATAGGTGGCTCCCAGCATGCACAGATCATCCTGAAATACTCCAGGCTGAGGGACCACTCGGTATGACGGAGCTGACCTGGTCGTGATAGAGAATTCGTGAGGACATTCAAGTGGCCTAGAATGCGTCGAGCTTAGAGCGATACTGTGGGCCCTGCACCACAACATCAACTGATACAGGAGCATCCAGAGCACCGAGGTTCGCGTGCCGCCTTGCATCTGTATGTAGGACACCACTGTTGAGTTGTCAGACAGAACCAGCACCTCCTGGTGCCTGGGAAGTGTCGCCCAGTTGACGAGTGCCAGCTAGAATGCCGTCAACTCCAGTCAGTTGGTGTGTTTGTCCAAGAGCTCTGGCGGCCACCAACCCGAGACTGAGCTGAAGTCTGGCAGCAAGTGTGCTCCCCCACCGGCTTGGCCTGCGTCCTGCTGAAGCGGCACCCTCGTTTGAGCCAGATAAGTCTGTCTGCCCTGGCTGGGACAGCCACCGCAATGCACACTTGGCGGGCGAGGACTGCCAACTGCAGGAAGCGCTTCCCTGGCAGCCTCATGGAGGTGGGGCTGGAAGCCGCGTGCCCGGTCCTGGCCACCTTTGCATTCACAAGTCACGAAAGGACCTCGGGGCTTAGAAACAGTCCAAGGTGAGCGTCCAGAAATGGAGGATCACCCCGAGAAGGCGCAGTGCAGGTAGCGATGCGCTGACAGGTGCATGGTAACATGAGGCTGACGGCAAGTCCATGGGCCTGACGGTGGCCCGCACCGCCCTCGCTGTGTCCATGCGAAGGGTGGGCCGAAACGTACTTGTGTAGTCCTGAAGGGTTAAGTGGGCACCACATGCCATCTAGTTTGGTACCACCAAGGCGGCTGGAAGGGGTCATTGAGTCATGAGCACGACCACTTTCGTGGAGGCCCTCTGGAGTAGGCAGTGACCCCCACCCTGAAGCGTCCCTGCAATGAGCAGGTCGACTGGGACTCGAGTCCACATCAGAGTGCGGAGGGGTTGCTGGGAGGAGATACGCAGCCCCTCTGAGAGGGTCGTTTGGCAGCTGCAACTGTCATCTGTCGCTGTGCAGTGGTGCAAGCCTCCTGCCGACAGGAGACCCCGAAGTCAGCGGCGGGAGCAGAACTGGGGGAGAGTCACTGGGCTCTCCCTCGCCCGGGCCTGGAGCACTCCGTGGCCAAGAGGCGGCAGTGGATAGGACGGGGTGTTGGCGACAGAAGAAGGGCTGTCCACTGGGCCCGGAGGCGCCCGCGGCAAGGTATGCCGCCGATTGGCTGTCGCTGCCATCATGCGGAAGTCACAGAAGCGAGAAGCACAAGAGCGACTGGACTCCTCCACCGCACACTGAACCACCTCCTGAGTTGCTAGTCCGAGGAACCCGCACAAGCCAGGGTATTCCGGATCAAGTCGCTTCTTTCTACAGAGTTCAGAATGCTGGTTGTATGAAGAACTCTGACAAATCGGCAAAGTCAAAACAGCAACTGTAGACGCAGTCGTGGATAACAAACGCTCAAATCCACCTATCTCTGCAGGCCAGGAACACCGTGCTCGAACCTGAAGATTGTTAGTGCTGAGCGCAGTGGAGTTTTGCTAGCCAAAACTCCCGTCTTGCCGAGGCCTGGGGGCATTGAAAGCCGGTCACACACTGTCAGTGACAGTTCAGTTCAAGACGAATGTGGCCGTGTGTTTACGTTACAAACGTTCCGTATGTCAGCACAATAAGTTGAGTATGAAACAGTTGCTACTCGGCTCTGCAGGCCAGCTTCGCCTTATCACGCGATCTGTGCCGGGTAAGAGGCACAAAACTGTAGTCCGTGGCTTTGACGGCGCGGTGGCCCGGTAAGGTATCAAAACCCGGGCACACGTCAAGCGGCAGGATGCGAGCAGGGTGCCGAGGCCGAGTCCTCTGGGTGGAGGCGGAGGGTCACCTCCAAGACGGCCGTAACCATGTGCCAGCTGTGGCAAGTTTGCTGACAGGGGTGGGCGCCTGGCAAGAAGAAGTCCCTCTCCACAGGGGATGCACAGTGGCCCGGAGGCCGTGGCGAGTGGGGCCAGCTGGTCCCGCGGAAGAGACGGCTGCCAAGCAGGAGGGCTGGACTCGAAGCAGTGCGACCGCCGGCTATGGTACTTTTCTGAGACAGCCGGAGGGGAGTTCGTCGAAGGACCCGCACGCCTGGAGCGAGAGCGATGCATCCCTGCATGCGATACCGTCAGGTGAGGAGAGGTGACGCTGTGGCGAGTTCATGGCGGCCACGGTGGGTGAGGGGTGACACCGACTGGGGCCCGTGTGTCGGTCAGTGGAGAACTGGCGGTGGGCTGGCGAAGTTGGGGGCCGACTGCTGGACCGGCACCGCGACCCTGAAGTAGTACTAGACGCCATAGGGGGTCGCAGATATCAACGACCCGGGTAGGCGGAGGACACAAGAGCGCTGAGAGACCGCCAAAGCCCTAGAAGTGGAGTAACCCAAAGGACGAGACTCGGAGGACAGCCAGTGTGGACCCGAGTGTCGTCTGTCGACTTCTGCTGTCTGGTTGCACCTCATTCTAGAGCTGGGAGAGTAATCCACATCCCTATGGCTTTGTCTAGAGGGGTGGTGGTGGGGGGGACGTCACCAGCCTCCGCCAGCCACGCTTTCCTTTGTCTAAGCGGGTGGGGAGTGTCGTGTGAGGCGAGGGCCTGCCAAGGCCTGTATGCGGCGAGTGGATGGCCCCATGATGTCAGATACCGCACGTCTGCGAGGGCCTGCCCGTAGACGGTCGTGGCTATCGGTGGCCCGGGGAGGTCGAGGACACATGGTGCCAAGAGACTGCTGCCACCCCAGTGGCGGAGCACCCCGAGGGACGAGGCTGGGACGAAGGCCGGTGATGAGCATCTGTTGACTTCTGCCGTTCGGTTGTGCCCCCGTCAGAAGCTGGGAGAGGAACCCGCACCCCTTTGGCTCTTCTAGCGAGAGGGGGACGTCACTAGCCTCTGCCAACCATGCTTTCCTTTGTCTAAGCGGGTGGGGAGAATCGTGTGAGACACGACAGGGCCTGTCAATGCCTGGAAACGGTGAGCGGACGGCACCATGAGTTCAGATACCGTACATCTGCGAGGTAACATCAACCTGGCAAGGACGGAGGCCACGATAGCTTAAGAAATCGAAGGCTGAAACCGTTAGGAAACCTTCCTCTAGGAAGCTAAGCTTAAGTCTGGTGTGGCCCCACTGCCCACGTGGCCTTGTAAGTGAGACTACCCATGTATCTTGGTAACACCTTTTTATAGAGTTGCTTCCCTTGTGTAGGTTCCCCCACCTGGGTCTGCCCGGGGGACTTGGGTGGGGTTGGCTACTTTTTAGTTCCCAGGGTCACCCTGGTTAGCCCCACAGGGTGGGTTTTCCTCTTTATTCTGGGGCATGTGTTTCTGTCTACCCTTGGTCCATTCACCTGTATTTTCCTTTTTTAAGCTCTCCATAATGTCTGCGCTGCCTGTAGCTCTTGATGTTGGATGTGTGTTGCTAAATGGTCTAGCTTTATTTAGGCCCATGATGTAGGTTTATTTAACATGTTGGACCGGCTGGCGACATACATTCAATATTCTGTTTAGTTTTTTTTCCACAAGCAGTGAAGGCACGTCCTGAGAAAGCCTTGTTGCTGTCGGGACGTTAAGCAATGTACAATCAATCAATCAATCATTGTTGTTTAGGTATACACAAGGGTTGTTAGGCTGAAATTGGTAAGCTAAGTGTACTTTCCTAATAGTAATGCCATCGGTAGGTCCTTTTGAGGAAATAAAGTGTATGCGTTGGTGTCATTTCCCAGCTATTCACAGTTTATTTTATATGTACTTCTTGTTTTGAATTGACAAGGCACACTCTATGGCTGACTGAAAACTACTTGTCTGAGCTGTCCTTACCAGATTTTATAAATAGTGAACATGACTATCTTTTTTAACCTATTAAATCCTGAGGCTGATTTATTTAAAAAAATTGCCTATTGTGCTATAAACGCTACATTACAGATTAGGAGATAGATCAACCGTTTTAGTTCAAGGGTGGTGCCAGAATAGCTTGGCGCCTGAAGTGCCAAGCTATTCTGACATCACCCTTGAACTATCATAGTCAAATTATCATAGTCAATTAATTTCAAGAATTAGTGTATCAGGATGAAAGGCTTAAAATGTGTTTTCAATATGTTTTGTATTCTTTTGTGTGTTCTCCGCATGCGTTTTCAGGAAGGCTATGTACAAATGGAGTGAGCGAGTGGTACAGAATTTTACACGTAATGACTGGATGCTAAAATCAGGCCCCACCACTAAAGTCGTCAGCATGTTAGTCACACCGAAAGTCAGGGTGAGTGTGCTGATACATTTTCTAAAAACCCACCATATTCTGTCTTATGACTCGAATGATTTTGCATTTTTGTTGTTTGTTGTGCAGTGTTTCCGATGACTCAAATGATGCCGCGTTTGTTTTGCTCATCAGTGTATTTGCGTTGTTTGATTGACAGGAAGAAGTGCGACGCCATTTCAACTGTCCCACACTAGAGGGGGCGGAGCTTGAAGACCAGGGGATAGATGGGACGGCCATTACTCACTGGGAAAAACGGATCTTTGAGGTACTTGCTTTGCTGCGTTTCTCAGATACTTGTAATTTTGAGCAATGTGGTCTCTGTGGCTTGCACAGTTGTGATGCTCTGTGCAGCCACAGTGATGCTAGTTTGATGTTTGCGCGCAGGTCTGCGATGTTGGACCTTACAGCCTACGGATGTAAGGTCCAAAATCACAGACCAGCACATATTTTTTGGGTTTGTTTTTGTTTCAGAATGAAGCAATGACAGGAACGTACACACAGAATTCTGTCATATCTCGCATCACACTGGCTCTGATGGAAGATACAGGGTAGGGGAATCGGATTGCTTCTGTATACTGAATGACATGAAAAACATGAATTTGTTTAGTTCTGCTTTTTCCATGGTAAAACTTGACAGATTTTAGACGCGAATGTTTTCAGTGTAGCATTTTGCGCAGTTGATGATTTATGTCTCTTTTATGGTTATTTTGCGGTTATACAACAGATTTCACAATTGTTATGAAATGTGTGTTGACTCCCTTGTGCTTGCATCCACCAGTACTGTACATACTACATGTAATTGTAAACAGCACCCGTGGCGGCAAGCACAAGGGGGTTAACACATTCTGCTCTACGACTAAAATCCTCAAATTTTGAAGTTGCCCTCTGAAGACTGTAATCACTTCTGGAAACAGATCGAGCATGATAGTTCAAGGGTTCTGCCAGAATAGCTTGGCGCCCATACGCGCCAAGCTATTCTGGCACAACCCTTGAACTATCATGCTCGATCCATGTCTTGCTGTGGCGTGTCGGAGTTGAATGAGTTAAGTCTTAAAATCTTTCATTGAAAAAAGAGATTGATGGCTTTTAGTGTCATTAACTTTTCAATTCCTGATAGACACTAACATGAGAATAATTTGACCATGATAGTTTAAGGGTGGTGCCAGAACAGCTTGGCGCCCATGGGCGCCAAGCTATTCTGGCCCCACCCTTGAACTGTCATGGTCAGTCTATCGCATTAATTGTAATGTAACTTCATAGGACAACTCACTGATGTGAAGAGAGGAAAAAATCAGCTTCAGGACGTAAAAGGTAAATGACCGTTTAACCAAGCGGAGCGCCGGGGAGCATCTGCAGATGATGTACTTGACATTTTTACAAGAAAAATGATCACCATAAATGCTAGCAGTCAGCCAAGCTATTCTGGTACTACCCTTGAACCATAACTATCACTCCACCTCCTGAAATAGCATGATATCATCAGAGGTCAACTACCAAATTTCAGAATCTGCAGGGCTTAAGTGAGTGAAAGGCACATCATCCCACAGTCGACTGTCGGGTAAACACATAGCACCAGCAGTGCAGTACTTACATGCTAACACTAGTAACAGCCAGGCACCAAATGACGTGGTTGGCATGCTGCTTATAAATGTCAGTTGTGCCTGTAAACCGTTTCCAAAGATGCAAGCTGGAGATGATACCTGTTTGTACTCCGTGTATGCTGTGAAGTGTTTTATGCAAATTGTTTTCTGTGTCAGGTGGTACAAAGCTAACTACAGCAATGCTGGCGACTATGAGTGGGGGAAAGGACTGGGCTGTGAGTTTGTGGAGAAAAGCTGTTATCACTGGATCTCCACACGTCTTGCAAGGTGACTTTTTGACTCACGTGCGAAGCAAAAGTGAGTATGTTTTGGGCCAGTGGTTGTCCGTCCGTCGTCCGTGGTAAACTTTAACGTTGGCATTTTCTCGGAGACTATTCAAGCCACATTCTTCAAACTTGGCCCAAGGATACTTTGTGGTAAGACCTTTCTAAACATACCAATTTGAGTGACCTTTTACAAAGGTCAAGGTCACAGGGGATCAGGAAATAGGTCACAAATAGCTATATTTTGACATAATTTATTTTTTCTCAAATACTATTCACAACTTCAAACTCAAACTTGGTACAAAGATACCTGATGGTAAGACCTTTCTATACGTACTAATTTGGTTGATCCCTCAGCAAGATCAAGGGTCACAAGAGCTCAGGAAATAGGTGAAAAAAAGCCATATTTTGACAAAAGATGTTTTTTTCTCAAATACTATTCACAACTTCAAACCCAAACTTAGTACAGAGATACCTGATAGTAAGCTCTATCTATGCATACTAATTTGGATTACCCCTCAGAAAGGTCAAGGGTCACAAGGGCTCAGGAAATTGGTCCGAAATAGCCATATTTTGACAAAAGATGTTTTTTCTTAAATACTATTCACAACTTTAAACCCATACTTGCTACAGATACGTGATGGGAAGACCTTTCTATGCACATTAATTGGTTGATCCCTCGGAAAGGTCAAGGGTCACTAGAGCTTAGGAAATAGGTCTAAAATAGCCATATTTTGACACTATATGTTTTTTCTCAAATACTATTCACAACTTAAAATCCAAATTTGGTTCAGAGATACCTGATGGTAAGACCTTTCTATGCATACTAATTTGGATGACCCCTTGGAAAGGTCAAGGGTCACAAGAGGCTGGCAAATGTGTGTAATATGCCGATTTTTTATAAAATTGTAGGTATTATGAACATTTTTGCAAATTTGTCAGCCAAATTTGGTACAAAAATAGCTGATGATAGACCTTCCTATGCATACTAATTTAGTTGACTCATCACAAGGGTCACGGGGGTTTGACAGATGTGTGAAAAATGCTTACATTTTAAGAAAACATGGATTTTGCTGCTGCAGAAGCCAGCCCTTATCACAAAGGTCACACATGTAAATCGGTCATACACGTGAGCCATAATGGCTTTGCCTTTCTTATTTGTCATTAATTTCAAGATGTTTTTCAGTGTGCCTGATAAATGCACAGCTATGCGTTTGACATGCACAGACATTGTGATCTTATGCATAGAAATTTTCAAGGAAAGTTTTACTCATGTGTAAGTATTATAATATTCCCATTAAGTTAAGTAAAAACCATCTGCCTGATGACAGCAGCAGTGGGCCAGCACGCAGCTGTGCACGGGCCCACTGCAGCCGTCGTTGGCCTGAAGATGTTTTGCTGCTGGGGTTTTGGTAGTGATGTGTCAGCAGTATATCATGTCCAGTCATTCTGCAGCCGTCGTTGGCCTGAAGATGTTTTGCTGCTGGGGTTTTGGTAGTGATGTGTCAGCAGTATATCACGTCCAGTCATTCTGCAGCCGTCGTTGGCCTGAAGATGTTTTGCTGCTGGGGTTTTGGTAGTGATGTGTCAGCAGTATATCACGTCCAGTCATTCTGCAGCCGTCGTTGGCCTGAAGATGTTTTGCTGCTGGGGTTTTGGTAGTGATGTGTCAGCAGTATATCACGTCCAGTCATTCTGCAGCCGTCGTTGGCCTGAAGATGTTTTGCTGCTGGGGTTTTGGTAGTGATGTGTCAGCAGCATATCACGTCAAGTCATTCTGCAGCCGTCGTTGGCCTGAAGATGTTTTGCTGCTGGGGTTTTGGTAGTGATGTGTCAGCAGTATATCACGTCAAGTCATTCTGCAGCTGTCGTTGGCCTGAAGATGTTTTGCTGCTGGGGTTTTGGTAGTGATGTGTCAGCAGTATATCACGTCAAGTCATTCTGCAGCCGTCGTTGGCCTGAAGATGTTTTGCTTCTGGGGTTTTGGTAGTGATGTGTCAGCAGTATATCACGTCCAGTCATTCTGCAGCCGTCGTTGGCCTGAAGATGTTTTGCTGCTGGGGTTTTGGTAGTGATGTGTCAGCAGTATATCACGTCCAGTCATTCTGCAGCCGTCGTTGGCCTGAAGATGTTTTGCTGCTGAGGTTTTGGTAGTGATGTGTCAGCAGTATATCACGTCCAGTCATTCTGCAGCCGTCGTTGGCCTGAAGATGTTTTGCTGCTGGGGTTTTGGTAGTGATGTGTCAGCAGTATATCACGTCCAGTCATTCTGCAGCCGTCGTTGGCCTGAAGATGTTTTGCTGCTGGGGTTTTGGTAGTGATGTGTCAGCAGCATATCACGTCAAGTCATTCTGCAGCCGTCGTTGGCCTGAAGATGTTTTGCTGCTGGGGTTTTGGTAGTGATGTGTCAGCAGTATATCACGTCAAGTCATTCTGCAGCCGTCGTTGGCCTGAAGATGTTTTGCTGCTGGGGTTTTGGTAGTGATGTGTCAGCAGTATATCACGTCCAGTCATTCTGCAGCCGTCGTTGGCCTGAAGATGTTTTGCTGCTGCGGTTTTGGTAGTGATGTGTCAGCAGTATATCACGTCCAGTCATTCTGCAGCTGTCGTTGGCCTGAAGATGTTTTGCTGCTGGGGTTTTGGCAGTGATGTGTCAGCAGTATATCACGTCAAGTCATTCTGCAGCCGTCGTTGGCCTGAAGATGTTTTGCTGCTGGGGTTTTGGTAGTGATGTGTCAGCAGTGTATCACGTCAAGTCATTCTGCAGCCGTCGTTGGCCTGAAGATGTTTTGCTGCTGGGGTTTTGGTAGTGATGTGTCAGCAGTATATCACGTCCAGTCATTCGGCAGCCGTCGTTGGCCTGAAGATGTTTTGCTGCTGGGGTTTTGGTAGTGATGTGTCAGCAGTATATCACGTCCAGTCATTCTGCAGCCGTCGTTGGCCTGAAGATGTTTTGCTGCTGGTTTTTTTTTAGTGATGTGTCAGCAGTATATCACGTCCAGTCATTCTGCAGCCGTCGTTGGCCTGAAGATGTTTTGCTGCTGGGGTTTTGGTAGTGATGTGTCAGCAGTATATCACGTCCAGTCATTCTGCAGCCGTCGTTGGCCTGAAGATGTTTTGCTGCTGGGGTTTTGGTAGTGATGTGTCAGCAGTATATCACGTCAAGTCATTCTGCAGCCGTCGTTGGCCTGAAGATGTTTTGCTGCTGGGGTTTTGGTAGTGATGTGTCAGCAGTATATCACGTCCAGTCATTCTGCAGCCGTCGTTGGCCTGAAGATGTTTTGCTGCTGGGGTTTTGGTAGTGATGTGTCAGCAGTATATCACGTCCAGTCATTCTGCAGCCGTCGTTGGCCTGAAGATGTTTTGCTGCTGGGGTTTTGGTAGTGATGTGTCAGCAGTATATCACGTCAAGTCATTCTGCAGCCGTCGTTGGCCTGAAGATGTTTTGCTGCTGGGGTTTTGGTAGTGATGTGTCAGCAGTATATCACGTCCAGTCATTCTGCAGCCGTCGTTGGCCTGAAGATGTTTTGCTGCTGGGGTTTTGGTAGTGATGTGTCAGCAGTATATCACGTCCAGTCATTCTGCAGCCGTCGTTGGCCTGAAGATGTTTTGCTGCTGGGGTTTTGGTAGTGATGTGTCAGCAGTATATCACGTCAAGTCATTCTGCAGCCGTCGTTGGCCTGAAGATGTTTTGCTGCTGGGGTTTTGGTAGTGATGTGTCAGCAGTATATCACGTCCAGTCATTCTGCAGCCGTCGTTGGCCTGAAGATGTTTTGCTGCTGGGGTTTTGGTAGTGATGTGTCAGCAGTATATCACGTCCAGTCATTCTGCAGCCGTCGTTGGCCTGAAGATGTTTTGCTGCTGGGGTTTTGGTAGTGATGTGTCAGCAGTATATCACGTCAAGTCATTCTGCAGCCGTCGTTGGCCTGAAGATGTTTTGCTGCTGGGGTTTTGGTAGTGATGTGTCAGCAGTATATCACGTCCAGTCATTCTGCAGCCGTCGTTGGCCTGAAGATGTTTTGCTGCTGGGGTTTTGGTAGTGATGTGTCAGCAGTATATCACGTCAAGTCATTCTGCAGCCGTCGTTGGCCTGAAGATGTTTTGCTGCTGGGGTTTTGGTAGTGATGTGTCAGCAGTATATCACGTCAAGTCATTCTGCAGCCGTCGTTGGCCTGAAGATGTTTTGCTGCTGGGGTTTTGGTAGTGATGTGTCAGCAGTATATCACGTCCAGTCATTCTGCAGCCGTCGTTGGCCTGAAGATGTTTTGCTGCTGGGGTTTTGGTAGTGATGTGTCAGCAGTATATCACGTCAAGTCATTCTGCAGCCGTCGTTGGCCTGAAGATGTTTTGCTGCTGGGGTTTTGGTAGTGATGTGTCAGCAGTATATCACGTCAAGTCATTCTGCAGCCGTCGTTGGCCTGAAGATGTTTTGCTGCTGGGGTTTTGGTAGTGATGTGTCAGCAGTATATCACGTCCAGTCATTCTGCAGCCGTCGTTGGCCTGAAGATGTTTTGCTGCTGGGGTTTTGGTAGTGATGTGTCAGCAGTATATCACGTCAAGTCATTCTGCAGCCGTCGTTGGCCTGAAGATGTTTTGCTGCTGGGGTTTTGGTAGTGATGTGTCAGCAGTATATCACGTCAAGTCATTCTGCAGCCGTCGTTGGCCTGAAGATGTTTTGCTGCTGGGGTTTTGGTAGTGATGTGTCAGCAGTATATCACGTCAAGTCATTCTGCAGCCGTCGTTGGCCTGAAGATGTTTTGCTGCTGGGGTTTTGGTAGTGATGTGTCAGCAGTATATCACATCAAGTCACTCTGCAGCCGTCGTTGGCCTGAAGATGTTTTGCTGCTGGGGTTTTGGTAGTGATGTGTCAGCAGTATATCACGTCCAGTCATTCTGCAGCCGTCGTTGGCCTGAAGATGTTTTGCTGCTGGGGTTTTGGTAGTGATGTGTCAGCAGTATATCACGTCAAGTCATTCTGAAGTGAAAATAATAATTGTTCTGCTAAGCAATGTGGTTAGTACATTTTTTTCTCCCATAAAACGTTTACACTGATTGTTGTTGTTGTTGCTAATGTCATGATTTATGGTTTTCTGCTTGTCTACGAAATTTGTCCTTTTGGTGAACTATCAAAGATATTGGAATAGGAAAGGGGGGGGGGGGGGGGGGGGAGGGGTGAGAAAACACAGCAGATTCCAATCACCCAGTGTGTTTCAAAATCTCCCATCGTTTTTAGTTTGGTTATTTCCTTGGCTGTTTGTAAGGATGCAAACACAAAAATTTTAATCTATACTTGCGTAATTTAAATAGTAATAAAGAGTGTTAATAGAGCTTGGGTAGGGTAGGCATTGTGTCTAGTGAAGGGCTGGGATGGTTGGGAACTTAAGTCATTCCTAAAGCTTTGTTTCTTCAAAAACATTACCGATGACATGACTTAGTGGAAGTGTCTACTACTTACTCATTCTAGCCTATGAACCCATTGTGTAACCACACAACCCGGGAGGCACTCGGGGAACCCCCAGAGGGGCCGAGAGTTGTATCCCGCTCTTACCCATCCGGTTCCGAGTCACGTGGTGTCCCAACCAGTCATGCTACTTAGGCGAACACGGTCGGACGTGTTTGCCCTAGCCTCTGAACTTCGAGCTTTCGACCGGTTCCCGGCCTTCCAGTCCTTGCGTCTGCGCTGGTCTTCACCTTCGCTCTTGGCTAGCTTCTACCTCTTCCTTGGCGGCTGCTTCTCCTTGCTGTGCGAGTGTTTGCTGGCTTTTCTGCAACCAGTCGTCTGGCGGCCATGGACGTTTCGTCTCCCATCCCCGCTCTGGCAGAGAGGTAAGGTAGTTAAGTTGCCCCTCGACCGGTTCCCGGGCGGGGCACCGGTTCAAACGGCGGAATCCACCCTTAGTTCTTCGTTTGGCGGCATTGGGAGGTGGCTTTTTCTGACTTGTGGCCGGACAGGGCAGTGATATTATGGCGGGCTTACTCTTAGCTTGGTGGCGCCTTTCGCGCCTTTGCCCGCACCCGCCTCTTATGGCCTCTAGCTAGCCTCCTTCAGCCTGTGGGGCTTACGGCGGTTAACGCCTCTGTTGCTGTAGTGGTCGCTTGTAGCACTGTTAGACCCTACCTCTTGCTCTTTTGCTAGGTTGCTATGACTTTCGCCCACGTGCCACCATTCTTCTTTTGTTGCAGTGGCCTGCTTATGACTTGCATGCAATGTGGCGGATTCCAGTGGCCCTCAGATAACCACAAGGTCTGTCTCCTATGTGCGGGCTGTGCCTCGGACCATTCGTGTGACGTCTGCTCCTCCTGGCCTGAGCTGCGTTGGTCGCAGCTTCTGAGTTTCTACAGGCGCGAGCGCCCGACGCCGTTGGCTGTGCCGGATACAGTTGAGACTCCACCCGCTGTGCCTTGTGCAACGAACTCTCGGGACAGACTTGACACTGTGAAGAGGACGCCACGCCGGACGCCGAAAGTTAGTGCGCAGAGTGGCTCTTTGATCGAGGTGACCACACCCAGGAGGGAGCGTGCCCAGACCAAGCCCTTTGATAGACAGAGAACTCGCCTCACAGAGCCCAGTTCAGAGAGACATGCTTTGCACCGTCCTAGGTCCTCTACCGATCACCACTCGTCTCCTAGGAAGCCCGCGGACTCCCACTGGGGGCACCCTTGCCGGCAGATAGCCCGCCTCACAGAGCCCGGCTTGGAGACTATTTCGCACGCGCGTCCCAAGCCTCCGCCCGACACTCAGGTTACCCACCGTGCTAGCACTTCTCGTCGCTCTCGCTCGCCTGCGAAGGTCCGCAGGAAGGATCCTTCGCCACGTCGTTCTCGGGTTCCTGCCTCTACGCGCTCGGTAAGGTCTCCGCACTCGTCTCGTTCCCTTTCACGACCGGGTTCCCTTTCGTCCCATCCCTCTTCCCCTCTGTCGTCCCTTCTTTCCCCCTTTCCTTTTCGCTGTCCCCGGTCACCTAGCCGTAGTCGCTCTCCTCGCCCTGGACGGACTTCGCCCCGCGGTAGGTCCTCGCCTCGTCGTTCGCGTCGCTCGCCCTCTCGTCACTCCCCTGCCCCCTCCGTAGATCGCTGTCGCGTGGGTTACGTCTCCCGGAGCCCTCGTCGTGCGCTTCGCTCTCCTGTTCCCAGGCCACGGGAGGACGTCGACACTTTGAGTCTGCTCGCCGACGATTCTGCTTCGGCGTTTCTCGGACGTCTCAGCCGCTCCGCTTCTGCTTCGGCGTTGGATTCTTCCACTTCCCTTAAGTTGACCTCTTCCTCTCGGACGGACACTCTTTTGGCCTTGGATGGAGTCGTGCGGCTCATCGCTTCGACGCTCCCCGCGGAGGACTGCCCTGCGTCGCCGCCACTCAAGAGGAAGGTTTCCGCCTTCGTGGACGCTGGGAGACACGTCAAAAGATTTAAGTCTCTGCCGCAGCCCCCTGGCTTTCGGGATCTCCGGGACGTCTTTTCTGCGCACCTTCTATCAGGCATCCGTGGTTCGGACTTCCTCTCGGACCACAGGTGGCCTCCTGGTCTCGACATCGCCTTTCGTCAGGATTGGTACGCCGGCCATTCTCAAGCGTTCCTTTGTCCGCTTCCTCCAGTGGACCCTCCCGCCGTTTTGCAAGCTGGGGTCGCTTCCCTACTCAAGCGTTCCTTCCCTCGGGGATTGGACAGGTCGGCCTCTCTTGTGAGGAACACTCTAGCCTGTGCGGGATTCCTGGATTTGCTTACTCAGGCTTTCATCCGTCGCATTGAGGACTCCTGGCACCCCTCCTTGTCACCCCTCCTTGGAGATCTGCTCGCCATGGCGGAGGCTGGCAACCGCACGGCGTATCACTCTGCGGTCAACGCTATGGCGGCCGCCCTATACTGCGACCTTTTGCGTCGGGATGCTGTGTTGAATGCCTGCAGTGGGATGCCCCCGGATCTAAAGGTTCAGCTGCGTCGCGCCCCATTCGGAGGACCGCTCCTCTTCGGAGACACCTGGCAGTCCGTCAAGGATTCCAGTGCCGATCGCTGGCCTCGTAGGAGAGTACAGCAGCGCTTTCCGGCAACCCGCTCGGCTCGGGGTCGCGCCTTGCGGACCTCCAGACCCTTCACCTCGGCCCCCGCCTTCCACTCGCGGGCCCCTCATCGTCGCCCAGCCTTCGGTCGCCCTGGCCCAGTTAGCGCCCCGACCCCCGCTTGGCCCCGTCCCGCCCGGCGCCCTGGGCGCAGGTGGGCCCCCTGACTCTCCCTTGGCCCCGCCTCCGCCGGCCGTTTCCGGGTCTCCGGTCGGCGGGAGGCTTGCACTTTACAGCAAGGAATGGCGCTTGCTGTTTCGAGACGACCCTTGGATTTTGGACACTGTTTCGGAGGGCCTTCGGATCTCCTTCCGCTCCCCGCCTCCTCTGCGTTCCTCCCCATTGTGGACCGAGATACCGGCGGACGATCTCAAGGCCTGCGCCCTGCGGGAAGAAGTCGCCTCTCTCCTGTTAAAAGACACCACAGAGATTGTTCATTGCTTGGACTCCCCCGCCTTCTACAGCCGTCTCTTTGTGGTTCCAAAGCCAGGCGGCAAGTGGCGCCCAGTTATCGACCTCTCGGCGTTGAATGCTTTCATCGTAGCCCCGTCCTTTTGGATGGAGACAACTCGGGCTCTCCGCGCTGCAGTGCAACCGATGGATTTCGCAGTCAGCTTGGATCTGTCCGACGCCTACCTCCATGTTCCGATTCACCCAGCTTCCAGGAGGTATCTCCGCTTCGCCTATGACGGTCGCGTCTACCAGTTTCGTGCTCTCCCTTTTGGTCTCAACCTCAGCCCATGGGTCTTCACCCGCCTCATGGACGCAGTGGTGGCCAAGGCACATCAGTCGTCCTCCAGTCCGACGTCCAACTACCTCGACGACATTCTGCTGAGGAATCAAGTGGAGACCTCCTTGGTGACCGACAGGGACGCTTTGATGCGGCTGTTATCGGATTTGGGGTTTTTGATCAACACGGGCAAGTCGGATCTCACTCCTTCCCGTCGCTTCATTCACCTCGGTATGGAGTTCGCTACCGACCTCAACAGAGTCCCACTGCCGGAACTGCGGATCATGAAGCTGTCCTCCCTTGCGTTACAGTTGGCCCAGCAAGATGCGGCGACCGCCAGAGTCTGGCTTCAGCTCCTTGGGGTGATCAACGCAGCGGCGGACTTGATTCCCCTCGGTCGTCTCCATGCCCGGCCGCTTCAGCTGCATCTGCTTTTGACCTGGCGCCCCTCTTCAGGCGATTTCGCCGCCTTGGTTCCGGTGTCACCGCTGATTCGCCCCCATCTCCTACTCTGGACCGACACTACGTGGCTGGCCTCCGGAGTTCCCCTGTCCTCTCCGCCCCTGCATCTCTCCCTGTGTGTCGACGCGAGCCATACCGGGTGGGGAGCCCACACGCCTTTACCACAGCTGACACTTAGTTCGCTTCAGGCTGCCAGAGAGATAAGGCGTGGCGAGGTCACATTCCACTCTCGCTCGCTCATTCTATTTATATCGCACTTGCAACTGAGCAGTACACAGCGTGTCCGGCGCTCTGCGCTATAACAACTACCTACACGTTTGTATTCATAACACATCTCAGCCTAAAGTGACTGTTGTGAAAGCAACATCGTTCAAAAGATGAAGTTATCACCTACACACTGATACCAAACATGACAACATTACGACTTACACTTGTGTAGCAGATTATGGTGAAAATAAAGAGAACAAGAATTTGTTAATGTACGATGTCGGTGTTTGTTGTGAAATTGACAAAGTTCCCACAGCTATAACACGAAGACGTAACTTTTCCCAACAAAACACACTTGCGTGCATAAGGGTCAGCATGCCTACAGTAAGTATCACTTAACGGATTTTCGCTACGCGCTGGGGGACGGAAGCAGGAGGGTGGTTAATGAGGTCACTGACAAGTGTCGACAGACAAGTACCAGGCGCCTGCCTTAGTACACTCCCAGCCGAATCGGGGAAAGTGAGGGCTTAGTTACACGGATACTATTGAGGAGATAGTCACGTTTCTTTCTCGGGAAATAGTGTAACACTAACAGTGAACCGTGAACATGTACTTTTGATTTAACTTTTGATCATGATGAGTCTGATGAAACGCATACAGTCTGTGTACACACAGGTGTGTTCCATGCACTGCGACTAAATGCATTGTGCAGAATATGTGGCGGGAGATCACAAAAAAACCACGGTGATAAAAAGTCATATCTTTGTATCAAATATGAACACTTAATCCACAAGTGTTATGGAATTAATATCCAGGAAGACAAAGACCTGATGCACTCCAAAACACTGTGTAGTAGTTGCTATAGTCGGATGAAACGGATAGACTCTGAAACACGCGTGTCTGCGGAGACAACGCGAAATGCGACGTCTGATATTGCTCATCGCAACACATTTGGACCATGTTCGATCCAAATACCAGTGTTGAAGAATGTGTCGCGTGCGTTCATTTCATGCAGCTAGGTAAAGGAGGACGACCAGCGAAGGGTGCACATGGGAAGAAACGACCGTTTTGATCTGTGGAATGTCACAGTGACACTCATAACACTGACACTAATAACAGCACTAATGAAGGTGATAGTGGTATACAAGTTTTCATTCCCCCGATGTCTACTCCCCGTAAAACGCCATGCAAAGTCGATGCTCAAACGTCGCCGTTACAAAGAGTGTGGACCCCATCTCCACCAGCCAAGCGGACGCATGAAATAGCCATTTCACCCATTGAAAAAACGGGTGTCGATATAGCCACATCTCCACATATCAAACGACCCAGCCTTCGACCTGTCCAGGAACTGCAGATGCCATTGACAAAGGAGGAAGAAAAATATCAGACGGCACTAAACCGCACAATGCTTAATGAATCAGCTGATGCCACAATCCGTTGCAAGACTGGAGGACAGCCTTTGTATTTTATGCACATACCAAAACCAAGAAAACCAACAACAGGGGCATCATCAGCCGTAATACGAAGAAGGTCAAAGGTATTAGCCCGTGCTAGAGCAAATATGTCTGGCGGATCAGAAGTGGACGAAGCTGAACAAATAACTGACGAGTTAAGACGAGAAAGAAATGAAAAAAATGACTGCAATATTGGACAGAGCAGGCCATAGGCGATCAGTGTATGTCTGTAGAAAACAGGGTATTGCTCTGAGAACCAATCTAGGATTAAGCTGGTCCAAGTACAGAACATACAAACGCTTCATGAGAAGTATTGGTGTCAAACTTGAAAGTGAAAGAAAGGAAAGACAGACCCAGAAAGAAGCGCTCTGTGGTACAGTGACCATTGAACAAAAGAATCTGACCTTTGAAAACAAAGTCACAAACAAGAAAGAAAGCCAGAAAACGCCTGTTGCCTACATAGAGGATCTCACACATTTTGTTCCTGAACTGCTTGACAAGTTTGAAGCTGCAAATCTTCTTGAATGGCATGAACAAATACCAAATGATGAAATTTGGATAAAACTAGGAGGAGATCATGGCGGTAACAGTTATAAAACAATGCTTCAAGGTGCTAATCTCCAAAACCCTAACTCTAAACACAATACGTTTTTGGTGTGTATGGCTAACTGTAAAGACAGTCATGAAAATCTTCAAACAATTTTGCAGCCGTTTAAAGAGCAGGTGTCACTTCTCCAAACCATGAAATGGAAAGAAAAACAGATACGTGTATTTCTGTTTGGCGATTGCGATTTTCTCGTCAAACTCTTTGGTCTCTCAGGAGCACAAGGGGTCCACCCTTGTCTCTGGTGTACTGCTTCGAAAAGTCAGCTACAAAGAGCTCCACATGAGCGAGTACAAGTGAAACAGAGAACGCTTAACAACATCAAGCGGGATTATAGGCGATACATGCGTGCAGGAGGAGACAAAAAGAATGCCAAAGGTTACAACAATGTTGTACATGAACCAATCTTTGATGTTGAGGTTTCGCAAACTGCACCACCATACCTCCATCTTCTGCTAGGTATAGTAATAAAACATTCCCTCCTAGAGCAAGAATGCCACGAACTCGATAAAGTCATTGCTGAAAGACTGGCCGAGGGAAAGGAGGCACATGATGGAAACACACCTTTTGAAAAATACATTTCAGAAGTAAGAGTCATCAAAGAACTTGAAAAAAGAAAACAGCTGACCGAGGGTATTGCAGTGTTGAGCGACAAGAGACACAATGAGAGTGTGAAGCATTTTGATGAACGACGTGAGCAGAAGATGCAGCGGGTAGCAGAATTCGAGGACAAAATAGAAGCTCTGAGAGAAGAGACAAAGTTGCCATTTCTGTGCGGACCTGTCACTTCTGGCCTTGACGAAGCACTAAAGAGGAATAAGATATTCATGCAAGCATACCATGGCCGTTCGTTTGTTGGCAACCACTGCCACCGTTACTTGAAGTATGATGTGTTCACTGATGTTGGTAACAGTGTTATCAGCAATACCATGAAGCTGACAGATGATCCTAAACTTCACGCAGCAGCGCATGACATATCCTTAAAGTTCCGAATTCTGAACGACCTGTACTCACAAGTCCATACTAATGTTTCTCACAAAATGCCGGTGAAGAGCAGAAATGAATCAATGCAAGACATCAATGACAAGATTGCAAACTACATGCGTTTTTTTCGAAGTACTTTTCCAGCCAGTAGCATCATTCCGAAACAACATATCCTGGAATGTCACTGCGTTGACTTTATGACTAAGTGGGGATTTGGTTTGGCGCTTCATGGTGAGCAGGGAGGTGAAGAGAGTCACGCTACCATTAACATTTTAAAGAGTATGACATTTGGCTTGCAAACAGAGGAGGAAAAACTCAGACTGCTCATGACCGAGCACATGACACTCGTGTCACTGGTCCTCCATGCCGTCATTCCTCCAGTAGTAAAACAGAAAAAAAATATCGTATAACGCTGTTTAGCCGGCGTTGGTCTTGTGTATCTGTGAACAGAAACTCAGTATTGTTATTATGTCTAGTGTGTCAGCAAATGTGCTGAACCGCAAGGTATATTTAAAAACACTGTTGAATACTGTGACCTGTGATGGACTAATCGGATTTTAGTACACGAGGGCATTAGCAGTCTGTGGAGTACCGGGACTACGGGCGAGAAATGCCAGAACGCGACCTGTCAGTGACCTCATTAACCACCCTCCCGCTTCCGCCCCCCAGCGCGTAGCGAAAATCCGGTAAGTGATACTTACTGTAGGCATGCTGACCCTTATGCATGCAAGTGTGTTTCGTTGGGAAAAGTTACGTCTTCATGTTATAGCTGTGGGAACTTTGTCAATTTTACAACAAACACCGACATCGTACATCAACAAATTCTCGTTCTCTTTATTTTCACCATAATCTGCTACACAAGTGTAAGTCGTAATGTTGTCATGTTTGGTATCGGTGTGTAGGTAAGAATTTCAACTTTTGAACGATGCTACTTTCACAACAGTCACTTTAGGCTGAGATGTGTTATGAATACAAACGTGTAGGTAGTTGTTACAGCACAGAGCGCCGGACACGTGTACTGCTCAGTTGCAAGTGCGATATAAATAGAATGAGCGAGCGAGAGAGGAATTTGACCTCGCCACGCCTTATCTCTCTGGCAGCCTGAAGCAAACTAAGTGCTACGCGCAAGCACTGGCTGGTAAAGCCGTGCCCACCTACTTCCACAGTTCCTCACGACGTCCGGCCTCTGGCCCACGGAGTTTGCGGACAAGCACAGCAACTGGTTGGAACTGAAAGTAGTATGGCAAGCCCTCGCGGTGTGGGAGAGACAACTCTGCGGCCAGCAACTACTCATCCTCTCGGACAATGTAACTGTGGTGACTTACATCCAGAAGCAGGGCGGCACGCATTCACCAGACCTGTGCATGCTCCTCTACCGTTTGATGCGCTGGTGCGAGGACCACAACCTTTCCTCAGTGCTCGACACATTCCCGGCCATCTGAATGTTTTGGCGGACTCTCTGTCGCGGCGCGGCCAGTTGCTACACACGGAGTGGACCTTACGCCAGGATATCTTCCGGATGATTTGCACCCACTGGGAGACACCGATGATCGACCTTTTTGCCACGAGGTGGAATCACCAGCTTCCCCTCTTCGTCTCCCCGATCCCGGACCCTCTGGCCTGGGCAGTCGACGCCCTTTCCATTCCCTGGGAGGGACTCGTCGCCTACGCGTACCCCCCAACAGTCCTGGTTCCCAAAGTCCTCCTCAAGCTGAGAGGTTGCAATGCGGTCATCCTCCTAGTCGCCCCGTTCGCTTGGACCCGGTCCTGGACCACCGACCTTCTCAGTCTCTCCACTCACCCCCCACTGCGACTCCCCCACGCCCCGCACAATGCTCAAGCAACCGCGCCAAGCGCTGTTCACCTGTGCCCGGAGCGCCTACTCCTACACGCCTGGAGGTTGTGCGGCAAGCCCTCGCCGCTAGAGGCTTCTCGGGTGCAGCAGTGGAAGCTATCGCTACAGCGCGCAAACCCTCGACCCGACGAGTCTACGAGGGAAAGTGGCGGGTATTTTGCGCCTGGTGCGACGACCACCATCTCTCTCCCCCCCCCCCCCCGATCTGTCCCCCCCCCCCCCTCCAGCTCGCTGACTTCTTCCTCTGGCTCTTCGGAGACCAGGGACTAGCGCCGATCACCATTAGGGGCTACTTGTCCATGATTTCGGACACCTACCGTCACCTTGGCCGCGCGGACCCCAGCTCCAGTAAAGACCTCGCCGACCTTATGGCGCACTTCAGCTTGCAGCGTCCAGTAGCACGTTCACTCCTTCCGCGCTGGGACCTTTCCTGGGTACTTACTTGGTTGAACTCCCCTCGTTTCGAGCCTCTGCCCCTCGCCACTCTGGCGGATGTGACTCGTAAAACTTGCTTCCTACTGGCGCTCGCCACCGCGGCAAGAGTTAGCGAGCTTCACGCGCTCTCGGTGCGTCCCGAATGCCTGCAGTTCAGAGCGGATTGTTCAGTACAGCTGGTCACAGACCCTACCTTTATTGCCAAAACTAGGTCTCCTTTGACGGCACCACAGGTGATCACCTTACGGCCGCTACGCGGGACAGACTTTCCCCAGGAGACTAGGCGCCAAGATCCTGTTCGAGCCCTACGTGTGTACCTGCGTCGAACCAAAGCCCTCCGGAGAGGGCGTTCTCGCCTCTTCCTGCCTTTATAATGCGGCAGACTTGACATCACAGCCCAGACGATCTCTTCCTGGCTGCGCTGGGTCATTCGCTCAACCTACATGGAGCTATCTCCCCAGGGAGCGAAGAGGCTAAAGATTAGGGCACACGATATACGAGCCATGGCCACGAGCGTCGCTTTCGACCGGAACTGCTCTGTCAAGGACATCGTGGCGGCTGTGGGCTGGCGGGCAGAATCAACCTTCGCCCGTTTCTACCTTCAGGATCTGGCAGGCCAAAGAGAGAACCTCGCTCTGATGGGGGACATTACTGCAGCGCAACACTCCCTCCCGGCGCCACAGGGGCCGTAGGTACGCACCCAGCTTAGGGAGTGAAGAGTAGCGGCTGGGAGGAGGAGCCCTCGGCCCTAAGGGTGAGGGGGGTTTGGGCGCGGCACCCTCCTCCTGTTCGTTATTCTTCCACTAAGTCATGTCATCGGTAATGTTTTTGAAGAAACAAATTCATTTTTCTCTAAAAGGTATTTTTTCGAAAAATACTTACCGATGACATGACTCGGAGGACCCTCCCACCTGCCCCGCTTGCCGCTGGTGACCTAAGTATCATGACTGGTTGGGACACCACGTGACTCGGAACCGGATGGGTAAGAGCGGGAGACAACTCTCGGCCCCTCTGGGGCTTCCTCGAGTGCCTCCCGGGTTGTGTGTTTACACAACGGGTTCTTAGGCTAGAATGAGTAAGTAGTAGACACTTCCACTAAGTCATGTCATCGGAAAGTATTTTTCGAATAAATACCTTTTAGAGAAAAATTAATTTTTCATGGATTTGAAATTAGATTGCTATCATCTCATTTGTTGCAGAAACATGAGCATCTATCCATATTGTCGACGTGTGAAACGAGGGGAACTATGGACAGACTGTACTCACAACCGACATGCTGTGGCACTGTGTAACCTTGTCGAGTATATCACAGCTCTACCCCTTCAATATCAGGTACTAAACCATTGTCTGCTTGTAACACTTTTCATTGCAGTGATTCCCGACAAAAGCGCTACTGACACCCAGAAGGGGTAAACACATATCTAAGTCTCAACGATATGCTGTATTGAACAAGTACACCCGGATCTATCTCTTCAGTATCATGGACTTAACCTTTCTGCAGGAATCACCTCAGTGAAAAGCTTTATTGACTGCCACACATTGTGCCCCAAGGTCTCAAAGATATCAAGTCTTTAACCCCCTTATGCATGCAATCACCAGTGTGCAAGCGCAAGGTGAGGTGGTTATTTCATTGAGTTATGAGGTCTCATTGATAGCCAGTGTTTGACATATTTTGCTCAAAGTTGGACATTTAGGACGTTTTTCTGAGTTGCTGAAGAGTATGTTACAGTCAGGTGCTGTACGTATCTAAAGCAAGAATGCACTGTCCCCACAACGGATTGCTTTTGTTTTTTTTAAAATACATTACCGATGGCATTACTATCTGGAATACACTCAATTGCCTATAGATTTCAGCCAAAAAGTTGTGTAACCCACACAACTGGGGAGGAGACACCGGGGATCCATGCACCGGGGCCCCGGGTGGCCTCCCCTTACTACCCTATCCCGGCATTCGTAGGGCGACCCTGTCAGTTTCACTCATACCTCGACCGTGGACGGTCAAGTTTTTTGCCTTACTCCATTTGGAAACTTTTTCTACCAGAGTTTGATAGTTTTTTGGCCTTCGACTTTGAGGGTTTTTCATAGCCTTGGACCCTCAACTTCGTTGACTTCTCTCCTACTCGTAGTTTGTGGACTACTGTGTTTGAACTGAGCGCCGTCCGGTTCGGACCGGCTTTGACTTTCAGTGAGCTTCGCCAGTGACCTTGTGGTTGGCTTCCGCACGTGACTTTGTGAGCTTGGTAGGAGTGCGACTTGACTTTTAGCCTTCGTACGGGTTTATCAGTGATGCTATGGCTTCTCCTGTGTTGAAGTCTTGCCGTATTTGCGGGGACTTTCAGTGGCCCTCCGACGCCCACGACGCCTGCTTGCCGTGCTCGGGCTGTTCATCGGACAGGGTGTGTGACGAGTGGATGGAAGACCGGTGGTCGCAGATGTGGGACTTCTACAGGCGCAACCGGCCCTCCCGGCCGCTTCAGTCTCCCCGCAATCCTCCACAGGTAGTCGTCGCTACGTCGGCTCCTCGGGCACCGCTCCGCTCCGTCGTTCGGGCTGTCTGGCCCTCAGGTAAGTCCCCTTCTTGCACTATTACCTCACAGGTTCTCCCTCCCCACTCCGAGTCTTCGGAGCAGGGTAGGCGAGTTTCGGAGTCGCGCTCCCCACGCTCTGCTTTGGCAACGCGTGGCTTGAGCCCATCGGGTTTGCTCACTCCCCGCTCTGCTTCGAGCGAGCGGTGTAGGCGAGCGGAGCGTTCGTCAGCCACCCCCCGCTTTGGGTCTCCTGAGCGGGTGCGGTTGAAAGAACGCAAGCGTAGTAAGAATTAGAGGAAGCGTGCTAAGAGAAGTTCTCTCTCACGCTCCGACGCCTCGGAGCGTGAGAGAGAACTTGAGGCCCTTAGCAGTGCTGCCCCCTCCTTCGGTTATTTCCGAGTGGGCTGGGCCAGCTTCGCTTTCGTCCCTCCCCCGCCCGGTCTCGTCTGGGCGGGCCAGGGGTGAAGATGACACTCGTCCCCCACACTCCGAGTCGTCTGAGCGGGGGTCGCATGCTCAGGAATTGTCCCCTCCCCGCTTCGCTTCGCCTGAGCGGGCTTGGCGAGACCATAGGCAGTCCCCCCCCCCCCCCCCCCCCCCCCCCCCCCCGCCCCGTTCCGACCAGGCGGGCACGGTGTGACTCTGACACACGTCCCCCTCGCTCAGAGGCGCCTGAGCTGGGGCCGCGTGTTCATGAATTGTCCCCTCCCCGCTTTGCTTTTCCTGAGCGGGCTTGGCGTGACTCTAGAATGTCCCCCCCCCCTTCCCCCCCCCCCCTTCCCCCCCCGCCCCGTTCCGACCAGGTGGGCACGGTGTGACATCACAGCGCGTCCCCCACGCTCCGAGACCTTGGAGCGGGGGCCGCATACACATTTTTTGTCCCCTCCCCGCTCCGCCTTTCCTGAGCGGGCTAGGCGTGACTCGTTATGGTCCCCCACCCCACCCCCCACCCCCCCCCCCCCCCCCCCCCCCCCCCCCCGCCCCGTTCCGACCAGGAGTCCCCACCCGGGTCTGCCCTGGGGGACTTGGGTGGGGTTAACTACTTTTTAGTTCCCAGGGTCACCCTGGTCAGCCCCACAGGGTGGGTTTGCCTTCTACTCTGGGGCATGTGTTTCTGTCTACCCTTGGTCCATTCACCTGTATTTTCCTTTTTTAAACTCTCCCTACTGTCTGCACTGCCTGTAGCTCTTGATATTGGATGTGTGTTGCTAAATGGTCTTAGCTTTATTTAGGCCCCATGTTGTAGGTTTATTTAACATATTGGACCGGCTGGCGACATACATTCAATATTCTATTTTTTTTGTTTTTTTTCACAAGCAGTGCAGGCACGTCCTGAGAAAGTCTTGTTGCTGTCGGGACGTTAAGCAATGTACAATCAATCAATCAATCCGACCAGGAGGGCTTGGTGTGACCAGACCGCTACGTTGCTAGACCAGTTTCGTTCGGAGAGTGGTCTCCGTCACCAGTGTGCGGATTCTAACTTCACTGCTGACCGTCCTTCCTTCGCAGTCCCTCTGTCCCCGCGACACTCCGCCCGGCGGGCGTCGCGGGCGGCCCCGTCTATCTCTCGCGCGGCGGTGCGGCTCTCTCGGAGCCGGTCGCCCCTTTCTGCGCATTCACGAGAGGGACAGTCTAGTTCTTCGGAACCGGATGTCCTCAGCCTTCATCCTACGGATTCGGCTTCGGCCATCTTCCTGCAGGGTTCGGCGGTGGGATCCCCTTCCCGCCTGTCAGCGTTCTCGTCAGCCTCCTCCTCCTTGGACATCGTCGGCCCTTCGCTCGGATCGCAGACTATCAGCGCCTTGGTTGAGGCTTCCAGGCTTATTGCGAAGTTTCTCCCGCCCGACTTCTGTCCTCCTTCACCCCCGATGAAGAGACAGCCTTCCGCTATGGTCGACGCACAAAGGCACGTCAAGCACCGCAAGTCCCTTCCTCAACCTGCCGGCTTCCGGGACCTCACAGATGCGTTCTCCGACCAGTTATGACAAGACAACTTTGGCGACGCGGGATTCTTCTCCGACTCAAGGTGGCCTGCAGGGATTAACTTGAGTTTCTGCCAGGCCTGGTACGCAGGACATTCTGAAGCCTTCGCCGTCCCTCTCCCTGTGGTGGATATGGCAACCCTAGTCCAGGCGGGCGGCCGCAGAATTGTCTTGAAAGCTTGGCCTCGTCCGCTCGACAGGATCGCTTCCTTAGTGCGAAATTCGCTGGCGTGCTCAGGGTTCCTGGAGTTGGCTACCCAGGCGGCTTTGCAGTGCCTGGAGGGAACTTGGGATCTGGAGGTGCCGTCCCCTCTCCGCGATGTGCAGTCCATCCTGATAGCGGCCAACCGGGCCACCTACCACTCCTCCACCAACGCCATGGCGGCGGCCGCCAATTGTGATCTTTGGCGACGGGATACCCTTCTGCATCTCTGCGCGGATCTCCCGAAGTCGGTGAAGACCCAGCTTCGACAGGCCCCCCCCCCCCCCCCCAGGTGGATCTCAGCTTTTCGGGGACACTTGGCAGTCAGTTAAAGACTCGTCCAAGGACCTGTGGCCCAGACCGGTCTCCACTCCTGCAGCGACTCGCTTTCGTGGCCCCTGCCCGGCCGGGGGTCCTGCCCGGCGGTCTTCTAGACCCTCCTTGCTTCCAGTCGGTTTGGCTAGAGGTAGGGCTCGCCCTCCTCAGGCCCCTCAGCCCTTCCCCACCTCCCGCCCCTCTTGGTCCCGCGGCGCCCGTAAGTCCGGGTGCGGCCGGGCCCGCTGACTTGCCCCCTCTCTCGCCCCCGTCGGCAGTTCCCGGGTCTCCAGTCGGCGGGCGGCTGTCTCTTTACAGCGACCATTGGAGGTCGCTGTTCCCAGACGACCCCTGGATCCTTTCCACGGTTTCTACAGGCCTCCAGCTTTCGTTCTGGTCCCCTCCGCCTCTTCGCAGGTCCCCCTTGTGGACCCGGTCTCCACTCGACACCTTTCAGGCGGACGCTCTGCGCAGAGAAGTTTCGGCTCTCCTCGACAAAGCAGCGACGGAGGTGGTTTCGCGTCAGGACTCACCAGCATTTTACAGCCGCCTCTTTCTCGTTCCCAAACCAGGAGGCAAGTGGCGCCCAGTCATCGACTTGTCGGCGCTAAACAAGTTAATTTCGGCCCCTCGGTTCCGGATGGAGACGGCCAGGATCCTCCGAGCGGCCGTCCGACCGATGGACTTCGCGATCAGCCTCGATCTGTCCGACGCCTATCTTCACGTCCCGATTCATCCGTCGTCTCGCAGGTACCTGCGGTTTGCCTTTGGGGGAGTCGTTTACCAGTTCTGCGCCCTTCCCTTCGGCCTCAACATCAGTCCGTGGGTTTTTACGAGGATCCTCGATGCGGTGATGGCCTACTTCCGCCAACGTTCCCCCAGCCCGGCCTCCAATTACTTGGACGACCTACTACTGCGAAATCTGATAGCCTCGGCGCTCCAAGAGGACAGAGACACCCTGCTTTTCCTCCTGCATCGTCTTGGGTTTCTTCTCAATCTGGGCAAATCGGATCTTACCCCCTCTCGGCGTTTTCTACATCTGGGGATGGAATTCCTGACCGATCTCAATCTAGTCCGCCTGCCTCTGGCCCGGCGGCAGAAGATCGTCGATCTAGCGCTTTCGATGGAGGTAGGGGCCTCCTTCTCAGCCAGGGTCTGGCTTCAACTTCTAGGCCTGCTCAGTGCGGTTGCGGACTTGCTTCCCTTGGGTAGGCTTTATGCCCGCCCGTTGCAGCTACATCTCCTACTACACTGGCGTCCTTCGTCGGGTTCCCTTGCGGATCTTGTACCGATTACTCCTTTGGCTCGTCCATACCTCCAGAGGTGGGCGGACATCGCTTGGCTGGCTACAGGCGTGCCTCTTCACTTGCCTCCGCCCCGGTGGTATCTCTGCACCGACACGAGTCAGGCCGGCTGGGGCGCGCATCTGTTACTGGACTTTGTCTCGGCCTCAGGCCTTTGGCCGCGGGGTTTGGAGGACAAACACATCAACTGGCTGGAGCTGAAGGCAGTTTGGCTGGCCCTCAGTTTCTGGCAGGAGACCTTGACCAACCAGGACGTTCTCGTTCTCTCAGACAACTCGACGGTGGTGGCTTACATATAGAACCAGGGGGGCACACACTCGCCCTCCCTGTGCATTCTCCTTTACCATCTCCTCCTCTGGTGCAGGGACCGGGGCATTACTCTACGGGCTCGCCACATTCCCGGTCACCTGAACGTGATCGTGGATGCCCTGTCCCGCCACGGACAGCTGCTCCACACGGAGTGGTCCCTACGCCCGGACATCTTTCGCCTGATCTGCTCCCGGTGGGAAACGCCTTTAGTGGACTTGTTTGCCACCAGGTGGAACAAACAGCTCCCGGTCTACGTCTCACCAGTCCCGGACCCGCTCGCCTGGGCGGTAGACGCGCTCTCCATCCCCTGGGACGGTCTGATCGCTTACGCCTACCCCCGTCAGTCCTCATTCCGAAGGTTCTGTGGAAGCTTCTGGGTTGCTCCGCAGTCCTCCTTCTGGTGGCCCCCTTCAACTGGACCAAGAGCTGGACCACGGACCTACTCGAGCTAGCGACGGACCCGCCGCTGGAGCTTCCTACTCCTCCTATGATGCTCAAGCAGCCCCGCCAGCAGCTTTTCCATCCGTGCCCGGAGCGCCTCCTCCTTCATGCCTGGAGGTTGTCCGGCAAGCCCTCGCCACTAGAGGTTTCTCGGATGCGGCGGTGGCGGCTATTGCAGCAGCCCGCAGATGGTCTACGCGGCAGGTATATGAGAGCAAGTGGAGGGTCCTTCAGGCCTGGTGCGCCTCCAGAAGTCTCCCTCCCACACATCTAGCATTCTAGCCACCCCGGAGCTGGCCGAGTTCTTCCTGTGGCTTTTTGACGAACAAGGCTTAGCACCCGTTACCATCAAAGGTTATCGCTCCATGATGGCGGACACTTACCGCCACCTGGGCCGGCCAGACCCAGGCGCTTGCAAGGATCTGACGGACTTGCTGGCACATTTTGAGCTCCGACGACCAGTTTCTCGGTCCCTAGTGCCTCGATGGGATCTCGCCTGGGTACTAACGTGGCTGAACATGGACCGCTTTGAACCTCTGCATTTGGCTAGTTTCTCAGATTTGACCAGGAAGGCATGTTTTCTGCTGGCTCTCGCCACGGCGTCCTGAGTGAGTGAGCTTCACGCTCTCTCAGTACTTCCCTCCTGTTTGCAGTTTCGCTTGAACGGTTCTGCACAGCTTCTCATCGACCAATCCTTTTTGGCAAAGAACCGACGCCCTGCGGTGGCCCCTCAGATGCTGACCGTAAGGCCTCTCCGTGGAAGGGACATGGCCCCTGAGTCGCGTCAACAGGACCCGGTGCGGGCGCTTAGGATTTACCTGTGTCGCTCTAAGCCGCGATGCCGGGGGCGCTCTCACCTCTTCCTCCTACTGTCCGCAGGCAGGCCAGATATTTCGGCCCAGACAGTGTCGTCCTGGCTGCGGTGGGTGATTAAGTCGGCCTACCAGGACCTCTCCCCGGACGGCGATAGACTTCTTCACATCCGGGCGCATGAAGTAAGAGCAGTGGCCACCAGTCTTGCCCTGGACCGCAACTGCTCGGTCAAAGATATTGTTACAGCGGTCGGCTGGCGAGCTGACTCCACATTCGCCCGCTTTTATCTCAGAGACCTATCCGGCCAACGTGACTCCCTGGCACGGGTGGGCGACATTTCCACGGCCCAGCACTCCCTCCGCGCGCCCCTGGCGTCTTAGGTACGTCATAGCTGAAATCGTCGGGAGTGCTCTCTCTCTCTCTCTCTCTCTCTGGGCCGACGGGTGGTTGGGTTTGCGGTTATAGGAACGGCACCCTCCGCCTGTTCGACATTCTTCCAGATAGTAATGCCATCGGTAATGTATTTTGAAAAAACAAATGAATTTTTTTTCTAAAATGTATTTAAAAAAAAAAAACTTACCGATGGCATTACTCAGACTGCCCTCCCACCTGCCCCGCTTGCCTCTTTTCGCTATGTGTGAAACTGACAGGGTCGCCCTACGAATGCCGGGATAGGGTAGTAAGGGGAGGCCACCCGGGGCCCCGGTGCATGGATCCCCGGTGTCTCCTCCCCAGTTGTGTGGGTTACACAACTTTTTGGCTGAAATCTATAGGCAATTGAGTGTATTCCAGATAGTAATGCCATCGGTAAGTATTTTTCAAAAAAATACATTTTAGAAAAAAAATTCATTTTTCGTGGTGATTACCTTGCGTCTATCCAGGCTTTCAAACTAGTATGCATTAGTGTCAGATGGCCCTCATGAAAACCGAGCCATTGCTTATTTGTAGCCAGGGGCACCTGTGCAGGAATGCAGCTCAGGCAGTTAACTTTGGAAAAACAGATAACTTATAGAATATATTATTTTTTGTCACCTTCAACCAACACAGCCATGTTAATTCTGGAGGAATTTCACCCCCATGCACTACAACAGGAGTTGGATTGACCATAATAATTCAAGGGTAGTGCCAGATTCGCTTGGCGCCTGACAGCGCCAAGCTAATCTGGCACCACCCTTGAATTATTATGGTCAATCTCCTGCAACTGGTGCACATGTAACTTTATCTGGAAAATCAGCGTCAGGATGTCACTTCCCTCGCTTCATGCACACCGATATTTGCTGCTAATCCCGAGGTATGAGTTTACCTTGGGATGGAGAGGATTTCTTTGCCATTCACATACGGCTTCAGGAGATAGATGGACCAGATAGTTCGAGGGTGGTGTCTTAAATCTTTTGCTGTTTTCTTGCGATGATTCCTGACTCACAAAATAAGGTGCTACAGACAGCCAAAGGGTTGATTTTGTTCTCCCCACATAGCTGTGTTGGATATATATATATATATAGTTCTGCGATCACTTTTACACACTGCAAAAGTCATACTGTTTCTCTGTGCAGTTTGTGAATCATTTTTACTGTCTGTGTCTTCATGAGTTTATTCTTTTTGCACAGTACTTTGACAGGAATCAGCTAGATAGCGTTCCTGCAGGCGAGGAGCCGAAATATGGGGGATCGGTGGTTTTGGCTGACTACTGTCCATATCTTCAGGTAATAATAATAATAATAATAATAATAATAATATACCTGCATTGCAGGCTCCAAGCACTGTACAATGCAAATCAAAATGACAAACTAAACACAAATCATTAGATAGCGGCAACAGAAAATACAAATATAACATTACAAAATTAATAAAAAAATTAATCATCCCATATTTAAAAAAAAAATGTTATGCTCATTTAATATTTTGGTTAGCTACACAAAAATTCATCACTATTTATTTTTCTTGGATACATGTTGATGTTTCAAACAGTTTTAAAACATCTAACTTTTATGTTAAAGGGGCACGGCTGACCTTTTTTAAGGCTTCAGTTCGCAAAAAGCTTTTACTGGGATTCAGTGTACATATCCACTTATACAGTGACCACCCTATTGTCCCACCAAATGCTTTCTTTCCTCCACTCAAAGCGAAGAGGCCCACCGAAATTTTCTGACGGGACACGTAACAAAATTGCTTCTGATAGGCGATGGTAGCTGACATCATAACTATTCTATACGACCTTAGGTCATCTGCATAATTATAATCAATCAGAGACAAGATGGCAGATGAATCAGCAGGAAAAAAAGAAAGTATTGTCGACTCGCGCCGACAATGACAGACTTGGAATTGAAGAGAAGAAAGAGGAAGAGAGACAAGATACCCCTAAGTAGAACTGACATCGGACAAGGGAATATGGACGTGTGGCAATGCGTAAAGCAAGAGCTTGGCTTGACTGCCCACCTAGAATTTGTCCGTTTCCTGCTGAATCAGTAAGTAATCTACGGTCTTTGTTGATCTTCCTATAGTTCCATGAGCACTAGTGATTTTCAGAATTTATGATCTTCAGTAGAATTTATCTCTTACTAATTTCGCAAGATTTTATACCTGTTTTATCATATAGTTACGAGCTAGTTATCACATTTTATGATGCAAAGATCTGAATACTATGGTGTTTGTCAAAGTTGAACATCGCTGGTCGTAACATGTTTTGTCTGTGCGGGCTCTCATTCACTCGATTCACAGAGGTAGTGTTTCTGCTGCGATGGTGCATTCGTCGTTTCCACTAATGCTTTCAGTTACGTAGACTTTGATGTGTGAGATGTGAAATTGACTGCTGTGCAGAAAGTGGGTATAAATACCAATGTTCTGTTTCAATGATGGAACACGCTGCATGTTTCCGAGGGGTAAAGGATCAAAGGTCAAACTAGGCACCGTGGACGCATGCTCACTTTGTGAGTCAAATAAGCCACGCCCTCGGTGCACTACTGTATGCACGATCGTTACTAGTATATACTAGCAGGTCAAGCGAAACCCGCATTGTGATTTTGACAGCATAGCGAGTACAAAAGGTTTATTCCACTTTCTCATGAAAAAATACATCAAAGAGATGCTGGAGAACATCAGTACATGTGTACACTGACACGTGTGTACACCACGCCGATGACCTCATGACCTGCAGTACCGGGATACACTGATAATCGGCGAGGTTCTGCCTTGAGACTTAGGCTCATAAATATGGATATTGATTCAATAAGGCCGATGCAGATGATAAATCTCGCGACTCGGGTACAAAAACAATACACCCTGCAAACGATGAATTTCAACATTTGGTATTGTACTTACATCATAAAGCTCTAAGATAGTACACAAAGGACCCATACACATACTGTCAGTAGTATCTGTTGCAGACAGTTTTCTGACTGTTGAGATGCTTGATCCTGGGGAATATAACTTTGGCTGTCATTAGTGGTTTGTGTCGCAATGATTCCTGCAGGAATTATCATGACACAATCCGCTACTGACAGCCAGAGGGTGAATATCAACTTACAGTGGTTACATTTCTGGAATACAAATTTGAGCAGCACTGATGGATGATATATTAGGTGATTTGTTTTGGTCAAGCGCACGTTTATTACAATAGTGTGCTTGAGTTTTTACTTTGATTGTCGGAAGCACTTTTTGTCAATGCGATTCCTGCAGGAAATCACCTGAACAATAAGGCGCTACCGACAGCCAATGGGTTAACCCTTTTAGCCCTGATGTACTACAGCAGGAGATGGATCGACCATGATAATTCAAGGGTAGTGCTAGATCAGCTTGGCGCCTGAAGGTGCCAAGCTGATCTGGCACTACCTTTGAATTATCATGGTCGATCCATCTTGTGCAGCTGGTATGCCACTGTGAGATGGCCTTAGTTGCCTGCTCGGCATTAAACCCAAATAACTAACTTCTGCAGCTGGTACATGGTCGTTGGTGGACAGCTCCAAAATTTGGAAATGCGGTCATGGGGTTAAATGGGTTAATTACTGCCATTCCCGTGTGTGTGTGTGTCTTGGTGCCAGAACAGTTTCACTTCAGGTGATTATTGTCCTCTCGAGAGACACAGATGTGAATGAGGTCAGAGATCCTCGTGAGCCCCTGTAGACATGGGCTGTCATGAGGATGTGTTTCTCTTGCGTTGAGGTGTCGTGATAGCAGTAAAAGGGGTTAATTTTGTTTTGTTTTTTCTTGTAGGAGTTCTCGTGGACGAGTCAGCAGAAGATTATCCGAGGGTCCAGCTGTGTCTTCGCTTCCAATGGGCTTGGTATGTCTTTTACGCTATTTTGTTTGTGTGTGCATGTAGCTGGGCACATGGTAGACTTTGGTATGAAATCCTCCTCTTGTTTTTTACCTCATGCTGTACACGTAAGATTTGCCTCCCTTACGTCACATTAAGCCAACTGCTGAAAAAAGTTTTGTTTGTTTTTTCAAAATACATTACCAATGGCATTACTATCTGGGCCTCTCGACATGATCGCCTCCTTAGCGCGGAACTCGCTGGCGTGCTCGGGTTTTGGATCTGGCTACCCAGGCAGCCCTGCAGGGCCTACAGGATACGTGGGACCTTGAGGCTCAGTCCCCGCTTCGTGACGTGCAGTCCATCCTGATAGCGGCCAACCGGTCCGCCTACCATTCTTCCGCCACCGCCAGGGCAGCAGCTGCCAAATGCGACCTCTGGAGGAGGGATACCCCTTTTGTGCCTCTGCTCGGACCTTCCCTTGTCAGTGAAGACCCAGCTCCGTCAAGCCCCCTTAGGTGGTCCTCAGCTGTTCGGCGACACTTGGCACATCGTTAAGGAATCTTCCAAGGACTTGTGGCCCAAGCCTGCATCTAACCCAGCCTCGACCCGCTTTCGCGCCCCCCGCCCGGCCGGGGGTCGTGCCCAGCGGTCTTTCAGGCCCTCCTTTCCTACAGTCGGATCTTCACGAGGTCGGGCCCGTCCATTCCAGGCTACTCAGGCCGGCCCCGCCCCTTGCCCTGCTTGGCCCCACGGTGCCCGTAGATCGGGCCGCGGTCGGGCTCATTGACTCGCCCCCGCCTCCGCCCCCGCCCTCAGTACTCGGGCCTCCCGTCGGCGGGCGGCTGTCGCTCTTCAGCGATTTTGGAGATCGCTGTTCCCGGACGACCCCTGGATTCTTTCCACCGTTACCGCAGGCCTGCAACTTTCGTTCCTGTCGCCTCCGCCTCTTCGCAGATCACCCATGTGGACCCAGGAACCGCTCGACGGCACACAGGCGGACGCTCTGCGCGGGGAAATGGCGACCCTCCTCACCAAAGCGGCGACAGAGGTGGTTTCGCGGCAGGACTCTCCGGCGTCCTACAGCCGACTCTTTTAGTTCCCAAACCAGGCGGCAAGGGGCGTCCAGTTATCGACTTATCAGCACTAAACAAGTTCTTATCAGCACTAAACAAGTTCATTTTGGCTTATCAGCGCTAAACAAGTTCATTTTGGCCCCTCGCTTCAGGATGGAGACGGCCAGGACACTCCGTGCGGCCCTCCGGCCGATGGACTTTGCGATCAGCCTCGATCTGTCAGACGCCTATCTGCACGTCCCGATTCATCCGTCGTTTCGCCGGTACCTTCTGTTTGAATTGGGGGGATCGTCTACCAGTTCTGCGCCCTTCCTTTCGGCCTCAACATCAGTCCGTGGGTGTTTACAAGACTGCTCGACGCCGTGATAGCCTACTTCCGTCAGCGCTCCTTGAACCCGGCCTCCAATTACTTGGACGACCTTCTACTACGCAACTTGGTTTCCGCAGCCCTCCAGACGGACAGGGATGCCCTGCTTTCCCTTCTGCGTCGTCTAGGTTTCCTACTCAATTTGGGGAAATCCGATCTTCTCCCTCTCGACGGTTTCTACATCGGGGGATGGAATTCCTGACCGACCTCAACCTTGTCCGCCTGCCTCTGGCCAGGCGACAGAAGATCGTCGACTTAGCGACTTCGATGGGGATGGGATCCTCCTTCACCGCCAGGGTCTGGCTTCAACTCCTGGGCCTCCTCAGTGCGGCTGCGGACCTGCTTCCCTTGGGCAGACTTTATGCTCGGCCTCTCCAGCTACGTCTCCTTCTTCACTGGCGACCCTCGGGCGCTCTGTTGGATCTAGTACCTGTCACGCCTCTGGCTCGTCCTCACCTCAAGAGGTGGGCGGACCTCGCTTGGCTGGCTTCGGGGGTGCCCCTACACTCCCCGCCGCCTCGGTGGTCTCTCTGTACAGATGCGAGCCAGGCCGGCTGGGACGCGCACCTGTTACCGGATTTCTCTCGGCCTCGGGTGTTGGCTTCAGGAGCTGTTAGGGAATCACGTCAACTGGCTGGAGCTGAAGGCAGTTGGGTTGGCATTCGACGTTTGGCAGGAGATCTTGGCCAATCGGGAAGTCCTCGTGCTCTCCGACAACTCGACGGTGGTGGCTTACATACAGAATCAGGGGGGCACTCACTCGCCCTCCCTTTGCATTCTTCTGTACCACCTTCTCCTCTGGTGCAGGGATCGAGGCATTGCCCTACGAGCCCGCCACATCCCTGGCCACCTCAACGTGATTGCGGACGCCATGTCTCGTCGCGGACATTTGCTCCACACGGAGCGGTCCCTACGCCCGGATATTTTTCGCCTGCTCTGCTCTCACTGGGAAACGCCGCTAGTGGATCTGTTTGCCACCAGATGAAACAGCCAGCTCCCGGTCTACGTCTCGCCAGTCCCGGATCCACTCGCTTGGGCAGTGGACGCGCTCCCCATTCCTTGGGTCGGCCTGATTGCTTACGCCTACCCCCCGTCAGTCCTCGTTCCGAAGGTACTGCGGAAGCTTCTGGGATGCTCGGCGGTCCTCCTGCTGGTGGCCCCCTTCAACTGGACCAAGAGCTGGACCACGGACCTCCTCGCGCTTGCGACGGACCCTCCTCTGGAGCTTCCTACCCCTCCCACGATGCTCAAGCAGCCCCGTCAGCGGCTTTTCCATCCGTGCCCGAACGCCTCCGCCTACACGCTTGGAGGTTGTCCGGCACGCCCGCGCCGCTAGAGGTTCTCGGATGCTGCAGTGGCGGCAATTGCAGCAGCCCGCAGACTCTCTACAAGGAAGGTGTACGAAGGCAAGTGGAGGGTCTTTCAGACCTGGTGCACCTCCCATGGGCTCTCTCCCACTAACCTAGCCTCCCACCAACTGGCGGAGTTCTTCCTGTGGCTCTTCGACGACCGGGGCTTAGCCCCGGTCGCCATCAAGGGCTACCGCGCTATGATCGCGGACACCTACCGTCACCTGTGTCTTCCGGACCCAGGCGCCTGCAAGGATCTGTCGAATTTCTGGCTCACTTTGAACTCCGACGTCCGGTTTCACGTTCCCTAGTACCCCGGTGGGATCTTGCCTGGGTACTGACGTGGTTGAATACGGACCGGTTTGAGCCCCTCCCCTTGGCTCGGTTCTCAGACTTGACCCGGAAAACCTGTTCCTTCTGGCTCTCGTTACAGCGTCCCGAGTCAGCGAGCTTCACGCGCTCTCGATGCTCCCAGCCTGTTTGCAGTTTCGTTCCGACGGCTCTGCACAGAGGCTCTCCGATCCGTCCTTCCTGGCCAAGAACCGCCGCCCGCGGCGGCTCCTCAGGTGCTAACGATACGGCCCCTCCGTGGAGCGGACCTCTCCCCTGGATCGCGGCGACAGGACCCAGTGCGGGCGCTAATGATTTACCTGCGCCGCTCTCAGCCGCAGCGCCGGGGGCGCTCGCGCCTCTTCTTACCTTGTCCGCGGGCAGACGCCACATCTCGGCCCAGATCGTGTCATCCTGGCTGCGGTGGGTGATTAGGTCAGCCTACCTAGACCTCTCCCCACGCGGCGCTGAGCCTTTACAAATCCGGGCGCATGAAGTGAGAGCAGTAGCCGCCAGTCTAGCCCTGGACCGCAACTGCTCGGTCAAAGATATTGTGGCAGCGGGTGGCTGGCGCTCAGACTCCACTTTCACATGCTTCTACCTTAAGAGACCTATCCGGCCGACGTGACTCCCTGGCACGGGTGGGCGACATCTCCGCGGCCCAGCACTCCCTCCGAGCGCTGCTGGCGTCTTAGGCACATCATAGCTGAAATCGTCGGGAGTTCTCTCTCGATGGGGCCGGCGGAGTGGTTGGGTTATGGTTAGATACGGCACCCTCCGCCTGTTCGCCATTCTCCCAGATAGTAATGCCATCGGTAATGTATTTTGAAAAAACAATGAATTTTTTTTCTAAAATGTATTTTTTTGAAAAATACTTACCGATGGCATTACTCGGATGGCCCTCCCGCCTGCCCCGCTTGCCTCTTGTGGCTATGTGTGAAACTGACGAGGTCGCCCTGTGCTCGCCGGGATAGGGTAGTAAGGGGAGGCCACCCGGGGTCATAGTGCTTGGATCCCCGGTGTCTCCTCCCCAGTTGTGTGCTACACACAATTTTTGCTGAAATCTATAGGCAATAGAGTGTATTCCCATGCCCTGCAGGGCTGCCTGGGTAGCCAGATCCAAAACCCGAGCACGCCAGCGAGTTCCGCGCTAAGGAGGCGATCCTGTCGAGAGGCCCAGATAGTAATGCCATCGGTAAGTATTTTTCAAAAAAATACATTTTAGAAAAAAAATTCATTTTATTCATTGCGGACAATGTTGTGCATGGGCATGTGCATTTTGTATGCCTGTGCATCTGTGTGTGTGTGTGTGTGTGTGTGTTTGTGTGTGTGTTTTAGAGTGAGAGACTGACAGATAAGTATCTAATTACTACTTAATTACATACTTCCATACATTTTTTGTGTATAGATTGTCCTGAGGCCAGACAGAATGTGTTATAAAAGAATTTGTCATAAAAAAATGTGTTTACCTTTTGGTGTCGGTAGCAGTTTTTGTTGCGATGATTCCGACAGGAATCATCGCAACAAAAACCGCTACCGACACCAAAAGGGGTAAGGCTGCATCGTTGTAACTATATTTACTTCACAGAGGAAGCAGCTAACTACTTTGGCGAGACCTATGGGAACCAGTCTCGCTGTTTTAACCATGAAAGCCAGTGGATACTGTTCAAATGCGCTCAGGCCACATCACCGCAACATGGGGGCAGCGGTTGTTATCAGGTAATCTCTTTATGCGTCTTTGGTCAGCTGTTTACCTTTTTCAGGACTAGCACTGCTTTTCACTTTTATTCTGACACCACCCATTAACTGTCATGCTTTTACAATATCCTGTTATATTTTGTCAGGATTGAATGGTAAACTAAACATTACTGTGCTTTTACTGAAATGTGGGAATACTGCGCTATATATGAGCTGATTATAATTAATTGTTATTACTATTATTATTATTAATATTACTATTATTGTACATTTGTGTTGGTTATTTTGTTATTGCAGTTTTCCTGTAGTAATGAGCAAGGCCTTGTCGTGATAGTCGGTGACAGGTCGTACCCTTGTACACAGAAGGGATTCACTCACAGTGTGGCCTTCCTTTCTAGTGGCTTTAGACACACAGGCACGCTCATCTGCCCGGACTGTCAAGAAGTCTGCGGGGTGAGTTTGGAAATGTTCTTGTTGTGTCTTGTCTTGTTTTGTCCTGTCATTTTATGTTGTGCGGTGTTGTTCCATGTCGTGTTGTGTCTGAATTGTCTTGTCTTGAAATACTTACTTACTTACGCCTGTCACCCCTCCCCGGGTATAGGCCGTCGATGAGAGACCTCCAGCGACTCCTGTCCTGTGCTTCTCCTTCGATTTTACTCCAGGTGGCTCCCAGTCTCTTGATGGAGGTCTCGACGCCAGGTGTTTCTCAGCCTGCCTCTTTTCCTCTTTCCCTGGGGGTTCCATGACAATGCCTGCCTAGTGATACTGGAAGCTGGCTTTCTCAGACTGTGACCAATCCATCCCCATCTTCTTCGTCCAATTTCATTCTCTGCTGTTATCTGCTCTGTTCTCTCCCAGAGTCTGACGTTGCTGATCTTCTCTGGCCAGTGGATTTTCAAAATTCTTCTAAGGCAACTGTTTATGAAGGTCTGTACTCTGCTGACTGTGGTTTTTGTCAACCTCCAAGTCTCTTGTCTTGAAATACCCACCAAGAAAAACACGCAGTTCAGGAGGACATGTACAAGACAGTGTTTTACGAACTGTACTTTTACACTTCAACACTTTGGCTGTGGGTAGACAATTATGTCGCGATGTTCCCTAGGAACCATTGGCTGCCGACAGCCAGAGGACTAACCCATTCTCTGCCACTGGGCTTATGTGTTGTTACTGAATTCTTCATTCATTCAACAACCAAATGTCACAACCGTCCAAGGAACAGGGATACAAATAGGTCTCAGCAAGCGACATAGATCCTCATGAGCCCCCGCGACTGCGGGGGCTCATGAGGATCTATGTCGCTTGCAGACGGATAGTGTTCCCTTTGTCTTGGCCGTTGGTCATTTCTTTGCATTTGACGTGTAGGGTAGTCACCATTTTGGTGTGGATTTTGTCTTGTTTTGTTTTTTTGTCTTGTCTTTTTTAGTTGTTTTTACTCAGTTGTGAAAATTTGTGATACTTGAATCGTCTGTAGGGAATATTCTGCTGGTGTTTTGTTGGTTGTGCGTGTAAAAGGAATCTACTGTATGATGCTACAGTCATCTTCACGTACAACATCTAGCATGAAAGTCGGGCAGAATAATGATTTAACAGAGCTCCCTGTGACACTTCTTCTATGAAAAAAATTACCCCACTCAAAAGAAACGCACAGCAGAACCTGTTTGGTGTCAACACCCTTATTAACCCTTTTAGCCCCGGATCCCTACAGCAGGAGATGGCTTGACCATGATAATTCAAGGGTAGTGCCAGATTAGCTTGGCGCCTGTTGGCGCCAAGCTAATCTGGCACTACCCTTGAATTATCATGGTCAAGCCATCTCCTGCAACTCGTACATAGTCGTTAGGCAACACTTTCAAAATTTGAGAAATGGGACCTTGGGGCTATAAGGGTTAACTTGTCATGAAAGGCCTTAGCCACCTGTCATCATTAGGTGGCCTAATGACAGGTGACACATTTTGCCCTTCAAGACTTCTCTTGAAAGAGCTTCTGTCTTCTAAGACCACTTTTACTCTCCAAAACAAGAAGAAAAAAAACAACCCCAAAACCAAGAACTTGTAACTTTCAGCCGCCCTCTCTTGTCTTTAAAAAAACACACAGACTGTTTGGTTATTCGTTGGTTGGTTGATTGATTGATTGATTGACGATCGATCAATTGTTGATTGATTTGCTTTTGTTCAATTATTTTTTTTGTTTGTTTTGTTTTTGTTTCGGATGCTGGATGTCGGACCGACATTCAGGAAAGCTGTGTTCTAACGTTAGTAACAATAATGACACCTCGCCATCTTAATAATCTTCCACTATTAACACATGTAGATGATCTTCCTAGAACTCTCCACTCCAGCACAGAGAAACTCTTTAATGATACTACAAGTAAAGTAAATGCTGTATGCAAACCAAGGGGAATCACAGCGCTGGACAGACAACAGTTAGATCCCCTGCCCCCGCCTATCAGGCACCCAATCGCCAGCCCACAGAGAAATACGCAGGTATAGAATAAGACGATCATTTCCATCCTAACGAATGGATCAGGTCTCTTATATAACCCATGTCTTTCTCCGGAACTTAGGAAGTGGGCAGGAGAAACATACATACACAAACATGAAGGTGCGCTACTATATGTGGTCGGGTAAATACCCTGATTTCCCACAGTAGATGCACAGAACATTACACAACAATGTAACGATACAAATTTGCCTCGAGTTATAGATACTCACAAACCAGATAGGTGAGGCTAGCGCTGGCAGAATTGTATGCAAACCAAGGGGAATCACAGCGCTGGACAGACAACAGTTAGATGGATGGAAATGATCGTCTTATTCTATACCTGCGTATTTCTCTGTGGGCTGGCGATTGGGTGCCTGATAGGCGGGGGCAGGGGATCTAACTGTTGTCTGTCCAGCGCTGTGATTCCCCTTGGTTTGCATACAATTCTGCCAGCGCTAGCCTCACCTATCTGGTTTGAAAGTAAATGCTGACTTTTGGTAAGTCCTCCCAGTACCAGGCATCCTCTCCCACATACATCGGGTTCGCACACTTTGAGTCCTCAAACACTTCACCCCTTGACTGCCGAGGAAAAAAATGGTAACATGATACAACTGCAAGAGGCATAGATCCTCATAGGCCCCCGCAGTTGCAGGGGGTCATGAGGATTTATGCCTCTTGCTGGCACCACATTGAATCCATTGGGACAGCTAGGGCTCTTTGGCATTGAATCAGCGAAGATTTCAAAATACTGTATGCATCAACTGGCAGTGGAGGGATTAAAACACATCTGTTCTCCAGGGGCCAGTTGCATGAGCGAGCTTAGTTGCGGCACACCTTGCTTAGTGGCTGGTGCAGGACTAAGCTCACTCATGCAACTGGCTCCAGCTCTTTTGCCTGAATATTTATTCTGCCACAGCCTTACTGATGGTGATTTACTTTTTTCCCAGTGCTTCACGTAGATATTCCATGTTAATTGCGTGTAAGTGTGTGTGGCAGGATTTGAGTGTTGTTATCTTTAGCTTTTGTGCTGTGTATATATTGTGTTCTATGTTTGTTGTAGTGCTTTGAGTGTTGATATTGCTTTAGTTGTTGTGCTGTGTATATATATTTTGTTCTAGAGCCTTTTTGTAAGGGTAACTGTGCTCTACAAATGTGATTTATTATTATTATTTGTTATCATCATTATTAAATCACTCCTCTGTCTTACAGGATTTAGGTTACAAGTGCCCGCTCGACCAGGAACCTCAAAATCTCCCTCAAGACAATTTTCCAACACCATGTGGTGCTATTCAGTCGGCGAATATCTTTGTATCTCTCATTAGCATGTGTGTGACTTTAACCACAGACTGGAAAATACTAGCGCGGTACTTTTGGTTACAAGTCTCTTGATGACTGCTGAGTTGTAGTAGTGTAAAGACTAATCAGATTGCGTGTGTTGTGTAGGTTGTACACCTTCTCCTACTGCGTTAAAGGCGCGCAACAACCAACAGTGGGCTGTTGGGTAAACATTCAGCACTACCTTGCTGACAGCCTGGCATCCAGTGCCACACTACACTGGCTCGATGTTTATATATTCTGGCCATGCCTTTAACCACCTTGTGCATGCAAACACCAGTCCTGTATACAGTTATGCTCTTTAAAATCCAACTGCTTAGGTCAGTTGTGACACCATGGATATTTTTGACAAACTGCTTTGTACCAAGGTTTAACCCCATGACTGCTGGGACACCAGAACCACCCACTGCAAGAGACATAGAACCTCATGAGGCCCTGCAGTTGTGGGGCCTCATGAGGTTCTATGCCTCTTGTTCCCTTATGTTGTAACTATCCCTGTTCATTGGTCGGCCGGGTTTCTTTGGCTGTGAGTTTACTATGGATTAAAGAAGCAAATCATGGCCTCTGGCAGGGAAGGGGTTAACTTCAAAGAAAATGAATTTTATTTCCGTGTGTTATTAATTGTGTTCATTTTGTTGCGTTTTTAAAGTGCATGACTGTATACAGTACCGGTGGCTTTGTGCACATGAGGGTTTAAGGGGGAGGTGCGGTATGTTGTTTATCTTCCAGGCTTGAAACGTTCAGTCCTGACACATTTCTAGCAGAAGATTGAATGACCACGATGGTTGAAGGGTAGTGGGGTCAGGTCATCACCTGCAGTGGAAGTGTTGTGGTCTGTGGAGATCGCCGCGCAACTTTGAGAATCTGTTGTAAACGTTCAGGCTGAAACTTTGAAAGAGTCAAGTGAACACGTCGACTCCTAGAACTAAATGACTTCCATTCTGTGGAAGTCAGTTAGTTCTGGGAATCAAAGTGTCAATATGAAACAGTGTTTGACAGTGAAACAGTGGTTAAAGAACACATTTGGGGAACACTGTGAGTGTATGTGCTTTGTTATATGTTAAATGTAGATTATGATAATATTGTACCAGCAGTAGTATGTGTCCCTGTCACTTATAACTGATTTAATGTGTTTATGGTGGTGCACGCTTTTGAAACCTGATAGTGTAAAGAGTATGCATCTGTGTGTGTGTGCGTGGGCTTGCGTGTGTGCAGGAGTGATGAAAGCCTAAACATTTTGTCTTACTTACTTACTTACTTACGCCTGTCACCCCTACCCGGGTATAGGCCGTCGACGAGAGACCTCCAGCAACTCCTGTCCTGTGCTTCTCCTTCGATTCTACTCCAGGTGGTTCCCAGTCTCTTGATGTCTGCTTGGAGGTCTCGACGCCAGGAGTTTCTCGGCCTACCTCTTTTCCTCTTTCCCTGGGGGTTCCATGACAATGCCTGCCTAGTGATACTGGAAGCTGGCTTTCTCAGACTGTGACCGATCCATCCCCATCTTCTTCGCCCAATTTCATTCTCTGCTGTTATCTGCTCTGTTCTCTCCCAGAGTCTGACGTTGCTGATCTTCTCTGGCCAGTGGATTTTCAAAATTCTTCTAAGGCAACTGTTCATGAAGGTCTGTACTCTGTTGACTGTGGTTTTTGTCAATCTCCAAGTCTCTGCTCCATATAGGAGAACTGCTTTTACATTGGAGTTGAAAATCCGGACTTTGGTGGGTTGTGACAGCTCTCTGGAACTCCACACTTTTTTCAACTGGAGAAAGGCTGCTCTGGCTTTACCGATTCATGCTCTGACATCTGCATCAGTGCCGCCTTTTTTGTCTATGATGCTCCCGAGATAGGTGAAGGACTCCACCTCCTCCAACGGGGTGCCAGCAAGCAAGACTGGTCCTTCCCTGGTTGCGTTCAGCCTCATTGTCTTTGTTTTCTGTTTGTGAATGGTGAGGCCCACTTGGGACGAGATGTCAGCAAGCCTCGTGGTCTTGTCCTGCATTTGTTGATGAGTGTGGGACAGTAATGCCAAGTCGTCTGCAAAATCGAGGTCGTCAAGCTGTGTCCACAGTGTCCACTGTATTCCACTTCGTCTGTGCTCTGTGGTCATCTTCATGACCCAGTCTATGGCCAGTAGGAAGAGGAACGGAGACAGCAGACACCCCTGCCTGACACCAGTTCTGACCTGGAGCTCTCTGGTGAACTGCCCTTCGTGGATCACGCGACATGTCATGCCATCATAGCTGCTCTTGATCAGGCGGACGAGCTTTGTGGGTACACCGTAGTGTCGTAGAAGTTTCCACAGAGTCTCTCGGTCCACGCTGTCAAATGCTTTCTCATAATCCACAAAGTTGACGTACAGCGGGGAGCTCCACTCCAGACTGTTCCACGATGATGCGGAGAGTGGCGATCTGGTCTGTACATGATCGGTTCTTCCTGAATCCTGCTTGCTGGTCTCTCAGCTGGGGGTCAACGGAGCTCTTCATTCTCTCTAGGATGATCCTGTTGAAGACCTTTCCTGGTACTGACAGCAAGGTGATTCCTCTGTAGTTGGAACACTTGCTGAGGTCGCCTTTCTTGGGAAGCTTGATTAGGTACCCCTCCTTCCAGTCAGCTGGCATCACCTCCTCTTCCCAGATCTTTCCAAACAGTGGGTACAGCATCTCAACTGTTGTCTCTAGGTCTGCTTTCAGAGACTCTGCTGGGATGCCATCTGGCCCTGCTGCTTTGCCATTCTTCAAAAATGCCACTGCTTTTCTGATCTCTTCCCGGCTGGGTCTGTCACAGCTGATGGGTAGGTCGGTCTCTGCCGGCTGGATGTCTGGGGGGTCGGGTGGGCTAGGTCTGTTCAGTAACTCTTCAAAATACTCGGCCCATCTGTCGAGTTGGTCTGCTCTGTCTGCAATAGGCTTGCCTTCTTTGTCTTTTACTGGTCTTTCTGTATGGCCATACTTACCCGACAATCTTTTGGTAATGTCGTAGAGCTGTTTCATGTTGCCGCTGCCTGCTGCCTTTTCTGCCTCTGCTGCCAGTCTGTCTGTGTAGGCCCTCTTGTCTGCCCTGATACCCCTCTTCACCTCGCGGTTGGCTTCCGAGTATTCCCCCTGTGCCCTTACTTTGGCTGCTCTCGTGCGACTGTTGTTGACCGCTGCTTTCTTCTGCTTCCTCGCTTCTATCTTCTTCAAGGTCTGTGCCGACAGCCAGTCCTTGTGGTGGTGTTTCCTGAACCCTACAGTGTCTTTGCAGGTTGAGTTCAGCGCCTCTCTAACTGCCTTCCACTGCTGCTCTGTGGTGACCGCCTCCTCTTCATTTACTAGCTCCTGTAGCGCTTGAAACCGGTTGGACAGCACCAGTTTGAACTCTTCTCTAACTCCAGTTTCTCTCAGGAGGCCTACATTATAGCGCTGTCTTCTTGTTGTCTCTGTGCGGCTTTTCTTTAGCTTGAGCTTCATTCTTAAGGTAAGCAGATGGTGGTCTGAGGCGACATCTGCTCCCCTCCTCACTCGAACATCTTGAAGGGATCTTCTAAATTTCTTGCTAATGCAGATATGGTCTATTTGGTTCTCTGTTGTATGGTCAGGTGAGACCCAAGTTGCTTTGTGTATTCTTCTGTGTGGGAAGATGCTGCCTCCAATGACAAGTCGGTTTAGAGCACAAAAGTCTACAAACCTATCCCCGTTCTCACTCATCTCTGAGCCTAGTCCCTGTCTCCCCATCACCTCTTCGTATCCGGTGTTGTCCTCCCCTATTTTGGCATTAAAATCGCCCATGACGATGGTGATGTCTCGCTCCGCACATTTGTCCACGGCACTCTGGAGGCGGTCGTAGAACTCTTGTTTCTCTTCCTCGTCACTGTCATTGGTGGGCGCATAACACTGGATGACGTTCAGCTTGAGCTTTTTCTTGGTTCTAAAGGCTGCTGTTATAATTCTTGGCCCAAGAGGTTCCCAGCCCATCAGCGCTCTCTGTGCCACTGGTGACAGCATGAGTGCTACTCCTTCTGTGTGGAGGGCATTCTCCTCTTCATGACCTGAATACAGAATCATCTCCCCACTTAACAGCCTTTTCTGGCCAGACTGCGTCCATCTGGCTTCACTGATGCCTAGCAGGGAAAGGTTGTACTTTTGCATTTCCGCTGCTATCTGGGCGGCCTTGCCGCTCTGGTACATGGTCTTGACGTTCCATGTGCCCATGGTTGTATCCCTGGATAGAGAGAGGCGGCTCGGTCCTGTGGCTTCCGAAGACTTCCGGCTTTCACCACAGGACGTCAGTCTTCTAGTAGAAGAACCTTCCTCCTCCAGGAAAGGAATTACTGTTAGTCTTTTCGTCGGCGTTTTTGTAGCTATTTCCTTTTTTGCAGGGTGGGGAAGCTACCCCCACGCCCAACCCCCTTACTAGGAGGACCAGGGGTTTTCTGTCGGGGTCACCTTCCCTTAGACCATGTTGGTTCATGGCACCTTATTTCATTCGGTGCACCCCTCTCACGAGGGACCCCCTATCCACCACCCAGGGGACGCGCCTCAACGCCGTTTGGTCCCAGCGCAAGGCATTTTTTTTTTTTTTTTTTTGTCTTGGGCTACTGATTTTTAAATCTTGGTAGCTGGGCTAACGAGACTCAAAAGTGAGTAGCCCTAGACACAGTTAACCCATATCATACTGAGTCTGAAAGCTTCTAATTTGTACACTTCCGTTTGCATAAGGATATAGACAAATGGCTTTAGTTCAAAGAAAGTGCCCGAATAGCTGGACACCTAGAGTCGCCAAGCTATTTTGGCACTATCCTTAACTATTTTAGTCCAAATTATTTCACACACTGGTGTATTCTGAATGATAAGGGTTAAGTCGCCTGTGAAAGGAAAATGTTTTTCTCTGTTCCAAATCTTTAGGTCACCAGACGGGCTACTGTTTATGTAGTTTCAAATCAAGCAAAGCTTTTTTTGAGTAGACATGGGTTAGTGAGTGACTTTTCAGGACTCTTGGTATGTTCAGACACTTGCGTTGTGTTTCAGCTCTTGCAGAGTTTTATCATGTGTGATTGTGCCATGACACTTTTGCAGTCTGTTGTTCATATTATGCATTATAAGCTCTACAGTTTTGTTTGTTATGTTTGCAGTAGAAAATTATGAGAGCTGTCAGTACATGTATTTTGTATGATCTTTGGGTAAACAGTGTGAAACTATATACAGGATTACAATACAAAGGCAAAGAGAGTGTGTATGTGTGTGTGCAATTTTATGCTTGTGTGTATACTATTATATATAGGGCTCGGGAAGCTGACGTCATCACACTAGTCATGGCGACCATCTTGAGATGATTCGCAACTATGGCCCTCATATGGAAATCACTGTCAGGACAATGTCAGGAAAGTCCTGATGTGCTATAGGCAATATAAGCAAGTCTTGTCATCACCGTAGGAAACCGCTAACCAGAACCTGTTTTTGTTTGTTTCCAAAGAGGAAGAAACATGAAGAAAAACGTGTTGAAACTACTTCGCTACTATCTGAGAACTATTCTATCCTCTTAAGATGGCTAGGCAATGTGGGGAACTTCCCGAGCCCTATTATACAAAGTTCATGTACAGCTCTTTTGCTCACCTAGAGTATAAGACTTTTCCCATATTGTGACCTCTCTCAGTCAGCTCTGCATGTCACTGGGATACGGAATCTGACACTGTTTACCTCCCTTGATCTATTCTGCATAGGGAGCGGGTTGATGGAGGTAATCAAAGTGAGAGATTGCATAACCAGTGTGAGAGATGACTTTATGTCCTTAACTCATTTAACCCCATAGCTGCGGTTCTTGGAGGTGTCGCCTAACGATTATGTGCCAGCTGCAGGAGATGGATTGACCATGGTAATTCAAAGGTAGTGCCAGATGAGCTTGGCGCCTTCAGGTGCCAAGCTCATATGGCACTACCCTTGAATTATCATGGTCAATCCACCTCATGCTGTAGGGCATTGGGGCGAAATGGGCTAATACTATACCTGTATTCAGGACGCCGTGTCTGTGTGGTTACGTAAACATTTGCAAAAGACCTGTTCACGATGTCCACAATGTATGCAGGTGCACTCTCCCCACATAAACCTACTTGGGCAGTATGCGACAAGTACACTTCTATTCAAATGAGATGCCAAGAAATAGAAATGTACTTGTGGTGTACTCCCTGAGTGGGTCTTTCTGAGTACTACCAGCATTGATATTTGTTTCCTCAAAAACATTACCGATGCCATTACTACAATGGAGCAACCTATAGCTAGCGTAATTTTAGCCCCAAAACTTACAATGTGTACCTTTAGGGTCAGGGGAGGCCACCAGGGGTGCCGTGACCTGGTACCCGGGTAGCCTCCCTTCCCACCCCATAAGGGTAACTGCCCGAGCAGACAAGCCAAACCAGTTCTTTCCTTTAGCTTGCAGCGTATAGACGTGTTCGCTTAGCCCTCTGCTGTGACAGCTGTGTATGGTTCAGGCTGTACTTCAATATTTTCGGCAGTGGTCTTTGTTCCCAGCTTGTGCTTTTGCCTTGCCTCGGAACTTTCCCTGCCCTTGTGTGTTCCTACAGCTGTGTTGGTTCAAGAAGTACTTGGACTTTCGACAGTGGACTTCGTTACCGACCTGTGCTTCACCTTGCCTCAGAACTTTTCTGCCCTTGTTGTAGTGTAGGGTCGTTTTCTTAGACCTCTACTGTGCTACCTACAGCTGTGTATGGTTCATGGAGCCCTTGGACTTTTCGATAGCGTGACTTCGTTCCCGGCTTGCGCTTCGCCTTCTGTGACTTTTCTGTGTCACTGGTGCTTCTGTGCCTCGTTTGCTGGAAGATAGGTCCCCGGGCCGTGGGGCCGGCCTTCGCCCCTCGTGGGAGCGCTGTCCTGCACCGGTTCCGGTGTTGAGAGACTTTCACGGCTTGTGCGGTGCCTCTCGGAGCTTCGACCTGACGTCTGGTGTGCTCCTGCTTCGGTCTCTCCAGTCAAGTTCGCCGGTTGGACGGCCGGAACCTTCGTTGAGGACCCAGCCTTCCTCAACCTGGATGCTTCTGGGCCTCTGACGCATGGGCGCTTCTTCGTCTTCTTCTTCGGCTACAGGTGCTACCTTCCCCTGCCCCTTGCGAGATGTCCAGGTAAGGTCTCGATGTTTTGCCAGCGCCGCGCCTCTGACGGCGTGCGCCGGCGTCTTTTGCTATATCGTTGCTTGTTATTAAGAAAGCGATATTACTTGGCACAGGATAGTGGGGACAGGTGAGGAGTGGTGCACGGTTTTCGTCTAAAGGAACGTGGCCTTCTGCTATGACCAGTCGCTTCGTTGTTTCACTCTATGTTGCAGTGGTCAAGTCAGCACCTGCACACGATGTGGTGACTTCAAGTGGCCGAGTGACAAGCATGCGGTCTGCCTCCCCTGCGCTGGTTGTGCTTCGGGCCACACCTGTGATGTCTGTGCTCTCTGGGTGGAGGACCATTGGGAAGACCCAGCTGCGGAGCCTTTTGGCGTGACAGAATCGCCACCCGCCCGCAGCCACAAGCATGCTTCGGCCCCAGATCCAGCAGAAACGCACCTACGCTGCCATTGGGGGACGGCATACAAAGGCTCCCCCCTTGCGCACCCACTCTCTCGAATCAGGTCCGCAGCGAGTCCGCTCGCCTCGCTCTGCGGAAAACAAACCCCAACTCTCTACGTTGGGGGATGCCTTTCTCCCCCCTTGCGCACCAGCTCGCTCGAGCCAGGTCCGCAGCGAGCTAGCTCGCTCCGCCTTGCGGAACCCAAGCCTCACAAGACCACCGACAGAACTGGATGCCGCTTCTTCCCGACGCCGGACCATCGGCTTCTGCGTACGACCCTCATCATGCGGCCCCGGGTTCGCGACCGCCTGGACTCAGCTCCTTGCCCCTCGCCCGCGTACGCCCCCTCGGACTTCGGCGTCCTACACCGGACCCGCAGCTCTGTGTCTTCGGTCCTCGCCTCCCGCCGCAAGCACTCTTCGTTCTCTGCTCGCTCTTCGCGCCCGGCTTCGCTCGCCGCTTCAGCTTCGCGGACGTCTCGCCCTCCTCGTCGGTCTTCCCCTGGGGCATCGCTGGTTTCCTCTTCCAGTCGCCGCCCTTCCCGGTCGGTGTCCTCCTGGGTCGTCCGTGCTGCTCGTCATTCCCGGCCTTGTCTTCCCCCCTCTCCTTCCCCGGCACCCTTTCCCTGCCTTCCCCGCTCCCCTCCCCTTCGCGCCATCGACCACGTGCTCACCGCCCTCCTTCACGCGGACGCTCCACTCGTCGGTCTCGCCGCCTGCGCCTTCTCAGCCGCTCGCCCTGGTCTCGCTCCGTCTGGCGGCGGCACCCGCGTCTCCAGCTTCTGGTGCGTCAGCCTCCTGCGCCGCCCGTCGATGTGGATAGAAGCCCTCAGCATCGCTCCGGAGGATTCCGCCTTGGCTCCCTCCTACCGTTCGACCTCCGCGCGCGCTCTTCTCGCCCTTGACCCTACGTCCAGAGCGGAGACCCTTCCCTCGCTCGACGGGCCGCGCTTCCGCTGTCTCGTGTCTTCCCCAAGCCCAGACGCCTGTCCCTGTTGCCCGCTTGGACGCTGTTCTCCCTCCTAAAGGTTTCGTCCCTGCCACGCCCCGAGGTTTCACGGGTTCGTGTCGCCTTCTCCGCTCCTGCAGCTGGGTTCAGGCTCCGACGCGGTTCTCTTCTTCACCGTCGTTCGCTGGCCAGCGGATTTGGACATCGCCTTTCAGCACAGCTGGTATGCCGGACACTCACAGGCCTTGCTTCTGCCCTCCCCACAGTGGATCCTGCCGCTCAGCAGCAGCTGGTGGACTTTGTGCCTCCCGCCGTTGCATCCCCCCCGGCCTGGAACGGACGGCGATCCTCATCCACAACGCTCTCGCCTGTGCTGGATTCCTCGACTTGGCCAAGCAAGCGCTCGTCTACCTTCTGTAGCTGGCTCTTTTCCTTCTCGCTGCTGTTAGCGCACCTCCTCGCTCTGGCTGTGGGGAAGAAGTACCGCCTTCTGAGCGGCGTGTCAACGCTTGTCCTCGCTTCGCCGCTGCCGCACTCTGCGACCTGCTCGCCGGAATGCTGTGCTCGCCGTCTGCCCCTACCTCCCGCAGGACCTATGGAGACAGCTGCGACAGGCTCCGCTCGGTGATCCCTCCTCTTCGGTCCAAAGACCTGGCAGTCGGCGAAAGACGCGATGAGGAACCTTGCCCTGCCCGCGTCATCTCCTCCTGTTTCCGGTGCCCGCGAGGCCCTGGGTTGCCTCCTGCGGACCGCCGGACCCGCCCAGCACCCGCCCTCCCGGCGTCGCCGCCTTCCCCCGCACGTCCCCGCCACCCGCCGCACCTGCCTGCCCCCGCCTCCTCCCCCCGCCTGGCCTTGGCCGGCCACAGGTGGCGTCCGATCATCTACCTTCAGCGCGGCACAAGTTCTTCGCAGCGCCTTCCTTCCCTTGGGGACCGCCAGAGCCCTTCGTGCCGCGGTTCATCCCTTGGGCTTCGCTGTCAGCCTGGATCTAGCAGACGCCTACGTTCACGTCCCCGTGCATCCGGCTTCCAGATGCTTCTGCACTTTGCTTCGACGGCGTCGTTACCGATTCCGCGCCTTTCCCCTCGCCCGCAACCCAGCCCTGGGTGTTCGCCCGTCTCTTGGACGGCGTCTTCGCCACGGTCAGGCGGGCTTCGTCGAGCCCCTCCTCGAGCTACGTCGACGATCTGCTCCGGCGCCACCGGTCGGCACCCTCCCAGGAGCAGCAAAGAGACGCCTTGCTGGCCTCCTCGACAGCCGCGGCTTCATAGTCAACTTCGGTAAGTCGGATCTTGCCCCGTCCTGCCGCTTCGCGCACCGTGGTATGGAGTTCTTTACGGACCTCATCTGGTGTGACTCCCAGAGCCGAGGATCCAGAGGTTGGCGAACCTGGCTCGTCTTGGTGCACAGGAGGAGACGGTCCCCGCCAGAGTCTGGTTGCAGCTCTTAGGCCTGATGAGCGCAGCTGCGGATCTCCTTTCCTTGGTCGGCTCTACTCGCGCCCGCTTCAACTTCATCTACTCCTTCCTGGCGCCCTCGACCGGAGACATAGAGGCTCCCGTTCTGGTTCCTCCCTTGCTCGTTCCACTCCTCCCCGCTGGGCAGACCCTGCCTGGCCTGCGTCTGGAGTCCCTCTCCTTCGCCTCCCCCCCCCCCCCCCCCCCCCAGTTGTCCCTTGCGTCAACGCCAGCCGCTCCGGCTGGGGTGCACATCTGCTGCCGATGTGCCACAGCTTCCGGCAGCTGGCCACTGGTCCTTGCGGTCAAGCATTTCAACTGGTTGGAGTTACAGGCGATACGGAAAGCTTTCCTCGCTTGGGAACCGACTCTCGGACATCAGGACCTGATCGTCCTTCCGACGACTCCGCTGTCGTGTCCTACATACAGAAGCAGGATGCGACCCGCTCCCCTTCCTCTGCTTTCTTCTTACCAGCGCCTCCGTGGGTGTGAGGATCGCTGCGTCTCTCTCCGAGCGAGATACTTCTCTGGCCACCTGTATGTCCTCGCAGACTCCCTCTCCCAGCATGGTCAGCTTCTCCACACCAAGTGGGCGCTTCGCCCGGACTTCTTCTAGATGATCTGCGCCACATGGGAGACCCCCCTTCTCGTTCTTTGCGACAGGGTGGTACCGCCAGCTCCCCCTCATCTCGCCCCCCCCCCCCCCTAGCCTGGGCGGTCGATGCGCTCCCCCTTCCCTGGGACGGCCCCTGCGCTTCCGCTTACCCTCCCTTGGTCCTTGTCCCCAGGGTGCTCCTCTAGCGCAAGGGATGCAACGCGATCCTGTTGTTGGTGGCGCCGTTCTGCTGGACCAGATCCTGCACCACCGACCTCCTGAACCTTGCCACGGGCCCTTCACTGCGGCTTCCCACTCCTCGCACGATGCTCAAGCTACCGCAGTCTATAACTCAACGGACAGAGAAAAAAAGGTCCCTGAATTCCGGCAAGTGTGGGTGCGAGTCAGTTATCATCAAGCTGTCGTGAGAGATATCTGGCACATATCAAACCCCGTTGCGACCGTATTTCTTCCCCTCCTTTTGTCGCCGTCAGGGAGGCCGCCTCTTGTCCAGGAAGATGTTCAGGTAGCAGTAGCATGAAGCCGGTTGTCTGGCACTGCAAGCAATCTGGGTGTGTGGGCAGCGCGCGTAGTGTACTGACCCTGGAGGTAGAGTCAAGGACCGCCAGGAAGCACTTCTTCCTAGATACATCCGTCAAGCGCGTCATGTGCCGGGTTCTAAGGACGGGGTTGAGACCACGTAAGCCCCCATGGTAGATCACTCTTGGCCCACGCGAAGCAGTGATGGGCATCCAGACCGAAGAGAGTCTCCGAAATGCGAGGTCTTACAGCCACCCGGGTCTAATGAGCGTAATCACCTTTGGTATCAGTTTCAGCCCACTTAATCAAATTTCAAACACAAACGACTTTGAATTTCCAAAAACCACAGTAGCTCGCTTGAGCTTGCCCTTAGCACCACGTGAATGGTCTGTGTTTATGTACAGTGTGTGAGTGAATGCGCGTGTTTCACGTGAGTGTGCTTGTTGGGTTCAGTTCGCGGCGGCGCTTTGAGCCGATTTTCAATTGGGATAAAGCGCCTATTTAATGCGCTTATTATTATATGATTATAGGTGTCGGAGATCATGGTTAGATAGTCCCGAACAGTGAAAGGAGACCGTCCCTGGGCGTAGAATAGCCCGAGGAAGCATTCCGTCAGCTGGGGCTTCGCCAAGTCCGGAGGGAAAGAAGGCTGTCGTCAGTCCCATCACCCAGCGCTCGTCGTCTTCCCTCGCAACTCGAACGGTTGAGGGTCTGCGGGTTGTCTCGGTAGCATCCATGGCCGCCCTAGGGAAGCCTCTGTGGTAGAGGGCTTGCTGCACAATCTCCAGGTGTGTCAGAAGAGTTCCGGGCCCGGTTGTTATGGCGGCTGTTCCCGTTGCTAGAGCCTCGTGCGAGTAGTGGAGAGCTGCAGAGGGGGGGCATGTGGTAACGAGCTGACCTCGACTGGTGAAGAGACAAGCGCCCCCAAGCCAGGAAAACGCCCACCTACCTCCGCAAACCTGCAACAAAGGGAATGTCGGACAACCACGCGTATAACGCAGCATTCAATCTCGATGCGAGCAGTGAAGTTAAAAGATCTGGCCACAGCGACGCCTCCCCGCGCCGCCGGTCTCAAGCGCACTAGCATCTCCCATAATTACACCCTCCTTCTCCAAGCAGAAGAGGTGTCAGGTTGAACGGCGATCCCCTAGCATGTCATGAGTCCTAAGCGAACTGAAGAAGGTAATGATAGTCGCTGCTAGTCTGCCCTGCTCCCGTCCTACTGGGAGTCCCACTCGAACAGGACGACCACGCACTCCATCCTCGACGGGATCCATGTGAAGAAACACGTAGTACCTGTCCTGTAGCGTAGGCAGCCTAGTCGACGGCGAAGAGGGCAGAATCCCAGCCTACCGCCCGGCTTGCCAACTGGTTAGGACTTCGAACATCGAGTTGTCCCAAAGTCCTGGAGACGCACCGCTGCTCTCAAGTCTTTGTCTAGCATCTGGCAAGATGTCGAGGCACTTGTGTCGAGTCGATAGAACGAAGACCGTGCACCCTATCCACCGACTAGTGTACGAGAAGAGTCGACCATACTGCCGCGGAACTGAGCTCCAACCACCTCTCGGGAACTAATTTTGCCAAGCTGTCGTCACGTCTAACTCCCGGTACTTGCGCCCCCGGCCGCAGGATCTCCAGTGCCGAGCGGGTAACTTCACAAGGAGCTATCGAGGGCAAGTCCATCTGCTCCAGTCAGGCGCCGCAGCATGCCGGAACTCCAAGTCGTCTCCACCCAGGCAAACGAACGCTTCCGCTAGGTCCCGAAGCTGTCATCTTAGAAAGGGATGCAACGCGATCCTGTTGTTGGTGGCGCCGTTCTGCTGGACCAGATCCTGCACCACCGACCTCCTGAACCTTGCCACGGGCCCTTCACTGCGGCTTCCCACTCCTCGCACGATGCTCAAGCTACCGCAGTCTATAACTCAACGGACAGAGAAAAAAAGGTCCCTGAATTCCGGCAAGTGTGGGTGCGAGTCAGTTATCATCAAGCTGTCGTGAGAGATATCTGGCACATATCAAACCCCGTTGCGACCGTATTTCTTCCCCTCCTTTTGGCTCCTGCGGCTCTTCAGTTCACGGATAGTAGGACTGTGTCTTCACTTATACCGTGTATACACTATTTAGTTATAACCATTTTTTACACTTTATTATCACTAGGCTGTTGTTGTTTTTTTGTTTCAATTTTTTTCTCTCTTAATAAAGTTTCATTTCATCTCTCTTTCTCTCTCTAAGAATGTTGTAGTCTAGCAAGGACAAACACGAAAAAGAGGCCTGTGCGCCTATTGTTTCCCCAAAAATGCGCTAACCCGTACACGCACTAAAAAATGCTAGAGTTCATTTGTTTTTAACTGAAGTTGATGTGAATTTCAATGATTTCACACAAGTTCACCTTATTTTGCGCACGCAGTCAAGGAGACAAGGGACAAAAAAAGGAAAGTGAGAAACGGGACGGTTTCGCCTGCCGTCCGCTGTAATATAAACAATTCCGCGATAACGCGGATGCTAAGGAGCTCGTGGGGCCATGTGTTTTTGGAGCTGTAGGGACTACCTCAGTTCGGAGTAATCTCTGTGTCCGTTGAGTTATGGACTGTACCGCGCCAGGCGCTCTACCATCCGTGCTCTGAGAGACTCCTGCTACACGCTTGGATTGGGCGGCAAGCCCTCGCCGCTAGAGTTTTCTCGAGTGAAGCAGTGGCAGCTATCGCTTCAGGCCGCGGACCCTCGACCCTGCGTGTCTACGAGGGAGAGTGGAGAGTACTGGGAGCCTGGTGCGACCTCCGTCGCCTCTCCCCTACCGATCTGACTTCCTTACTACTGGCCGAGTTCTTCCTCTGGCTCTTTGCCGAACAGCACTTGGCATCGATCACCTTCAGGGGCTACCTCGCTATGATCGCCGACGCTTACCGGCACCTGGGCCGATCGGACCCCGGCACGGCAAGTGTAAAGACCTCACTGACCTTATGGCCCGCTTCGGCATACAGCGACCTGCCCTCCGCTCCCTGATCCCACGCTGGAACTTACCCTGGGTACTCACCTGGCTGAATGCTAGCGTTTCGAGCCGCTTCCCCTAGCAAACCTGGCCGACGCTGCGCGAAGACTCGCTTCTGCTCGCCGTAGCCACAGCCTCCAGAGTGAGTGAGCTGCCTGCGCTCTCCGCGCGCCCGCCTGCCTGTAGTGCAGGTCGGATGGCTCCGTGCAGCAACCAGTCCCCGTTGGTAGTCCCCCAGGTGATCACTGTACGATCGCTGAAGCCGATCGACCCCCAACAAGGAAGTCAGACAACAGGACCCAGGGAGAGCCTTACGCGTGTACCTACGCCGAAACAAGCCGCTCCGCCAGGTAGACAAGACATCTCAGCCCAGATGATCTCTTCCTGGCTAAGATGGGTGATACGCTCCGCCTACCAGGACCTCTGCCCCGACGCTGCCAAGCGACTACACTGACGGGCCCACGAGGTCAGAGCCATGGCTGCTAGCGTCGCATCCGACCGCAACTGCGCTGTCCAAGACAGTCTGGCTGCCGTAGGCTGGTGGACCGAGTCGACCTTCACCCGGTTCTACCTTCGTAACCTGGTTGACCAGCGAGACAACCTGGCCCTGGTGGGGGACATCGCGGCCGCGCAACACTCCCTCCCGGCACCTTTAATCCTTTAGCTAAAATTACCGGGAGCTTGCGCCAGGGAGGACGGGGCTTGCTAGCTCAGTCAGTCACTGGGTTACGCGGCACCCTTCACCTCTTCGCTATTCTCCATTGTAGTAATGGCATCGGTAATGTTTTTGAGGAAACAAATTAATTTTTCTCTAAAATGTATTTTTTTCGAAAAATACTTACCGATGCCATTACTCGGATGGTCCTCCCACCTGCCCCGCTTGCCGCTAGCCAGCTAAACGAAAGAACTGGTTTGGCTTGGCTGCTCGGGCAGTTACCCTTATGGGGTGGGAAGGGAGGCTACCTGGGTACCAGGTCACGGCACCCCTGGTGGCCTCCCCTGGCCCTAAAGGTACATATCGTAAGTTTTTGGGCTAAAATCACGCTAGCTATAGGTTGTTCCATTGTAGTAATGGCATCGGTAAGTATTTTTCGAAAAAAATACATTTTAGACAAAAATTAATTTTTTCATTTTTTTAAGTATTGTATGCAAACCAAGGGGAATCACAGCGCTGGACAGACAACAGTTAGATCCCCTGCCCCTGCCTATCAGGCACCCAATCACCAGCCCACAGAAAAATACGCAGGTATAGAATAAGACGATCATTTCCATCCTCAAACGAATGGTTATCTGGTTTGTGAGTATCTATAACTCGAGTAGAAACCTATCTGGTTTGTGAGTATCTATAACTCGAGGCAAATTTGTATCGTTACATTGTTGTGTAATGTTCTGTGCATCTACTGTGGGAAATCAGGGTATTTACCCGACCACATATAGTAGCGCACCTTCATGTTTGTGTATGTATGTTTCTCCTGCCCACTTCCTAAGTTCCGGAGAAAGACATGGGTTATATAAGAGACCTGATCCATTCGTTTGAGGATGGAAATGATCGTCTTATTCTATACCTGCGTATCACTGTGGGCTGGCGATTGGGTGCCTGATAGTCGGGGGCAGGGGATCTAACTGTTCTGTCCAGCGCTGTGATTCCCCTTGGTATGCACACAATTCTGCCAGCGCTAGCCTCACCTATCTGGTTTGTGAGTATCTATAACTCGAGGCAAATTTGTATCGTTACATTGTTGTGAAATGTTCTGTGCATCTACTGTGGGAAATAGGGTATTTACCCGACCACATATAGTAGCGCACCTTCATGTTTGTGTATGTATGTTTCTCCTGCCCACTTCCTAAGTTCCGGAGAAAGACATGGGTTATATAAGAGACCTGATCCATTCGTTTGAGGATGGAAATGATCGTCTTATTCTATACCTGCGTATTTCTCTGTGGGCTGGCGATTGGGTGCCTGATAGGCGGGGGCTGAGGGGATCTAACTGTTGTCTGTCCAGCGCTGTGATTCCCCTTGGTTTGACCCCACCCGGGTCTGCCCTGGGGGACTTGGGTGGGGTTAGGTATTTTTTAGTTCCCAGGGTCACCCTGGTCAGCCCCACAGGGTGGGTTTTTCTCTCTATTCTGGGGCATGTGTTTCTGTCTACCCTTTGTCCATTCACCTGTATTTGCCCTTTTAAAACTCTCCCTACTGTCTGCACTGCCTGTAGCTCTTGATATTGGATGTGTGTTGCTAAATGGTCTTAGCTTTATTTAGCCCCATGTGTTAGGTTTATTTAATGTATTTGACCGGCTGGCGACATACATTCAATGTTCTGTTTTGTTTTTTTTCACAAGCAGTGCAGGCACGTCCTGAGAAAGCCTTGTTGCTGTCGGGACGTTAAGCAATGTACAATCAATCAATAAACCCCTTGGTTTGCATACAATTCTGCCAGCGCTAGCCTCACCTATCTGGTTTGTGAGCATTTTTTTAAGGGAGGTTGCATGGAAAAGATTACACGGCTGTATATGTACATAAGGTATTTTCTTATATTACTGAGGATGCCAGATGGTTTAAAAAAAAAAAAAAAAAAAACGACTGAAAGACACTGGTAATTTAATGGATATGTATCGTATTTATGTCATTGCTGGCCTAAAACATTACATTAATAATTGCAGCAAATATTGGAAAAATTTTGTGATTGATTTAGTGTCTTAAATTCGAGAATCAAAACAAGATTGTTTTTATTGGATTTTTTTGTTTTTGGTGGTCAGCTTTATTTTTATGCAAGTGGAGTTTTGTTTTTCTGTCGTTTCTGTTTATAATAGAAGCATCGTATATAATGCACTGTGGAGGAGGACATTCAATAACAATAACATGGTGTTATCATCTGTATTTAATTGCGTTTAGGTGTGCAAATCAGAATTAGATCAAAGTTGTGGTCTATCGACAAAAACAGTGGATTAAAAGCCTGAACAAACATGCAATATCATGAGTTTGTTCAGGCTTTTGATCCACAGTTTTTGCCAAAAACCATGCAGTTTGACCTACCTGTGATTTACGCAACACCCTTGTTGCATGCTTTTGTCACATTTTAACCCTTTGAGTGTCAGTAACGATTTCAGTCGAGGTGATTCCTACACAATCACCTGGACCAAAATTTCTTCCGACACTCAAAGGATTTAACATGTAGGTTTGTTCGTTGTACTACAAGTTTCTTCCAAGGATGTGCAATAGTTGTACAGGTCGGCCCTCCATTACATCGCGTTATCCGACACAGGGGTAAGATGCATGAGTTTAGTTCTGTGCTCCACTATATCAGAGCACCATGCTTAGTGGCTGGCGCAGGACTGAGCGCACACAACTGACGTCATGTCTCTGGCTTCAACAGCATTGACTAGTGAGGAAAACGTCCTTCGGCCGCCGTCAGCCCCCCCCCCCCCCCCCCCCCCCCCCACCCACCCCCCAACAAAAAAAAATGGCCTGAAAACTGACGTCGGCCTGTAGACCATTTGCGTACCAAGTCCCCCCCCCCCCCCCCCCGTCCCCCCCCCCCCCCCCCCCCCCCCCCCCCCCGAGTCTTGAGCACTACGTTAACATGATGTATGGTTACCAGGTACAGTATGCCGAGGCTGTGTTTTATCTACTTTTCTGGAAGTTGTTTTTGATGGATAGTTTTTCCTTCGTGTATGCTCACAGAACTGCCTTACCCTTTGTCTCGTAACTCATGTGCCCAAAACCTAATTGTTTTGGTCAAAGATAAATCACATTTTCAAGTTGTGTTGAAACGATTGTTTATCCTTGCAGCTGTTATTTGTTTCAGGTTACAGTCTGTGTTGCACAGCTTAGCATAATAAATGTAGTTTGCCGTTGGTTTTTTTCATGCGTTGATATGCAGCTTCAATTGTTGTGCAGATTTCCTTCAATCAACAAGATTACCCTTTTCATCCATTGCTTGAAATAATTAGACTGATAGTTCAAGGGTGGTGCCAGAATAGCTTGGCACCACCCTTGAACTATAACGCTTGAATGATCTAATATATAATGTAGTGCTGATAGGACAATATGCAAATGTTGAAAAATCAGCCTCAGGATATAATTGATTGATTGATTGATACATTGCTTAACGTCCCGACAGCAACAAGGCTTTCTCAGGACGTGCCTGCACTGCTTGTGAAAAAAAAAACTAAACAGAAAATTTAATGTATGTCGCCAGCCGGTCAAATACGTTTAATAAACCTACAACATGGCGCCTAAATAAAGCTAAGACCATTTAGCAACACACATCCAATATCAAGAGCTACAGGCAGTGCAGACAGTAGGGAGAGTTTTAAAAAGGCAAAAACAGGTGAATGGACAAAGGGTAGGCAGAAACACATGCCCCAGAATAGAGAGAAAAACCCACCCTGTGGGGCTGACCAGGGTGACCCTGGGAACTAAAAAGTACCTAACCCCACCCAAGTCCCCCAGGGCAGACCCGGGTGGGGTTCAGGATATAATTGACCCAAGAAGAAACCGTTTCTGAATTGTGTGTATTCAATGTCCCTGGAACACGCACACAGATACTGAAAAAACAATAGTAAGTACATCAACTTTAATTGGGGTCATGCTCTAAGCTAATCACAATGCAACAGCACAAACACAATACTAGGTTTAAACCAACTCCGCACATGTTAATAATCTAAGAAACTGAACACGAAACTCAAGCAGATACTTTCGACTCTCGCATTCACAATATCAAAACAGCTATTGACCACCCCTCCCCCCCCTCCCCCACACACAATGTACAATACATATCTGTCAATATACACTCTCTCTCAACTCTCCCTTTCTCATCTCTTCGTCGCATGTGAAAACATGATATTACACAAAACAATAGAAGTTTCAAATAACATTAAACACATGATGGTATTAGAAAGCAAGACAGACTATGCTAACAGAACAAACAAATGTGCAGTTTTTTAACCCCCCCCCCCCCCCCCCCCTTTTTCATACACTGTCTAATGTAGGAATCGCGACAAAAGCCGCTACCGACAGCCAAAGGGTTAACAAACACAAAGCAGTCGTGTATGAAGCAGATTCATGTTTTCCTCACTATACTCGGAAACAAATCAAATTTAAGTGAACTCTCACGCGATGACAAATGAAGCAAAAGCATTGTTAACTCTTTGGCTGTCAGTAGCAGTTTTTGTCACGATTTCTGCAGGAATCATCGCGACAAAAACCGCTACCGACAGCCAAAGGGTGAACAGTTACCATTCATGCAATGCACACAATTTACAGCAGAATGCTTTCATCACTGTTCACAAACACACACACATACATATTGATATAATTTCACTGGCCTGTGATTCTGTGCCTTCTGGCTCTAGCCTGCGCCTGCTGGTTTATCATTTTGGACCTGACAATTAAAGTTGTAAATTAAAAAAATCAGACCAGCACACTCACTGTTATGAAAGAAATTAAGCATCATCCACCTACGCTATCACAATGTTGTGGAGACTTTTACAAACTTTGCAAAGCATTCCATTGGCAGCTTGGTCTCGAGAGACAATGCTTGGTGCACCCAACATGTCCGATTCGGTGTTTAGGCGTTGCCTGTTGTGACTGTACACATACACAGCGTTCAAATACAGCAAATAAAACATTTGAAAAAGAGAAAAATAACCAAAAAGCATGCATACTCTTGCCTCTGTAGGACATTATACATATTCTGAATAACTCATGACTCATTATGCAAATTCAATGAAGTAGCATTCGCAGTGAGCAATTTAATAACAAACTCCCTGACACGCCACTCTGAATTACTAGACCACAAACTTATTCTAATAAACATCAGGTTAACTCATTCAGCCCGATGGCTGTATTTCTCAAATTTTGGAGGCGTCATATAATGACTATGCACTAGTTGCAGGAGATGGATCGACCATGATAATTCAAGGGCAGTGCCAGATTAGCATACCTGCCTACCCCTGACTTTAGCTTCCAGGGACAGGCTTTACAGAAAACAGGGACAGAGACCTATTTCCAGGGACAGGTCATTCCACGACAAGATCCAGTCTTTTTAAGCACAGCAATAAAAATTAATAAATCAATATGTTAATCAATACGGGTACTCCGGGACGGTAGGCAGGCCTGGATTAGCTTGACACCGACAGGCACCAAGCTAATCTGGCACTAACCTTGAATTATCATGGTCAACCCATCTCCTGCTGTAGTGCATCAGGGCTGAATGGGTTAATGCCAACATTTGACCAGCAACCAATGCATATATACTGCTCCCCTTATGCAAGCAGTTAGTAGTACTGTTCACAAGACGGATGGCTGCACACATAATGGCGGTAAACAAAACTGAACTCTGATCAATGGATGCAAGTGATGTTTTCATATCCAACATGGACAAAGATGGGTGAATTTGTATCAAAGACTTGCTGCAATACAGTAAATATTGCATTATCACAACACAATAAACATATTGTCACATCTCAAGCCTCAACAGCTGTGACATCCTATAAACAAAGTAGGCAGTATGCATATAATATTCACTCAGTGAATGTATGTGCATGTGTGATTGACTGCAATTCTGGACCTTACCCCCAGTGACCTCGGGCCAACAATGGCTGCACCTGGCCTGCAGCCAACTTTGGCCTTTTCTTACTGAGACTGCTCTAAACCTTTCATCTCTGGTACAGTGCATTGAAACATGAACTGATCATGATACAGTTCAAGGGTGGTGCTGGAATAACTTGGCGCTTGCAAGCACCAAACTATTCCTGCACCACACTATCTTGGTCAATCTGCCTCCTAAACTGCAATGTAGTCTTCAAAAGAAAACTCATCCCTTCAAGTATTTTTTTGCTCGCTGTGTGAAGCAGCAGCAACTGGTCCACAGCCACAGACCCGCAGTCAATGACAAACAAAAGAAAACGTGCAATAAACCCCTTCTAAACTTTCACACTTCCAAAATGAACACCTTTACAAGACGACGTGAAAAGTCTCAGGTGATGTACCAACCACAACAGCCTCTGAGTAGTGCTTGTTAGCTGATCAGTTCATCTGGAAGTGAGAAAGTTGTGCAGTCACCACAAAGGACTTGAAAGGTTTTTTACAAACTAAGTGTAGGTTACATGCCACAAAAATCGAAGCATCGATACATTTGTATCTGTAATGTATGTCCAAAGATATTTCCAGTTCTGCACAATAGAAAACCTAACATTACTAACTCAAAATTGACAAGTAAACAACCCAATAATGACATAAATCTACCGCATCTAACTTTGGAAAGAATGAGCGTAGTAAATAAACTGATTCTGAGCTAATAATGTTACATTTCTATCGGGCAGATATCAGACATACATGGCACATTGCATGCTATGAATTTCTATGCATTGCCATCGCAGGGTTGACTATACACATCTGTGATAACTTAAAAGTGTGCAGCACCAGTCATTCTTTCTGGAAAAGATAAAATGAACAAGTTGGAAGGGGGGAAGAACATTTCTACATTAAAAAAATGCTTTCTTTACAGCATCTTTTGACACATATGTATCTCTTAGATTTATTTTCAGAAATTTTGGAAAGCATCCTTTCATGACTTGTTACCTGATGTGGGAGATGGAGTGACCATTGCAGTCCAAGCGTACTGCCATCGAACTAATCTGGCACCATCCTTGAACAGCTATAGTCAGTCAACACATAGTTTGTTGTGGAGAGCAACGTTAGAAACTTACTAGTTCGCATTCATTCATATACACACATGGAACCATGTTTCAGAAACCTCACAGTTTACATTCATTCACACAGAACCATGAAAACGCAAACATGCACACCCTCACATATATGCAAGCCATTTCTTTACAATTCAATAACATCTCAGTCACTCATAGATTTGTAGATGGATACAGTGCAAGTTTCTCAAAATCATTCCCTAACAAATGTGAGACCAAATTAAAAACTACGACTTATTATTTTTTTTCAAAACAATCCATATCATACTAAGGCTAAAAGCTTCAAATTTAAACACTGCCATATGCAAGCTACATTATAGTACTTGCTGGTAAGGATATAGACCAATGGCTTTAGTTCAAGGGTGGTGCCAGAATAGCTTGAATGTGTTCATAGATTTGTACACATTATCACAAATTTTTCTTTCCCTCATAAAAAGTGATTGTTTTCTGTAACGTGTTTCTCTTGAAATAAACATGGTGTAGGATTTGTTTAACCCTTATCATTCGGATTTAAATTTGTGTGAGATAAGTTTGGCAGATTCAAAACAACCTCAAAATACATGCACACTGCTCGACATTGGAAACATATTTTTCACAGTGTAGTTTAGAAATCTGAAAGAAAATGTATGCTGATCATGAAATAATATTGATTGTCCACATGACAAAATTACCTTAAAACCAGAAGACTTTTCACTCGTTTCCAGTTGACACACGATCATTAAGACAATGCACATGCAAGAGTGCTAATCAATGTTTAACTTGTTGCGTGAAAACCTAAATAGAGGACAAAGTTGCATTGTGACGTTTGATTTTTCATGACACAATCCAAAAGTTGCACGCAAAAGAAGACAGAGGACAAGTGTGCGATTTTACATGCACAATCGAGAAGTGGATGAAACACAATGATATAAACCCTCACCGCTGAGAAGAGGAGAGAAAAAAATTATGCTTGCTTAAGTATCAACAAGAGGCATAGATTCTCATGAGCCCCTGCGGCCGCAGGGGCTCATGAGAATCATGCCTCTTGCGGACGTTGGAACGTGACAAAATACCTGAACACAGACACACTGACAGACGAATACTTTAGAGCCAAAATGGCGATTGTCACAAAAATGGATGCAACACTTACACTAAACACGCACATTTATGAAAGACATCTTCGAAAATTTGAATTTCAGGGACTGTGGGGGAGGGCAGACTATTAACCTTCCTGTGCATGCAGCCACAGGTGCTGTAAACATTACTGGTGACTGCATGCATCACAGCTCAAGCCTTTGGATGTATGTAGCGCTTCTTGTCAAGGTGATTCCTGCAGGAATCACCTCGACAAAAGACGCTACTGACAGCCAAACCGTTTTAAAACGCCAGGATGCTTTACTTTACACAGCATGCATTTATAGAAAACACCACTTAAGTATTACCGATGTACAACCATATCCAATGTTTTTCACACGTTTTTTCAATAACATTTCAGTAACATGCATTTTTTTTTTTTTTAAACTCCCACTAAATGCACATAGAAGAAAAATTGTACGTCAAACATTTACAGATGTTTTAACGCAAAATGCATGTGCATAACTTAGAACCAACTAGTATTCTCAAATTTACACCACAGTCCCAAAAAGAATTCAACACAACCATTTGGCCAGCTTCTCGACCCATGAGCAAAAACGTTTTCCTTATTAACTCATTCACCCCAACAGCCATATTTCCCAAATTTTGGAGGAGTCATCTAATGACAATGCACCAGTTGCACGAGATGGATCGACCATGACAATTCAAGGGCAATGCCAGATTAGCTTGGCGCCAAGCTAATCTGGCACTACCCATGAATTATCATGGTCAACCCATCTGCTGTAGTGCGTCAGGGCTGAATGGGTTAATGCATCATCAAACAGAATTCCTGACTGTTTACAAAGCCCAAACCAGAGCAGAGTGTGCAGCAAAACCACAAATTTTATTTTCCCCCATTATGTCAAAACTTGCACCTTTCCGAAGGTGACCCAAATTTAAAAAAAAAAACAAGGAACGTTTGTCATAGACCACCCAAAAATCATTCAATGTGTCCAAATGCCACCTGCAATACTAAACCATTCTTGGCCTAAACAAACACCACTGACAACAGACAACATAAGGTGCTCTTGGAATCTTTTTCTTATATTGTTGGTGGGGACGGGGGGAACACTACATCATGTCACCCACCTCACCAGGGAATGGAGGTTATCCCTGTATTAGATGTCAATAATATAAAACATATGGAGGTTATCCTATATCAGACATAAATAATACAAAACATACGGATATCACACTTTATCTGCAACGTAAGACCCCATGGAGAGACATAATCCCCTGCAACTGCTGGGGATCATAATAATTTATGCCGCTAGGTGGTGTCTTTTACATCTGACGTGTTAACTACACGAGTGCTAATGACGAGGATGCATGCTGCAATGATCACTGTATATTGCCGAGACATCCTCACTGTCAAGGGGCACTATTTACTGTCTTAACCTGATTTAGGAACAACAACCTGATGTAAGGAATAGGTAAGGAGAAATGTCTGTTTGAAGTCAACTGAGGAGGTACTGTGAAGACAACCTAGCTTGACAACTAGACCTTCGTTGACAATTTCCACCAGATGCTGGTTACCTAGCTTTAGCGGACGCCGAGGTGGTGAGTGACCGTGAACTTGAGTGAACATTGCCATGTGTCCAAGGCTGGGGGGAGCTCCAGTCATTAACGGGCTTGTCTGTGGCATAGACTTTTGACGCAGTGCGGTTGTAGACTGGCAGCAATTCGTTGGCTTCATCCGACATCACCTGATGACGGGGACAGAAACTGGTCGATACTCAAATTTACAAATGTAACCCAACCCAACCCAGTTTGTAATGTCAAAGTGACAGGGCTACATGTGCCCCCATTACAGGACAGGGACAATACACAGAAGTTCAGTCTCCTATTAGATGAAAACTGTAACTATTTGCCTATGGATGTCGACTCCAGCCGCTGTGAGATTACTTCCCCTGGACCACTATCTGAGCCAAGGTTTGCTTGCAGTGAGTGCGCTTGGCTATTTTTGCGCTGAATGTGTTGTTACAAGTTACTTGGCAAAGCCAGAACTGAACTCTTCACAAAATTACTTCGTGGCAGAGAATACAGTACAGAAAATTTACTTTATAGGCAAAACGTTCAGCACAGGTGGTTTTAACAGTGCTGGCAAGAGACAAATTCTCATGAGCCCCTGCATCCGCAGGGGCTCATGAGAATCTATGCCTCTTGCAGACGGACCAGGATGGCTGAAGCAAGTTCTGTCTAAACTCAAACGCAGAAATTCAGATTTTGAAAAAGCTGAATCATTCTCCAGGGATGAAGACCCATGCAAATCAGTCTACCAAGGCCACGGCTTAATGTTCCATCCAACTCACCTTCATGTAGATGGAAGCATCTGTGCCATAACCCTCCACTGAACTCAGCACGAGGTCACCTTGGAAGTAGCGTGCGTACAGGCGGGACAGTGGCAGACCGTAGCCATAGCCAGCCAGAGGGGCAGATGCTGTATCCGAGCGTGAGGGCTGGGGGGCTGTGGAGTACATATACTGGAACAACAGGTCCAACTTCGAGCGAGGGATCCCTCCTCCAACGTCCGACAGCTGTGAAAACAGAAAAAGAAACGAAGGGTTAGGGTTGGTATCGAAATTCAGAATCACTGGTGTGTTTTGGCATGCACGAGGCAACATGCTTACTTACGCAACCCTTTCCTGTGGGTGTTTCAGCGTGGATGGTCTCTGGCTTTGACCTACTGTTCAAAGCAAAGTATATCCATGCTCTTTGACTCAATTTCTTTCTGTCATCTTTGTCTGGATTCAGATTCATTGCAATGTAGTACTTTGGTACAGTAGTATTTCAGTAGTCCTCCAATATTTCAGTACATTTGTCTTTCTGATTAACTTTCTTCTTTCTTTTACATCATTTAAGATTCTTTTGTCAGTTTCTGTGCTGGTCCAATACCTGTTCCGGTCACTACCAGCAACCATTTGTTGGTATGCTGCAAGGGTCAGGTCTCACATCACGCACAAACTAGTCTCCTTTTCAAAGTATGCTGGTAAAAAATTACACACTAAAATGCAAGGGTCTGAATTTTAAACACTGCTACAGCAACATCTGATGTGTAAAATGCATCTCCTTTGCACGGTTCGCTCGTAAAAACTGTCACACTAAAATGCAAGGGGTCAGAACACACTACTCTGCAAGAGTTAGACCCAACACCTGCATCATAGCCCATTACATCCTGAGGCTGATTTTGTAAAATGTGCTGACTGTCCTATGAAGGCTACATTACAGATTAGGAGATAGATCAACTGTTTTAGTTCCAAGGGTGGTGCCAGAATAGCTTGGCGCCTCAGGCGCCAAGCTATTTTGGTACCACCCTTGAACTAAAACAGTCAAAATTATTTCAAGCATTGGGTGTATCAGTATGAAAAGGGTTAAGAGTTGACTTTTCTACATTTTGCCATTGGAAGATAACACGCCACTGAAAGGGTCTGAAAACACAGATCCACGCCTGACACGTTGTACTTCTACACTTCACTGGAATACTGGAATACACAGTAACCACTGTCTGCTCCACACTTGACACTCCAAACACATGGCAGAGTCTGCACAGGCACACCTGAAATCTGAGTTTTCTAAATCTTCACTATCTTCTTCAGATGACACTGCTTGGCATCCACACAGCCAGGAAAACCTGTCTCAGGCTGCTGTTTCTCATCTGTGTGGTCTGCGTAGCTGGGGAAAAAACAAAACGCCACTCATTTGCACACTCTAATGTGACGAACAGATAGAGCTGACTTTGGAAGGTGAAAATTTGCATAAGCCACTAACACTGTCAAGCCTGCTCAAGTGGCCACCTTTTATTATTGGGGCAGTCCGTGGCGCAGTGGTTAAGGCGCCTGCCACCAATGCTAAAGGTGCGAGGTTCGAGTCCGGGTTCCGGCGTCGGATTTTTCTCCTCTAGTAAGTGTCACCGTTAATTCGGGCGGACCGTCGGGGGTTCTTTCTCCGGGTACTCCGGCTCTTCCTCCCCCTCCACTTTGGTATCAGTTTCAGCCCACTTAATCAAATTTCAAATACAAACGATTTTGAATTTCCAAAAACTACAGTAGCTCGCTTGAGCTTGCCCTTAGCACCACGTGAATGTTCTGTGTTTATGTACAGTGTGTGAGTGAATGCGCGTGATTCACGTGAGCGTGCTTGTTGGGTTCAGTTCGCGGCGGCGCTTTGAGCCGATTTTCAATTGGGATAAAGCGCCTATTTAATGCGCTTATTATTATTATTATATACAGTGGAATCCGCTTAACATGAATTTCTGGGGACATGGAAAATCACTTCGTGTTAAACGTATTTCGTGTTAACCAATATGGCCTCAAAATTGATCACGGCCCTCTCGGCAAGGAAAACGTGTGTAAGAGATGCGTGCATGAATGAGTACGAGGTTATAAGTGCATATTATTGTACTAAATATGCTTACCTTACCTTTAGCTCGCTAGGAAAACACAAGGAGACGTGTACAGCTCACGTATTTAATGTAAAATCCATAGTAAAATAAAAGCAACACGGGCTGAAGTACAATCTCGCATCGGTAAAAGCAACACGATCAAAGTAATTTAAAAGAACGCCATGATCGAAGTCTGTCTTGCGTTATTGACAGCCCGTGTAGAGAGACAATCGTGGATCTCATTAATCTTGTTTTTTCACTTCAAGCGTAATCGACTTCTCTTTTACCTAGGGGGTAGCCACGATCGGTGGTTAACTGAAGTGAGGGACTGTTGGGTTGTGTTGGTACACGAATGATGCATGAATACAGTTCAGAAACTCTAGCCAATGAGAAGATGGATTACAACAACTGAAGGCTATTCAGCCAATCACAGGCTCGAGTTCGTTCTGATCTGTGTCATGTTTACTACAGCACGAGAGTGACACGTGCAGTGCCCCTTTTATGAATTGGTTTTCGGTGTTTGAGACTGGAATCTGTGTTCGTGTTAAACAGGTGAATAATAGTGAAATTGCTCTGGTTGGGAACCGAAAACAGCTTCGTGTTAAGCAAAATTTCATGTTAAGCATTTCGTGTTATCAGTGAAATTTTAATACAGAATAAGAAGGCCGTCGGCCGGGAATGCAAAAACGGTTCGTGTTAACCGGAAATTCGTGTTAAGCGAGTTCGTGTTAACTGGACTCCACTGTATGCTCATGTGTCCATAGCAGCCACCCAAAACGTTTACCTCCTTTTCACTATTTACAATATAAAGACCCTTTACAGAACTGTCGCTTGTTTATAGCGGCCACAGCTGTCCTTGTCCTCAGGTGACCGTTACATGCAGGTTACAAAAATAAAAAATCAATCTGCACGATAGATTCTCATCAGCCCCTGCAGAGAGCAAGTGGCATAAATTCTCATGAGCCCCTGCAACTGCAGCGGCTCATGAGAATCTACGCCTCTTGCAGATGGTACTGTCAGATGAAGAAAACAATGTGAGAAGAAAAAGTGTGCTTGCAACAGAAAACAATACTTTCTACTTCCACACAAAAACAAAACACACGACATAAAAAAGGACAGCAGTATAATGAAATTGCTGGTTACCTTAATTGTGATGTCTTCCTCTCCCTTACAGATGAGAACATCTAGCCGGGGCAACTCGGTAGCAGTGGGGTAGTGCTCTACAACAGCTCGCATGGAATTCTAAAAAAAAGGAAAGATAAGAAAAGATGTCGAGACAAATGTGAAATTGTGAACAATACCGGTGCTCAAAATCACGCTTAATTGTGCAGTTGACTTCGCTCATAACATTGGAAATAACAAAAACAGTCAAACCGGCCAAGGTGACCAACTGTGTAACGCAGCCACCTGTAAAACGTATTGTTTTTCTGTTGCAAGCATTTACGGTCTTCTTTTTGCTACTTAGGTGACCCTGTGTAAGGAAATCACCTAAGGTGACCCCTTGGGTGATCCCGTTAACTAATTCTGCCCGACACACTACAGCAAGACTGGCTGGACCATGACCTATAGGCGCCAAGCTATTCTGCCACCACCCTTGAACTATCATGGTTGATTTGTCTCAGGAATTGTAATGCAGTCCTTGGAGGATAACCCCAAAATGTGGGTATTTCGTATCTCGGGCACAATGAGTTAAACAGGTTTGACTGTACACAACAACCCTTTTCAGGTCCTGATCACATTTTCTTGAACCCTTTGGCTGTCAGCAGCACCTTGTTGTGATGATTCCTGCAGGATGATTCCTGCAGGAATCACCTAGACCAAAATCATTACAGTACCCGAAGGTTAACATAAATTACTCCGACGAAAACTCTAGATAAAAGTCAAACATAATTTCAATTTCCTGCCGTTTTCACTGTATACACACAAACAGTTTCTACACAGAGATCAGTGAGTGAACACGTGTCATAAAGTTTTGAACTTTCACTGACAATATACAAATGAAGTTGCCGAGACAGAATTCTAAGAAAACAAACATTAAAAAAAAGCAAACCAATGGCACAAAAATAGCTTTTATTAACCTTTTTGTGCATGCAGTCATACTGTGTACCGATGGCTGCATGAACAAGGAGGTTAACCCTATGTGTGTTAGTATTGTTTTAGTCGCGATGATTCCTTAAAAAATCATCGCGACTAAAACCGCTATCAACACGCATGTCATTTTTCTTTGGTCTCTCACCTTGAAAAGTTCAAACAGCATGTGATACAAGTGGGATGGAACGTAGACGATCTGAACATCTGAGTTACTCGAGTCACCAGCTGAAAAAAACAACAAACAAGAATGATTTTGCCCCAAGTCAAAAACAGATTTTGGTGCCCCAACACATGAACAGACTTCAGATATTGGAAAAAAATTCATTTTTCTTTAAAAGGTATTTTTTCGAAAAATACTTACCGATGACATGACTGAATGGAAGTGTCTACTACTTACTCATTCTAGCCTAAGAGCCAGTTGTGTTAAGACACAACCCGGGAGGCACTCGGGGAACCCCGAGGGGACCAAGAGTTGTCTCCCTATACCCACCACCCGGAAGCCGGGTACCCATAATCCCTCAGTCAGGATACTTGGCGCACGAGCGGCAAGCGGGGCAGGTGGGAGGGTCGTTTGAGTCATGTCATCGGTAAGTATTTTTCGAAAAAATACCTTTTAAAGAAAAATGAATTTGTTTCTTCAAAAACATTACCGATGACATGACTGAATGGAAGAATTGCGAACAGGAGGTGGGTGCCGCGCTCCAGCACACTTTAGGGCCCAAGGGCCGTCCTCCCTAACGCAAACTCCCGACGACCCTAGGTAGGTGAATACCTACGGCGCTGAGGCGCCAGGAGGGAGTTGTGCCCCCCGCAAAAAGGCCTCCACCAGAGCGAGGAGTCTCTCTGGCCTGGCAGAGCTCTGCAATCGAGGCGGGCGAAGTCATCCTGCCCGCCAGCCTCCAGTAGCCACGAAGTGCAAGACAGTACAGTCCCTGACGAATGTGACGTTCGTGGCCCTGCAAGTGCCTTGATAACGTACCTGTAGCCTCTAACCTCCCTGAGGGAGGGGTCCTGTAATTCAGAACGTATGACTGAGCTTAACCAGGAAGAACGTCCGACATGTAGCGTCAGTGCTGCCGGAACCGGCAAAGAGGCGAGCGCGTCCGAAGCGAACGGCTATGTCGTAGGCACCCGTGAGGCTTGTACAGGGATTTGCTACGTGGTCTCCTGGTGGAATAGCGCCCCGTAAGCGGGCGCAAGGTGAACCTGTGGACCAAGGCGTGGCGGTCCAGGTAAGGTATGGTCCGAGAGGAGCTGTACGTAATTGTTCCCTCGAACTGTAGGCAGACAGGGTGAGGCGTAGCTCCTGAAGCTCGTTAACCAATCCACCACGGCAACATCCCTCAGGCGCCGTATGGCTGCAAGGGCAAGACGTAGCATTCGATGACTCCTCCCGAGGGGAGTCGACAGGAGGCTCCGGACGAGCGCGTGTAAGTCTCTCCGACCCGGGCTCTGAGGAGAGGCGGGTTTCTGTCGGCAAGTGGACCCCCAGCAGGATCCCGGCGGCTTACTTGGAGACGAGTGGGTACCGAGATTGTACGTGGGACGTCGCCAAGTGCGACTCTCTGAACTGGGCTCTGTGAGGCGAGTTCTCTGCTTCTCAAAAGCTGTGTCCGGGCTCGCTCCGTCCGGGTAGCGGCCTCGGTCAAGGCCCCATCCTGTGCCCCAGTCCACTGAAAACGTAGGATCATCCTGGTCTCATGCGCCGATCCTCCGAAGGTGTCCTGGTGTATTCCGTGTGTAGCCACTGGTCCCACCGGGGAAGACTGGCCCAGATCTACCGTCGGTCCAGGTAGCGTCACGCACGGAGGGAGATGAAGTTCTTTCCCCAAGCACCAGGGTAGGGGGTATGCACTGGTCGGAGGATCGCCAGCTGCCCTGATCCTGGAAGAACACCTCCGCTGTCGCGTAGCCGAAGAGGAGAAGCTCCTGTGGCCTATCCTTCCCCCCACGAGCAGAAGAAGCAGGCCTAGTAGTCCGCGACAGATCCAAGCTAAGCACGCTCTTGTCCGCGAAGTCCGAAGGTTTGGACCTCGAGAAGAATCACGGAAGTAGGAAGCGTAGCTTCAGCAGCCGGGCTTAGAGACGACTAAGGTGAGTAGATTCGACTCCGTGTAGTGGCTAGGCCTCCACCCCGAGCACAGCCAAGCGGTACCATCTGTCCGAAGTACAGCACCCCCCGGGTGCCAAACGAGAGTTGTCGAGATGGTTAGACGTCAGGGAGAAGGGGCTGCGCCTTGGTTCCCCAGTGTCCACGATGGATGAGAACCCCCGGTGAGTCAAGGGGCGATGCCGGGCAACTTCCGCAGCAGGGCGGCGGCGATGAGCTTGGATGTCCCGTCCAGCGCCGGCCGAGTGTCCATCCGCGCAGAAGAACAGGTCTGATGGAACTGCAGCACTGGAAGCCGAAGAAGAGGAAGAGGAGAAACGGCTGAGACGTCCGAGCAACCAGTCCGAGGGGTCGTCAGCCGTCAAACTCAGGGTGTCAAAGTCCCGCTGTCTGGAACCGGCGACCGAGGAGGGCTCCGAGGGAGGGAATCCCGCTGACGGCGAACCGCAGGTCGAAGACTCCCTCCGAAGGGGAGAGCGAAGACGGCGCGACGCGGCGAGGTTCTCCCGTTTGCCGAAGGCGGGTTCCGACGAGGAGAACGGCTGCGACGAGGAGGAACGGAACGGAGAGGACGAGGGAAGGGGAAGTGGCCGGACGATGGGAAGAGGAACGGGACGAACGGGAGTCCGAACGAGATGAGGAACGCGAAGAAGGCGAAACCAGTCGAGGGAGTCCTGATCCGTCGAACGATGAGTGGAGAAGGTCCTCCTACGATCTTGCGAAGCAGAGCGATAACGGTGAGTAGAATCCCAGCGCCTACGATCCTCGCGAACAGGGGGATCCGGACGAGTGCATGTAAGTCTCTGTGAACCAGGCTCTTGGGAGAGGCGGGTTGCTTGCCGGCAAGGGGATCCCTGCGGCCAGAGATGAGTGGGGAACGAACCAGGCTCTTGGGAGAGGCGGGTTTCTGTGCACTAATCCGTTGAATACTCAAGTGGCGTCTTCTGTGTCGGATCAAGTTGGTTTCGCGCGTCCGGTACCGGGGGCACAGCGGAAGGCGTCTTGGGCAACTCCAAGCACCCGAGCGGGAAGGTCCTCTTATGATCTTGCGAGGGAGAGCGATAACGTCGAGTAGAATCCCTGTGTCTACGCTCTTCACAACCAGGAGGTTCCGGACGAGTGCGTGAATGTCTCTGTGAACCAGGCTCTTGAGAGAGGCGGGTTTCTTGCCGGCCAGGGGACCCCCAGCGGGATCCCGGCGGCTTCTTCAGAGACGAGTGGGGAACGACGGTGGAGGAGGGACGCCACGAGCGTCCCACCAAACCAGGCTCTTGGGAGAGGCGGGTTCTTTCCACCAGCTGTATCCGGGCGCGCTCTCTAACGGAGGCGGTCTTGACGGTCGAACTCCCACACTGCACTAATCCCTCGATTACTCAGTGGCGTTTTCTGTGTCGGATCCAGCTGGTCTCGCACGTCCGGTGCCGGGGGCACAGCGGAAGGCGTCTCGGCAATCTTCAAGTACCCGAGAGGGTAGGAGTCTCCCTCCTCTAAAGTTCCAGAGATTAGACCATCGCAGCTCCGGCCAGGTAGCACAGACGTTACAAGAGTGGACGGAAGCACACCCAGCGCACAGGAGACAGACTGTACGGTTACCCGACGGCCACTGGAAGCCTCCGCATAGCTTGCATGTCCTCAGCAGTCCGATAGTGGTCCCTACTCTGGCGCCGCGCAGAGCGAGCGGGACGAGAGGTGGCCCGGAACTGTGTTGATAGTAGTCTCCGCTCCCTTGGAGACGAGCATTCTTACTAGAGTCCCTGGACGTGCACGTGAATGTCTCTGAGCCGGGCTCCGAGGGAGGCGGGCTTTCTTGCCGGTAAGGGGAACCCCCAGCGGGATCCCGCGGGCTTCTTGGAGACAAGTGGGGCAGAAAGTGGACATGGCTTCTTGGAAGTCTTAGTCCGGGCGCGCTCCCTCCTGGAAGCGGCCTCATCGATCCAGGCCCACTTCGTGCACTAGTCCACTGAATCCGGTGTGGGGAATCCCACAGGGACGTCCTGGTCTCAAGAGACCGGTGCCAAGGATACGTTGGAAGGCGTATCCACATCCTGCGCATAGGAGACCCGACCCAGTGGTTGTCCGACGGCCACCGGAACATCTGCCTTGCGTGAAGGACATCGGCATGCCCCTCTTCATCGGGGCGGAACGGGATCCTTCAAGCACCAACAGCATAGGTCGCTCCCGCCTGCAGAGGCTTCAATGCTGCCATCCGCGCTGCTGAGGCCAGGTGACGCAATCATCCCAATGTGGTAGGAGGCACCTCCCGTGTCGGAAGACAGGCCTAGTCCCAATGGGCGCTGCCTGGACATGAAGAACACACCTACCAGTAGCAGCCGGGCTGGGGCTTACAGCCGAGAAGCTGCTTGTCCTCTCAAGGTGGTAGTGTACTGCAACGTCCTAAGACGTCGGACGTGTGCGTAATTGTCTTTCCGAGCGGGCCTTGCCAGAGGCTGTTCCCGTGCGCTCCCCCTGGCAGCGGCCTCCACGATCCATGCTCGCGCACTAGTCGCGACATCCGGTGTGGCTTCTCTCCCAGGGCAGTCCGTTATCGTGCGGAAACCCGCAGTGTCTGGAAGGCACCTAAACCGGTGCCGATCGCTTGCAAAGCAAGCATGGTCGGCGGGGCATCCGGTGCAGTGGCGAAAGACCCCTGGGGGCTGAACTAGCCACTGTCATCTGTGTGAATGGGTAGCGCATCCCTGCAACAGATAACACCCGAAGGCCTGCGGGCGAGTCCTGTGGGACTAAGCCACGAAAGGTAGCCTTCGTAACAACAAAACACACAAGCACCAAGCGGGGTAACAGACTGTCAAGCCTGCACGCCAGCAGTGCAGCAAGAAGGTAGACTCACTGCCCTCAAGCACTAAGGTGAGCAACCAACATATGTAGCAAAAGTCAAACATGTCATGACAGAAGCGAGGTACCAAACTCAGACCTGTTTACCCCCTGGGTGTAGTCAGTGTACTTTCAACTGACTAATTGTGTACTTTGGACCTCACATGTGTAATTATTCCCAAGCCAGTGAGCTGTCAGTTTCTCCAAAAAGTGTATTCTTGGGTAAACAGATCTGCAAACTGCATGCCGACAACTAGCCGTGCAGTAAGCAAGCAGGCCCACTGCCGCCAAGCGCTAAGGCGAGGGAACAACATATGTACACAAAAGACGAATACGTCATGACGGAAGCGAGGTACCAAACTGCACGTCTGCAATCTAGCAGTGCAGTAACGAGGTAGATTCACCGCCGTCAAGTGCTAAGGTGAGCAACAACATATGTACCAACCCCTGTGACAAAAGGAGTCAGGCCCCCAAACATTATTACTAAGGGTGACCGTGTGTGGAAAAAAAAACCAACACCGGCCGCATGCTGTACAACTCAATACGCAATGACAATCAAGACAAGAAAAACATCTGGGGCAGAAAATCACCACTTTATGTGGACATGCCACGAGGGGCCCGCCCAGCCAAGGAGCGTAAACCCCCCAGCTGCCCGCCGGAACGTATATCCACTGTCTAAGGTACGTGAGTACTTGTCTACCGCGTATGCCTGCGTATGCGAGTGTGCGCTTAAATCCATCACCCGTGAGCGAAAACAGAACAGGCGCTGGTCCCGAACAAACCACGCGATGACAAGGCGTGACTCAAGCTGTGCCACTCAGCTAATCAGGCCATGGAGTAAAAGAATTCTCCACACCCAAGGTACAAAAGCGTAGGAAACTTCTCTACGATTCACCGAAGGTGAGTGGGGGCGCAATTACAGTGAGAAGAAGACGAAAAACTTCGTACCTGCACAACCAGTGCCCAGCCCGGGAACCAGCCGAGGGTCAATCCCGCTACCTTACCTTTCCGCCGAAGGGGAACGGGGGGAGACGTCCAAAAACCCGCCTGGCACGACCGGCGAAGATCACCGGACAGCTCACCAGAGGCCGAAGCGCAGGCGCCAAGCAGTGGGGACGAGAAAACCACGCAGCAGCACAGGCAGGGCCGACGAAACGATCCTATCTCCCGCTCTTCATACCAACAGCAAGTCCGAACCCGAGAACGGTCGAAAACCAAAGTCCGTAGGCTAGAGCCGAGCGCAAGACGACCGAATCGTGCGCCTAAGTAGACTAGACTGAGGGATTATGGGTACCCGGCTTCCGGGTGGTGGGTATAGGGAGACAACTCTTGGTCCCCTCGGGGTTCCCCGAGTGCCTCCCGGGTTGTGTCTTAACACAACTGGCTCTTAGGCTAGAATGAGTAAGTAGTAGACACTTCCATTCAGTCATGTCATCGGTAATGTTTTTGAAGAAACAAACAACCCCCCAAAAATGTTGTGTACCCCAAGATCAAATGGCCCATAACAAAGTACAAAATCCACAAATGTGCTCAAAAAAGGCAAAACTTACTATGAAGATTCTCGATATTCAGTTCAGGGGCTATGAGGTAGTATTGTTCACACAAAAACCTGGCATTCTCATAGGCATCTGCAAACAAACAGAAATAAACCATCAATCAAACACGTGGACTAGATGCCTGGTAAGTGACTAACTAGTGGGTGTCGGTAACAGTTTTAGTCACGATGATTCCTGCAGGAAGCATCGTGACTAAAACTGTTACCGACACCCAAAGGGTTAACTTCTTTGTGCATGCAGCCACTGGTCCCATTTACAGTACTGGCTGCTGCATACACAAGGAGGTTCAAAGAGTACCAGTCGAGTTGCTGCATGCACAACAGGATTAATGAAGCAAACTCAATTCCTGCAATATTTTAAACCTTTGACAAGCAGATTTTTTTCTGGCCACAGTACTAATAAACAAAAATTTTTTAACTAAAAACAATAAAAAATGCTGACAACCAAATGGTTAATCACCCAAAATTTACATGACTTCACCATATATTCCAAAACAGTCAAGCATTCTAGTTTTTAACCACCTAGGAAAAAACAGTTAAACACTGCATTGTAATTTCAAATTCATTTTATTTTTATGAGTACTTAAGTTTATTTTTGTTTGTAATTATCATCTCAATTTACTGTAATTATGCATTCAAGATTGCCCATGATTACAATAAATGCACACACAAAACAGCATGACTCATCTGATAACAAATTAGTGTAACTAATTAGAACGAATGATGTGCATTAATAGACCTTTAGCCAGCCCATTTTATTTCAAGATGCATAGATTCTCATGAGCCCCTGCAGGTGCAGGGGCTCATGGGAATCTATGCATCTTGCTGACCAGACCTTGCTGACCAAAGCCTGCCTCACATACTCAAATTCAGCACTTCTACATTTCTTCAGCAAGTCCATTTCATCTGTAAGAGACATAGATCCTCATAAGCCCCTGCAGTTGCAGGGGCTCATGAGAATCTATGCCTCTTGCCAGCCAGTCTGCCTTAAATCTTTCTGCACTTAGCAGGGTCCACAATTCCGACAAAGTGTGCAATTGAAATTTACATATTAACTCCCAATGTTCCAAATTGAAAAAAATTAAATCACAGGTCTTTAAATTCCATCCATATATAAATATCAATAACGGATTTCTATCAATCATTATCAGGGGTGATAAACCTGAATAGAAATTCAGGTAGCCATCTAAAGATTCAAAAGTTTGTAACATATCCAGTCACCTGTCAAATAAATAAGTTCTTTTGCGGTCTAAATACAGAGATCGTTAGCCTGGCTACCATTAAACTCATTCGCGGCCAGCTGCATCAGGATGCGTGGCATAAAGTCTGTTCTTAATTGGACGAATATTTGATCGGCTAACCTAGATCGGAGAAGATCATCGATCTTTTGGTTTGTTTCTTAATTGAGGTTGCATGAACCTAGGCGAACTTGAGCAAACTAGGTTCGCCATGGTTCTCTTTCTTAATTGAAGTGCTTGGTTTGACGTAAGTGTTACGTGGTGGAGTTGTAGTCGTAGTATGATAAACACACCAGACGCACACACGTAGAGTTCTTTTTAAATAAACCTCATTGAGCTGCAATCCGTCACACGTGGCTTAAGGATGTAGACAATACTGGAGTAACAGTTCCAACAATATTTAATTCAGCGATGCGATATCCACACAGTAATGCACTTTCAAACGCACAAACTACTGATACAAAGTCTCTTCTGCAATGTCCACACTGCGACACAAAGTTTCTCATACACAGCGTCTCTTCCAATAAACTACGTGTCTCTACAACTGACAAAGCAAGACAATGTACGAACGGGCTTTCCCAGCGCCCTCCTTATAAATACTACCAAATTGTAGAAACGTCTACGGAAATCATACAACGCAACCAATCAGAACGAAACACGCAGCCGAAGCTCATTAATATAAACTCTCCAGAAAAACTATAACAGGCTACCAAAACTCGGCTGCTTACTTCAGTTCTAAATTCTAGCGTATAATTAAGTCACATAAAAGTATGGTATCCCTATCACCTGGTAGCTCTAGAAAGTACGAGAACATTCCCAAAACAAAATAAAGGCTGCTCAATCCACGCGCACAGGAAAACAAAAAGTAGCGAAAAATGTAGCGAAGTGTAGCCAATTACCCGACGTGACACGTACAAGGCCACTAGACAGTGCGACCCCTCCAGAACGCACCGGACTAAACACAACAAAACGAAATCGGCTCTACTCATGAACAAAAAGAAAATCTTACTAAAAAGGCACGTGAATCGTAACCGTGATAGCTCAAATAAACATTGGATCGTTACCTACGATCAACACACGCATGCTCTCACAGGATAACACAACCACAATCGTAACAGTAAGTAGGTTTGCGAAGGTGTTCAAAATGGCTGCCGCAATGCCGCTTCGCGATATGGAAGATTTTTGTTTTTGTACTCCTTGCAGTAGGGTTCCCACAAACAGTATTGCGCCTCCCACAAATCAATAAAATAGGTCTTGTTCTTCACACGAAAGTGAAATATCGCCGTCCGCAATGGTTGTTGGATCGGTGACTATCTTCTTATCTCCAACACAGAAGAGGGTAAAAGTTTTGACCAATCAGAAAAAAATGATCTCCTTGGATTGCTCAACATGATTGTCATGCGATCTTTTTCCGACAGCGAACTATGGTTTGCCGAGGTTCGCAAACTACTTCAAACTAGCTCACCGTATCTTTTGATCGTCCAATTAAGAACCAACCTGGTTCGCCCGAGATCGCGAACTCTAGATCGTCAGAGATGGCGAACAAATTTTCGTCTAATTAAGAACTGTTTTAAGCCGTGCATCCGGATGCGGCTGGCCGCGAATGAGTTAATGGCGCTTGTTTCAAGTTGCCTCAAGCTGTTTAGAGTCACTATGACAGAATATTTTCTGCTGTTGCATAATGCAATGTTTGTTTTTACCATGCTGCGAAATACACAAGCTGAAGGTGCTGCTTCCTTTTCTTCGCGTTGTAGGAAAGAACAACATCACAAGTCATTTTACTTTTTTTTAAAAACACTCCTCGATTTTCTTTTCATAATTTCTTTGTGTGCTGATACGCAATATTTACGCTTTCAACTAGGAGGATTTATCATACAAACTGAATGTGCTCTTTTTTTTTTTTAACAGACATACCTTCTACGACATGTTTGACATTGCAGTGTGGGTCGATGCAACCAATATGCCGGGGATGACTGGCAATCTGATCACCAAAGAGAAGAGCTGAAAACAAAGCACCAGAAAGATTAGTCAAACATTTCAAATGTCATGGCAGGGTACACTTATTCTTCATTTACTGCTTGCTGGAACGCATCATGTTTTTGCAACACCTCTTGTTATTGCTATGTGTATGTATTCATATGCCCCTGCAGACGTTAACAGTTTTTGTCTGTCAAGCCACTGTCAGCCAACAACCTACATGGGTCACACTGACAGTGCGAAAAATGACTGAAAAAGGTGCATGTATTCACTATGCCCCATGATCCAGCAAGAGACATAAATTCTCATGAGCCCCTGCGGATGCAGGGGCTCATGAGAATTTATGCCTCTTGCAACAGTCAAAAAGCTGCAGTCTCTGAGACCATGGAACTATCACTGCTCTCGCAAGACAGCTAGCGTTGTGATATGAATCGGATACATTGGAACAGAGCGAACAGAGAGTTCCTCTGTGTACAGGAGTCAGAAGAAACGTCTACTCACTGTGTTGGTTGATGAGCATGCGTATACTGATGCGACTCATGTAGAAGCGATCCAGGAAGTACTGAATTCTGTTCTCTGTGTTGTGATCGATACCATGTGCCTCCTTCAGCTCCAAAATACCCTGTCAAGGAACAATCTAAATAGTAACCCTTTCACTGATCATCTATTGCAGAAGAATAATATAAATTATCATCATTATAATTTATCAAATTTTGGATCCAACCAGCCCTCGTGAGATGGGCTAGTTTCACAGGAGTTTACAATAGTTCAGAAATCAGAACTAGGTGAAAATTGCACACGTTTAAACTAAAACAAGTCCGAACAAACATGCAATACATCATATTCGTCTGCGCTTTGAATCCACAGTTTTTGTCAAAAAACATGCAATTTTCACTTTCACACAACATCTACTGGTCAGATTAGCTTTTCTAGTTGACTGACTAATTGCTATTACATGTATAAGCAACATGTCATTTTCTTCTCAGCACAGGTAAATCTACTGATGGTCAAAGTTTACTTCATTATTTTTTAATCATCATCAGAAATACTTGAGAGACAGAAAAAGAAAACGCTGTGATGTGAACTTGAATCATTACAAATACATTTAAACAGTTCACTTAAAACGTGTGTTGTTTAGACATTTCTAGTCATATTTACATAAGCCTAGCTTGCTAGCTTATAACAAATTAACTGATGAAGCCAAAATTGACAATTTTGGGAGGTGTACCTTAAAGACGCTGTTCCTTAAAGAGGCGATGGTAGTACATGTACCCCCCCCCCCCCTTCCCCCACAACAATATTCCCCCCCAAGGTAAATGAAACACAACATTAACAGGCATCAAACAATAAAAAGCCTGTTACACACCTGTGCCATGGTCTCAACAACATTGGAATGTCTGTTTCTAATGTGTACCAGTGTATCTGTGAATCTGAAACACAAAGTGACAGGTCCGACGATGAGAAATTGAAAATTGAGCACAAAATGCAAACTTCTTTCTTTTATAATCCATCATCCAGAACCCGCTGCATGCAAGAGACATATATTTACATGAGCCCCTGCGGTTGCAGGGGCTTATGAGAATCTAGGACTCTTGCTTGAATTTTTCTATCCCTGAAGCAGAGAATGTTTTGAGAGTTCAGCATACAGCTATTTCAACCTCCCTCATCCAGTGCCTGCCATCTGCAAGAGACATATATTCACATGAATCTCTGCAGCTGCTGGGGCGCATGTGAATCTATTTCTGTTGCTTGGTTTCTTGAATGCCTCAAGTTGAGGGCATTTGACGGTCTGGTGTTAAGCTATTTCGACGTTACTTAAACCACTGCAAGTGAACCACGTGAGGCTAGGCATAAGGGTGGTGATTAGTAAAAATTAACAAAAATCTCTCATGAATGCATTATCAAAATTTGAACATGCAGACCTGTATGCCAAAATAAGTTTCTACTTACTCGTTGAGGACTTTGTCACAAGGCTTCGTTTTGGCTTCAAACTGAATCAGCTCCCGAAAACTCTGTTCATACCTGTCAGGAAAAAAAAACAAGATCAAAATTAACAGAAAGGAAGACAGATGGCTCAATACGAAGACTCACTTTTGCTAAATATTGCGCATGCGTAAAATGGCATCAATTTTATCATAACCTCTTGTATGATAGATCTATTTATTTTCATGCCACCTAAACCCTGTGAAAATGTCAAAAAAACACCAACTGCAAGTGGCAAAGAACCTCAAAAGACCCCGCAAATGCTGGGGCTCATGTTCTTTGCCTCTTGCTTTACATTAGGATTTAAAATTGTCCGTCATGGGGACGGACAGCATGACAACAAAAATCCATTTCAGACATTTTACAGTCCATCGTGTACTTGAAACATGGCAGGGATAAGACTTGTTGCTCAAGATTTGTCCATCACAATTTAACTTGGGTTGGCACTAGTGATGTGCGTCCATCGCGGGCGATGAGGACCACTGAAATCCCTAGCCATGTTGTGTCTAATAATGATGTGTCCGGAAATGGCTGGTGAGGCCAATCCGGGCACGGAGGTGCCTCCCACAGGTGGGACACACGTGAGAAGGTACTTGCTGCTCGTCCTTTTCTCTGGAGGCGCTTTCTCTCTGCTTCGGTTGTGCGTCAATCCTCAGCGCTTATGGATCCCCTGTTGATAAGGCTGCGCCATGAGGTGTGATCCAGGGCTGATTTCTCCATGGAGTTGGTAGCTATCTCAAGGGCTTTCAGGGAAACCTCTTGAGAGCATCAAAAAATCTCTTGTGGTCGTGATTTTCCGCGTAACTCTGGAGCTCATCTGCCTTCTGACTGAGCCACGAGTCCTGCAGCTTCCTAAGCTTGGCTTGAACCGTTCTGCGGGTGCTCATGAAGGCTGCCTTTTTGTAGACGGAGGAAGGATCATTCTGGTGGGCTCTGTGTAGCCTGTGCTTTTCGTGGAGGAGAAATTTCCTCATCGTTGTCGTCGAACCAGTCATGACTTTTCCTTGAAGTGGTCCCGAGAACCTCAGAAGACACAGCATGGATGGTGTCTCTGAATGTGGCCCAGTCGTCTTCGGCATTGCCGCTGAGGTGGATGTTCGCAAGCTTGGATTCGAGAACTTCAGCAAGACGATCTGCGGTAGAGCTAGTCTTCAGCTTGCCCACATCAAGTCTTTTTGTTATTTTCTGAGCTTGTGGTCGTCGTTTGAACTGTACGCAGATGCTGAGCTTGCTCACAATCAGTTGGTGGTCCGTCCAGCAGTCAGCACCACACATGGCCTTGGTCACTCCGACGTCACGCCTGTATCATCTTCTAGTGATGACGTAGTCGATAAGATGCCAGTGCTTTGAGCGGGGATGCATCCACAACGTCTTGTTACCGTTTGGTATTCGGAAGACTGTTAGTGATGAGAAGGTCATGCGTGGCACAGGTTTTCAGCAAGAGCAGACCATTGCTGTTGTACTTGCCCACTCCATGATGACCGATGACACCGTCCCAGGCTTCGTAATCCCTTCCAACTCGGGCATTGAAGTCTCCAAGTACAAGTAGCTTGTCTGGCTTTGGTACAGCTGAGATCAGATAGTCAAGTTCGTCATAGAACTTATCTTTGGCTTCCTCTGAGTTGGTCATGGTGGGGGCATAGACACTGATCAGCGCATGGTGATGCTGCGCTTGCCTCTCTTGCCTTGCAGAGTCATCAGACAGTCGTTGAGGCCCCTGGGGAGACTAGAGAGCTTGCGGACCAAGTGGTTCTTGATGGCAAAGCCCACTCCAGCATCGCGACGATGATCGGCACTGCATCCGCTCCAGAAGAATGTATAGCCGCCACCCGCTTCTGTAACTCGACTTGATTGGCTAGGCACGTCTCGGAGAGGGCTGCAATGTCAATCTTGTTGCGCTCCAGTTCTCTTGCCACCAGGGCAGTTCTTCTTTCAGGTCTGTCGGCCGTGGCGATGCCCAGGAGAGTTCGCACGTTCCAAGATCCAATACTGAGCGGTGTCACATTTTGTTTACAGTTTTTCTAGTTTCGACATTAGAGGGATCCTCGCCAGCTGCGGTATGCTGGCCCGGGTGATGTGAAGCAGGCAATGTTTAGGGCACCTTTTCTAGCCACTTCCTTATGCTCTGGAGGAGAGCAGTGTGGTCCTAAACAGGGCTGTTCTGTCGCTCAGGTGGCTGCCGAATTCCGCTGCTGCTTCAGTCCCAACGGAAAGCGACCCTATGGCCTGAGCCGCCTGTGTGTAGGTCCGCAGCTACAGCTAGTACATCCACACCTGCTGCTTCGCTGCTCGACCGTCGCCACAGGGCTTGAGGTGCGGGTGGAGGGAGGGATGTCGGGACTTGCGCGAGATTTGGATTTAAGTGAGGGAGAGTTGCGCAGATCGTCAGCCTCACTCTCTTGTCCAGGCCTATCTGGGTCCAGTGGCAAGACGTAGTCAAGATGATAACTGGAGATAGGTAAGGATGCAGTGGATGGCCAACAGTGTCCCTTGTGTCTCACTGTGCCCTTATAGCGCTCCACAGCGCGTAACTAGGTCCGCCTTTCTGCCTGTTGAACCATTTGGTGGTTTCTTCCACACAGGCCGCCAGGTTCGATCTTCACATGCTTGGGTAGACAAATCCCAACTCACCATGTCGCACTAGTACTATTGGTCTAAATGGCTTCTGGGGTGCAAAAACATTTGATCCCTCCTGTGAACTGATTAATGATGGGTACACACAGACATAAAAACAGGATACACTGTACCATGTCTTTACAGAGATACACACAGACATAAAAACAGGATACACTGTACCTTGTCTTTACAGAGGTACACACAGACATCAAAACTGAATACTAGCAGGAATACACTGTATTTACAAACTAAATTTAGGTCATGCTTGTAGCTTTCACAGGAAGCAAATTTTACAAAATCAGCTTCAGGATGTAATGGGTTAGTTGTCCCGTTTAACCACAAGGCCGCATTTTGGAGGCGTCACTTAACGACTATACATTTACTAGTTGCAGGAGATGGATCGACCATGATAATTCATGGGCGCTAAGCTGATCTGTTTCAATACTGACCAGTTCATGACTAGAGAGACGGAGGGCATGTGAAGAAGGTTATCAGGCAAGAGGCTGATCTCTTTCATGATGTTTGCCAGACGAACTGGCAGCTCCTTACGTAGAAACATGAAGGATGCATCTTGGGACCCTGACTTGGAACCTGGTGACAAACATAATAAGATTTGCAAGATGAATACCTGTCATGTGCGACTCTCTGTACCGTCTGTAGATCTACCAGATAGACCCACTCAGGAAGAATGCCACAGGTACACCTATTTTAACCCATATCATACTGAGGCTAAGCACCATATGTATACACTGCCATATATGCAAGCTACATTATAGTACTTACAGATAAAGATATGGACCAATGGTTTTAGTTCAAGCTATTCTGGCACTACCCTTGAACTATTTTAGTCAAACTTATTTCACACAGTGGTGTATTCCAAATGATAAGGGTTAATAAGATCTATGCTTTCCATGTGGGGTGTACAACAGGCTATACCTCTATTCACATGAACAAACGCTAAGCATCTCATTTGAAATGAAGCATACATGTGCCATACTGCCTAAGCGGGTATCTCTGATGGACTCAGGGAAATGGTACAGGCACCTAAAGATGTCAATTTTACTTTTTGAAACCCAACGCCACATCGCTAAGCAAAATATGGCAGTACTCTTGAAGTACCATAGGCAATCCGTCTCATGCTGCCAAGTTTTAGTCATTGACCCCCTTGGGTATGCAGGCACAAGAGGATTAACCCTGTGCCTGTTGGTAGCAGTTTTTAATCACAATGACTCCTGCAGGAAGCATTGTGACAAAAAACCACTACCAACAGCCAAAGGATTAAGTTTATATATTATATGTTAAACCAGTTTAAGTACCAGTACTACAAAGTACAAGTCAAGAATTGCCTGTGACACATAAGTTCTGGCTCTGTGTCAGTGTCTTAAATGCAAGTAGAGGCTTGTAAACCTCGCGCTGGGACCATATGGCGTTGAGGCGCGTCCCCTGGGTGGTGGATAGGGGGTCCCTCGTGAGAGGGGTGCACCAAATGAAATAAGGTGCCGTGAACCAACATGGTCTAAGGGAAGGTGACCCCGACAGAAAAGCCCTGGTCCTCCTAGTAAGGGGGTTGGGCGTGGGGGTAGCTTCCCCACCCTGCAAAAAAGGAAATAGCTACAAAAACGCCGATGAAAAGACTAACAGTAATTCCTTTCCTGGAGGAGGAAGGTTCTTCTACCAGAAGACTTATGACGTCTTGTGGTGAAAGCTGGAAGTCTTCGGAAGCCACAGGACCGAGCCGCCTCTCTCTATCCAGGGACACAACCATGGGCACATGGAACGTCAAGACCATGTACCAGAGCGGCAAGGCCGCCCAGATAGCAGCGGAAATGCAAAAGTACAACCTTTCCCTGCTAGGTATCAGTGAAGCCAGATGGACGCAGTCTGGCCAGAAAAGGCTGTTAAGTGGGGAGATGAATACAGAAGTATTCAGGTCATGAAGAGGAGAATGCCCCCCATACAGAAGGAGTAGCATTCATGCTGTCACCAGTGGCACAGAGAGCGCTGATGGGCTGGGAACCTCTTGGAGTCTTGGGCCAAGAATTATCACAGCAGCCTTTAGAACCAAGAAAAAGCTCAAGCTGAACGTCATCCAGTGTTATGCGCCTACTAATGACAGTGATGAGGAAGAGAAACAAGAGTTCTACGACCGACTCCAGAGTGCTGTGGACAAATGTGCGGAGCGAGACATCACCATCGTCATGGGCGATTTTAATGCCAAAATAGGGGAGGACAACACCGGATACGAAGAGGTGATGGGGAGACAGGGACTAGGCTCGGAGATGAGTGAGAATGGGGAGAGGTTTGTAGACTTTTGTGCTCTAAACCGACTTGTCATTGGAGGCAGCATCTTCCCACACAGAAGAATACACAAAGCAACTTGGTCTCACCTGACCATACAACAGAGAACCAAATAGACCATATCTGCATTAGCAAGAAATTTAGAAGATCCCTTCAAGATGTTCGAGTGAGGAGGGGAGCAGATGTCACCTCAGACCACCATCTGCTTACCTTAAGAATGAAGCTCAAGCTAAAGAAAAGCCGCACAGAGACAAGAAGAAGACAGCGCTATAATGTAAGCCTCCTGAGAGAAACTGGAGTTAGAGAAGAGTTCAAACTGGTGCTGTCCAACTGGTTTCAAGCGCTACAGGAGCTAGTAAATGAAGAGGAGGCGGTCACCACAGAGCAGCAGTGGAAGGCAGTTAGAGAGGCGCTGAACTCAACCTGCAAAGACACTGTAGGGTTCAGGAAACACCATCACAAGGACTGGCTGTCGGCACAGACCTTGAAGAAGATAGAAGTGAGGAAGCAGAAGAAAGCAGTTGTCAACAACAGTCGCACGAGAGCAGCCAAAGTAAGGGCACAGGAGGAATACTCGGAAGCCAACCGCGAGGTGAAGAGGAGTATCAGGGCAGACAAGAGGGCCTACACAGACAGCCTGGCAGCAGAGGCAGAAAAGGCAGCAACACGAAACAGCTCTACGACATTACCAGAAGATTGTCGGGCAAGTATGGCCATACAGAAAGACCAGTAAAAGACAAAGAAGGCAAGCCTATTGCAGACAGAGCAGACCAACTCGACAGATGGGCCGAGTATTTTGAAGAGTTACTGAACAGACCTAGCCCACCCGACCCCCCAGACATCCAGCCGGCAGAGACCAACCTACCCATCAGCTGTGACAGACCCAGCCGGGAAGAGATCAGAAGAGCAGTGGCATTTTTGAAGAACGGCAAAGCAGCAGGGCCAGATGGCATCCCAGCGGAGTCTCTGAAAGCAGACCTAGAGACAACAGTGGAGATGCTGTACCCACTGTTTGGAAAGATCTGGGAAGAGGAGGTGATGCCGGCTGACTGGAAGGAGGGGTACCTAATCAAGCTTCCCAAGAAAGGTGACCTCAGCAAGTGTTCCAACTACAGAGGAATCACCTTGCTGTCAGTACCAGGAAAGGTCTTCAACAGGATCATCCTGGAGAGAATGAAGAGCTCCGTTGACCCCCAGCTGAGAGACCAGCAAGCAGGATTCAGGAAGAACCGATCATGTACAGACCAGATCGCCACTCTCCGCATCATCGTGGAACAGTCTCTGGAGTGGAGCTCCCCGCTGTACGCCAACTTTGTGGATTACGAGAAAGCATTTGACAGCGTGGGACCGAAAGACTCTGTGGAAACTCCTACGACACTACAGTGTACCCACAAAGCTCGTCCGCCTGATCAAGAGCAGCTACGATGGCATGACATGTCGCGTGATCCACGAAGGGCAGTTCACCAGGGAGCTCCAGGTCAGAACTGGTGTCAGGCAGGGGTGTCTGCTGTCTCCGTTCCTCTTCCTACTGGCCATAGACTGGGTCATGAAGATGACCACAGAACACAGACGAAGTGGAATACAGTGGACACAGCTTGACGACCTCGATTTTGCAGACGACTTGGCATTACTGTCCCACACTCATCAACAAATGCAGGACAAGACCACGAGGCTTGCTTACATCTCGTCCCAAGTGGGCCTCACCATTCACAAACAGAAAACAAAGACAATGAGGCTGAACGCAACCAGGGAAGAACCAGTCTTGCTTGCTGGCATCCTGTTGGAGGAGGTGGAGTCCTTCACCTATCTCGGGAGCATCATAGACAAAAAAGGCGGCACTGATGCAGATGTCAGAGCACGAATCGGTAAAGCCAGAGCAGCCTTTCTCCAGTTGAAAAAAGTGTGGAGTTCCAGAGAGCTGTCACAACACATCAAAGTCCGGATTTTCAACTCCAATGTAAAAGCAGTTCTAGACTACTATTATGGAGCAGAGACTTGGAGATTGACAAAAACCACAGTCAACAGAGTACAGACCTTCATGAACAGTTGCCTTAGAAGAATTTTGAAAATCCACTGGCCAGAGAAGATCAGCAACATCAGACTCTGGGAGAGAACAGAGCAGATAACAGCAGAGAATGAAATTGGGCGAAGAAGATGGGGATGGATCGGTCACAGTCTGAGAAAGCCAGCTTCCAGTATCACTAGGCAGGCATTGTCATGGAACCCCCAGGTAAAGAGGAAAAGAGGTAGGCCGAGAAACTCCTGGCCTCGAGACCTCCAAGCAGACATCAAGAGACTGGGAACCACCTGGAGTAGAATCGAAGGAGAAGCACAGGACAGGAGTTGCTGGAGGTCTCTCGTCGACAGCCTATACCCGGGTAGGGGTGACAGGCGTAAGTAAGAGGCTTGTAAATCATCCCCACCCAACGTCATATGATTGGGTTGACTCAACTGAGTATACACAAACCCTTACTAACTTTGGGTTTTCTTATATTTATAATAACCCTGAAAACACTCCCCCCCCCCCCCCCCCCACCACACACACCCCCCAAAGCCAAAGTTCTGTAGCTGTGATGTAAACAATTCTTTACTGAGTTCCATTATGATGTCAACAATTTTTATCCAGTTCATCTGCATGCTGTCCCAGAATAAAATGTACATCCAATGTAGCCCTGGGGCCAGTTGCATGAGCAAGCTTAGTCCTGCACCAGCCACTAAGCAAGGTGTGCCGCTATGGTGGCACATCTAGCTTAGTGGCTGGTGCAGGACTATGCTCACTCATGCAACTGGCCCCTGGTCTAATTGGAGTGTGAAAATGTTCCTCAACTCAAGTCAGAAACAACTCAGCATTTTGGTGATTGTGGGTTATCCAAGAGAATTACATGATTGTGGGTCATCCCAAAAAATTACATTCGGTTTGACATAACCTTACAAATTTTATGTAGTGAATAAAAATGAATTCAAGTGTAGCACTGTATATAATACACAGCAGCAAATAAAACAAAAAACTTATTGGTCACGTATTTTTGCAAGTACAGCCAAGTATAACTAAATCAAATACAATGGACAAGGCAGTGAAGGAAACAGTCATCAATAATGATCCAAATGCTCAGCGATGTGTAACTGTATATTTTCTGACTTTCACCAATTGACCTACACTCAGCCTATGGCCGAAAGGTCACACAACACAGGGTGTGGCCACAACACAATAAAGAACTTTTGATGGCACAGCTGACAGGCAAAACAAAGTGTACAGCTGCCATCAGATGACAGACGGATAATAGGTGTTCATGAGTTAAAAGAGTTGCCTAACCCATTTAGCCCAGATGCAATACAGCAAGGTTAGTGCCAGATTAACGTTGGTGCCATCCAGCGACAAGCCAATCTAGCACCAACATTGAATTTATTATCACAGTTAATGCATCTCCTGCAAGTGGTACAGTCCTTTCGGAACACTTTCAAAATTTCCAGTGAAATTTGGGAAATGCAGTCATGGGGTTATAAGTGCTATGCTTTCAAGCTGGTGGCTGTCAATGTATGATCTCGTTAATTAAAAATCAATTACAAGTGTAATAACTCACCAAAATCTGCAAGCTGTTTCAGTGACAATGGTGATGGGTTGTACCCTGCATACTTGTCATAACATTCTGGTACAACGAACTTTTTAGAAGCTTGGAGCAGCCGGATCATGAACCTCATTGTGACTGTGTGTCCCTTACTTTGCTATCTGATGAAATACTACATCGAACCGGTTTTCTAAGAGAGAAAAAAAAACACACCAAAATATCGTCACGGCGAGCTTCCCTTTCTAAAGGACTTGTCAATAACAAATATGTGCGACGCGATTATTTCTTTCACTGCAAACGACCTGGTTAACGAATTTGAAGAAATGTATTGTCACACGGCAAGGACGCATAAAATCCATGGATAATAGCACCGACACCTTGACCTATTTTCGGTTGGACTATCAAACAGCACTGAGAGTCTCTGTCGTCCGCACAGTCATCGATAGTTAAAAAATATTGTGGCTGGTGAGACAAGAGCAATGTTGTGGAAACAAATAACACGCATGCTGCGGCGGCTTCGGCGTTTGTGCACACATGAGGAATATAATACCCCTCACTGCGCAGTCACTTGCACTCTGCTTCGAACTTCCGATGCATAAACTCACGTAGGCCTAGGTTATTTCGGCTGGAAGCCTACGCTGATATTCCAAGACATGAGCGATCAACGATCAATTTCGCGGTCAGCGTAAACAGATATCATGTATCAAGCCTATCATGAAGGCCACAGTGCAGAACCACTTTTGGCCAGCTGCAACTCAACGTAAACAACCGCCGATGAAAATAGGTCAAGCTGACCGACAACTCAAAGGTCGTTCACACAATCGCTGCGCTTACTATGCAACTACAAAATCATCACTGCAGCGTCAGGCAAACCAGCAAATGGTAGGCTTTTTTTTTTTTTTCACGGTCCGTGTACCCCTTTTTACGCTGTGTGCTCCCGAAGATTTATGGAGGTGTACTCAGCATACCCTTTGCACTATAGAATGAACGGGGCGTCCCGATTTTCAAGTCACACTGTACAGTACAGTAAAAGTTCACTAAAAAAACTAAATTGTATCTTGAATGCATGTTCATAACAAAGGCTACGACCAAGTGACAATTAAAGCTGCATACTTCTTTACTGCTATGCACACCTAAACCCATTTAACCATATGTCAGTGCAATTTGTCATGATGATTCTTGTAGGATAACTAGGAATCATCGTGACAAAAACCGATAGCAGACACGCAAAGGGTTACACTATTTTGGCCCTCTTTCTCAAGTTCCATCACAATAGGGCTCGGGAAGCTGACATCACCACACTAGTCATGGTGGCCATCTTGAGAGGATTCGCAAATAAGGCGCTCATTGGGAAATCGCTGTCAGGGCAATGTCAGGAAAGTCCTGACATGCTATAGGTAATAACAGCAAGTCTTGCCATCATGAAACCGCTAACCAAAATCTAGTGTTTTTGTTTGTTTCCAAAGAGGAAGAAACATGAAGAAAAACGTGTTGAAACACTACTTCGCTACTATCTGAAGACTATAGTATCATGTTAAGATAGCGGATGACGCGCCAACGCTCCTAGGCAACACGGGAAACTTCCCGAGCACTATAAATGGGTGTAACTGTATTGTGGTACAAAACAACTGTCTGAACCATGCTTTGAGTTAATGAACAATTCTCATGCATATTGCCAGGGACAGGAGAAAAGAAATGGTGTCCGTCTCCTGTACCGACAAATCTTCAAATGACAAAAAGCGTCCAGTTAAGTTAGGGACACAGAGGCCAGTTTTCCATCTGAACCGAACCCATATGTGAATGTTTACACTGCTGCAATTTTTGTATCTGATGATACAATCCCCACCCCATAACACCTTCTTGTACACATGCTGTTTGGGATCAGTATAGTGACCATGTTTGAAGTACACAACAGGCTGCAGAGAACCCAGAATGGATTTTTTTTAATGCTGTCCTTCCCAAGAACACAAAACTTTAATCCCAACAGAAAGCCTGGTCTGAACTAACTGCAAAATCTTTTGGCCTTCATATAACATAATATAGCTGACAAGTTGCAGTTAATATATATGAAATGATAACCTGACATAGCTATAGCTGAGAAGCTTTCTGTAAGTATATCAATAAGCAACCCTATTTTTTTTTTTTATTGTCTCTTGTAGTTTTATTATGACCTGGGTTAAAAAAAAAAAAAAAACAAGCCATGCAGTGTCTACACGATTAATTTATCAGCCAGAAGCCAATTAAAATTGTTGTCAACTTAAGGATATTTGGAGTATTGTATATTGTATACAATACAATATTGGAGTATGTGCATTCTTCAATCAGACCAGTGCCTTCAACTAGTGTGAAGCACAATATATATATTGTCTCAATTTAGTAAGGTTGTGTTGATCAATATGATAGAGAAGTATTCTGGCAACAAGTGAACAACATCAAGCAAAATGTTCTGGATAATAATAAATTACTTCACCGATGTTAGCAGCCCCTGGATCATATTTCTTTGACACATAATTTATGCCCTTTTTCCCCAAATTAAAAAAAATTTGGAAGAGATGGTTTTTCAGAAATTGGTCGCGGTGCTGCACGTCTCTAAAACAGTTACGCCTATCATTATGGCCGAGATCTCTACAGCAACAGTGACGCATCTTCTAGATGTTCTTACAAAGATGTCATCAGCATGACATATTATGATAAATCGACTACGATTTCATTCAAAAATGAAGACACACAATCACTCACCTTTACCAAAGTCGACGAATTTCTGTATGGACAAAGGCAGGGGGTGATACTGGGAGTATGCCTCCAGATATTTCGCCGTGTGTTGCAGCAGCCGACACGTAAGCCTCATGTTTGCAAGTCGATGTTAGAGATCAGCCAACAGTGAGTAAGATCCTGCGTACAGAAAATATTGTGTAACTAAAACACAGGTACATTTGACCTAAGTAGTTCCCGCACACTCGCCGTGTTTGGCTGAAAAAAAAAAAGGTCCGCTACCCATTCAGACCGCGAAACTGAAAATTTCCACCACCACCCCATCCGGAACCCAGAAAAGAAACATTACGACCTTGGCCTCTCACCTTCCCTAGTCGATGACACGTTTTCTCCTTACAACGCGGTTGCAGTCAGAACATGTAGATATATGCCCAATAAACTTTCCGCAAAAAGCTACACATACAGATGTCACTAGTAAAATGTACTCTGGTTATCAGACACAGTACCCAATGCAAGAAATGCTGACGAATAATCAGGTCAACAAAGGTTAGGTCAACTGGATTTTTCTGGCCCGAAAGAGTAGCCAATCAAACAGCAGGATTCTGCCGACGCCCCCCTTACGAT
>BTPG01000001.1:301395473-301441904 GCA_036245525.1 Semisulcospira habei | reverse complement strand
AAAAAAAAAAAAACAGCACATGACCCATCTCATTTCTTGGCTATGAAACTGGTTCCTTACCAACCCCACACCCAAGCACAGCTGAAATCAGCGTGCCCCTCAAATCACTCTCTTGGCTTGACTTCGCGAACGAAGATTTTATAGGAGTTGCCCACGACGTCTGCAGGCTTGTTCGTGGCTGCGGAGGCCAATCCGAGACAGGCAGGTTCGACCGCAGTGGCTGCAGGGGAAGGTATGGCCAGGGTTCTGAGCTGCGGCATCTCTGGTTTTTCTCCTGAGCCGCTTGTCCTTAAGGCTAGCTCTGTGAGAGTCCTCAAAGGAGACAGCTGCCTTGTAAATGGTGGAGCGCCAGGTGTCACGGTCCGCAGCAAGCGAAGACCACTGGTGGTGGTCGATTTGGCAGGCACTAAGTGACTTCTTGAGACAGTCTTTGTATCTCTTCTTTGGTGCCCCTCTATCACGGTGTCCAGTAGCAAGCTCGCCGAACAGGGTGATCTTTGGTAGGCGATGATCCTCCATCCTGGAGACATGCCCCGCCCAGCGGAGCTGTGTCCGCAGCAGCAAAGCCTCGATGCTCACAGTTTCAGCCTGTTCAAGGACCTCGACGTTGGTGACATAGTCACTCCAGTGAGTGCCCAGGATGGTACGCAGGCAGCGCTGGTGGAAGCGTTCGAGGAGTCGTAGTTGGCTGCGGTAGAGGGCCCAGGACTCGGAACCATACAGCAGGGTGGTGAGGACCACAGCTCTGTACACGCTGATCTTGGTGCCTGTTTTCAGCTGTTGATTGTGCCACACCCGCTTGAAAAGTCGCCCGAAAGCGCTGTTCGCTTTTGCCAGCCTGCTGTCAAGCTCCTTGTCCAGCTTGGCGTCCGACGTGATAACGCAGCCAAGGTAAGTAAACTGGTGCACTGACTTTAGTTCAGACTCGCCAATGGTGATGTGAGGAGGGCGATACACTGTCTTGGGTGCCGGCTGATGGAGGACCTCTGTCTTTTTCAGACTGACCTCGAGTCCAAAGAGCTGGGCAGCATCTGCGAAGCAAGACGTGATGCGCTGCAGGGCTCTCTCTGTGTGTGCAACGAGGGCAGCATCATCAGCAAAAAGCAGCTCACGAATCAGTTGGTCTAGGGTTTTCGTGTGGGCCTGCAGTCGTCTGAGGTTGAACAGGCTGCCATCGAGACGATACCTGATGTACACTGCATCGTCATCATCGAGGTCCACTGTGGCCTGCTTCAACATCATGCTAAAAAAGATGGTGAAGAGGGTCGGTGCCAGCACGCAGCCCTGCTTTACGCCGTTGAGAATAGGGAATGGTTCTGAGAGGTCATTGTTGAGTCTGACCTGGCCTTGCTGGTCCTCGTGTAGCTGGACAATCATGTTGAGGAACTTTGGGGGACAGCCAAGTCGCTCCAGGATCTGCCACATGCCTTGCCTGCTCACAGTGTCGAACGCTTTTGTTAGGTCGACAAATGTTACGTACAGCCCTTTGTTCTGCTCGCGGCACTTCTCCTGTAGCTGTCTCAGCACAAAGACCATATCGGTTGTGCTCCTGTTTGCTCTGAAGCCACACTGGCCCTCTGGGAGTTGGTCTTCAGCGATGGCAGGTACCAGCCGATTCAGGAGCAGCCTTGCAAGGATTTTCCCAGCAATGGACAGCAGGGTAATTCCCCGATAGTTGGAACAGTCAGACTTCTCGCCTTTGTTCTTGTACAGGGTGATAACGACTGCATCACGGAGATCTTTTGGTAGTGTTCCTTCCTCCCAGCAGCAGAGAAAGAGGTCATGGAGCTTGTTGTGCAGTGCTGTGCCTCCATGTTTCCAGATCTCTGGCGGTATTCCATCAATGCCTGCTGCTTTGCCACTCTTGAGCTGGTGGATGGCTGTGAGGGTCTCTTCAGCGGTGGGCGGTTCGTCCAATTCAACCTTTACTGGGAGGTGTGGGATTTGTAGGATGACTGCTTCTTGAACAGTGCGCTCAGCGCTGAAGAGGCTCTGAAAGTATTCCGACCAGCGGTTCAAGATGGAGGTATTATCTGTGAGGAGTGCCTGGCCATTCGCGCTTCGCAGGGGACTTTGTACCAGGTGCCTGGGGCCATACACTGCTTTCAGTGCTTCGTAGAAGCCCCTGTAGTCACCATTGTCAGCACAAAGCTGGGTCCTCTGTGCAAGTCTGGTCCACCACTCATTCTGGAGATCTCTGAGCTTGCGCTGGAGACTGCTGCAGACGAGGCGGAAGGCAGACTTCTTCACAGGGCAGGAAGGCTGGGCTAGGTGGGCCTGATGGGCGGCTCTTTTTTTTGCTAGGTGTTCCTGGATCTCTACATCGTTTTCGTCAAACCAGTCTTTGTTCTTCTTTCTGGCGAAACCCAAGACTTCTGCAGAGGATTTTGCAATAGCAGTTTTCAGTAGTTCCCAAAGTGTTTCAGGGGAGGAGTCTACTGGGTCCGCTGTGTCTTTGAGCCTGCGCTGTAAATCTGTCTGAAAGGCAGCTTTCACATCGTCACGCTGAAGGCTGGCAACATCAAGCTTTTTCTTGGGGGGCCCCCATTTCTTGGGTTTTGGCTTGAAGTGGAGCCTGAGTTTGCAGCGGACAAGGCGGTGGTCAGTGTGGCACTCTGCGCTGGGCATCACTCTGGTGAGGAGGACGTCACTGCGGTCCCTCTGACGCACTAGGACATAGTCGATAAGGTGCCAGTGTTTGGAGCGAGGATGCATCCAGGTGGTCTTTCGACTGTCCTTTTGCTGAAAAGTAGTGTTGGTGATGACCAGTTGCTGCTCCGCACAGAACTCCAACAGTAGGCGGCCATTGTCATTGCAGTTCCCCACGCCATGCTTGCCGAGGACTCCTTTCCAGGCTTCAGAGTCCTGGCCCACTCTGGCGTTGAAGTCGCCAAGGATGATGACTTTGTCGTCTGCAGGGGTACTGTGTAGGAGGCTGCGCAGGTCAGTGTAAAACTTGTCCTTTTCAGCAGGCTCTGCCAGGAGGGTTGGGGAGTACACACTGAGAAGGGTGACGTGCTGCTGGTGTCTCAGTGGGAGGCGCATGGACATGATGCGGTCTGAGTGGCCCGTTGGTAGGTTTTCCAGCTTAGTCGCAATGGATGTCTTGACCATGAAACCCACGCCTGAAAGCCGTCTTTCTGATGCAGGCCTGCCTGACCAGTAGAGGGTGTACCCAGCACCAAGTTCTTGGAGGCTGCCTTCGTCCGGAAGGCGTACTTCGCTGAGCGCGGCGATGTCGATGTTTAACCTCCGCAATTCATGGGCAATGAGGGCGGAGCGACGTTCAGGGCGTCCGCTGTCTGCTTTGTCGAGCATGGTACGGACGTTCCAGCATGCTACGTTGAGTCCGGTCGTGGTCGTCATGAGAGTGGATCCGTTATTCTTTCTTGTTTTTTGACCGCAGGAGAAGATGCCCGTTGACCGCGGCTAGCCAACTGGGGTTGCGAGGGGACGAGCTTTGGTTAGGCCACCTTTTCTAGGCCCCTCTCCGTGTGGAGCAAGCAGTGCTGTCCCTAGAGAAGGCTGCTTGGTCGTTCAGGGTGTGCCGAGTGATGTTGTCATCCCCAGGTCAACATCAGGCGACCAATATCCTGAACCGCCTGCATGCAGGTTTGAGACTGCGGCTTCCAGTGACATCTTTCACCTGCCGTTTCGCCCCTCGCCCGTCGCTACAGGACTTGGAATGGTCAGTGTCATGGTCCGTGGACGTTTCCTAAAGCCTGCGCGGTGGAGCTTTTTGGTGGAGTGCAGTGTGCGCAGTACTGGCCCCACCCTTTAAACCCTTGGTTCATCTGCCATGGCCTAGCAAGCTGGGACGATGGCATCGAGGTCCTCGGGTCGTAGGTTTTATATCAGACTGTCCTTGTCCTAGTCTCTGGCTCAAAAGCCTTCCCCGGAGACACGGGGGCTTTGATGTCAGGGGTTTCCTCCCTTAGCCTTTCCGCAGCCAAGCGGCCAGGCCTGCAAGGCAGCAGGCGACTCGTGAAGGGCGGGGTCGTCTATGTCCCGTGCAGATGTGAACATCTGCCCACTGCTCAAATCACTACGTAAAAGGCAACTCAACATAGGCCCACAAATGTCCACTGGATAAGCTCAGGATGGTATGAATCAAAGCACCAAACATGTCTCCTCTCAGCTAACCACAAATTTCCAGCAAATTCTCACATTCAGCCCAACTGCAAATTTTCAAACAAGGCAAAAATTATTTTTTAAAAACACGGGGCCTTGCACTGCCTGAACTTCCCAATTTAAATGTATACCGTGACCTGTTAGCAAACCGCGACTTCACCCGCACCCCCCCCCCCTCCCCCTCCTCCTCCTCACGTGTGGTAGGCGCAAATAAAGACTCTGGCTTGAGAACCATTTTAAAAATAGACTGACTGAAAACCAGCCCTGACGCCAAACGGCGGAATGCTCCAGAACCAATGTCGGTCAGTCACGGTGCTACCCTGGACCCAGGCATGGGCCGGATAGTTTACACCGACCACCCGATGTAAACAGCGGAAAGCTTCAAAGTCGGAGTCTCACTACCGATGCTACAGGGCTCGGGAAGCTGACGTCATCACGCCGTAGTCGTCAGTGGCGGACATCCCGGCCCTTGATAGGCTACGCGACACATGCGCTCATCGGTAAATCGCTGTTCAGAACCGCTACACTGTCAGGAAAGTCCTGCCGTGATAGACAATAACAGACATCATCATAGGAAACCGTTAACCAGAATCTGTTTTTGTTTGTTTCCAAAGACTGAGATTGTAGTGAGAAACATGAAGAAAAACGTGTTGAAACACTATTTCCCTACTATTTGAAGTCTCGTATCGTATCCCGCCGCTCTGCCAAGATGGCGGCTGCCGCGCCGACGCTCCTAGGCGGCCGACGCCGCGGGGACTAACTTCCAGAGCCCTATCGGAGATCTCTATAGAGGTGATCGACTCCCCCATGCGCCGCAAAAGTCCATCGGGCTGATAATAGGCCTTCGTTGGCCCCCGCCTGGTGACCTTTTGCGCATTGGGTCCGCAATGGCTCTGGGACAAGTCGCCGCACTGACTATGAGCACGCTTAATTAGTCCTGCGCCAAAGCATGGCAAACCGGTGCTCCGGCGCTTAGTGGAGCACCTTGCCTGTTGACCGCTCTAAGGCTCGCTGGCCATGGCATTTTCAGTCCTGCTTTTTCAAGTTAGTGCGAACCAAACATAGGCGGATCCCGGGGGGGGAGGCAGGGGGCCCTCCCCCCCCCTCTCGTCAGCCCTGACAACTGAATTTTTTTTTTTTTTTTTTTTTTTTTTTTTTTTTTTTTTTTTGAGGGTTACTCTGTGGAAGTTGTGTCTATTCGATGGTTCTTCTTTTCTTGTACAGTGTATCAGTTTTACAATTACCTCACGGGATCGGTGGGTGAGCCTAGTGCCGTATTCATGGGCCTATAGTCAAGTAAATATCCTCACTTGGCACTCCATACCTGCACCTGTCACAGTACTTCACCCAGACATAGATTGTCATGTGCCTCGCTCTCACAGGAGCTCATATAAATCAGTGCCTCTTCAGAGTCCTGTGCGATACAATCATCTTTGCCGGCATCCTCAGACTGAGGCAGCCATCTGGCAATAAGCCGCTCACTGGTCAACCCCAGCGGTGGAAAAGCGTCCAATCATTGCTGAACTGGGGCCCAGACTCAGTCCCTCAGGCTTTGCCCCTTCAGTCACAAGGGGCTCATGAAAAGCATTACCTCTTTCTGTGCGATACGAATAGTATTGCATCCTCATACGTGGCAGTCATCTAGAAAGTCTACGTGACGCCTGTGTACACGCCAACTGTGATCAGAAAGCGAGAAATCAACTGGCGCTGTGAGCAGCCGACTGGCCCCGATGTCACAGGTACTTACTTACTTACTTACTTACGCCTGTCACCCCTACCCGGGTATAGGCCGTCGACGAGAGACCTCCAGCAACTCCTGTCCTGTGCTTCTCCTTCGATTCTACTCCAGGTGGTTCCCAGTCTCTTGATGTCTGCTTGGAGGTCTCGACGCCAGGAGTTTCTCGGCCTACCTCTTTTCCTCTTTCCCTGGGGGTTCCATGACAATGCCTGCCTAGTGATACTGGAAGCTGGCTTTCTCAGACTGTGACCGATCCATCCCCATCTTCTTCGCCCAATTTCATTCTCTGCTGTTATCTGCTCTGTTCTCTCCCAGAGTCTGACGTTGCTGATCTTCTCTGGCCAGTGGATTTTCAAAATTCTTCTAAGGCAACTGTTCATGAAGGTCTGTACTCTGTTGACTGTGGTTTTTGTCAATCTCCATGTCTCTGCTCCATATAGGAGAACTGCTTTTACATTGGAGTTGAAAATCCGGACTTTGGTGTGTTGTGACAGCTCTCTGGAACTCCACACTTTTTTCAACTGGAGAAAGGCTGCTCTGGCTTTACCGATTCGTGCTCTGACATCTGCATCAGTGCCGCCTTTTTTGTCTATGATGCTCCCGAGATAGGTGAAGGACTCCACCTCCTCCAACGGGGTGCCAGCAAGCAAGACTGGTTCTTCCCTGGTTGTGTTCAGCCTCATTGTCTTTGTTTTCTGTTTGTGAATGGTGAGGCCCACTTGGGACGAGATGTCAGCAAGCCTCGTGGTCTTGTCCTGCATTTGTTGATGAGTGTGGGACAGTAATGCCAAGTCGTCTGCAAAATCGAGGTCGTCAAGCTGTGTCCACAGTGTCCACTGTATTCCACTTCGTCTGTGCTCTGTGGTCATCTTCATGACCCAGTCTATGGCCAGTAGGAAGAGGAACGGAGACAGCAGACACCCCTGCCTGACACCAGTTCTGACCTGGAGCTCTCTGGTGAACTGCCCTTTGTGGATCACGCGACATGTCATGCCATCATAGCTGCTCTTGATCAGGCGGACGAGCTTTGTGGGTACACCGTAGTGTCGTAGGAGTTTCCACAGAGTCTCTCGGTCCACACTGTCAAATGCTTTCTCATAATCCACAAAGTTGACGTACAGCGGGGAGCTCCACTCCAGAGACTGTTCCACGATGATGCGGAGAGTGGCGATCTGGTCTGTACATGATCGGTTCTTCCTGAATCCTGCTTGCTGGTCTCTCAGCTGGGGGTCAACGGAGCTCTTCATTCTCTCTAGGATGATCCTGTTGAAGACCTTTCCTGGTACTGACAGCAAGGTGATTCCTCTGTAGTTGGAACACTTGCTGAGGTCGCCTTTCTTGGGAAGCTTGATTAGGTACCCCTCCTTCCAGTCAGCTGGCATCACCTCCTCTTCCCAGATCTTTCCAAACAGTGGGTACAACATCTCAACTGTTGTCTCTAGGTCTGCTTTCAGAGACTCCGCTGGGATGCCATCTGGCCCTGCCGCCTTGCCATTCTTCAAAAATGCCACTGCTTTTCTGATCTCTTCCCGGCTGGGTCTGTCACAGATGTCACAGGTAAATCAGTGCTAATCCCCGGCTAATCTTGTCACACTCTCTGAGCACAGTGGGTCTCCAGTCTCACACAGCGGATTGCGTAGCTTTGTCTTCCGTGGACATGCACAAGTGCCCATCAGAGTAGCTGCATGGTCATTGATGCGTGTCACCAGAGGAGAGGTGTGAAATGTCTTGATTTTGATCAACTTTGAACTAACCCTTAAGTAATCTTCAATGACCACGCATCAATGACCACGTAGCTACTCTGATGGGCACTTGTGCATGTTCACGGAAGACAGTCAGTGTAAGAGGTATACATCATGAGTGATAATGACTATCTCTGTGATCTGATCCTGTGTTCCTCATATGGAGGAGGTTTGTGGGTGTATAGAGCAGTATCACAAGTCATAACTAACTATTTTGTATTTTTAAAAAAAAAAAAAAAGGAAAAGAAACTTTCCATTTTGGTCAGAATATGGAGTACCGTGGCTTTCTTTAATAGGCTGTTGGGAGCATTTTCTATATGTTCAAGATTTTGTCAAAAACCTAGGATAAAGAATGAAAAAAAAAAAAAAGATTTGCGCCTAAACGTCACGTACGGGTTACATGGGAATACCATGGAAATGAGATGGGGAAAAAATAAAAAATACAGCCCAAACGAAATTGCTTGTGTGGTGAGGAACTAATTCAGCTACGTGTATTAGCGGCGGATATGCTACGTTCGTCTTTAACCCGTTTAGCGCCAAGAAAAGCTGAAATCCGCCCAGCTGCAAGAGGATCTATGCCTCTTTGCTGTCACCACTTTGAATCCATCTTCCTGGGACAGTTAGGCTTTTTTTGTGCGTTGAATTAGCGGACAGTGCAGAAACACGTCTGCTCAACTGGCACTGAAGGGGTTAGTTACTGCTTTTTTATATTTTAAACTGTGTCGTGGTTCGTAAAAGAATATGAAGTCTTGATAGTTTTTATTTTATTTATTTTAATCATTTATTTATTTATTTTTAAAACCTGACTGGCCATGATTGCCTAATTTGGTGAATTCGTTAAATGTTGAATTCTCCTGGCCATTTTGTAGCATGCCCGTTCGTCTTTTTGTGGTTTGTTGGCAGGTCTCTGATCTTGGACCTTATGGCTTACAACCGTAAGGTCCCAAATCACAGACCAGCACTCATCGGAGGAAAAATAGACACTCATGAGAGCGCGACGAATTAAAAAGAATGAGAATCTCATAGCCAAGGTCTTGCCAGCTTAAACAAAGGCCCACTACCGCCGCCAAAGATACACTACTGTAACAGATAACGAAACGCTACACACAAGTCTAGCTGTGGTTCATTTAGACACAGGCCAATCCAGTTAAGCACACGTCGTCTTGATATCAAGTAGCATGACAATGACTCCACCCCGTTATGAATACAACTCTTTCAGTACGATGAGAACTGAACAGCTAAAAATAGCTTGACACGCCAAAGTGCGATGATTGCGCGTCTACTTTTGCTGCGTGTGTAAACTGCTGTTAATGAGTTCATTAGGTGTGTCGACAAGGCATAACAAACACAAATGTTGCTAAAATGTGTCTTCAGATTTATGCATTATGGCACTTTAAGCGGCATCAGTGATGTCCATTGGAAATGTTTGTGTGTCCATCGGCTGTTCCCGGTAGCTGGGTGCAGTGCGTGCAGTATATTTACGTGTCAGGCGTACAAAATAATGAGGACGTTAACTCATTCAGCCCGGGGCACGTATTTCGTCCCAGTTTTGGAGGCGTCATCTAACGACTATGCACAGTTGCAGGAGATGGGTCGACCATGATAATCAGTAGTTCAAGGGTATTGAATTATCATGGTCGACCCATCTGCTGTAGTGCGTCAGGGCTGCATGGGTTAACCCCTTCCCTGCCAGTGGACGCAAAATCCCAGAGCCCCAGCCGTACACGGAACACAGATGCAAAGCGTTCTCAGCAAGATGCATAGATCCTCATGAGCCTCCGCAACTGCGGGGGCTCATGAGGATCTATGCCTCTTGTAGTTGGCCGGGTAGTGGTTAAATTGTATCGGCAATATACGGGTTAATTAATTAGGCAGTTGCTGTAGGTTTCGATCTGGGACGAGATTTTAAAATTTGAAACGTGGCACAACTGCATGGGTGTGTAAAATATGGGAACTTTGAGAGACATTCCGGATAGGCTGTGTGGATAGGATTTGTAAGTTGAAGAAAATCCTTAGTAAAAATGTGGGCCGCATGTGGACATTCAATCTGTTGACGTCTATGTGTGCGTGCGCACGCCGGCTTGTGTGTGCGCGTGTTTGTGCGCGCGCGTTTGTGTGCGGTGTGAGTGTGTGCGTATGTGTGTATTTGAATTGTCCGCGTGCGTATGTATGTCTGTGCGCAATGCGTGCGTACGTGTCTGTGCGTGCGCGTGCGTTCGTCTGTGTTTGTGCGCGCGTGTGCCGGCGTGTTAGTGTTAGTGCGTGTACGTCCGGAGTGTGCTTGTGTGTGTGGGCGATGCGTGTGTATGAAAAGGGGGGGGGGGTGAGGGCGGGAGTGGCGACGGGGATGGCACTGGGGGTGGGTTTGGGACGAGAGTCTGATGATTGCGCCGCTAACCCAATGCGCAAAAAGCCACCAGGCCGACATCGGCCCGATGGCCTTTGTGCGCGCACTGGGAGGTTGCCCGCACCCCACTACCCCCTTTCCCCTACCCGCCCCCCCCCCTAACCCGCCCCCCCCCCCAACACACACGTTATAGAATGGACGGTGATATAGCTTAAGTGGTCACTGATGTATATTTCGGAGGACACTATAATGTCACATACATCGTCTTGAGTTACAGCGCATCATATCATATGATGGGCTCAATATATCTGGGGCACATTTAGGGATGTAAAGTCAGTCATTTAATGAAAATATTCCGAATTTTTTACGACAGTACAGCAAAACTGACACATCGTTAGAGTTAATAGTAAATCGTATTAGGTCAACTATCACCGAATAATAATTGTTCTAAGATTGATATGGAAACGTGGCTATTTGCTAAGATATCTTCGAAAAACGTTTGCGCTCCGATATCAAAGACCTATACAGCTCAAAGGTATTGCCTCATTTGTAGCACTTGTAGAGGTGCTAATTCATGGTTAATCAGAGGGCACCCTTAAACAATGTTGACTGACAGACGTCAAATTATGTCTTTGCAAGCGCGGCAACTCGAGCACCGACTACTAGTCCCGTCAGTCCAAGCAACACGGATGTCAGTAGGGTCAGCAAGAGGCAAGAACATCATGTGCCCCCGCATCTGCAGAAACTTATGAGGTTCTTTGCCTTTCGCAGTTTGGTTTATCCCGGCAGTGAAATCACGGTGGCTAACTCATACAGCCCGGCGGATGTATTTCCCAAATTTTTTGTGGAGGCGTCTTCTCAAGTCAGTGTTCTAACGACAATGCACCTGTTGCTTGCAAGAGATGAGTCGACCATGATAATTCAAGGGCAGTGCCAGATTAGCTTGGCGCCGACAGGCGCCAAACTAATCTGGCACTGCCCTTGAATTATCATGGTCGACCCATCTCCTGCTGTAGTGCGTCAGGGCTGAATGGGTTAAGAGGAGGCAAGCCAATCAGACATGAACCTCCAAGCTAGTCAGGCACTACCCATCTTCTGTCTGCGATGAGCCAGTCAAACCGAGCTGTGGTTTTATTTGTTTTGTATCTTCCTCTCCACTCTGAACTGGTGCTCAACTTCCAAATCTTGTCTACAACATCTCTCTCCATGAAGCGCTTTGAGCGTGCAGCACTGGTCGGAAAGAGACAGAAAGATTTTCACAAATGGCTGTGTTGTTCCTCAGACGGAGGAGTGCTTGGTATTGCAGTGTTGTCAAACACAAGGTGATCGCTCCTGCAGAAACTCCAGGTATAACTTTTTTTTTCAATAAGAAAATTAACACCTTATAAAAATCACAAGTGCCCGATTAATCTTGTTTTGTTAAGGAGGTGGGGAGGGGTGAAGTGCATGTAAATATGATCAGCCCTTCCTTTTAAACTTTTTAAAAAGTGCCAAAAGCGGTGCTGTGCCCCGAGATTAAAGAAGAAACGTTTTAACAAATAAAAATCGTAACCTCTGCAAACTCTAAATAAGTCTCAGAAACCGCCCCCCACCCACCCAACCCTCCCACCCACCCCCACCCCAACCCCACCCCTACCCCCACAAAAAAAAGAAAGAAAGAAAGAAAGAAACACGCGAAGAGAGAACGGTTACAACACGATAGTACAATTTTAAAGAAAATCCCAAAAAGAAAAGCACCAATAAAGAATAATTTTAACACAACTTATTTGTAATTGTTCTTTTTTAGCGCGTTTCTTTCTTTGCTATGAATTTATGCTCGCCTGATAGTCACTGTTTTGGTCTGGATTTCTTTTGTATGACACTTTTTTGGAAACTGAGGGGGAGGGGGGGGTGGGGAAAGGAGGGCTGTCGCCCCCCCCCTTTCCGTCGAGACACCCCTGGATCCGCCCCTGTAAAAGCTTACTGATCAGTGATTACTGACGTAATCAGTAATTACTGTGCAGTGGGCCTTCAACAAGAGAACTCTATTGACGCTCGGAGTCAGTCAGGGGCACGACTCTGCCCATTGACTGCCATAACTTCGGTTGTCTGTCCCCTGTGGCCGGGTGTAACTGCAAACCGGCTAAAACTTTGTAAACGGCCTTTAGTTCAACACACGTTACTGAGGCACTTTACTGCTTTTGTTTAACTCATTGTGTCCCAAGTACGAAATACCCACATTTTGGAGTTGTCCTTCGAGGACTGTTACAATTTAGAACTGAGACAGATAGTCGACCATCGTAACAGTTTAGTCAAGGGTGGGGCCAGAATAGCCGCTAATCTGGCACCACCCTTGAACTATCATGGTCGAGCCATAGCTTGCTGAGTTGCGTCGGGACTGAACGAGTTAACTGGACAGACTAAATCACATATTGGCTAGGTTTATTTATTGTAACGATACTACCCTCAACTCATTCAGCCCTGACGCACTACAGCAGGAGATGGGTCGACCATGATAAATGGTGGTCTGGTCCTAACCCTTTGCGTGTCGGTAGCGGATTTAGTCGCGACGATTCCTACTTGAATCATCGCGACAAAAAACCGCTACCGACACTCAAAGTGTCAAAAGACGCTGAGGGACTGTAGATCCCCCTCAAGGGTAGTGCCAGATTAGCTTGGCGCCGATAGGCGCCAAGCTAGTCTGGCACTGCCCTTGAATTATCTCCACATGAGCGGTCCAGGAGGTTTTATGTCTCTTGCTTGCCTTATTTGGGGCGCTGGGGTGGCTCGGTCACGGGTAGAGAGTTCGACTCTCGTCCAAAAGTTTATGGGTTAGACTCAGCTAGGGTCAAAATTTATACAGACCTCTTTTCGGTAAGCTTACAAACATGTAAATGTATACAGAAAAAAATAAGCGCCCGGCACTGGGTGCTATACTAGGTACGCCGGGCGGCGGAAAAGAGTTAACCCTTTGGGTGTCGGTAGCGGTTATAGTCGCGATGATTCCCGCAGAAATCATCACGACTATAACCGCTACCGACACGCAAAGGGTTAAAAAAAATTCAACCGAGAAACCACGGCACGTTGACGGCAAACGCAGAGTTTGTACAACTGGCTGTCCTCAACTGACCCGAGGACATGAGACCATTCTCTACCAGCAAAGGTGACGCAAGAGAAATACAATCACAGCTGCAAGAGACATAGATCCTCATGAGCCCCTGCCTCCGCAGGGGCTCATGAGAATCTATGCCTCTTGCAGAGGAAAACCAGGCAGGTGGACGGTAAAACACTGGAAAATTTCCAAACCGCCATGTCACGAATGCCGGCTTCACCGCACGTACACTGTCGACTTTATAGCTCAGTTTACGGGTCGGAAAAAGGATATGTCGCCGACCGTGGACAGGAAAATAGCTGCGTAGTTAATCCGTTCAGTGTCGAGAAAGATTGAACAGCTCCAAGAGGTATAGATCCTCATGAGCCCCCGCAGTTGCGGGGGCTCATGAGGATCTATGCCTCTTGCTGACACCACTTTGAATCCATGTTCCTGGGACATCTAGGGGTTTGTGTTGGGTTAAGTTTGTGACACTGTGGGATACACCGAGTTAGATATAGCGGTTACAATCAATAGGAAACCACACGGAGAGTTGAAGTGTAATTAACATAATCAGTGTCTAACTGTCGAAACGCAGAATGTACCATCATCTCTCATGCCGGTTAATAAAAGATAGCCTAGGGTAGAGAACGTATTTTCAAGATGTGTATCAATGTACAGTATTTTTTTTTCTTCTGGTCACTGTAAAACAAGATAAGATAAATACTTTACTAACATTGATACACTTCATCAAAACGCTGTTTTTTACCATTGGTAAAACCTGGTGCAATGGTTAGCAGTGCAACATTTGGCAATTCGTTATATTCAATGTCTTTCACACGCGCACGCACGAATGCATGCACTCACCCCCCCTCCCCCTCCCCACCGTCCCTCACCCAACCCCCGCCTCTACAAAAGAAAACCACACACACACACACACACACACACACACACACACACACACACACACACACACACACACACACACACACACACACCACGGCACACACACACACCACACACACACACACTGACACACACACACACACCACACACACACACAAACACACACACACACACACACACACACACACACACACACACACACACACACACACAGACCGCCACATGGCATCAATCATTTGCAGATAAGAAGTTAACAAACAAACTGTTTATAAGACAACGTAACAAAACTCATTTTCACATTACAGCCCACGTACCTACAAAATGACTTCATGCTAAACCATAGGTTTGGTTTGGTTTGGTTAGTTCGTTTTAACGACCACGACACCGAAGTGATAATGGACGGCCCTGACGGGCGGGTTATGGGGAATCTATTGCCCATGGAGTACGACCTGAACACTGATCAATTCAGGCGCACTGCAACTGTGCCGCCGCCACTTTGATTTACCACTGAGGACCTTGCAACGGATATGCTATGGAACAAGCACGTCTTTTTTTCCTTGGATTGCGAGTCCAGCTACCAGGCGATTCCCTTCGCTCTCTTGCTCCGACGCTTAACCGCCTGAGCTATTTCGGACTCTTAAAAACCATAGGGGCTTGACGTTCGAGCCGAGTTATGAGTTTGTCCGGTGGCCGGTTGCGCACACGGTGGCGCAGTGGTATTCGCATTCAGTAAAACGGCTCGATCGACTTATGGGCCTGCATGACTCGCCCATAATTACTATCTGCTAAAAGTATCTGAGGCCCATACGGCCCATGGGTTAGTTATACTGAGTGAGCTTAGTCCTGCGCCAGCCACTAAACACCGTGCTCCGCTAGCCGGCGACGTCTTGAAGGTCAATAGTGTCCCCTGTCATTAAAGACCATCAATTAGGTTGCTACAGCCACATAAATGATGGTCTATAATGACAGGTAATCCCTCATAAGGGTCGCTCGCTCAAAAAAGGTTCCGCTGCACATTAACTGACACAAGAACCCACATACCTGCAATCTGCTCACCGATTGAGACACAAACTGAATGTCAATGCTTCCGGATATCCTTATAATGAGACTGACTACACTGTCGCTCGGGTCTGAGCTAGACTGAATTGATAACAGCCTTCCACGTTAGTTTTAAAGTCTCGAACAGAAAAATGAATTTGCGTGCTGGTTTGTGACTTTGGACCCGATGTTCTTGAGTGTCCACTGTACTGATCTGTGATTTTGGACCTTACGACTGACGCCATAAGTAAAAAATCACAGATCAGCACATTGAGACTAAGAGCGACGTACGGTGGGCAACCTTCTATCGCACAGTCGAAAAAAGCAGATGTACGAAGCATCATATGACGATTGCGTTGTATTTTCACTGTGCAGCTCGCACACATTCGCCAAAAGAGCAGGCGTAGTTTGATCGTTGCGCAATCGATCACCGCCCTATATTACGGATAACGCAATTATCACCCTTTGCCTGTTGCAAATATTTAATCATGGTGCCTACATATATCTTTCTCCATCATGAGATGGCCTTAGTCGCCTGCTTGGCGTTAAACCCTAAATTACTAATTAACTAACATATATCTTCCTTGTATGATAGGAATCAGTTGAACAAAGGCTAATCCAGACCACTTGAATTTAGGACACACGTGAATGCCTAAGGACCCAATATTTTTGGTGTGAGTGGAGAACTTACATGAAGAAAAACGCTGTATTGCAAAAACATAAGGAGTGTTCTAGAGGCCTCTGAAAAAAGTACTGTTTATCCCATGTTTCTTAATTAAACCATGTTGTTCGAGTCGCCTATGTGCACTGTCAAAAACTGTACAATTGTTGGTTTTCTTATTAAAATTGTTGGCTGTCATCCATCACAACTTTGTTTTCCAACAAGGGGATATTTGGGTTGCAGTGCAGCACCACCTGGCCCACCTAGATTTATTTATTTATTTATTTATTTTTTTATTATTATTAAATCAATTTTGTTTGACTCGATTCCGTACGGATTGTCAAAAATTGAGAAGGACAAAATGTATCTGGTATTACACGTCCTCAGCATTAGTGCAAAATACGCCGTAGTTTCACAGGTTATCCACCGTCGTGACATTTACTAGAAACAGCTTCAGGAAACGTCACGCTTGAAAATAGCAGCACTCGTTCGCAACTCAGAATTTACTTACGCCTGTCACCCCTCTCCGGGTATAGGCCGTCGACGAGAGACTTCCAGCGACTCCTGTCCTGTGCTTCTCCTTTGATTTTACTCCAGGTGGTTCCCAGTTTCTTGATGTCTGCTTGGAGGTCTCGACGCCAGGTGTTTTTCGGCCTGCCTCTTTTCCTCTTTCCCTGGGGGTTCCATGACAATGCCTGCCTAGTGATACTGGAAGCCGGCTTTCTCAGACTGTGACCAATCTATCCCATCTTCTTCGCCCAATTTCATTCTCTGCTGTTATCTGCTCTGTTCTCTCACAGAGTCTGACGTTGATGATCTTCTCTGGCCAGTGGATTTTCAAGATTCTTCTAAGGCAACTGTTTATGAAGATCTGTATTCTGTTGACTGTGACTTTTGTCAACCTCCAAGTCTCTGCTCCATATAGGAGAACTGCTTTTACGTTTGAGTTGAAAATCCGGACTTTGGTGTGTTGTGACAGCTCTCTGGAACTCCACACTTTTTTTTCAACTGGAGAAAGGCTGCTCTGGCTTTACCGATTCGTGCTCTGACATCTGCATCAGTGCCGCCTTTTTTGTCGATGATGCTCCCGAGAAGGACTCCACCTCCTCCAACGGGGTGCCAGCAAGCAAGACTGGTTCTTCCCTGGTTGCGTTCAGCCTCATTGTCTTTGTTTTCTGTTTGTGTATGGTGAGGCCCACTTGGGACGAGATGTCAGCAAGCCTCGTGGTCTTGTCCTGCATTTGTTGATGAGTGTGGGACAGTAAAGCCAAGTCGTCTGCAAAATCGAGGTTGTCAAGCTGTGTCCACAGTGTCCACTGTACTCCGCTTCTTCTCTGCTCTGTGGTCCTCTTCATGACCCAGTCTATGGCCAGTAGGAAGAAGAACGGAGACAGCAAACACCCTTGCCTGACACCAGTTCTGAGCTGGAGCTCCCTGGTGAACTGCCCTTCGTGGATCACGCGACATGTCATGCCATCGTAGCTGCTCTTGATCAGGCAGATGAGCTTTGCGGGTACACCGTAGTGTCGTAGGAGTTTCCACAAAGTCTCTCGGTCCACGCTGTCAAATGCTTTCTCGTAATCCACAAAGTTGACGTAGAGCGGGGAGCTCCACTCCAGAGACTGTTCCACGATGATGCGGAGAGTGGCGATCTGGTCTGTACATGATCGGTTCTTCCTGAATCCTGCTTGCTGGTCTCTCAGCTGGGGGTCAACGGAGCTCTTCATTCTCTCCAGGATGATCCTGTTGAAGACCTTTCCTGGTACTGACAGCAAGGTGATTCCTCTGTAGTTGGAACACTTGCTGAGGTCGCCTTTCTTGGGAAGCTTGATTAGGTACCCCTCCTTCCAGTCAGCCGGCATCACCTCCTCTTCCCAGATCTTTCCAAACAGTGGATACAGCAGCTCTACTGCAGTTTCTAGTTCTGCTTTCAGAGCCTCCGCTGGTATGCCATCTGGCCCTGCTGCTTTGCCGTTCTTCAAAAATGCCACTGCTCTTCTGATCTCTTCCCGGCTGGGTCTGTCACAGCTGATGGGTAGGACGGTCTCTGCTGGCTGGATGTCTGGGGGGTCGTGTGGGCTGGTTCTGTTCAGTAACTCTTCAAAATACTCGGCCCATCTGTCGAGTTGGTCTGCTCTGTCTGCAATAGGCTTGCCTTCTTTGCCTTTTACTGGTCTTTTTGTATGGCCATACTTGCCCGACAATCTTCTGGTAATGTCGTAGAGCTGTTTCATGTTGCCGCTGCCTGCTGCCTTTTCTGCCTCTGCTGCCAGACTGTCTGTGTAGGCCCTCTTGTCTGCCCTGATACTCCTCTTCACCTCGCGGTTGGCTTCCGAGTATTCCTCCTTGTTACACTACTGACGCGTGCCTCCACATCTGGCGTCCGGATGTAGTTTCCGGTGACGTGCGATATGGCTAGCGTCTGTATGTAACTACCGGACTCGCCGGGTAGCCCTAATCAAGATAACCGGCCGGCCCTCCGGAACTATTACTATGGGAATACTATGGGAAATGGGTGGCATCTAATTAACGGGACCGTCGCCACGCGGGGACGCCCTAATCACGTAACGGGACCGGCCCTAAACGAGGGGCTGGCCCTAAGTGGGAAGATGATTGATAAGGGAAAGGGTATATACATACTGCGGGACACAACGGAAGAACAGACACACAACGAGAGAGGGACAGAGAGGGAACACAACGAGAGGAGGGTGAAGTAGAGGAGAGAGATGGGCGAAAGAAGAAGGGAGAGCGAATAGTGAGAGAACGACCGAATTGTAGTCTGTAGTTGGTCTTGCCCAACTCCAGATAATGTTCTTCAGACTGAAATAAACACGTGAGAAAACCATCAGCGGACTTCAATTGTTTTACGTGTCCATAGTGCAACACGTAACAACCAATTTTGGTGCCGTGACCAGGATGTCAGAACGGGTTTAACAGAACCATCACAGAATGTCAGAACGAGATGGAAGACAGAACTGTCGCAAGGTATGGCAGAACGACGCTACGTCAAAAGTACGACGACGCCGAGAACTGAAGAAGCAACGAGAGGCAGACAGAAGATCGTGAAACGAGACTGAGAAGGAGCCGGCCGCAGACGAAACGACCTCGGGCCACAACCACCGTCACCAACGCTGGACAAACAGGTGAGTGACTTTTATGTGTCATCGCTACAGTTTTGAGTAAGGGCCAGCAATATTTTGTATTTGTAGTGAAAATGGCAGAAGAATATGTAGGATGACCACACCCACTTAACCCGGTGTTGGCCGCATTAGGTAGTCAGATAGAGAGGTTGGCATTCTTTGTTAATGCGCAATCCATTACACAGCTGATCCCCACCTTCAATGGAGATCAGCAACAGTCTGCAGAGGAAGTGGATCACTCTAGAGATTGTTTTCGATGCGATTCACCACGCCACAAGGCACGCGAATGCAAGGCTAGACGGATCAACGCAGTCGGTCAGCATAAGTCGTCTTTATCACAGCAAAGGTATCAACACGTGCGATGTTGGCGATGCGGGGGTTACGGCCACCGACAAAGAGAATGTAGGGCTAGGATAGGACAGGAGCTCCTTTCCCGCGTCTGATAGGCATGCTTGAGTGCCAGCAGAATTGACTGCAGTTCAGCACTAAATACAGAGGAATGGTCAGGGAGGCGGAGCTTAAATGGGCGTCTAGGATGGCGAGAGGACACTGCAGTCGCAGCCACTCTCCCATCCTCAGGCTTGGACCCACCCGTTTAAAGACGACAATAGCCAGGAAAAATTGAAAAGAGTTCATTGAGGCTCTGTTGGTATATGGCTGGTGAAGTACAATCCTTCTTGTGGGCGGTCAAATACAGCAAGATGTCAGGAACTGGTAGTAGCCAGGGTGGAGTGACGTGTTGCAAAAATTCCGAAACTTTGTCCAGGTCCACTCCGGCCGCCTGCAGATGAGGTTGGACACGGAAGGAAAGTGGACGGACAGCTCCCGGATGGGCATCGTAAATCTCTGCAATCGACGGGTTAAAGACACAATCATAGGCAGGATTGGATGGGCCTTCAGCTTCAGAACGTAGCTGAACATGAAGCGGATGCGGCGGAGCCTGAGAGAAGGCTCCCCTGCCTTGGCATACAGACTAGGAACTGGAGATGTCCTGAAGGCTCCCAGACATACGCGCAGACCTTGATGGTGAATTGTATTCAGACGCTGTAGAACAGACTTGGAAGCCGAGCCATATACCACAGAGCCGTAATTCAGTTTGGACCGAACAAGGGCCCGGTACAGTCGAAGTAAGACAATGCGGTCTGCACCCCAGTCAGTACGACCAACGACACAAAGAATGTCGAGGGCCTTCCGACAAGAGGTTCACTCTAAGGTAGTTAACATGGTTAACAATCTTTTGTCAAAGATGACCCCCAAAAACTTTGCCTCTTCGGACACCTTAATTGGCACTCCAGCAATGCTCAGGCTAAGTTCTGGAAAAACTTTCGTCTGGTTAGTAAAATGCACACAGCCTGTCTTGGAGGGCGAGAACTTAAATCCGTTGAGAGACACCCACCCCTGGATGCGATCAACGCACAGCTGCAAGCGCCTCCCAAGGGACGCAAGTCCTCGACCTCGTGCACACAAAGCCAAGTCGTCACAAACAAAGAGCATTCAGAATCATCCTTGATGGCCTTTACAATGTTATTTATTTAATGCTAAATAAAACAGGAGATAGAATGCTGCCCTGCGGGACACCCATCAGTCTCCTGTTTGAAGGAGTCGGAGAGGGTGAAGCCCACACGGACATGGAACGACCGGTTAGACAAAAAATTATAAATAAAAACGGGTAGGTGCCCTTTAAAACCCATGCCCGACAAATCAGACATTATACCATACTTCCAGGTAGTGTCATATGCCTTTTCAAGATCAAAGAAAATTGCATAGACATGCTGCTTGTTGACAAAAGCATCTCGGATAAAAGACTCAAAGCGGACTAGATGGTCAGTTGTACTACGGAAGCGCCGGAAACCGCACTGGAGGTCTGTGATGAGACCCTGCGACTCAAGATGCCACTCCAGGCGGGCATTGACCAAGCGTTCCATAGTTTTACATAAACACGATGTCAAAGCGATTGGCCGGTAGTTGCCCGGGTCGGAAGGATCCTTACCCGGCTTGGGGATTGGCACAACCACAGCCTGGCGCCAAGATGGCGGAAAATGACCGGTTATCCAGATATGGTTAAAGGCCTTGAGAAGTACAAGGAGTAAATCCTCAGGCAGATGTGTTAGGAGCTGATAGTGGATGGTATCTAGTCCAGCAGCAGAGTCAGTACATTTCTGCATGGCTTGCTGCAATTCTGAAAATGTAAAAGGGGTATTATAGTCTTCCGAGTTATCCGATATAAAATCACAGGTACAAGACTCTCGCTTCTCCTTCTCTCTCTGGAAGAAAGGTGAACAATGCTCTGTGGAAGAATTATGGGCAATGGTGGAGGCAAGCAAATTGGCCACAGCCTTTTTATCCGTGACCAAACTGGCACCATCTCTAAGATGGCCGACAGAAGCCGAGCCACCCCTGCCCCTAATTCTTCGAACAGCCTTCCAGACTTTTTGGGATGGAGTCCTAGAAGATAAAGAGGAGACGAAGCGTCTCCAGGAAGCACGGTGTTCACGTTTAAAAATGTAACGGGTCTTCCCCCGCTGTCTTTTAAATGTTAAAATATTCGCTTGCGACGGATTACAAAAAGCACGTCGCTGAGCAGATTTGCGTATTTTTGGGGCCTTGCGGCACTCTTCATTGAACCATGGTACTCTCGGCTTCTAAGGGACTGATGTGGAAGTTCTAGGGATGGTGTCACCTGCTACGTCCAACAAAATCAAAGTAAAACAAGAAACAGGTTCTTCAGCTGACATGACCACCTCCTCTGTAAGACGAGACTGACAGAGGGAGGCGAACAGAGGCCAGTTAGCTTTCTTGAGTTTCCAGCGCCCCACCGGCGAATCCTCCTCACAGCTGACCGATGACAGGACTACTGGGAAGTGGTCACTATCACACAGGTCGTCGTGAACCTTCCAGTCAAAGTCCAGCATGAGATAAGAATCACACACAGTGAGGTCTAGAACAGAACTAGATCCGGAACCTGAGTTAGAGCATGTAGGTGAGCCATCGCTAAAGACACATAGGTTAAGTTGAGAAAAACATCTTCTAACATCTGACCTCTGCCATCATAGTGGTCACTACCCCAAAGGTGAGCGTGACCGTTAAAATCCCCCATGAGAATAAAGAGAGGGGGCAGTTGATCTACTATGTTAAAAATATCATTACTACAGACCCGCAGTGACGGTGGCAGGTAAATACTGCATATGGTTATGGTCTTCTTAAAGGTAACCCGAGCTGCGACAGCCTGAAGACAGGTGTCGATGCTAACGGGGCTACATACAATTTGGCTACTAATGAGAAGAGCCACTCCACCCGAGCGCCTCTCCGAATCAGAGCCTTTATGTATAACATTAAAACCATTAAAGGACACAGGGTCAGAAGTCTTCAGGTAAGTCTCCTGAAGAGATATGACTGAGGGGTTATAGAACTTGACTAAAAGACGTAATTCCTCAAAGTTAGCTCGAAAACCACGACAATTCCACTGAAGCAAAGAGTCCATGATTAAGTCTTATCTGGGGGTAAGGAGTTTTTCCCCCCTTTTTCCTTTACCTTGGAAGGAGTTGAAGAAACAGAGGGGGGGCGGCGGCTCCCGGGCCTCCTCTGGTTCTTCGGAGAGGAAGGGGGTGGAGCTGCCGCAGCATCAGCAACAACAACTTCCACTCCCTCCATCCGCTCCTCCAGTGCAGCATATTTGTTTTGAAGGGGCACATCTGTGTTCCCCTTCTGGGCCCGTGCGCACAGCGGTCCCATAGATTTCTTAGACTTCTGGTCCTGGGCAGCGTTCCTGCCGCTAGAGTTAGCGGCCTTAGAAGGCTGACCAGAGCCAGAAGCCTTTGGAGTTGACTGACTAACAGGTTTGGGTGGGGGCTGAGGCTTAGGGGCAACAGAAGGCGGCACAACCGGACCGGCAGTGTCCGCCTTCTGCGTTCCCTGGCTCCTTGTCACCACCGGAGGAGGGTTACTCTCCAGGGGCGAGATGAGCCGAGGCTCCGCCCCCAACCAAGAAGTTGGGGTCTGACATGAAAAGTCTTTGGTGGGGCGCTTGCCTGCCACCGCTGCACTAAAAGTATACACTGAGGTGTTAGAGGTTGGGGCAGCCGCAGCTGCACCAGGGCCTTCAACCAGTTTTTTGGCATCCAGAAAGGACAGCCCCTTCTCCACACGCACCTGCTGAATCTTGCACTCGGATATCCAACGAGGGCATTTCTTATCCGAAGCCATATGCGCCCCCTGGCAATTCACACACAGGGGGGTGGCTGTGCAGGACTCAGCAGAGTGTCCGGGCCTAGTGCAACGGGCGCATGAAGCCTCTGCCTGACGGCATGTCTTCTGCCCATGGCCATACTTTTGGCACTTAAAGCACCGGAGGGGAAGAGGGACGTACTTTTTCACTCTCAGGGAGTAGTAACCTCCCCAGATGGTAGTAGGAGGGGTGGGGGTGCCAAACGTCAGGATGATGGTAGGGAGACGGATCTCCCCACCACCTCGCTTGGAAGCGAAGCGCCTGACGCAAGTCACCCCCTGAGACTTAAGGTTCCTTACAAGTTCATCTTCTGACAGTTCTGCCAAAGCTTGATCTTTGATTACGCCTCTTGACGAATTCATAGTTTTGTGGGGTGTGACTTCCACAGGAGTGTCTCCGATGGAAGAGAGCCCCAGTAGCCCGCTGGAGTGTGCCCGAGTACGGCACTCCACCAGCAAGTCACCAGACCTGAGGCGCTGGGCGTCAGGCCTGCCAACACGGCTCCTGAGGGTCTCCCCCACCAGAAAAGGATGCAGCTTGGTAACTGGTTTCTCCTTCACCTTGCTATGGACAATGAGGAAGCGAGGCCATACGGCCGACGCCTGAGGCGTCGCTTCCTCACAGTCTGAATCACTGTCATGTGCAATGTCGGTGTCTATGTGCCGTTTCTGTGCTAGTTTTGGTTTTTTGGTTTTATCCATATTATATTAGTAGAGATATTCATCCCCCGGGGGTCCCCGCCCGCCACCGAGCCCAACAAGGGAAAGTGCAACTGTCGGCGGGTCTCCAGCCGACGCACAATGGAGACTGCCCGAAAGATATACTGAAGGGGGTAAGCCCGATTGAACCGTTTGAGCCACCGCCTACTATCACACCGTTGAATGCAGGGGAATACTGGCGTAAAGCACCCAATCAGCAGCAGAGGCTATAGCAGGGTGCTCCGTATAGCAACCCGCATGTCAACAGTGGAATAGGGCTCAACGTGACAAGAGCCGATTGACTAGGCCGGTACGACTAGCCTCCCGTTTAGGCAGAAGTCAAGGCCAAAGTGGAGTGTTTCAGCCACCAGGATCCTCTTCTCTCCCGACACGGGTCTCCAAGCACGGCAAACACTTGGGATCCAAAGGACCAAAAGCTCACGAGTATTTTTAAGGACCAATCCAACATGGTACGACCTGGGTTAGCACAGCTCCTTAAAAACCGGACCAGTGGAAAAGACTGAACAACATATCTGCTGACATCAAGTCCTCATCCTGGACAAAGATGGCACCCCTCTGCTTACCCACTCAGTCAGTGACTGAGGAGACTACCCATCCACGCCACGTGGAGGCCGGTGCCGAGTGGGCTTCAAAATTGAAAAGCAGTCGTTCAAACATCGTTTTTATGTAGTGAAAGAGATGAATAGAAATTTCATTTTGGGAAAAGATTGGCTCGATAAGAACGAGCACGCATTTATTTTGATTTGAGAAAGGTTAGGGTCGAGAATGCGTATGTACCTTACAAACAAGACATGCACATATCTTCGTTAGTCAGAGTACACAAGACAAAAGTATTGAAACCATATACAGCGGAGATTTGTCAGGTGAGAATAAAGAGTACACAGTACTTCAGTAAAGAAGAATGTTTAGAAGTCTCAGCGACAGATATTGGGTTTGTTGCAGAAGAGCCAGGACTATCTGTGATGAGCGGGGTAGTGAAAAACAAAGGTAGGACATTTCCTTTGTTAGTTGTGAATCACACCAACAAAACGTTCAGGCTGAAAAGGGGATGTGCGGTAGGCAGGGCAAACAGCGTAAGTCAGGTAGAGTCAGTGTCTAACAGAACGGAAGAACGAGAAGTCGCTTCCATTGATCTGACAGAAATCGATGCGTCTGACGCAATCAGGTCCACAGTCACTAAACTGGTATCGGAGCATTCCGATTTGTTCGCGAGTAGCGATCTGGACTTAGGGCACACCAACACTGTCAAAATGAACATAGACACCTTGTACTTCTCAAGGCCTTTAACCATAGTGATCGAGCAAACAACCCCAGTAACGTACAGGATCAGGAACCAGTTGACTGGTGAAGTAGTAAAAGTGCATGCAGAGCACATAAGACTCGCTAAATTAGATGAGTGGCCTAAACCCTCAGCGGAAATAATTAGGCCCTTTAGAAAGACTAATGTATGCGATCGCACCGGAAGACAGCTCTTCCAGTGATAGCGAAGATGTAGGCGACTTACCTTCGAGAGAGAGTTGGATCAAAAGACAGCGAAGGGATCAGGAGAATTCGTCTTCAGAAGACGACATACCTCTCATGGAGTTAGCAAAAAGAGTTAGACGCCAGAACAGGAGACAAACAGTCGAAGCAGAATCGGCTGATGTTAGCTCGGGCGAAGGCACATCAGATAACTCTGATGATGATAGGATAAAGCATGTGGACGCAATCCTGCCTAAGTCTAGGAGTAAAGGGGTGAGGCGGTTATTAAAGGCTATAGGAGATCTACTTTAGGCTTCATTTAAAATGCAACTCTCAAGTGGTATTGGGAGAGGATCAATCAGGAAATCGTGCAGGTAATGCAGTTTTGGGTGTATGAGTATGCAACTACGGGTGTAAATTACATTTTGCAGACGTGCAAGATGAGGTTCGTCCTCTGTCTCATGATATTGGGTTTAGCAGATAAGGTTTATAATTTGTTAGTAATGGCAGTAATCATGTCAATTGTAGACGAAATAGTGGGAGTAGCCCGATATTTTGATTTGTTAAAAGCTGGCCCTTTATCGAGACTTGGGCGAGGACATAGTGGGGTCACTCGACCTACACTGGACCCAGGATCGGTGGCTACAACTGTGGCGGACGACAATGACGTCTACGGAGCAAGTGCCTTCGCACTGATGATGGAAGACAGGGTGGAACTGAAGACGAAATCGCCAGTCGTGAAATTCTACCCGGCCTTGAAATGAGGCGACCTACGAGGTGGAGAATTATGTTGGGACTGTGAGCGCAACGGTGCCCATGAGAAACGAACACTTTGTTGACAATGAACTCTTTCTCTTTTATTTTATATTTTATTATATGTATTTGGATGGAATAATTGTTGTTATAATTGGATAAGATCAGTATCACGCATCGATTTGAAATGTATTTTGCATGTGTAATGATGTGTAATTATATTGTTATTATGTCCCGAAGTGTAAACCCCCTGAGCAAGAAAGAAAAATAATCCTGAACGGGATGTATTTTTCTCGGGTTAGGGATGTTACACTACTGACGCGTGCTTCCACATCTGGCATCCGGATGTAGTTTCCGGTGACGTGCGATATGGCTAGCGTCTGTATGTAACTACCGGACTCGCCGGGCAGCCCTAATCAAGATAACGGGCCAGCCCTCCGGAACTATTACTATATGGGAAATGGATGGCATCTAATTAATGGGACCGTCGGCACGCGATCACGCCCTAATCACGTAACGGGACCGGCCCTAAACAAGGGGCTGGCCCTAAGTGGGAAGATGATTGATAAGGGCAAGGGTATATACATACTGCGGGACACAACGGAAGAACAGACACACAACGAGAGAGGGACAGAGAGGGAACACAACGAGAGGAAAGTGAAGTAGAGGAGAGAGATGGACGAAAGTAGAAGGGAGAGCGAATAGTGAGAGAACGACCGAATTGTAGTCTGTAGCTGGTCCTACCCAACTCCAGATAATGTTCTTCAGACTGAAATAAACACGTGAGAAAACCATCACCGGACTTCAGTTGTTTTACGTGTCCATAGTGCAACATCCTGTGCCCTTGCTTTGGCTGCTCTCGTGCGACTGTTGTTGACAACTGCTTTTTTCTGCTTCCTCACTTCTATCTTCTTCAAGGTCTGCGCCGACAGCCAGTCTTTGTGATGGTGTTTCCTGAACCCTACAGTGTCTTTGCAGGTTGAGTTCAGCGCCTCTCTAATTGCCTTCCACTGCTGTTCTGTGGTGACCGCCTCCTCTTCATTTATTAGCTCCTGTAGCGCTTGAAACCGGTTGGACAGCACCAGTTTGAACTCTTCTCTCACTCCAGTCTCTCTCAGGAGGTCTACATTATAGCGCTGTCTTCTTGTTGTCTCTGTGCGGCTTTTCTTTAACTTGAACTTTATTCTTAAGGTAAGCAGATGGTGGTCTGAGGCGACATCTGTTCCCCTCCTCATTCGAACATCTTGAAAGGATCTTCTAAATTTCTTGTTAATGCAGATATGGTCTATTTGGTTCTCTGTAGTATGGTCAGGTGAGACCCACGTTTCTTTGTGTATTCTTCTGTGTGGGAAGATGCTGCCTCCAATGACAAGTCTGTTTATAACACAAAAGTCTACAAACCTCTCCCCGTTCTCACTCATCTCCCCTAGTCCCTGTCTCCCCATCACCTCTTCGTATCCGGTGTTGTCCTCCCCTATTTCGGCATTAAAATCGCCCATGACGATAGTGATGTCTCGCTCCGCACATTTGTCCACAGCACTCTGGAGTCGGTCGTAGAACTCTTGTTTCTCTTCCTCATCACTGTCATTAGTGGGCGCATAACACAGGATGACGTTGAGCTCGATCTTTTTCCTGGTTCTAAAGGCTGCTGTGATAATTCTTGACCCAAGAGGTTCCCAGCCCATCAGCGCTCTCTGTGCCACTGGTGACAGCATGAATGCTACACCTTTTGTATGGGGGGCATTTTCCTCTTCATGACCTGAATACAGAATCATCTCCCCACTTAACAGCCTTTTCTGGCCAGACGCGTCCATCTGGCTTCACCCTGATGAAAGGGAAAGGTTGTACTTTTGCATTTCCGCTGCTATCTGGGCGGCCTTGCCGCTCTGGTACATGGTCTTGACATTCCATGTGCCCATGATTGTGTCCCTGGATAGAGAGAGGCGGCTCAGTCCTCAAGTGGCTTCCGAAGACTTCCGGCTTTCACCACACGACGTTATAAATCTTCTGGTAGAAGAACCTTCCTCCTCCAGGAAAGAAATTGCTGTTTGTCTTTTCGTCGGCGTTTTTGTAGCTATTTCCTTATTTGCAGGGTGGGGAAGCTACCTTACTAGGAGGACCACTGAGGGGTTTTCTGTCGGGGTCTCCTTCCCTTAGACCATGTTGGTTCACGGCACCTTATTTCATTCGGTGCACCCCTTTCGCGATGGACCCCTTATCCACCACCCAGGGGATGCGCCTCAACGCCATATGGTCCCAGCGCGAGGAACTCAGAATTTGCTGTCCGCAAAATTAGCACTACAAGTAAAAACCTCAATTTGAACATGCAAATAAGGAGCATGGAGCACGGCAGCACAAAGAGGCATATACTGATTCTCATGAGAATCTATGCGGCCTCTTGCAGACTAAACAGATTCGGAACTACGTCAAGCATCCGCTTTAGGTCATATTACAATTGCATTGTCACACGATTTCCCGCTTTCACGTCAGTATCGTACGCTGAATCATCATCCCCGGACCACGCCATATGTCTGTATTAGTAGAGAACGATAGGAGGACTGTGCTTACTGACTAAATTAATGAGAATCACGTCAAAGACAGTAGGTCCAGCCCTTTTATTGTATGAAAAGGCTGTAGGATGCACCCCTTTATCGCAAGGATAGCCATGCCAGTAATTAAGGGACAGGACGGTTTCGCTGCTTCGCCACGATCACTGCGGCATCATGCGTATGCGTATTCGTAACAGTCCCACTTTTTTCTTTGCAGGCAACCTTTTATCAGACCAGTACTACTGGTCTGATAAAACGTTTCCTGCAAAGAAATGTACAACTGCCAACCTGCAACTCATTATCTCTTTGCATTGCAGCGAGGTTTTCGCGTGGGGCTAAACATAGTTCAAATCAAAGCCGTCGCCAACTATGACAGACAGGTATTGGCTGTTGAAAATTACGTAGTCAGTGCAACTCGACCAATACCTCAACCTGTGTTTGTCAATGAGGCGAGCAAGAGGCTTATATTCTCATTAGAATAGAGACCTCTTGCAGATGGAGCGGACTGGCTATTTGGCTGGCTGATTATAGGAAGTCCATGCACGTTTTGACCTACTTTCGATAAAAGACAACTCATTATTTATTTTGCAGTCTGTCTGCTTTTCCGGCATTTTATGTCATTCTCCGTATTTTCCGGGAGGGCTACCGTCAGTAATAATGTAGAATGAGACAGATCGACCGTGACTGACTGAGGTTATTGACCGATAAGCAGTATGGCTCCCAGCTCTTTTTTGTAGTGTTTAGCTAACAGTTCCAGAGCTCTCCACAACGCGAGTCAGCAATGCGTCGGCTGAACGAGCTGAGATGACAGGCCAAGGAACACAGCCGTGCCGTTTCCGTACTGTCCAGTCTCTTAGCCTTAGTCAGTCCCAGTCATCCCCTAATATTTCAATCCCCTAAAAAACACTACCGCCTACCAACTTCACATTTGCCATGCACAAAATACCAAAAAAGAAACAGCACATTGACTGTCTCATTTCTTGGCTATGAACCTGATTTCTTACCAACCCCACACCCAAGCGGCACAGCTGAAATCAGCGTGCCCCTCAAATCCATGGCAACGGTAACTCAACATAGGCCCACAATTGTCCACTGGATAAGCTCAGGATGGTATGAATCAAAGCACCAAACATGTCTCCTTTTATCTAACCAAAAATATCCAGCAAATTCCAACATTCAGCCCTACTACAAATTTTCTAACAAGGCAAAAAGTTATTTTTAAACACCGGTCCTTGGCACTGCCTCACCTACTTCATTTGAATATATAACGTGACCTGTCTAAAGCAACCCGGCATAACAACAATGGCGAGCGGAGTTTAAAGGCTTTACTTCGGAAAACTGTTTATCTATGGTTCCCAAATGTATTTATAAGCGGGCAAAGCAAAACAAACAAAAAGTGTAAAGGTCGAACTGATTCTTTTAACACTACGTTTAGTGTGTGCACTATGTGTCATATTGTGCATATGACTCAGAAGTTAGTGCGACCAAACGTTTTATCCTTTTTCTTTTCTTTTTTTTTAGTTTTGGATTTAGGGTAGTTTTCATCCTAATTTAAAATATGGTCATACTGGTAATTTAATAGCGGATGTTGTGCAATATATAACTTAATAACTTAATGTTTCGTTTTATTTGACTGTAGTTCTGTAACTGGTCCATACACCGTGTTTACTAAAATTTGTCAGTGATACTGTTTTGTCATATAATACCGGCTAACCGCTAGCTATTTAGGCTTGGCAGGCAAAGACAAATATCGTTTTACGGACGTTTCTTAAATCTTGAATCTTTGTCACTATACTCAAACACAGTCGAGACAAGACGTACAGGCATAGGATGATCGTTGCGTGATTAATCAGCTCTATAACACAGGCAGTGGGAACTAGCACGAACGAATGTTATAGAGCTTAGTGATTTATTACCGGGTGGCAATGCACATCCTATGCCGCCTGGTCAGTGAAAAAAAAAAAAGAAGAAAAAAAGACTAAAATGACACAGATGCTGAAATTACATACCTCAAAGCCACCACGAAACTGATTCGTAGGAAGATGGCTTGCTGAAGTACATAGGCCTACGCTGACGTCAAACTCACGGCCAGAACGAGCATTCCTGAGTACTGACAAACAGCTTTTGAAGTAAGCACGCACTCTTCTGCTGCCCGACATACGTACAAGTGGCCGAGGAGATAGCGAGTAACCTGGCAAAATTTCTCCGGGACACGCCGACTGAAACTGAGGCCGCTATAACGCGAGAACCAAATGCGTTCGTCACGTTGGCGTCAGATGATGCAATGGAGATGCTACGAGTTTACGCCAAACGACTCTCAACAAAGAACGAAAACGTTAAACTTGTTATGTCTTATGTCTACCACGAAAGGTGATTTCAAAGACGAGGTCGGTACCGAGCCGCAGGGTCTGAACAAATTTTTACCTCAGCTGGATTCGAACCCGGGACTGACCCCGGCTTTTCAGATGAGACTGAGTCGAACTGACGCTCTACCACGGAGCCACCCGCCAGTTTCCCCAAAACGAACGAGAACGAAATTACGGCGAATAACCGGTATGCAAATAGGTAGTTATTTGGTTGAACGCCGAGCAGGCGAATATGGCCCTCACAGCAGGGTTTGTAAATAAGCATAGGCAACAATGACTCGGAACATCTCCAGAGGCATAGATCCGGCTTCATGAGCCCGGTGCGTCTGTGCTCATGAGTGGTACAATGAACCGGTCAACCGCCGTGACATCGCTCTCGTTCGACGGTAGTCGTTTGTTCAGTGCAAACCGGCGAAATCTCGTCACTATTAATGTATACATAAGCGACGCGGCCTTAAAAAAACAAGACGAGGATTTCATCCCAAAGTATATCGTATTGTTTGGAGCTCACGTGGTTTTTCTTTTAGGAACATTCAGAGTTGTTCATATTTTTAAGCTTATCCTTCTGATCCGCCATTTCCCTCTAGTCTCGGCCAGCTTCTGATCAACACCGCACACGCCGGCGCACCGGCACTGACAAACGCCGGACACACGGCACTGATTAGTACGCTCTGTGGGCTGGAGTAGGGACAGGAATTTTGAAGAGGAAGAATAGCACCAGCAGCAAAAATGCTGTCACTATAAGCTTCTCGTCATGGCATCGCCGCTCACGACGCCGTGTACAAGACGTGGCTGTGACGAATTTCACTCATGAGTCCGAAACTATGAGGCACGCAGTCTCTTCCAGAGCTGACTCTTTTGTTCCACACAGCCTCTTCCAGGCCGGGTTGACTCGTGTTTGATGGGAGTAAATAGTGGCTCCAAAACTTGCAAAAATGAATTAATTATTATTGAAAAAGTCAGAGGTACAACTGACGCTGGATTACGAACTCATTCAGTAATTTCCCTTTAACCCCCCCCCCCCATCCCCCCTCCAACCCTCCCGGCCATCACCTGTACGGCAATGGCACGGCAAACACAAACGGCAGAAACGCACACAGACGGCAGACACACGGTGCTTCCTCATGTATCTGTTATACGTTCTGTGGGCTGGCGTAGCCACAGCCATTTTAAAGAATAACTGAGGTGGAATGATCCCATGCCCACAAAGCCTCTTCTCGTGTATGAGCTTGCATGCATATTCCACCTTTTCCAAAATACATTCGCAAATATACAAAAATACAGAAACTGTCTTCCTAAATCAGTGAAGGAGAACATCGCGCCAGCTCCTACACATGTAAAACACTGAAGTGCTGGTGACTGATTTGCGTCAATTAGGAACAGTGTATAGAAAACACTGACACGTTTGGTGCTTTTATGTCACCATCACTGTCCATGTGTCTGATTCTTCTGATGAAATCAAGGAGTCTTAGTTTTGACATTTTTTTCCGCATTGAAGGTTTATTTTTGAAAATGTTGAAGAGGTACAAAGCTGGCTAACGAACTCATCCAAAGTCTTTCTAATGACAAACTAGCCATATCCATATCCAAAATTTCAAGTCAGTGCATTATAATCAAAATTGCGGACTCAGTCTAATCTGGGTCAACCGACTTTCTTTAAACGGTCTTTTCAAGTTATGTCTTCACTAATGAGACATCCAACTACAATATGCTCGGAGACTCTCTTAGCCACCTACTGAATAAAGTATTTCGCCAGTTTCAAGCTTGTGAGTACAGAAATATCGGAGATTCTCGGCGTGTTCACACACACACACACACACACACACACACACACACACACACACACACACACACACACACACACACACACACACACACACACACACTGTGTCACATACACACACATACACACACACACGCAACATACGGGGCCGGGGGCTTCGCGCCAAATCGACATTCAACAGCAAGATCAGAGTGGCCCAGACGTGACGTCATTTTTATCTTGTTACTTCTTTGACAGACCGGCCATGAGCCCCGCCCGGCCCGCCGTCCGCCTGTTACGTCCTTTACATTCTACGGAACGCGCTCCGACCAGCCCATTCTAAAGTCTACCGTATTTCCAATACGGTAGACAAAAAGTAGATGGTAGGCCTACCGCATCTGCTGGAAGGCCTGCTTTTATGATGTTTGCCGGAACGTGATGTAGCAAGGCGGCCAGTGACATTCATGCTTCCAGATGTAAGAGACAAAGTATGCTAGCCCATGATTTTGTAGCTCGTAGACCAAGCGATATGGCATACCAAGGAAACGAAATCAATATTGTAACTTCTGCAAGACACTAGAGGTGCATACCGGTACGAATTTTCGTACCGGTATAGAACTAAAACGGGGGAGACGGGCGCCTCAGTTTCCGATAACAAATTTAACAACCTGGTGGGTGTTTTTTTTTGGTCTGCTTGGGGTTGGAGATTCGAACCCCGCACACACCTGCACGTCCCGATACTTTCTAACCCGTTTTGATGGCGTATTAGCAAATCTACCGATCACGCCACTAAGGCACCCGCACTAAACACGACTTCAAGCGGGGTCTTGTGCGACTTCCTAAACGTTGCACAAGGCCACGTGCAACACGAATTGTATACAAACCAAGGGGAATCACAGCGCTGGACAGACAAACAGTTAGATCCCCTGCCCCCGCCTATCAGGCACCCATTCGCCAGCCCACAGAGAAATACGCAGGTATAGAACAAGACGATCATTTCCATCCTCAAAAAGAATGGATCAGGTCTCTTATATAACCCATGTCTTTCTCCAGAACTTAGGAAGTAGGCAGGAGAAACATACATACACAAACATGAAGGTGCGCTACTATATGTGGTCGGGTAAATACCCTGATTTCCCACAGTAGATGCACAGAACATTACACAACAATGTAATGATACAAATTTGCCTCGAGTTATAGATACTCACAAACCAGATAGGTGAGGCTAGCGCTGGCAGAATTGTATACAAACCAAGGGGAATCACAGCGCTGGACAGACAAACAGTTAGATCCCCTGCCCCCGCCTATCAGGCACCCATTCGCCAGCCCACAGAGAAATACGCAGGTATAGAACAAGACGATCATTTCCATCCTCAAAAAGAAAGGCTGTGCATCTACTGTGGGAAATCAGGGTATTTACCCGACCACATAATTTATAGTAGCGCACCTTCATGTTTGTGTATGTATGTTTCTCCTGCCTACTTCCTAAGTTCCGGAGAAAGACATGGGTTATATAAGAGACCTGATCCATTCTTTTTGAGGATGGAAATCTAACTGTTTGTCTGAATGTCGGTGGCGCTTTTTGGTCGCATGATTCCTTCCTACCGACAGCTAAAGGGTTACAGCAGGATAAAAATATACAGACAAAAACATACCCATCATCTTATCCTAGTCTCAAACCGTCCAGCACAAATGTCCTCTCTCGCCGAACACCCGCCCCCCCCCCTCCCTCCCCCACACGCACCCACCCCCCTTTCCACATATTTCAAATATGACGGCTAAAGGGTGGTGCAAGATTTGCCCGGCAATCAGTTGCCAATCTTGAACTTCAGTGGTTGATCTACGCACCGCGAGTACGTATCAGACGATTTTGAAACGTGCCTGTACTTTAGCTGCAAAAAACTAGCACACTTTAGAAAACAGCTCACACTAGTTACCTCCGGCCCTGATCCATTATACTTCTTCTCTCATTTTTATATTTCGGTTCATTGCTTGTGATAGCCCAGCGTACCGGCCCAATACACAAAATACCATCGGGCCGTCCTCGACCCACCCGTACCGATACAATTCCATACCACCGCCGTGAAATGGCCTTGGTCGCCTGCTCGGCGTCAAACCCAACTAACTAACTAAGTAACAATTCCATACCATTAATTCCGGTATACCGGTAATACCATGAAACTCTACAAGCCACAACAACAACAACAATAATAATAATAATACCTGTTTTGCTCAGCTTTCAAGTCCGCTGTAGGTGAATACTGTGTACACTCGTATGTATATATAGCAGTATAAGACATGGCGCGTCCTCAACATCATAATTATTTCATATTTAAACTTTGTGTGGGCCGTCGGTTGTCATGAGCGATGTGCGTGTTTGTGTGTGTGTGTGTGTGTGTGTGTGTGTGTGTGTGTGTGTGCGTGTGCGTGCGTGTGTGTGTGTGTGTGTGTGTGTGTGTGTGCCACGGGGTGTGTGTGTGTGTGTGCCACGGAGTGTGTGTGTGAGTAGCGTATGACTGAGTCACATTTTTTCGTTTGGGAGGGGTGGGGGTGGGTGGGGGGTGGGGCCTGAAGTCTATCCTAAAAATCATCAGAGGCGAGGGGGTGGGAGGGAGGGGGAGGGGGGCGTATTGTTACGCAGGTGACAGCCGTTCAATCAGCAACAATCAAAGTTCCCCAAAATCAAACAACGGGGGGTGGGTGGGGGAGAGGTTAATCTAAACTTTAATTTTTTTTTTTTTTTTTTTTTTTTTTAGGGGGGTGGGAGGGAGAAGGGGAGTGTGTGCGTGTGTGTGTGTGTGTGTGTGTGTGTGTGTGTGTGTGTGTTTAGGGGGGGGGGTGTATGTGTGTGTGTGTTTGGGGGCGGGGGAGGGGGGGGGGGCGCAGTCCCCAGCTGCAGGAAACGTTTCCAAGCCGGCATGTAACCGCTAACTAACTGTCTGCACTGCAGAGAACATTTTGTGTGAACCCGATACAATGATTATAAGAAAGACCATGACATCATTGCTGTTTCTGGCTATTGAAAGGTAGGTCTTCGTGCATGTCGACCTCGGAGTCAGTCAGTTACATGAGTGCAGGACTAACGGCTCACTGTAGCGACTCACAATGCTTCTTACTGGCTGGCGCAGGACCAAGCTCACTATAGTGGAACGTCAGTCTTGCTCAGTGGCTGGCGCAGGACTAGGCTCTCATGCAACTGGTCCCAGCCCCCCCCCCACCCCCACCCCCTCCCTCCCACCACCTCCCCGCCTCTTCCGTTCCCGCTACGCCACGTTGCGTTGAAGTGAGAGAGAGGGACACACTGTCTGTGCTCTTAGCGACCGACCGACTTCCAAAGTCCACCACAATAAATCTGATAGAAACGCAGTAACAGCCTGCAGAAGTACATTATGTTTTATACAGACACACATTTAATGGGTCTAAAGTACATATCGGATAAAGATATATCGGGCTATGTCAAAACACGATCACTTCCTCTGCGTGAGGACAGGGCGTTAGCAAGTGTTTATATTACATAAACAGCAGGCTTAACCATTTTAGCCCCAAGGTCCCATTTATCAAATTTTGGAGGTGTTGCCTACTGAACGACTATGTACCAGTTGCAGGAGATGGCTCGACCATGATAATTCAAGGGTAGTGCCAGATTAGCTTGGCGCCTGAATGCGCCAAGCTAATCTGGCACTAGCATTGATCTATCATAGTCGAGCCCTCTCCTGCTGTAGAGATCCGGGGCTAAACGGGTTATCTTTAAAAACAGCTGCTATTTTTCCCGATCACTTTAAATTCTAGTGGGACCGGGTTTTAACAGAAACTAACTAAACAGGTGTTATCTCAACAGAAATCGTGACGGGCAAACAGTGTCACCCGTTAAAAAAAAAAAAACACCATTCGTGGCTACAGTCACTTAAATGAATGATGATTTTAATGGCATGTGATCTCTCACATGATAATATTATGCGCGGTCGCTCAGACTACGAGTTTTGTGGACGTATAGTTTATCTACACGAAAGTAGGCGTTCAGCGCAACAGCTGCTCATGAAAATCTACCGCCTTTGCGAGTTGAATTAACTGAATTGTCTGACAAAATGCAATTCATATAGTTTATTTGCACGAAAGTAGACGTGCTGTGCAACAGGCGGCCAGCAGAATCTACGCCGCTTGAATGGAATTGAATGAACTGTCTGATAAATTGTATTTTATAAAGTCTATCTACACGTAGCTCAGAGTTTTGGACTTTTTTCACTTACGAGAAAAACTGAACTGGATCAATTCAGCTGCAAGAGGTATAGATCCTCATGAGCCCCCGCAGTTGCCGGGGCTCATGAGGATCTATGCCTCTTGCTGATACCAGTGTGTATATCCACATGCGTGGGATGTATATGATGGCGTTTGCGTATTCCACATGCGAGGGATGTATATGATGGCGTTTGCGTATTCCACATGCGAGGGATTTATATGATGGCGTTTGCGTTTTCCACATGCGAGACTGAGATGTATATGATGGCGTTTGCGTATTCCACATGCGAGGGATGTATATGATGGCGTTTGCGTATTCCACATGCGAGGGATGTATATGATGGCGTTTGCGTATTCCACTGACATGCGAGGGATGTACTATATGATGGCGTTTGCGTATTCCACATGCGAGGGATGTATATGATCGTTGCGTATTCCACAGGCGTGGGATGTATATGATCGTTGCGTATTCCACAGGCGTGGGATGTATATGATCGTTGCGTATTCCACAGGCGTGGGATGTATATGATCGTTGCGTATTCCACAGGCGTGGGATGTATATGATCGTTGAGTATTCGATTAGCTCTTTACATGGGGGTCTCTTCAATTTGGAATTTCAGTAATTAAACCCTTCACTGCAAAAAATGTCAGTGAACGCGATCCAAATGCAAGAGGCATAGATCCATGCCTCTTGCTGAGACCAATTTGTATCCATGTTTCTTGGACGGCCGCTGTGGCCTTCGGGGTCGTTGAATGAACGCAAATTCACTCTAAACAAAATACGCGCCCTAGTGGCAGGGAAGGGGGGTTAACCCATTTAGCCCCGGACGCACTACAGCAGGTAATGAATCGACCATGAAAATTGAAGGGTAGTGCCAGATCAGCCTACAGGCGCCAAGCTGATCTGGCACTACCCTTGAATTATCATGGTCGATCCATCTCCTGCAACTGCGGGTACTTAGTCGTTAAGTGACACCTCCAACATAAGGGTTTAAACGGGTTAACTCATTCTACCCCATCACCGAAATCCCCAAATTTTGCCGTTGTCCTCTGAAGACTGCATTGCAGTGCAGGACACAGATCGACCATGATAGTTCAAGGGTGATGCCAGAATAGCTTGCCGCCCATAGGCGCCAAGCTATTCTGGCATCACCCTTGAACTATCATGGACGATCAATCTTTCTGTGGTGCGTCTGGGGTAGAATGAGTTAATGAATTAACACAGATTTCAAAAACAAAACCTGCGTTCATGACGGTGAGGGGGTACGTTGATGATTTTGAATTTCCTGTGACATGTTAATAGGTCACAACACACAGCTGTTTCGAGCACAACACTTTACAACCGTGCATAACCTTGGCAGAATGCGAGCGACGAGCGTCACCGAGATAGCGATAACAGAGAAAATGTAACCTTTGGACGTCGGCAGTTTTGTATGTGGGGTAAAGGGTAGACAGAGTTCTTAAAGGTGCACTGACATTCACTAAATGAGTAGAACACTCGATCAGCAAGAAATGTGTGTGTGTGTGTGTGTGTGTGTGTGTGTGTGTGTGTGTGTGTGTGTGTGCACGTGTGTTGTTTTGTTTATTTGTTTGTTTATTATTTCAGTGTTTGCCGCTTGGTTTGGTTGTTTGTCTTTTTCTTTGTCGGTTTTGTGTTTAGTTTAGTTTTGCTTTGATTTGCTATGTGTGTATTATTTTGTTGTGCTTCGCATGAACGGTTTTGTGTTTAGTGTAGTTTAGTTAAGTTGAGTTTAGTTTACTAGAGTTGAGTTTAGTTTAGCTGACGGTTTAGTTTAATTCAGTACTTCAGCCGGTTCAGATTTTAGTGTGCTTTGCTTTGTGTGTTTTTGTGTGTGGTGTGCTTTACTTCGGTTTTGTTCATAGTTTAGTTTAGTTTAGTTTAGGTCTGGCTTTGGTTGTTTTGCTCTTCTTTGTTCTGTTTTTTTTTCTTTTGCTTTGCTTTGCCTTCCTGTGTGCTGCTTGAGTTTTCTTTTATCTTTGTTTTCCACTGTCTATGGCGCATGATCCAAATAACAAAATTTAGATGCACTTTCATAACCTACCAACTTTGATGTCTCTAATACCGAGGTCGCGAGTTCCCCCGAACTAGCATGCTCTTTCAGTAGTGCGAGGGGCAATAAAGCGCGAATGATGGGCCGTCAGTGGGCAAGCACAGATCGTCACTATGGACGATCGGCAATGCGAGCAGGAAAACTGTCGGTTCAAAAACACATTATTTCCGTGAAATCGTCAAAATGTAGCAGAAGTTGCATTAATATGATGCATCTTCTGTTGGTATAACAAAGTTAAATAATTATACTAGCTGTTGAAACAACATGGCAGGCCATTTTCTTCAAGTTATCGCCATATGCAGTTTTGAATGTACGTTTAGAGTTCCGACGTTTTCCTTATCGTCATATCCACAAAATAAACAAAGTTTGTATTGTAACAGTTGTATGACCAGGAAGCAATCGTCCTCAGTCCTCTCTCAACGCATATGGTTAGCTTAAATTTTGCTGCATATTACTTGTGATTCACAGCGAAACAGTATTGGTTAAGCGTAAGAGGTTGCCGAGTTACCCACATTTCATGGCTCTCCAAGTCTAGTCTTGTCTCAAAGTCACGTAATCTAGCATGAGTTCTAGCGCTTTTCGGGAACTCGCAACGGCCTATTGTCATCTGGTAAGGTCCACTATGACAGACTAATACACAGTCATACTTTAGAATGTACGTGGCCCTCTCACGGCCCCGCCCCCTCCCCCCTCCCCCCCCCCTCCTCAACACCGCCCACCCCCTCTCCTGTAAGCTGCCGACTTGGGGGTATGCGGGCACATGCAGACTTGCGTTGTCCTCTTAGTGACCCAGAGTAAACTGAATAGCGTATCGTTATTCATACATGTGTTAAGTGAACGACACAATTAATGCCATTTTAATGTGACGATTTTTTTCCCTTTTCGCCTCTCTCGAATTTATGTTCAGTATAAAACAATGATGTGGAGTATCAATATTCACGCATGCTTAAGTACACGAGTTAACCCTTTTGCGTGTCGGTAGTGGTTACTGTCGCGATGGTTCCTACAGGAATCATCGCGACAAAAACCGCTACCGACACGCAAAAGGTTAATGAAATGCAAACACGCGTACGTCCAGCGTTTTAAATTTCCACACAGTTTCGTTTTACGATGCATAAACACTTGTATGGGAAAAAAAAAACTGTTTGAATGAAACGAAATTGTTCGGACATTTTGTTAGCGTAGTTTTTTTCATACAATATTTTCCATACAAATCATTAATTGTTGATACTTTCCCACGTACGTTTTATGCAGCATAGACTGGCCACACGCCTAGCTTTTCCGCCATTTTATTTTTGTACACAGGTGTGAGTTTACAGCGTCTAAGCAAGCTGCCCTCTTCGGCAAGGTTATTTATGTCGGTGGTAAGAAAGGCCCGGAACTGAGTGGAATTAAACTCGGCTTTACTGAACAGACGACACGTCCCAGAATTAGAGCACTTCTAGAATGGACACAGTCTCTAGTGATCCCGCTCCCCAAGAAAGGAAACCTGAAACAGTGCCAGAACTACAGAACTATCAGTCTGATAAGTCACCCTAGCAAAGTAATGCTTAGAATCATTCTCAACCGCCTCAAAACTTTCGCCGAGGAACTGCTGGCAGAAGAACAGGCTGGCTTCAGAGTTGGAAGAAGCACTGTAGAGCAGATTTTCAACTGCCGCGTCCTGATCGAGAAACATCTGCAGCATCAGCGTGAACTCTACCACAACTTCATTGATTTCAGGAAAGCATTTGATCGCGTCTGGCACGACGGACTCTGGCAAGTCATGAGATCGTTCAACATAGAGGAGGGACTGATCCAAATGATAGAAGCGCTTTACAAGAACGCCTGCAGCGCGGTTCTACTTAACAATCAGTCAGGCGAGTTCTTCAGGACGACGATCGGTGTCCGTCAAGGATGCCTGCTCTCTCCTGTCCTTTTCAACATATTCCTGGAGAAGATCATACAGGAAACCCTCCACGACCACCATACTTCAATCTCTATTAGTGGCAGATCCCTGTGCAATCTTCGATTCGCAGACGACATTGACCTCATGGCAGGCAGCAATAGTGAGCTTCAAAACCTGACAGACAAACTTTCAAGTAGCGCAGGGTCTTATGGCATGGAGATCAGTACGGATAAAAGCAAAGTGATGATCAACACCACAAGCGACAGCAGCAGCAACATCCACATGAACGGCCAGAAGCTAGAAGAGGTCAATAGCTTCAAGTACTTGGGAGCCACCCTGTCCAAAGACGGTAGTTGCATAGCAGAGATCCGTATCAGGATAGGTACAGCAACATCCGCAATGGCGAGGCTGGACAGGATATGGCGAAGTAACTCCATCAGCTTCACCATCAAGTACAGGCTTTACAAGTCCCTCGTAGTGTCTATTCTACTCTACGGCTGTGAGACTTGGACACTTCTTGCAGACTCAGAAAAGAAAATCCAGGCCTTTGAGAATAAGTGCCTGAGGAAGTTGCTCCGCATCTCGTACCGCGAGCACAAGACCAACGAATATGTACGGAGCATCGTCACTTCCCTGGTGGGCCCACATGAACCCCTTCTGGCAACCGTGAAACGGCGCAAGCTTGCTTGGTTTGGCCACGTGACCCGACACAACACCTTGTCCAAGACTATCGTCCAAGGCACTCTCGAAGGAAGTCGTCGGCGAGGTCGTCAGAGAAAGAGTTGGGTCGCAAACATAAAAGAATGGACCAAACTCGAGATGCCAGACTTGCTTGCCACCGCCCAAAATAGAACTCAGTGGAGAGCACTGTCTGTTGCTGCTGCCTTTCAGCCCCCCCCCCCCCCCCCCCCCAACGCCCAGTTCGGGCAAGGGACTGATGATGATGATGAAGTGCACTTTAAACACAGGGGGGAAGAAATACGGAGTTATGTGCCCCTGACCGGCTCCAAGTGTCATTGACGCTCGATGGAGCCAGTCAATGGCACATAACAATCGGATTTCCTGCCCTTGTGGTTTTACACGCTGGGCCCTACGGTCGATTTTCTTTCTCTCGAGGACTGCCCGACACTGCCGTTATTTGGTAAAAGCCAGTTATTTTTTTAGAAAAGCGAGATTTCGTTTGTTATACAAACCTGGACATACTGCCTTTTGCCAATTAACCCCTTCATTGCCGAGAAAAAATTAACACCACACTAATGCAAGAGGCATAGATTCTCATGAGCCCCCGCGACTGCAGGGGGGCCCACGAGGATCTACCCCTCTTGCTGAGACCAATTTGTATCCTCTTGGACGGTTCAACGGTTTGGCTTTTGGTCTTTGGAATGAAAAAAGATTTCCGAACAACATTGTACATACTGTGGCAGAGGAGGGTTGGGGGGGGGAGGGGGGGGGTTAACGGCATTTGTATATGCATTCCGGTGGAGAAGAAAGTTCGACCATGATAGTTCAAGGGTGGTTCCTGATCACAATAGGTTGGTGCCTAGCTGATTTTTTTTGTAACCCTTGCTGTTCATCTTAAACCGACCGCCGTGAGATAGTCTTATTCGCCTGCTCGCCGTTAAACCCAACTAAGTAAGTAAGTAAGTAAGCAAAACATAATTGCATAGAGGATATCCCTAAATCAGAATTAGGTCAAAAATTGCACTGCCTTCAAACAGTCGGTAGATTAATGCAGCCTGCCCCATTTGCAAGAGGCATAGATTCTCATGAGACCCTGAGGTCGCAGGGGCTCATGAGAAACTATGCTTCTTGCTCGCAAGGAGTTGCCTCATTGACATCCCCATTTTGAGGTACGTGTCAGTACGGTTGTGACGCGGAGGACGCATGCCGCAGTGATCGAGGCGGCGATGTGGACAGCAACTGAAACTGAAAATTAGCCGACAGTCCCTCAGTCCTGGAGGCTGATTCCGCTTTTTCAAAACCACCGGCAGACAGACCACACCGGGCAATTGCTTCCGGTGCACGTAGTAAGAAATGGTTAAAAAAAAATCCTCCCCTTTTGCAATTGTTTTAGGGTGTAAAACTGTTTTTTTTTTTTTTTTTTTTTTTTTTTTTTGCCTTTTTGGGCGTTTTGAGCAGCAAAAGGCATGACAGGTGGTGTGAAAAAGAGCCATATCTGGGTAATTTTAGTTGACCTAGTGTGTTCATGGGAGCCTTATATGGGGCATGTGCAGACAGTTTTTATCATGGGGTACTTAGTGCATTAGAGTCTTGCGGAAAACTCTAACAGACAATTTGTTTAAGAATTGCTGGAAATGTTTCCCCTGTGATATGCTCCGCGTGGATTTTTGTTTTGTTTTGGCAGAAAGGTTCTTCGTTCATAGCTTTGTGTTGCAAGACTGAGGCTAATAGAGAAGAGTGTGTGAAAAGGGGGCGTAACCTCATTCTTTGCCCTGTTGACCCACAGCTGAATTTCAGCTTTTTGGTTCAGCCAGAACAGTCCTTCTTACAGTCTGCTCCACCTGCGTACGAAGGGGCTCATGAGAATGTATGCCTCTTGCTGGCCATGAATCATGGGGCACTGTGTTCAATCATTTTAGTTTTTCGCACTGTCTGTTTATTACAGCGCGGACGTCCTTACTGTCAAAAGGCTAACTACTGTCTTTGACCTGATTCTGATTCCTATAAAATATATTATTATAAATGTTCGTGTTTATCTTGTTACTTGTGGTGCCGTGAATAACTCAACGAAGAAAGAAGCACGCTTAGAAAAGACAGCTACAACACAGTTGTGTCGTAACTGTCCTTTCTAAGGGTGCTTCTTTCTCCGTTGGGTTCTCTTCTGCATTTTACACGCTTGGCATTCACTTTTTTTGCCTGAATTTTGTGGTGCCTTGAAAATTGCCTTGCTCATTCTCATTTTTGGTGTCGCAACAGAAGGCATGCCATGAACTTTAGTTTATGGGATTTATGGCGCGGCTATACCAGGTGCATGTACCATTTCCACTGCTATTCATTATAACCGTTGAATAGCCTACATACTGGGAAACTGCTGACTCGTCAGCTTAAAAAAAAAAAAAAATGAGGATTTCATTCCAGAGTCTACCGTATTGTTTGGAGCTCACGTGCGTTTTTAAGTCCATTCTATTTATAGAAGGGACTTTTTTTAGGACGGGTCGCGGTGGGGCGAATATAATAGCATGTCCATGATGTCAAGGCAAATTTCTGTCGTGCTTTGACTCGAACAGACAATAAAGTTGTATTGTATTGTATTGTATTGTATTGTATTGTATTGTATTGTATTGTATTGTATTGTAAAGGCGGGCAGGCTAAACCTATAACAATTGAAGTAACAAGATAAAAATTACGTCATGTCTAGTTACGCTAACCTCGCTGCTGAACGTACATTTGGCGCGAAGCGCCGTATGTGCGTATGTATGTATGTGCGTATGTATGTATGTGTGTGTGCGTGTATGTATATAAACAAGAGAATCTCCGATATTTCTGTGCACACAAGCTTGAAACTTGGCGAAATACTTTCTTAACATATCATACTGCATCTAAAAGCTTCAAATTTCTACACTGCCATATTCAAGCTACATTATAGTACTTACAGATAAGGATACAGACCAATGGCTTTAGTTCAAGGGTGGTGCCAGAATAGCGGCTTGGCGCCTAGAGGCGTCAAGCTATTCTGGCACCACCCTTGAACTATTTTAGTCAAACTTATATCACACACTGGCGTATTCCGAATAAAAAGGGTTAAGTGGGTGGCTAAGAGAGCCTCCGAGCATATTGTAACTGAATGTCTCATTGAAGACATAAACAAATGTTTATAGGAAGTCGGTTGACCCAGATGAGAGTTCGTAATTTTTGTCATATTTACTTGAACTTTTGCATATAGCTAGTTTGCAGAAAGACTTTGGAAGAGTTCGTTAGCTAGCTTTGTATCCAAGAATTAAACACTAAAAAACCTTTACTTCTAGAGAAAGTCAGGCAGTGGCAGTGACGTAAAAGAGGCAACTCCGTCACCACGCAGACACTGATATAATACTCTAAATATGACGTCATTCTCTCTCTCTCTCTCTCTCTCTCTCTCTCTCTCTCTCTCTCTCTCTCTCTCTCTCTCTCTCTCTCTCTCTCTCTCTCTCTCTCTCCGTATAAAACATGTGCTTATCGTATAATCAGTGCATGCTGCCGTATGGTTTGTCCATACTAATAATAATCGCCTAATTACATAATTCAAGTTTCTATTATAATCCAAATAATTTTTGCTGTCTGAAGTGAATTTTCACTATGATCCAAATGATTTGCTTCGTATCATAGGTCAAGTTATCATTAGCGCGTGTCTGTGTGTGCGCGCGAGCGTGTATGTGTGTGCGCGCGTTTCATGTACTTTATGTTTTTCGTTTGTTTTTGTATGACCGAATGAATGAATGAATTTTGTTTAATGTCTTATCATGTTTAATGTCTCCTAATTTTTCTTTGTCTAATTTGGTACTATTAGTATTACAATTATTATCCTGTGTTTGTAGAGTAGCAACGGCAAGTATAAAAAATGGCACACGCTCTGCCCATATTCAGTCACATTTGGATTATGCCTCATCTATTTGGGACGGTAGTAGCGATGCTAATTTAAAAAGTCTGAACTCGCTCCACAGAAGAGCCATTAAACTTATTGTTGACAGACCCTCAGAAGTCATTAATACTGACAATAAGTTCAAGCTGTTAGACATTTTGCCACTTGAAAAACAGTTTAAGTATAATAAGTTGGTGCTCATGCGCAAAATCACCCTCTCAGAAACACCAGCCTATCTCAATAGTTTGTTCCACTTTGCTCATACGAGGTCCAGTCGAACACCAGGGAACAATCTTGTTGTACCGATGCCTCGACTAGACATTTATAGGTCGTCGTTGTCCTATTCTGGTGCAAAGTTATGGAACTCCATTCCTGCGGATGTTAGAGCCGCGCCATCGCTTAAAACTTACAAGACCAAGCTGCTCAAACATCTAGACAAAACTTAATTTTTCTTTTATTTTGTATTTTTATTTTTATTTTTACATGTAGCACTCCATGCCTTATGCGGCATTTCCCGGATATTCTGCATTCTCTTCTAACATTAAAAAGTGCAAGTGCAAATTTGGAACGGACTAGGGCTTCCAACTTTCGTTGATTTCGCCCGGGGGGGGAGGGGGGAGCAGGGGGTGGGGGGGGGGGGGGTATGTCGTTGTCTGTTTGTCGCCCCGTCGCGCGGTGGCTGGTGGTGTTGCCGGGGCCGGGCGGGTGGTGGTGGAGGAGGCGGGTGGTGTGGCCGGTTGTCCGTCGCTTTCAGTGCCAGGCTGGGAGGTGTTGATGGGCCAGCCACTCTAGCAGTTGTTGTACGAGTGGTGGCGGTGGTGGTGGTGGCCGGTGAAACCGTGGCTGGGTATGGGATGCCGGTGGGAGATGTGGTGGGGGTGGTGGTGGCCAGTGGATTCTGGGTCTGGGGGTCGGGCGCTGGGATGCGCGTGGTGGGTAGCGGTGGTGGGGTGGCAGGCGGAGGTGTGGTGGTGGCGTGGGGAGTAGCGCGGGTCGGTGCTCTCGGAAGCGCTTGGGTGGTCTGTGGCGTCGGTGTTGCCGTTGGATG
>BTPG01000001.1:301390473-301392973 GCA_036245525.1 Semisulcospira habei | reverse complement strand
CTGATGTAATGACAGATCTGCGAGACTTTTTCATAGGAGATAATTCAGAATTAGAATCAGGTCAAAGATAAATGGTAGAGACCATTGACAGCGAGGACAGCTCTCATAATTATAGAAGTGACTTTGTGGGTTATGTTTCATCCCATCTTTTTTTTTTTTTTTTTTTTTTTATTATTTTTTTTTAATTTTTTTTTTCAGAGTTGTTCATATTTTTAGGCTTATTATGCTGATCCATTTTCCTCCTCAGTCTCTAAGCCAACCACTGATCAACACACATTTCGACGCACACAAAGACAGACACACGGCGCTTCCCGTCATTAGTACCCTATGTGGGCTGGTGTAGCGACAGGAATCCATCTCTTTCTACTCTAACCCACCTTCTGATCCACACACATTGGCACACAGAAATAAAGACGGACACACGGTGATTCCCGCCATTCTGTCTGTCTGAAGAATAGCACGAGCAGCGAAATGACGTCATTTCAAGCTTCACGTCATGGCATCATTAGTCCCACGGCGCAGCGTTCATAGTTATACGTTACTCATCGCAGTACTAACACTTGACGTATCAGAGCATCAACTTTGCAATTTTCTTGCTGATTTTTACACGCCTAGGGTTTACAAGTCACAATTTTAACCTAATCCTACCCCAGGGCCGGGACAAACAGCAGGCTTATGCAAACACTGTTTATGAAAAATCATGCGGGTACAGAAGATAGTTTTTTTTCGTAAAAGAAAAATTAAAGTTATGTTAGCTGTTTTACAAATGACTCCGAAAAAGTGGTGCAGAAAATTGTCTGATTTTCACACCTAGGGCATACAGGTCACACTGACTTAATCGTACCCGACAGCCGAGACAATCTGTAGGCTTATGCAAATACCGTAAACGAAAAATCATGCGATTATTAATGAGAAGAATTTTTTTTTTCGTAAAAGTGATTCAATTGTTTTAAGATTAACCCATATAATTGGTGAAATTAATCCCCAAAACGTGGAAATATATTTTTAAAAAAAATAAAAGTTAATTATCACTCAAAAGGTTCTAGAGGTACAACGCTGGTTAACGAACACATTCAATATCTCCCTTTTATCTAACTATATTCAAAATATCTAGTAAAAATAAGAAAAATTAAGAACTCCAGTGTGGATCAACCGGTTTTTGTGAAACGGCCATTGTCTCGCCAATGAGCATCTTAATATAAAAAAAAAAAGAAGAAAAAAAAGGACTCGAGATAATTCTTTTAAGGACAATATCCTAAAATTTCAAGCTTGTCCGTCCTCAAACATGGGCTCTAGTCGCTGTCTCTCTCTCTCTCTCTCTCTCTCTCTCTCTCTCTCTCTCTCTCTCACACACACACACACACACACACACACACACACACACACACACACACACACACACACACACACACACACACACACGCGGCGCTTTGGCGCCAAAAAGACTTTCTCTAGCAAGGTTTGCGTAGCTAGACGTGACGTCACTTTTATCTTTTTACTTCTTTGCCAGAATATCTGCGCCATAAAAGCCATGCGCATGCTCCGGAATGCGCTCCGACTGACCAGCCCCATTTCAAAGTCTACCGTATTTTCAATACGGTACACAAAAAGGGACAGTATTTCAATTTGCCAGTAGAATCTAGTCAAGCCAAAATGGCAATTTCTTTCTCTTATTTGGCTTTCACGTCGCCTGTGTGCAAAGGTCATTGGCGGCCGACGTCGGCCCGATGGCCTTTTGCGCATTGGATTCCTTCGTGTTTTAGATTACAAAACAGGCGTTTGGTCTTCTAACCTACTGATGTATGCAAAAATGTTGCTGGACTGTGCAAACTGAAAAGACTTGATACGAAAATGTCAGTCCCGATGTGCAGACAAGACTGGTACAGATTTGTGGCAAAATGTCTACTGAGTTTGTTTGTGGCAGAGTTTTATGCGGCGGATGATTACTTTGAAGGTTTGAAACTGATGTCAAATCACAGTTTATCACCTCTTCTGATTCAGTTTTCAGGCGTGACGTATCTTTCTTCCCATCGATATCTGTTTGAGTGAGGAGCCGCTGAGCGCACAGCCTGCATGGCAAGCCGGCATGGAAGCGCGCATCGCTCATCAGGCCACTATGTATTTATTCAACAGTACAGTGTAACTGAAGTGCAAATATTCACTTTTCTGTATTAGTCTTTGAACAAATATCATTCAGTGATAGTTGACCTAATACAATGTACTCTTTGAGGAAACTCGAACAATGTCTCACTTTTGCTGTACTGTCGAAAAAATTCGGACTTTTTCATTAAATGACTGAATATACATCCCTTAATGTGCCCCAGATATATTAAGCCCAATATAAGAAAGATCCATTTTCAACGTGAATTGGCAAACTTTTCAAACCTCAAACAGCGCAGGCATACAATGTAGTCTGCATGTTTGACCTCAATATTGAAATCTGCCGGGGCTTAGAGTACTGAAAATTGCTTGTTCTTAGCCTTTTCATCGATTTTTAAGT
>BTPG01000001.1:301379205-301389205 GCA_036245525.1 Semisulcospira habei | reverse complement strand
TATCATGTATCATATAAAGTCAACCCACTTCACAAAAATTACAACAAGACTGAAAAGTCTCAAGACTAGAAGTCAAATTGAAACTCATATCACGTACAGTCTAAAATTACGTAGTAACTAATATTACGTCATGATACATGACGCTTTCAAACCAGTGACGCGTATGCACTGTTCCCCTTATAATGCTCAGAGGTATTGGCAAATCTGCGAGGCTTTTTCAATAGGTGTTATCTCAGTAGCATCATTCACGCCCGATCCATCTGCAAGAGGCATAGAGTCTCATGCACCTCTTCAGAGCTGTAGGGGCTTATGAGAATCTGTGCTTCCTTATGGTGCTATCGGCACATGTACTGATGATACCACTCATGATTTCGAGATTACACGAAATAGGCTGTAAAGAACTTGCAGGCGAGGTCAAGTATTTAATGTTATATTGTAAACACTGTCTAATATTTTAGGTTTTAGTGGAGGCTCCGTTTGTCCGAGTAATTTAGCCACAGTAATAAATGAAAAGAAAAGGGGAGACTGCCAGTGCTAATATTTTAGGAAGGTTACAAAGTAAAGTAGGTTATAGCACTGTCAGGGGAGAGAAATGTGCATGATCGACCAGTGATCATAGATCTACTGTGGCCAAAGCACAAAAAAAAAAAGAGATAGGAAAGAGAGGGGGCGCTAAGAAAGTGACCGAAAGCAATGCATATGGAAGCCCCCCCCCCCCCCCGAAGGGGGGCGTATCACATATCCACTGTTCCAGCCACTCAGTGCATGGAAATTTAAATCTAGGTCCCCCAAGGTCCCCCACACTAGGTCCCCCACACCGGCTAAATATCTGGACCCCCCTTGGGGGACCTAGATTTAAATTTCCATGCACTGAGTGGCTGGAACAGTGGATATGTGATACGCCCCCCTTCGGGGGGGCTTCCATATGCATTGCTTTCGGTCACTTTCTTAGCGCCCCCTCTCTTTCCTATCTTTTTTTTTTGTGCTTTGGCCACAGTAGATCTATGATCACTGGTCGATCATGCACATTTCTCTCCCCTGACAGTGCTATAACCTACTTTACTTTGTAACCTTCCTAAAATATTAGCACTGGCAGTCTCCCCTTTTCTTTTCATTTATCACTACAATATCGACTGCAACCCCTTCCCCCCTTTTGGTAGGTTCTCTTTTAGGGTGCATGGAGATTTAACTCTGGGTGGTGGCATGGAATGTATGCCCCTGCAGACACCACAGTAAAATGTGGTTGTCATTGCAGGTAGGCAGAATTTCCTGCCTCCTCCAGTATTGCCGATGGTGTGCTGAAGAGGTCGCCTAGACCGAAACAGCTGTCCACACCGGCTAAATATCTGGACCCCCCTTGGGGGACCTAGATTTAAATTTCCATGCACTGAGTGGCTGGAACAGTGGATATGTGATACGCCCCCCTTCGGGGGGGCTTCCATATGCATTGCTTTCGGTCACTTTCTTAGCGCCCCCTCTCTTTCCTATCTCTTTTTTTTGTGCTTTGGCCACAGTAGATCTATGATCACTGGTCGATCATGCACATTTCTCTCCCCTGACAGTGCTATAACCTACTTTACTTTGTAACCTTCCTAAAATATTAGCACTGGCAGTCTCCCCTTTTCTTTTCATTTATCACTACAATATCGACTGCAACCCCTTCCCCCCTTTTGGTAGGTTCTCTTTTAGGGTGCATGGAGATTTAACTCTGGGTGGTGGCATGGAATGTATGCCCCTGCAGACACCACAGTAAAATGTGGTTGTCATTGCAGGTAGGCAGAATTTCCTGCCTCCTCCAGTATTGCCGATGGTGTGCTGAAGAGGTCGCCTAGACCGAAACAGCTGTCCACACCGGCTAAATATCTGGACCCCCCTTGGGGGACCTAGATTTAAATTTCCATGCACTGAGTGGCTGGAACAGTGGATATGTGATACGCCCCCCTTCGGGGGGGCTTCCATATGCATTGCTTTCGGTCACTTTCTTAGCGCCCCCTCTCTTTCCTATCTCTTTTTTTTTGTGCTTTGGCCACAGTAGATCTATGATCACTGGTCGATCATGCACATTTCTCTCCCCTGACAGTGCTATAACCTACTTTACTTTGTAACCTTCCTTTAGCCACAGTAGTCTGTGTGTCTGTGTGTGGGGAGGGGGGGGGAGGGGGCAGGGGGAAGGGGAGCGGGGGGGGGGGTGGTGGGGGTGGGAGGGGGGAGAGGGGGAGAGAAGAGAGGAGCGCTATGTACAGCCATTGATGCAGGATCCGGGCGGAGAGGGGGGGGGGGAGAGGGGGAGGGGGGGGGCGCTGTGCACAGCCATTAACACAGGATTCGAACAGTAAAACAACAAACAATATCTGTCAAACAGTCAGCTGTAAAACTGACGCCAAGATATGAAGATGGACGTCATCATCATCATCAGTCCCTTGCCCGAACTGGGCGTTGGGGGGACTGAAAGGCAGCAGCAACAGACAGTGCTCTCCACTGAGTTCTATTTTGGGCGGTGGCAAGCAAGTCTGGCATCTCGAGTTCGGTCCATTCTTTTATGTTTGCGACCCAACTCTTTCTCTGACGACCTCGCCGACGAGTTCCTTCGAGAGTGCCTTGGAGGATAGTCTTGGACAAGGTGTTGTGGCCGGCACTGACGTGGCCAAACCAAGCAAGCTTGCGCCGTTTCACGGTTGCCAGAAGGGGTTCATGTGGGCCCACCAGGGAAGTGACGATGCTCCGTACATATTCGTTGGTCTTGTGCTCGCGGTACGAGATGTGGAGCAACTTCCTCAGGCACTTGTTCTCAGAGGCCTGGATTTTCTTTTCTGAGTCTGCAAGCAGCGTCCAAGTCTCACAGCCGTAGAGTAGAATAGATACTACGAGGGACTTGTAAAGCCTGTACTTGATGGTGAAGCTGATGGAGTTACTTCGCCATATCCTGTCCAGCCTGGCCATTGCGGATGTTGCTGTACCTATCCTGATACGGATCTCTGCTATGCAACTACCGTCTTTGGACAGGGTGGCTCCCAAGTACTTGAAGCTATTAATAAATAATAATAATTACGGTATTTATAATGCGCTTATCTTATAATAATTATAACTCTAAGCGCACACTCACAACTCGCGCACGCATGCGCACGCTTTAGACAATGACTCACGTACCACAAACAGTGAAATACATTACGACGGTCAGCTTGGGGTGGGGAGTGCGGTGATATAGTGCTAAAACTGTTGAAAGAGGTGAGTTTTGAGGGCGGACTGGAAGGAGGAGAGAGAGTGTTTCTGACGGAGAGAGAGTGGGAGAGTGTTCCAGATGGATGGACCGTAGACGGAGAAGGAGCGGGGACCGAAAGTGTTAAGTTTGGTGCGAGGGATGTGGAGGCGGAGAGGGTCGGAGGCAGAGCGGAGGGAGCGGGAATGTGTGTAGGGGTGAAGTAAGTTGGAGAGATAGGCAGGAGCGCAGTTGTTCAGGGATTTGTAGCAGAGAGACAGAACTTTGTATTGGATGCGTTGGGGGATGGGGAGCCAGTGAAGGAGTTTGAGCAGGGGTGTGATGTGGTCGGATTTTTTCTTTCTGAGGACGAGGCGGGCAGCATTGTTCTGGACGCGTTGGAGAGTGAAGATGGTGGAGTGAGGGAGACCGGAAAGGAGAGAGTTGCAATAGTCAATGCGAGATAAGATGAGAGAGACAGCAAGTTTGGTGGCAGCTTCGGTAGTGAGGTATTTTCTGATCTGACTGATGCGGCGAAGGTGGAAATAGCATGCCTGGGTCGTGGCGGAGACGAAGTTGGTCATGGACAGAGAGGAATCGAGGATGACGCCGAGGTTCTTGGCCGAGTCAGAGAGGGAGATGGGGGTGCTATCGAGTTGAAGGTGGAGAGAGGGAGGGAGCTGGGAGAGTTTTTGGCGAGTGCCCACCAGCATGGCTTCCGTTTTGTCGTCGTTCAGTTTCAGCTTGTTTGCTGTCATCCAGTTTTTCACGTCTTTGTAGCAGTCAGCCGTGCGAGTCAGTAGTGACTGAGTGTTGTCGAGTTTGTCTTTGTCTTGCAGTTGTGAGTCGTCAGCGTAGAGGTGGTGGTGTATGCGGTGAGACTGGATGATGTTGGACAGAGGAGAGGTGTAGAGTGTGAAAAGGACCGGGCCCAGGACGGATCCCTGTGGAACTCCGCAGGAGAGCGTTACCGGGTTGGAAGAGACGCCGTTGATGGTGACGGACTGCTGTCTGTCAGAGAGGTATGAGAGAAACCAGGAGTGAGCAGAGTCAGTGATGCCGAAGGAGTGGTGGAGTCGGTGGAGGAGGATAGAGTGGTCTATAGTGTCAAAGGCGGCAGAGAGATCGAGTAGTGTAAGAAGGGAGATGTTGCCAGAGTCAGTGGAGAGAAGCAGCTCGTTTAAGATATGTAGAAGGGCTGTTTCAGTGCTGTGATGTTTGCGATAGGCAGACTGGAATGGACTGAGGAGGTTGTTGTCGGTGAGATGGAGGTTGAGCTGGTTGAGAACAACCTTTTCAAGAAGCTTGGACAGGAAAGAGAGATTGGAGACTGGGCGATAGTTCTTGAGTTCGTTTGGGTCGAGGTTGTGTTTTTTGAGGAGAGGACGGACGATGGCGGACTTGAAGATATCGGGGACGGAGCCGTTTTCTAGAGATGCGTTGATGATGTCGGTAATGAAGGGTAGAAGTTTTGGAAGGCCGTCACGGTAGAGAGAAGCTGGGAGGGGGTCAAGTTCGCAGGTTTTGAAGGGCATGGATTTTATGGTCTTGAGGACTTCATCCTGAGAGACGGTGCGGAAGGACGAGAGGGGAGTGCCGGAAAAGGTGGGGTCGGGAGGGCAAGGCGGAGGAGGCAGGGTGTCGAGTGTGTCGCGCAGATTTTGGATTTTGTCCGAAAAATAGGTAGAGAAAGCAGACGGGAGTTCTTCTTTGCTGTGTGTGTTGGGGAGAGGAGAGTCTTTAGAAGTGCCTAGGAGTGTGTTCATGGTGGCGTAGAGGGTTTTGGAAGAGGTGGATTCCAGGATTTGGTTTTGAAGGTGTTTGCGTTTAGATTCGGAGATCATTTTGCAGACTTTGGATCTGGTTGTTTGGAAGATCTGTCTGTGAACGGTGAGGTCAGATGAGCGCCAGAGGCGTTCCGCTTGTCGGCGCTCGCGCTTGGCCTCAGCTATGTCATCAGTGAGCCAGGGGGAGGGGAGTCGGTTGGGTATGGAGCAGGTGGTGACAGGGGCATGGGTGTCTAGAAGTTTTCGAAGGGAGGAATCGAAATGGGATGCAAGATCGGGAGAGGGGGTGGGGTCCGAGAGAAGGTCGACAGCTTCGTCGAAAAAGCTCTCGCGGTTGACAGATTTTAGTTTGCGGCGAGAGACAACGAGCTTGGTTTTTTTCGGGGGAGGTAGATTGAGGGAGACGAGAATAGCGAAGTGGTCAGAGGGAAGCACAGAGGAGGTGTCAGAGTCGAGAAAGAGTTGATCGGAGGTGCGGGTGATGATCCAGTCGAGGGTGTGGCCAAGTCGGTGGGTGGGTTTAGTGATGTGTTGTGTAAGATTGTGGTTTAAAAGTGACGTGCAGAGGCGTTTTGTGTCAGGGTGGTCGGGTTTGTCAAAGTGGAAGTTAAAGTCGCCTAGAAGGATGTGTTTTCCGGGTCGTGTGCTGTAGTGTTCGAGGAGGAGGTCGAACTCGGTGAGGAACATGGAGTTTGTGAGTTTGTTTTGAGAGCTTGGAGGGGGGCGATAGATACATGAGAAGATGAGGGACTGGCCAGGGAGTGTTGCTACGGCCTCGACAGATTCAAAGGAGGGATGAGCAAAAGGTAGAGACTGAGAGAAGGAGAGGTGAGCGGAAAGACAGTCCCTGTAGATGATGGCAATGCCACCCCCTCTGAAAGCGCGCGGGAAGGAGGCCAGGCGGTAGCCACTCGGAGTGACGCTGGCGATGATGGGTTCGTCGCCAGCCGAGCGGAGCCACGTTTCGGTGATCACGACAATATCTAGGTCATTGTCTAGAATGAAGTCGGAAATCACGTCAGCTTTGCCATCTTTGCAGACAGACTGGGCATTAAATAGACACAGTTTTAGGTTGGAAGAGACAGCAGAGGGAGAAGAAACGGACGAAGAAGAGGACAGAGGAGAGGGAGGGTAGGGAGGGGGGAGAGAGGATGGAGGGGGGAAAGAGGAGTGAGGGGTGGAGTGGGGAGGAGGAACAGTCGGGGAAGGATAACCGCGTAAGAAAGAGGATGCGAGAGGGGGGTGGGGAGGGGAAGAGAGGAGAGGGGGAGGAAGGGGAGTAGAAAAAGATGAGGAAGAGGGATGGGGAGGGTGACGGGGAGGAAAAAGGGGGAGGAGGGGAGGAGGAGGAGAAAGCAGGCGAAGGAGGAGGGGTGTGAGGAGAGGAAGGGGGATGAGGGTGGGGGATTGGGCAGTCGAGGAGGGCATGGAGCAGTGAATGAGGGAGGGAGGAGAAGAAATGGGAGAAGAAGGAAGGAAGGGGGAGGAGGCGGAAGGGGTGGAAGGGCATTGGAAGAGATGAAGAAGTGTGTGGTAGTGTGTGTGTTTGTGCGTCCTGCCTTCTGCTAATTCCGCCCCTGCGGCCTCTCTTGCGCAATCGGATGCCGCGTAAGGCGACTGCAACACTGTCGGCGACACCAGATGCGGAGTGGGTGGCATGGCGACGTAGAGATAGCAGTTGTTGGCGTGTGTATCTGATGAGCATGATTATTTGTGAGGACAAGAAAGCGAAAGACGGGAAGAGGGTGCAGCAGGGTGTATTTAGTAAGTGTGTGTGTGCCGAAGTGTGTGAGCAGTGCGGTAGGGAAGAGACGCAAGGGAGAAAACTGATGTACAGTAGGTGTGTGTGTGTGCGCCGGTCGGTGTGTGTGTGTGTGGTAGGGGAGCAAGGGACACGGACAACAATCAAGCAACAGATGTGGCCGCGAAAGGCAGACAGCCTCGCACAGTAAACACTTTACCCACTAGCGCGCAGCACTGACATAGAACAAGGCAGCGAAAAGGCCCGCGGATCAATGCGGACCCACGCTGCGGAAGAGGCAGAGATGGCGGCGTAAACAAATTCAAACGAAAGACTATTCAATACGATACCACTCGAACAGCATCCTCATCCGACGAAAAACAAGCATACAATCCTCATCAGCACACTCTTATACAACACTCAGCAGCTTTCAGCAGACAAAAACACAGTACATCCAAAGAAAAGGCACTAAACACTGAGAGCACAAAAACGTGGCGGTCGACCAAACAAAATGGCGCCCAGACCTCTTCTAGCTTCTGGCCGTTCATGTGAATGTTGCTGCTGCTGTCGCTTGTGGTGTTGATCATCACTTTGCTTTTATCCGTACTGATCTCCATGCCATAAGACCCTGCGCTACTTGAAAGTTTGTCTGTCAGGTTTTGCAGCTCACTATTGCTGCCTGCCATGAGGTCAATGTCGTCTGCGAATCGAAGATTGCACAGGGATCTGCCACCAATAGAGATTGAAGTATGGTGGTCGTGGAGGGTTTCCTGCATGATCTTCTCCAGGAATATGTTGAAAAGGACAGGAGAGAGCAGGCATCCTTGACGGACACCGATCGTCGTCCTGAAGAACTCGCCTGACTGATTGTTAAGTAGAACCGCGCTGCAGGCGTTCTTGTAAAGCGCTTCTATCATTTGGATCAGCCCCTCCTCTATGTTGAACGATCTCATGACTTGCCAGAGTCCGTCGTGCCAGACGCGATCAAATGCTTTCCTGAAATCAATGAAGTTGTGGTAGAGTTCGCGCTGATGCTGCAGATGTTTCTCGATCAGGACGCGGCAGTTGAAAATCTGCTCTACAGTGCTTCTTCCAACTCTGAAGCCAGCCTGTTCTTCTGCCAGCAGTTCCTCGGCGAAAGTTTTGAGGCGGTTGAGAATGATTCTAAGCATTACTTTGCTAGGGTGACTTATCAGACTGATAGTTCTGTAGTTCTGGCACTGTTTCAGGTTTCCTTTCTTGGGGAGCGGGATCACTAGAGACTGTGTCCATTCTACTGGCCATTTCTTTTGCTCCCAGATCTTTTGACAGAGTGTAGTGAGTACCTTCGTTGTTACTTCTCCTCCATGTTTCAACAGTTCAGCAGGTACGTTGTCTACACCTGGAGACTTTCCTCCCTTCAGGCCGCGTACAGCTGTTTCCACCTCTTCAGCTAACACTGGCAGGTCTTCGGCCTTCCTGGCCCCAGCCTGGTTGTTTTGGAGGATGCTGGTGTCTGGCTCAGCCTTGTAGTTATACAAGTCTCGGCAGTACTCTGTTTAGTACAGCAGTGTTTTCCGTAAGGAGTTGGCCGCTGCTGTCTTCGATGACTGTGGCTGTTCGCTGTTGAGTCTTGGTGAGGGTCCTTAGCGTTTCATAAGCCTTCTTGCTGTTGCCGTTTGCCATGCCCTCTTCCACGCTACGACACTGGTCTTCAATCCAATCTTCTTTGGCTTCTTTCATCCTCTTCCTGATCTTCTTGTTGACAAGTCTGTACTTGTTTGCTGATGTGAGGTCTTGGCCTCTCTTTTTCTTCCAGGCTCTCCTCTCATCACAGAGATCAAGGATGTCATCGGTGACCCAGGGCTGTTTGCGCTTCCTCTGCTTCCCCAGCACTTCTTCTGCTGTAGAAAGTAACACCTCTTTTATATTTCCAGCAAGGGTGTCTACGTCCCAGTCCAAAGTAGCCAAGGCTGCAAATCTGCCTCCCACCTGGGCTTGGAAGACCTCTTCTACTTCCGGGTCTTTTAGCTTTTCGAGGTCGAATCGGATGCGAGGACTCTTGCTGTCTCGTTTCAATGCCAGCTTCAACTTGAGGCTAGTAAGGACGAGGTTGTGGTCGCTGCCAATATCAGCGCCAGGAAAGGACCTCGTTTGTGCTTTGTTAACGCTGGATTTGAATCGTCGAGGCAGCAAGATGAAGTCAATCTGGTTATGGACCAGGCCTCCTGGCGATTGCCATGTCACTGTTCTTGACTTCTTGTGTGGATGGAGGGTATTAGCAACGGTTAAGACGGTGACTCTGTGCGAACTCTAAAAGTCGCAGGCCTCTGTCGTTTGTTTCTCCAAGGCCAAACTTGCCAGCTGTTCCTGCCCATTGTTGGTAAGCGTCAGGGCCGATCTTTGCATTCCAGTCACCGAGGACAGTCAGAATGTCTTTCTTAGGTGTTTTCTTGATGATGTTGTCCAGTTGTTCGTAAAATTCTTCTAATTCCTCATCATCATGATCTGCTGTTGGAGCGTATACTTGTATTATAGTGATGTTGTGCGGTCGGGCGGAGATGCGGATGGAGATTAGTCTGCTTGACACGGGGGTGCAGCTGATGACAGTTCCAGCCACCTCTTTCCTTACGATAAAAGCTACGCCATGTTCGTGCTTGGTTTCTTTTCCGCTGAACCAGATTTTATGGCCTTCATCTGTTGTTGTTTCTCCGAAGCCTGTCCATCGAACTTCTGCAAGTCCTACAATGTCCCAGCGATAGCGCTTTAACTCGTGGGTGAGTTCCTTCACTTTGCCGCACTGGTAGAGTGTGCGAACGTTCCAAGTTCCGATAGTTATTCCTTGCGTGGGCAGCTTGATGGTGGGTTTGGTTCCAGTAACACACTTGTCGCCTCCACCCTGGAGACCTCCAATGGGGTGCGCGGTCGTTGGTGATCCGGGCCCCGACCGATCCGGCATGTTATTCTTATTCTGTTGCTTGTCCATCAGTCCTTTCAATGGGCTTAAGCGAACTTGGCGGCGCCCGTCTCCTCTCCAAGTATTTCAACTGACTGAGAGACGCGTCAGCCCCTCACAACGTTTCGCCCGCCAGCAGAAGCGGTTACCGGGGTGTGGCTAGGTAAAGGACCTGGAGCCAGCTGTGAGAGTTGAGTGCCATGTGAAGACCAGTGCTCCCGCCTGCCCCAAGAGGCGCTGCTGGCTGAAAAGTCAAAGGTACTACTTCTCCATGAACACTCTACACCCCAAGATGGACGAGTATATCAATAAAACAATAAATTTATTTGTCAAACAATCAG
>BTPG01000001.1:301218871-301378666 GCA_036245525.1 Semisulcospira habei | reverse complement strand
GATGTCTCTACTCCCTTAATTCAACACCAAAGAGCCCCAGCCCGCGTCCTCGTAACTTGGACACAAAGTGGTGTCAGCAAGAGGCATAGATCTTCATGAGCCCCCGCAATTGCGGGGGCTCAGTCATGAGGATCTATGCCTCTTGCATTTGGTTCCTGTTCAGTTTTTCTCGGCAGGGATGGGGTTAAACACGGTGGATAACCAACCAATACGGATGCACTCTACAATGACAGAACACGTAACATGGATACATCACGCACTTCACATTTTGACACCTCGTACCATACCACCCGTGCTGAAACATCGTACGGGAGACTGAACCTTCGGATTGTACTGGTCGCACGGCACTTCGAATGCAAATTCACCAAAACTAGGCCGGCCTCACAGGGACTAAATACAGTTTAGCCTCAATATATGGTACTACCTGCAAGCCATAAAGTCACTGTGGCGCGCTATTGGCCGCGTTTTGCGCCGTCAGTTTAACTCACTCAGCCCCGACACACCACAGCAAGACAAGGATCGAGCATGATAGTTCAAGGGTGGTGCCGGAATAGCTTGGCGCCTATAGGCGCCAAGCTATTCTGGCACCACCCTTGAACTGCCACTGATGCTCGATTTGTCTCTAGAATTGTAATACTGACAGTCCTTCAGACGCCCGGCAGCTTCAAAATTGGGGGATTTCGGTAGTGGGGTAGGATGCGGTGAAATGTGATGCGATGCGGTGTCCATGCAGGATTAATGCGTCATCTGCTATAATTAGACGTCCTCAGTGTTTGCTTCAGTTTCTGCGGCGGGGATTAAGCTGTGACATAATTTCTATTTTTAGAGTAGAAGTCGAGATAGGACGAGTGTTGCCGTTCAGTGTTTAGTTTGCATTAACCTCATTATGTCATCCGCTCTGACCCGGCCCGCGGTGACCAGCGACGTGAGTTGACATAAAGTTATTATATCCCTTTGGAATTGAGAGCATGTAATTATGTCAGAGGCGGATCAGTTACCTCGAAGGATGGCTTGGGGGGGGGGACTGGGGGGGGGGGTGGGTGTTGGTGTTTAGGACCTTCAACGTGACACAAAAGGCTTCGGCCGACGCTAGACATTGCTTCCAGGGCCGAAAATCAAACAACGGGGGATTTGGGGTGGGGTGGGAGAAAAGTGTGGTGGGGGGGGGGGGGAGTCTTCTCGCGGCCACCCGCGAAAATATCGAACAGCAAAGGGGAGCGGGGGTGGGGGGGGGGGGGGTGGATGGGCGGCAAATGTCCAGAAAAGGGACTATGTTATAGCATTTACAAAACAAAAAATTAAGCGGGGTCCGCAACTCCTCGACCCCCCCCCCCCCCCCGATACTCCCCCAGATTCGCCCTTGTATGTGTAGAATGACTCTTGGGTGACTTCTCTTGTTTTTCCAGTACAGAGCTCGTATCCATGGCCGTCCATTTCTGGAGCAGAGATACTGAAATATTCCCCCGTTCAGTGCCAGCTGAAGCAGACTGTGTTTCTGCAATCTTGGTTGATTCAAAACTTAAAAAAAAAAACAACCCAAAAAACTAGCTGTCGCAGGAACGTGGATTCAAAGTTGGTGTCAGCGGCAACTGCGAGGGCTCACCAGGATCTACACATCCTGCAGTTGTGTTCAGATTTTCTCGCGGCACTAAACGGGTTCGGCCAGTTTCAGTTGGGCAACTCGCCTAGTGACTGACGTGACACGCAGAAGAAAAGGAGAAAAGTCTTCTAATGATTATAGTACGACATTCAGACACCCTCTTTGTGCAGCATCACTGATGGGGAAGTCATACTGGCCAAGCACGTTTATGAAGGGGGCATCTTTGTAAACTCGTTAACCCTTGAACTGTCGGGGCAACTGAAGAACGCTACCCAGATGCAAGAGACATAAACCCCCATGAGCCCCCGCTGTCACGGGGGCTCATGGGGGTTTATGTCTCTTGTCAGTCGTGATCATTGGCAGCAGCGAAGGGGCTAAAGCTCATCTCAGGCTTGCCTTGATAAGGTCACTCTATAGACGGGCTTTCAGCATGTGGTGGTTTCCAGTTATAGTTCATGGCCGCTGCAGGTGAAGGGGTTAAGCATTATGACAGGCAATGAACGGAGCGAAAAGTTCAAGGCGCCAAGCGTCATAAATTAACTCAGTGACACTGATCAACTGAAGTAAGGGACCAGGCCGTGCCGACTGAAGTTACTGTATCAAGTCTGAAGTCAAGTAAGTTGTCCTGAGTCAGTATCAGACGCGATTGGCTCTTCCCCTGTCAGCGTCAAAAAGCACACATGATTCGTAGACTGAATTGGATGATGAGTGATATGTACGAAAGAGCCGTGGAATTTGATCTATAGTGATGTTTTAGGCGGTAGTGCCTGAATAATTTGATAGTGCGACTAGTATGTGGTGGGTAGAGGGAGGTAAAAAGTGTGGTAGCACGCAGTCCAGTCCACTGCATTTCTTACCTCCCTCGATGAACTCGTCACAGCCGATCTCAGTCCTATGAATTATAACTACCGTGTTGCAATGCCTGATCATTTACAGACAAACAGCACGGCCCGCTTGCATGAGCGAGCTTAACCCTGCGCCAGCCACTAAGCAAGGTGCTCCGCTATAGCGGAGCACCTTGCTTAGTGGCTGGCGCAGGGTTAAGCTCACTCATGCCCCTGGTCCACCAAGTCTCTAACTGAGTGTCACACTTAAGTCAGTCATGCAGACGCAGACTGATTTTGAAATCAATGTCAAATCAACGTCACAGAAAGGTCCCAAGCCGTCTATGACTAGGACATGGACAAGCGGCAATGGTATCAGCAAGAGGCACAGATCCTCATGAGCCCCCAAAATTGCGGGGCTCAGTAGGATCTATATCAGTCTCTTGCAAGTGGGTGGTGGCGGTGTAACTCAGAAGTTTTCAGTCTCGGCAGCGCCAAAAATAAACTCAAATCAGGCACTGCTCTTAGCTCACCGGTAGCATTGTCGATACTTATCGGGCTGCTTGTCCTTCAGATTATGTCACCTGAACAAATGTGGGCCAGTCAGTATTAAAAAAAAGTGTTCAGCTGTTGAAAGGGCTAGAGCAAAAACAATCGTGCAATTGGCCTTGACACCTGCGTTGACTACAGTGCACTGGGACAGAAAGTTGGTGAAACCCGGAATAAATTGATAAAACGCGGTCCTGGCGATTATAAAATATGCACACTGACAAACGCAAGCACGTACGCACGTAAGCACGCACTCGGCACTGCTATGACTCACGCACACTCACACACACACATGCATACTCACGGTCACACATACACACACCGACACACACACACACACACACCGACACACACACACACACACACACACACACACACACACACACACACACACACACACACACCGGCACGCATGCACGCACTTCGACTGAGAGACAGACTAGATCTTGCCGCTCAGAAATACTAGATTCTCATGAACCCCTGCAACCGCAGGGGCTCATGAGAATCTATGTCTCTTGCAGACAGGAATAAATGAATAGGAGACTGTGTCTAAACGTAAAAATATGTGTGATCGTGAGTTGGCATGAGTTGCGGTTTGGCACTGGCTAGTTCTGCCGGCGAATGAACTTATATTCATGTTAGACAGGAGTCATTATCATAAGAAAACCGAACGCAAAGTCACATTTACGCATTTCATTGTCGTATTAAAGACCTAGTCCCACGCAACATTTTTATTCGCATAAATCGAAAGATCTCCGTAAATTATATGTTCCTTCTGTAAATTTTACGTCCGTGGTTGCTTTGGTTTCGAGTTATAGCCCTCAAAATATTGTGACCGATTTGGCCTTTTAATCAACCCAATGCGCATAAAGGTAATTCGGCCGATGTCGGCCGACGTTTGCCCGCGCACGGCTGACGTCGGCCCGATGACATTGTGCGGATAGTGCGGACCAACGGCGGCCGACGCGCGTCGGCCCGATGACCTTGTGCGCCGCGTTGGGAAGACATTGTTGGCTGTCGGTAGCAGGTTTTTTTTCCGCATGATTCCTGCATGAGATATTGCTAACATCTCCTTTATAAATGTTCTTAGTATTTCTGGCAAGAATGCTGGATAAAAGGGCTGACGGCTTAAATTATGAAGTTTGATGTCGTAAAAGGAAAGATTTTGTTCCCTCTTTTTCTCCTTTGCGGGACGCAGGAGAGTTCCTCACAGGCTTCCGATTGTCTTTCAAAACTCAGTACTCAAACCAAGGGGAATCACAGCGCTGGACAGACAACAGTTAGATCCCCTGCCCCCGCCTATCAGGCACCCAATCGCCAGCCCACAGAGAAATACGCAGGTATAGAATAAGACAATCATTTCCATCCTCAATAAAGAATGGATCAGGTCTCTTATATAACCCATGTCTTTCTCCGGAACTTAGGAAGTAGGCGTATTTCTCTGTGGGCTGGCGATTGGGTGCCTGATAGGCGGGGGCAGGGGATCTAACTGTTGTCTGTCCAGCGCTGTGATTCCCCTTGGTTTGAGTACTGACAATTCTGCCAGCGCTAGCCTCACTTATCTGGTTTGTGAGTTTCAAAACTCAGTGAAAACCTCTGGCACGTAACCTACTCACATGGACTGTGAAAAGAAGGCTAGAAAAATCTTCGGTTGAGGCACCTCAACATTAATAACCCGTTGTTTCGGTGAATTTTAGCAATCAAATTCGGCCTTGAGCAGATCACTTTAAGCAGTTACTTGTGCCGTCTCATAATGGATTGTGCAAAGAACCGTACACAAGTATTATTTGAAGCAAGACAATATTGAAAATTCGTTGCATCGCATCGGCGGCAAATTTTAGCAAGTTAAGTCCAAGAGCTGTCAAAATGATAGATACGCGGCCCATTCCTACCACAGACAAATTTAGACATCTAAACATTCTCGGCCTACGTCAACAACTTAGTTTCAACAAATGCATCCTCATGCACAAGATATTAAATAACATGACTCCGCAGTATCTAACCACCAAATTTGTGCCACAGCAAGAACGCGAACGGTCCTCAAGGAACAATACTTTACCCCTACCTCTGCCTAGAATTGACCTCTTTAAAACTAGTTTATCCTTTTCTGGACCGTTTGTATGGAACACTATTCCTGCACATTTGAAGACTATAGCCTCACTTGGAATCTTTAAAACGAAACTTTTCGATTACCTGATGAGCCAAACATAACAACACTGGGCATTTAAACAAACCCTGATGGTTAATGCTTTTATGTAATATAATTATGCATTTATTTATATTGTTGGTGTGTGTGTGTGTGTGTGTGTGTGTGTGTGTGTGTGTGTGTGTGTGTGTGTGTGTGTGTGTGTGTGTGTGTGTGTGTGGTATAAGATGAATGTTAAGTGTTATTATTTTGTGTCATTTTTTTTTAAAATTTATTGTTGCATGAAATAATATGTGTAAATATAATTCTTTATTATTATTATTATTATTATCTTTTAATCTATTTTATCTTGTAGATGTTAGCAACGGCAAGTTTGTAAAATGACGATTTGTTTCTGTCAAAACTTTTTACCGTTGATAAATAAAGTTTCATCATCATCATCATCATCTCTCTCTCTCTCTCTCTCTCTTGTTACGAATTTTTTTAAAAGAAAGTGTACGACCGGAAACTGCTTGATCATTAGTCAAGACGATAGAGTTACAAAAAACAAAAACAAACAAAAAAAAAAAAACCAAACAACCTCGTCGGCCTCTTCCATCGCCAACTGCGGTCTTTGGCGGCGGTAACAACTGCAACACCTAAGGCCGGACATAGCCTTATTCACTTGACACTTTTGTTCCGCAGCACGGCCCAAGAAAAAGGCTGTAGATGCCGACGTCGGGGTGAGTTCAGTAACCCGCTGCTCAGAGCTTGACAGCAACTAGACGACCCTAGACGGCTGCCGTGGTTGGGCAAAAGGTAGTATGTATATATAGTAAAGCGAGATGTTCATTGTTATGCAATGAAAATTGTTATACAATGAAAGTCTCGCTTTTTGGAAACAAGATGGTATGAACCATAACCCACAAAGTCCCTTCTATATGAGAGCTGTCCTCGCTGTCTCTACCTTTTGTCTTTGACATGTTGAATTATCTCCTTTTGAAAAAGTCTCGCAGGCCGGATCTGCCAATGCGTCAGTGAGTTCTATAAGGGGCGCAGGACATACGCGTCATTGATTGTCAAACGCCATTTGTCATGACGTAAGTTTTAGTTGTTACGTAATTTTATATTTTACGTCAGTGATATGAGTTTCACTTTCGCTTCATAGGCTTGAGAAAATGGTGACAAAACTAGAACTTCACGGTACAATTTCAGTCTTGCTATAATTTGTGTGAAGCAGGTTGACTTTACCTAGCTACATGATATACTAAGTACACGGGTCACTTGCATGCTCTTCTGAAAGCGCGTCGATGTGTGTGTGCGTCTTAGAGTACGTGCGCGCTCCAAACATCTCCAAGAGGCATAGATCCTCATGCGCCCTGAGGGCGCATGAAGATCTATTCCTCCTGGAGATGCGCACGTTTGTGTGTGTGTGCGTGTGTGTGTGTGTGTGTGTGTGTGTGTGTGTGAGAGAGAGAGAGAGAGAGAGAGAGAGAGAGAGAGAGAGAGAGAGAGAGAGAGAGAGAGAGAGAGAGAGAGAGAGAGAGAGAGAGGTTCTGCGTGGTCACGGACGGAGTTGCCTCTTTTACGTCACCGGCACTGTCTGACTTTCTCTAGAAGCAAAGTTTTTTGTTTTTTGTTAGTGTTTTAATTCTTTTCTGAAAAGAATTATTTTTTTACTAAAGAAGTTGAAAGTATACAAACCTGGCTAACGAACTCATCCAATGTCTTTCTCCAAACTAGCTACATGCAAAAGTTTAATTAAATATGACAAAAATAACGGACTCTAATCTGGGTCAATCGACTTCCTATAAACGGTTGTTTATGTCTTCAAAGAGACATTAAATTACAATATGCTCGGAGGGTCTCTTAGCCGCCAACTTAAAAAAAAAGTATTTCGCTAAGTTTCAAGCTTGTGTGTACAGAAATATCGGAGATTCTCTTCAAGTGTTTATATACGTACGCACACACATACATACATACATACACACACACACGCACGCACGCACGCACGCATACACACACACACACACACACACACACACACACACACACACACACACACACACACACACACACACACACACGGCGCTTCGCGCCAAATGTACGTTCAGCAGCGAGGTTAGCGTAACTAGACATACGTCCCACCGCCACCCGTCCTAAAAAGTCCCTTCTATAAATGTGAGAAGGGACTTAAAAAATGACACATCACGGCGGAGCTGTGCGCCGGGAAGTGGGGAGGTTGGGGGGGGGGGGAGGGGGGGGCCGGGAGGGGGGGTTGTGGGGGGAGGGGGGGGGGGAGGAGGGAGGATCTCAGCACCCTATCGCTGCCAGTGATCAGGAATTTCGCGTGTGAAACCAATGGCCATCCCGACATTCGCGTAAAGAAGACAATGCAACGGGAACCAAACGTTAGTTAGTTATTTGGGTTTAACGCCGAGCTGGGGCCAAAAGTAGGACATAAAGAACACAGGGCTAACAAGAGACACAAATCCTCATGACACACGGTTTATGTCTGTTGTTGGTACTATTCGCCTTGCCACGGACCATAAAAAAAAAAAAAATATCCAAAAAAAGACAACAACAACAGCAAAACGAATTCAGCAGACGTCTCCGAAGGCTTCTTACGGTCGATCCGTTTTTCGGAACATGTATGTCAGTCGCGGATGTAAGCAGACGATATGCAATTGAGTGGCTATAATGAAATGTAATCCCGGCATTAGCTTCGGTGGTCAAAGCGATGACCCGCTTAACTACTCTATAGAAAGCTGGTAAATCACCATCCTAATTACCCTTACATCGACATTTACGAGTACGTGCGTCATTAAAAGCGTCTTATGTCAAATTATTGAGGCGTAAACAAGACATTTCAGAAGCGAATCAATTCTCCATATTTTTAGGAATCGCTCAAATAATGCAATTAAAAATTGTTTTACATCTTGAAAGTTGATTTATATTGTGTTTCTTTTTTTTCTTCTTTTTTTTCTTTTTCTAAATAATATTAATTCAACGTGAAAGATCCCCAGCCGTCCAAAGAATATGGGTACAAAGTGTTGTCAGCAAGAGACATAGATCCTCATGAGCCCCCCCGCAACTGCGGGGGGCTCATGAGGATCTCTGTCTCTTGCAGCTGGATTCTGTTCACTTCTTCGCGGCACAAATCGAAAACAAGGTTTGTGACTTTCACCTCATAATATTAAAAAATAAATGCCAGTGACAGTCGTGGTTTCAAAACACCTTGCAGTATGCAGACTCTGGTTGTAAAGGCCTGCTTCATATTATTAATTAATAAACTCCCAGAACTAAATGACTTCCACTCTGTAGAATGGAAGTCATTTAGTTCTGGGAGTTTAAGAATTAAAGGGAAATATCAAATGTAAGCGACCGAACCCTACCTCATTAAGCCCTACTGTAAATGAAATATATATATATATATATATATATTATATATATATATATATATATATATATATATATATATATATATATATATATATATATATATATATATATATATATATATATATATATCATCAATTTAGGAACTGCTATATGGAAACTTCTTTAGTGCAGTTCGGGAGATAGATCGAAAATGATGCATGGGTCAAGGATGGTACCGGAATAGTTCAGGGACGTAAGCGCAAAGAAGACTGATTGTAAATCGATATATTTATGTGCAGCTGTTGTCCATTTTGGGCGGCACTGCGTGGGACGCCGGCAGCTGCGACAATCATGTACAGACATATCCATTAGTAACCTTCATGGTGTTGAGCCGGCGTCAGACGTATTGATCTAAACAAGAAATGGGAAATGACCAGACACCAAGCAAGCAAAGGCCTTGGAGCTGACGCTCTGTCACGTGCTATGCGGCTGACGTCGGGTAGAGGATCTTTTGCTCACTGAGAACACGTCGGGAAGGGGAAGGGGGGGGGGGGAGATGTGGGGTGTAGTGAGAGAGCAAAATGGAAATTCATTAATGTTAATCGTTGGACATTTACCCCTTGGCGTGTCGGTAGCGGTTTTTTTTTTTTGTCGCGTTGATTCCTAAACTGCTACCGACACGCAAAGGGTTAACTCGTGTCCCCAGACGACAAAACTGTTTGCCTAAGGCATAGATCCTCATGAGCCCCCGTCCTTACCTTGCTTGCTCGCTAAGGTATTGCTTTAGTAAGCCTATTTCAGCGTTCCTCCGCAAGTGATAGTAGTAGTAGTAGTAGTATTGTGAGGACAAAATAGGCCGTGAGGCCTTTATAAATGTCCTTTCTTTCTTTAGTTCCTTTATGGGTCTGCTATGCATGCAATTTTCCTATAAAATCATTCATCATAGGAATAAAAAATCTCTTTAAATTTTGGTAATTCGTCCAGCTGGTTTTTAAAAGAATTTATATTAGATGCTTTTTTTAATGAAACTGGTAAGTCATTCCAAACAATGGCAACTCTGTTAGTAAAACAAAACTTCCGCAGGTTAGTGTTACAGTGCTGTACAAAGATTTTCCCTTCAGAATTTCGGGTTCTGTCACTAACAGAATGGTGTTGCAAAAAAGTCGTTCCACTTTAGGTCATCGATGCCATTATAAATTTTAAAAACCTGGATTAAGTCTCCCCGTATTCTACGTCCGCGTAAGGAGTGTAATCCAAAGTATCTGAGTCTGTCTGAATAAGTCATATTTCTACATTCTTTGACCAGCTTTGTTGCTCGTCTCTGTACCCTTTCGAGTGCAGCTGATTGTCTCTTTAAACCTGGGTACCATACAGTGTTTGCATACTCTAAATGTGGTCTGACTAGTGATTTATACAGTTTACTAAAAATGTCCTTGTCCAAATAATTAAAAGCTCTCTTAATTACTCCAACCATTTTGTTGGCCTTATTGATGCAGTTCTGAATATGGGGGTCAAAAGATAGAACTTTGTCGAAGACCACACCTAAATCTCTTTCCTTCTCACAAGATACCACCTTTTTAATGTTGCTGTTCACTTTCATCAAGTAATCGTGTTCAGGATTGTTCCTTCCAGCATGTAAGACCTTGCATTTCTCTACATTAAAATGTAAGTCCCATGTGTCGGACCACTCTTGCAAGTGATCCAAATCGTGCTGCAACAAAGTGATGTCCAGTGCGGCGGCCTATCCAAGAATAGTACGGGTCAGCAGGCTGGTATCGGCTATAACGCGGTGCAGGTCTTTGGCTCCCCAAAAAGGGCATTGCTCGGTGAGCAAATGGTCCTCGGGCCGACATCAGCCTTCTCTGGCCCGCGCACGGATGTGCGCGGGCCAGCGAAGGCTGACGTGGCCCGAGGACCTTTTGCTCACCACCTGGTTTTGTCTTCACAAGTCGTCTATTCAATGCATGAAAGACCACGTGAATGTCCTGCGTTTGTCTGGTACGGTGTTTGTCTTCAGAGTGAATGCGTGTTGGATTCAGTTCGTGGCGCTTTGAGCCGATTGAGAGAAAGCTCCTACATAATGAAAATTAGCATCATCGTCATCATCATCATCATCATTATCATGTTGATGACGAACATTGTAATTACATGTATTATTATTATTATTATTATTATTATTATTATTATTATTATTATTATTATTATTATGAAATTGAGCACTACAATAACGAGATCGCGAATAACGCGGCCTGACGTCATTTACGAGGTAAATATACTGAGGCTAACTATACTTTATCACAGTGAGCCTGCGCAACCGGTTCCAAAGCCCCTAACCCATTACATCCTGAGGCTGATATAAAAAGAAGCTTACTGTCATAATTATGCAGGCTACATTACAGATTAGAAGAAAAAAATCAACAATTTTAATTCAAGGGTGGTGCCAGAATAGCTTGGCGCCGCAGGCGCCAAGCTATTCTGGCACCAACCTTGAACAATCATAGTCAACTTCAAGCAGTAGTGTATCAGAATGAAAAGGGTTAATCTGGGAGTTGTCCTCTGCAGACTACTCACCACATCAGGAGCTAGAACAGCCATGAAGGACCATGCTGCCAGCATCTTTTCATGTACACGGAAAAGAGGGTGCTCACAATGATTTGGCCCCACTCGGGTTTGGACACGTGACTAAGGGTACCCCTATCTCCATACTGGCGTGGTAGGGCCCGAATGCGCTTGGCGCCACCTCCTCGTGAAGTTAAGGGTATTCCTAAATGCGTTTGTTCGGGCTCATTCGCATAAGAATTCCTTCTTTGGAGTTCGCAGGTCGAACCACTGCCTCTCTGCCCCGCACCGCCTAAATAAATAAATAAATAAATAAATAAATAATAACACTAATGCATAAACAACCACCCCAAAACCTCCTCCCCCCTCCCGCATCCACCCACCCACCCAACCACACTGATATTTGATGGGATTTTCCTCTATTGTGACGAGCAAAAGAAATGTGACATTTTCGGAATCATCGGAAGCTCTAAAGTGTTCCTGATGATTCTAAAAATGTCGCATTTCTTTTGCTCGTTAGTATATTTAGGGCACCACAGTGAGGAGGAATCAAATATTTTTTCAAGTCTTCTGCCAAGAGTTTTCCCACGTTCTCCTGACTAACTTACGTGGGCCGATCGCGACCAACGTCGGCCCGATGACCTTTAGTTGCTTTCTGGTTGTTGGAATGGGTTATTATGTTCTCAAGTGCCAGTCAAATCCAATCAGCGCCTCTAGTCTCCAGCTTTAATCCTGTCTCGAATGTCGACCCCTGGAGTCTGACAAAGACGTATAGATCTAGCGGCAGCTGTTCAGCGGAAGAGATGGGTTGGTCGTACTTTGCCTAAACGTCCCGACAGCAACAAGACCAGAGAGATTAGGGGCGGGGGGGGGGGGGAGGGGGGGAGGGGGGGGAGGGGGGGAGGCAAGGGGGGAGGGAGGGGGAGTGGGGGGGGAGCGAGAATCAAGGGAGCTACTTATTAATGACTACAATTTTTGTTGTCAGCGGAAATTGTAACAAAGACAAATTATACAGTTTCACACCTCTTCTCTGTCCAAATAATGATATTGACGAGTTGGTCAGTCGACGTTTTGTATTCATTAGCTGTACCTTTTGTGCTGCAAATTAACTTATTCGAGACGAACGGCATCCGGATACGCGGCTTCAGCCGCGTATCCGGATGCCGTTCGTCTCGAATGAGTTAATGCGTATCATTGATACTGGCAAATATTTGTTTTGAAAAAAGAAAACGCTAATATTTTTGTGTGTGAATACGATTATTTTTGGCGAGGGAGATAAGACAGTTTGTCGGTAGAAACGATGAATACGATAATGGTCGAAAATAAAATAGAAAATGTGTGTGTGTGTGTGTGTGTGTGTGTGTGTGTGTGTGTGTGTGTGTGTGTGTGTGTGTGTGTGTGTGTGTTGCGTTGTGTTGTATGTGTGTGTGGTGTGTGTGTGTGTGTTGCGTTGTGTTGTATGTGTGTGTGGGTGTTGTGTGTGTGTCTGTCTGTCTGTCTGTCTGTGTTTGAGTGTGTGTGCGTGTGTTTGTTTGTCTGTGTGTGTGTATGTGTATGTATGCGCCTGCTTGCGCGCGCGCGCGCGTGTGTGTGCGCGCATGTGTGTGTGTATGTGTGTGTGTATGAGAGAGAGAGAGAGAGAGAGAGAGAGAGAGAGAGAGAGAGAGAGAGAGAGAGAGAGAGAGTATGCGCGCTTGCTTGGATATGTGTGCGTGTGTTTGTGTGTGCGTGTGTGTGTGTTTGTGCGTGCATGCGTATGTGTGTTTGTGGGTGCATGCGTATGTGTGTGTTTGCATGCATGCACGAAAACAGCCGATGTACAAACACTGTAATAGCTATCATTTAAAAATATATATTATTTAGACAGCCTATAACGATTAATACCTACATTTTACAACTTTCCACGGTAGACTTACGATGCTACTGTCGGACCAAAGTTGCAGATATTATTTGACATTCTGATAATTTCGTAATTGACACAAAATTCACTCTGCTACTGACAAATCCAAATATCTAACTTAACTAGAGAGTACTAATATTTACTGCCGAAAAAATGTTAACGCGATACAACTACAAGAGGCATAGATTCTCATGAGCCCCCGCAACTGCGGGGGCTCATGAGGATCTATGCCTCTTGCTGACATCACTTTGTATCCATGTTCCTTGGACGGCTGAGATTTTTTGGCATCGAACTGTCAAAGCTTTTACATACAATTACTGCGATTACTGGCTTCCCCGGGGAGGTCAGCACAAATTTCCCATCGTAGGAAAATAAAGCTGGGGAGAAGAACGGATTAACCCCTTAAATGTGCAGACCATCCAACTGCAAGAGGCAAAGATCCTCATGAGCCCCCGCAATTGCGGGGGCTCATGAGGATCTATGCCTCTTGGTGAGACCAACTTGTGTCCATGCGCTTTGGACGGTGTGGCTTTTGGTCGTTGAATGAACAAAGATTTCAGAAACAGGATGTACGTGCACTGGCAGTGACGGGGTTAATTGACACGTGACTGTGGAAAGCATTATATAAATCCGACTTCCACGGGATTCTAAGCTCGAACAAGCAACTGATTGCATCCGAGTGCTTAACGCGCATGTTCTCCTTCGTAAACATGTCAATCTCAACCGATCTGGCTGGCAACGCATCAGTGTCGTGGAGCACAACGTTGTGGCAAGGTGAATCTTGACTATCACACTGTGATGTGAGATTTTGTGACAGATTGATTTATTCTGTGTGAAGATCGAGACACCACATTGGTTCAGTCTCATAGGAACCGGGGATTGGGATGGAGTGCCTGCCCGCCGGCCAACTCTCCCTTGCCCCCAAGAAGGGGGAGGTGCGGGGGGGGGGGGGGCGGGGCGGGGGAGAGAACATACCCTGGCCCCTGAGGCTGGACGACTAAGTCGCACGACCCCCTCCCCCCTCTCCCTATTGAGTTATGGGTGATTAGACCGTTGCAAGTTTGACTGGTATAAAATTGTATTTTTATTTTTATAGATCTCCCAATGCAAAATATCTGCACACGCTACTGTGGTTACCTCCTTCGATCCCCATGTATTATAACCGTGTTTGTCAAGAAAGGCTTTGTGGTGTCATTTGTACTGCCTGTATCGAAAGGTACAGAGAACACAGGAACACCAACAGTTACAAATTGCACGAGGTGTCCGATATCTCGAAACATTGCAGCTAAGATGATTTCTTTGTTTCTGTCTGCCCAGTAAGCCACGGTCCTTGGGTCCACGACGGCCCCGTTGGGCCCGAAGACGTTTTGCTACTGGGGCGTTTTTATCACTCTTTTCTTTTCCTTTTATTGCTTCCTTTTATTGCGAGGTCTAGTCACCTTGATCACCTTCCATTACCACTGATACCGGTTTCCTGGCGTTTTGCAGGAGACACCGATATGTTAGTACCCAACACCACAAACCAGGCACCCGTGAACAATAACACAGAGTCATCGCAGCCTGCAGTTTGGTCACTTCTGGACAAGCTCTTCATTCTCTCCAACGACCAGCGACAGCTCGCTGACAGCATTCAGGAGCCGCTCAGGCACGTTCTCGTTGCCATAGCAATCCCTCTCATGCTCTGCAAAGTCATCGTCTTCGCTCAGAAGAGCATGCGCAGTGCCTCGGCATGCTACGTCATCGCGCTGAACTGCGGGCAGCTGTTTTACGTCACCACTAATACTGTGGTTTTTATTTGGCTCAAGTTAGTTAACCCACCCGAGTATTTCTATTGCCTTTTCCTTGCTTATGCCGCTCTGTATGGGGGAGTTCTCGTAGCTAAAAGAGGGGCCTATGTCGTCATGTGTCTGGCTTCTATCGAAAGACTGTACGCGGTGCTGAGGCCTCTTCATGTGAAGAACTTCTTGTTCGCTAAACGTCCTGTTGTAAGCGTGGTGGTCGTATACACTCTAACAGCGCTGTTTCACTTGTACCGCCTGACTAAAAGCAAAATAGTCATGGTTTACCTCCCTTCAGCAGGAAGAAGTTGTAGTTTTGTTCCCACTGAAATCTACCTCAAACACCAAGAGGTGAACGATTTTGTTATTTTTCTGGCCAAAATTATTTTCGAATACAGCTCCCTTGCGCTGCAGCTGGCGTTAAATGTCCTCACAATTTGGGCGCTACGACGTCACAATATGGCTACCAAGGACGTGCAGTCATCCACCAATGAGGACGCGAAGCGAAAGCAAGAACGACAACTCACGATAACCCTTCTCGGCGCCTCTGCTAGTTATCTTCTCCTATCCCTTCCGGCAGCTTTTTTCAACGTGTTTCAGACCACGGATTCAAAATTTGCTCCTCGAGGGAGGTACCGTCACCTGTACTATGTTATGGAGGATTTTAGTTACAATATGAGTGTGCTTGGAGGCGGTATTGATTTTTTCTGTTACCTAGGGCTCAGCACAAAGTACAGGAAAACTGTACGCCATCTTCTACGTTGCAAACGGAAGCGATTTGATAGCTTCTTTGGTCGTCAACGTCAACCTAGAATGGAAGAACGTCCAACAGAAAATGTGACCACGGAAATTTCCAGTACGCAAACGACCTGAAAGGAACGAACCCCAGCAGCAAGAACAGCCGCGCGCCGGCGAGCCCATTCCTTGGCGCGATGACCTTTGCTAGGGCCGATTTGTATTTGGTTGGTTGGTTGGTTAGTTCGGGGTTTAACGTCCACGGCACCAGAGTGATAAGGGCCGGCCCTGACGGGCGGGTTATAGGGGGTTGGGGTATGGCGGGGCCGGGAGGGACCCTGAGTTATTGCCTATGGTGTACGACCTGAACACTGATCAATTCGGCTGCACTGCAACTATGCCACTTTGATTTACCAGGATTTATACGGACATGCTAGCTCAATCAGCCCCTCATTTTGCCAGCACGAAGATTTGTATTTGTTGAAACATTTTTTTCTTAGATGTCGGGACACACAATCGCTTTTAGAACTTTAATAATAATAATAATAATAATAATAATAATAATAATAATAATAATAATAATAATAATAATAATAATAATAATAATAATAATAATAATAATAATTTATATAGCGCTTAAACGCCAAATGAATGATGCTATAACCGCTTTACAAGATCCGTTTTTCAAGAAAAAGAGGGGCTTGTCCTCCTCCCAGCCTCCATCCCGCCTTCCTAACAAAACAAGTTTAAACGGGCACTTCTGATTCTTTTATGGTGTTAATTTTCTTAGTTAAAAAGAATGTTCTACTTGGAGTTTCTGCAGGAGCAATCATTGTGCATGTGACAACACTTGAGGAACAATTCAACCATTTGTGAAAACCGTGATACTGCTCTAAACACCCACTAACCTCTTCCATATGAGGAACACAGGGAAAAATTCAGTGCTTTCTACTCGTAATTCGATCACGGATAATGACGGAAAATACCAGCATACCAGCAGGTTTGATTATTTTGCCTCTTTCTCGGGTTGTCGCTTACGCTATCGCTAGCGGACGTCTTATCAATTTAACTCCTGCAACGATTCGTTTCGCAAGTTTGCTGGCGTCTGCAGTCCGTTCATGCATGAGTATGGGAAAGATACAGGCGAATTCACGCGGTACAACTCAAACACTATTTCTATTTCTCTTTCTTCTAGGCCCTTTTACCCTTAACAAAACAACGTAAACTCAAAAGATTCTTTACACCATACACTTCTCCCTACAAGTACATCAACACCGCATACATATACACACGGTAAAAGCCAGGCTCACAATCCAACCTGTTTCACTGTGTTATCGTTCTGTAACGTTCTGTCCTTCCACGTCTAGGCGTGTAGGTTCTCGCGTCGCACGCTTCTGAGTAGTCCCCCGTTTCTCGTACCGTGGACGCCCTCCTGACTCGCTCCCGTGGTGCAGTCTATGATGACCCGGGTGTCTAGGCACCGGTCGCTCACTCCTCGCCGGAGTGGTGAAATGACCTCACGATAGGTTCCTCTGGCGGCAGCCTCCGTTGACTGTCGTCTCGGCGTCACGTCGCTCCGCTCCACACAAGAACTCTGTACACAAAGTCCTGACATCATAACACTTGTAACACACACACACAACTTCGATAATATGAGGTACCTTACGTAACCTGGCTGATACAAATAACTCTCACACGTTCCGATTCACACACGTGCTTTATAACACAAACTATTTTCGGAACACACCATAACTATCACTACACTAAAACAGACTATAATATGACACTCTCGCCATACATTGTTTCCTACATTGGAAAAGACTATACTTAATCCAACTGCATACTACCTTCACCAATCATTTAGGTATACACATCTCACATTCTTTAACTATCCCTGTCAGTAAATAACTAACTAGACAACTGAAATCACCAAATATCTCCACAAGTTCCAAACCAACCTAACTGAACCATATCCACGCTACACAACCAAACTATGCTACTCTAACGCATATTACCATTAACTCCGTAACTCTCAATAACGCACAAACATACCTGAAATCTAGGTCTCAGAGTATTGGAATAGAGGCTAGGGTATCCCACATACAACCGTCCTTGCTGACAGCATAGCCCGTACTAACTACTCTCTGCCTCGGTTAGACTGAACTCCCGCCTAAAACTCCGTGCAAAACGCTTTCCTTATGATTGCACGTGACCTCGTGCATACACGGGATATTTGTCACAAGCCAAACCGCTGACAAGACCGTACAACGCAAAAACTCTGTGTGAACTCTGTGCATGGGCATAGAGCTTCATCACGCTCTCCTTGTCCTTCCTTTCTCCCCTCCTCACTACTATACTCATTCCACCGCCACAATCCCAGCAAAGAGTATAGAGGCTACGAGTAGCCTCTATACTCTTTGATCCCAGCAAAGTGTATAGCTAGAGGATACGCTAAGAGCTACAGGCATCAGTATTTCTGCGAGAACGGCTGGCACCGACTCTGCGCGTGCAAAAGAAAAACTGTGCTATATAATACCAGCTACTAGAAAATGGCCGGCAATGTCGGTGGCAGTTCTCAGGTCACTCTTATGTGTCGGAATGTGAACACTGTGAGACTGACCGTGACAGTGACTGGAATTGGCTAACAATGATAAAGCAAAAGGGAAAAAAGGAAAATTCCAGAATTATTTTTGTTCCACACTAAATTGTTCAAATAAATGAACTCCGAAGTATTTCCAAGGATTTTACTGAAAGGGAACATGTTGACTTACAGTGGTGGCTATATTACATGTATGTTTTTAATGGCACTGTGTATTATGACTCACAAAGCAAGGAGCGTTTCCGAGAAATCTGCCTCACTGGATGTCAAGATTGGTTGTTGAGATGGGCAGGAAACAACCAGTAAACCTACTGGTTGGGTTAGATGTTGTCTTACAGGTTTGACAAGTGAGAGTCACGGGCATAAAACGCCTCCGTTATTTTGCCCAACTGACAGGAATGTGTTGGTTCAGTGTATCAGCGTGAGAAGTAGTGTGGAGTTGAGCGTGAGATTGAGGTGTGATAGTGAGAGCGTGTGGGTGGATGCAGATCCCGCGCGGTGCGCGGTTTTGACCAATCCTCGCCCAAGTTCCGGTCCGGAACTCTGGCCAGCCATTAATTTAGAACAGTAACGCACCCGTGTGAAGGAGAGAGCGAGGTCGTGGAAAAGGATGGGGGTTGGGGGGGGGGGGGTTGGGGTGGGGGGTGGGGGTGGGTGTGGGTGGGGGGAGGGGGGAGGGGCTTGAGAGTGACTGGAGTTCAAGTTCAGTATTAGGCTGTTTCTCTTTATTTTCCTTTTTTCGTGTCACTTACATAATGTTTCAACTTTTCTAGGCAGTATGACGCATTCATTTACTCATACTCACGTACCGGCAGGTGATGCGGACGGTAATAGACAGTGATTTCAATTTAGTCAAGTTAACCTGACAGTTTTGTGGATAACTTCTTTCCGCTGTTTGTACTTACTGGAAATTTCCCAATAAATATCTCTTACATTTTTTTTAGTACTCTTTTGAATTTGATTTGTTTTATGAGAATGCGATTGATTGGTTGATTGATTGATTGATTGACTGACTGACTGACTGATTGATTGATTGATTGATTGATTGATTGATTATTGATTGATTGATTGATTGATTGATTGATTGATGCCGATTTGGTTAGCGCAGTGCAGACTATGTGAGTGCCGCATGTAGTACGATGGCAGTGTGACTCTCTCTTTTTCTCTAAGCTGTGTGTGTGTCTGTGCAAAAACAGCTGTGTGTCATGAAAGGAGTCCTCGGCAAGCATGGCGTTGAGAACTGCAATGACAATGGCCGCATACTGTTGGAGTTCTGTGCAGAGCAGCAACTTGTCATCACCAACACTATTTTCCAGCAAAAGGACAGTCGAAAGACCACCTGGATGCATCCTCGCTCCATGCACTGACACCTTATCGACTATGTCCTAGTGCGTCAGAGGGACCGCAGTGATGCCCTCCTCACCAGAGTGATGCCCAGCGCAGAATGTCACACTGACCTCCGCCTTGTCCGCTGCAAACTCAGGCTCCGCCTCAAGCTGAAACCCAAGAAAGGGGGCCCCTCCAAAAAAAAGCTTGATGTTGCCAGCCTTCAGCGTGACGATGTGAAAGCTGCCTTTCAGATAGATTTGCAGCGCATGCTCAAAGACACAGCTGATCCAGCAGACTCCTCCCCTGAAACACTCTGGGAACAACTGAAAACTGCTATTGCAAAATCCTCTGCGGAAGTCTTGGGCTTTGCTAGAAAGAGGAACAAAGACTGGTTTGACGAAAACAACGTAGAGATCCAGGAACGTCTAGCAAAAAAAAAAAAAAAAAAAGAGCCGCACACCAGGCCCACCTAGCCCAGCCTTCCTGCCCTGTGAAAAAGTCTGCCTTCCGCCTCATCTGCAGGTCTCCAGCGCAAGCTTAGAGAGCTCCAGACACAGAGGACCCAGCTTTGTACTGACAACGGTGACTACAGGGGCTTCTACGAAGCACTGAAAGCAGTGTATGGCCCCAGGCACCTGGTCCCCTGCGAAGCGCTGATGGACAGGCACTCCTCACAGATAGTACGTCCATCTTGAACCGCTGGTCGGAATACTTTCAGGACCTTTTTAGCGCTGAGTGCACTGTTTAGGAAGCAGTCATTTTCCAAATCCCACACCTCCCAGTAAAGGTTGAATTGGACGAACCGCCCACCACTGAAGAGACCCTCAAGGCCATCCACCAGCTCAAGAATGACAAAGCAGCAGGCATTGACGGAATCCCGCCAGAGATCTGGAAACATGGAGGCCCAGCACTGCACAACAAGCTCCACGACCTTTTTCTCTGCTGCTGGGAGAAAGGAACACTAAAAAAGGATCTCCGTGATGCAGTCATCATCACCCTGTACAAGAACAAAGGAGAGAAGTCTGCCTGCTCTAAGTATTGTGGAATTACCCTGCTGTCCATTGCCGGGAAAATTCTCGCAAGGCTGCTCCTGAATCGGCTGGTACCTGTCATTGCTGAAGACCACCTCCCAGAAGGCCAGTGTGGCTTCAGAGCCAACAGGAGTACCACCGACATGGTCTTTGTGGTGAGACAGCTTCAGGAGAAGTGCCGCAAGCAGAACAAAGGGCTGTACGTAACGTTTGTCGACCTAACAAAAGCGTTTGACACTGTGAGCAGGCAAGGCATGTGGCAGATCCTGGAGCGACTTGGCTGTCCCCCAAAGTTCCTCAGCATGATCGTCCAGCTCCACGAGGACCAGCAAGGCCAGATCAGACTCAACAGTGACCTCTCAGAACCATTCCCCGTTCTCAACGGCGTGAAGCAGGGCTGCGTGCTGGCACCGACCCTCTTTACCATCTTCTTTAGCATGATGAAGCAGGCCACAGTGGACCTCGACGATGACGACGCAGTGTAGATCAGGTATCGTCTCGATGGCAGCCTGTCCAACCTCAGACGACTGCAGGCCCACACCAAAACCCTAGACCGACTTTTTCTTCTTCTTCTCGAACGCCGTCACACTTGGAGTTTGGTTCTCAAAATGCAATCTGTAGTCTTCTGTAGCACCTCCACAGGCCCGTACAGTTTCTCTTGTACAGTGGCGGGCTTCTGCCATATCTCCTCCCTCAGCAGCTGGTGGTTCCCACAGTCCTGGAGGATGTGCTCTGTGGTCTGCTCTGCTTCTCCACAAGGGCACAGGGGAGATGGCACGAGGTGAAAGCGTCTGTGCAGGTGGAAATTGAGTTGGTTGTGCCCGGTCCTCAGACGGAAGATGTCTGGACAGCTGATGGTAACTGTCTAGGGGCCGTTGTGGTGGTCTGTACACAGACTTAATGATGGTCTTCATCTCTGTGAAGCTGACTCCATTTTCGTCTTGTTCTTTCTCTGCGCCCACTTTTTCCATTCTGTCAGCTTCTTCATTGCCGTAGATGCCACAGTGTGAAGAGATCAACTGCAGCACCAGTCTGGTGCACTTGATGTTTTGCAGTGCCTCTTGTAGACGTGGCAGTTTGCTTGCTGTTGCTGCCTCGACCCTAGACCGACTGATTCGTGAGCTGCTCTTTGCTGATGACGCTGCCCTCGTTGCACACACAGAGAGAGCCTTGCAGCGCATCACGTCCTGCTTCGCAGATGCTGCCCAGCTCTTTGGACTTGAGGTCAGTCTGAAAAAGACAGAGGTTCTTCATCAGCCGGCACCCAAGGAAGAGCATTGCCCTCCCCACATCACCATCGGCGAGTCCGAACTGAAGTCTGTACACCAATTTTCCTACCTTGGCTGCATCATCACGTCAGACGCCAAGCTGAACAAGGAGCTGGACAACAGGCTGGCAAAAGCGAACAGTGCTTTCGGGCGACTATTCAAGCGGGTGTGGCACAATCAACAGCTGAAAAAAGGCACCAAGATTAGCGTGTACAGAGCTGTCGTCCTCACCACCCTTCAGTATGGTTCCGAGTCCTGGGCCCTCTACCGCAGCTAACTACGCCTCCTCGAACGCTTCCACCAGCACTGCCTGCGTGCCATCCTCGACATTCACTGGAGTGACTATGTCACCAAAGTCGAGGTCCTTGAACAGGCGGAAACTGTGAGCATCGAGGCTTTGCTGCTGCGGACACAGCTTCGCTGGGCGGGGCACGTCTCCAGGATGGAGGATCATCGCCTTTCCAAGATCACCCTGTTCGGCGAGCTCGCCACTGGACACCGAGACAGAGGGGCACCAAAGAAGAGAAACAAAGACGGTCTCAAGAAGTCACTTAGTGCCTTCCAAATCGACCACCGCCTGTGGTCTTCGCTTGCTGCGGACCGCGACACCTGGCGCTCCACCACTTACAAGGCAGCCGTCTCCTTTGAGGACTCTCGCAGAGCTACCCTTAAGGACAAGCGGCTCAGGAGAAAAAACAGAGATGTCGAAACTCAGAACCCTGGCCAGACCTTCACCTGCAGCCACTGCGGTCGAACCTGCCTGTCCCGGATTGGCCTCCGCAGCCACGAACATGCCTGCAGACGTCGTGGGCAACCCCTATAGAATCTTCGTTCGCGAAGTCAAGCCAAGAGTGTGCCACATTAGAAGTAAACGACACCCCTGACCACTGGCACCACAATCCAGCCAGCCAGCGTCCCGGCGGGACTCGCTGTTTACAGTAGAAAATGCTGACGCCTGCAGCTCTTAGCGTAGCCTCTATACTCTTTGATCGCCGTAAGCAAAGGCCATCGAACTGACGTCAGTCGCCGTTGGCCCTCGCACGACTGTGTGCGGGCCCGGCAACGGCGGCCGAGTCGGCCCGATAGCCTTGGTATGGTATGGTATGGTATGGTATGGTATGGTATGGTATGGTGTCTCCGAGGCGCACATATCCATCTATTTAAAGATGCTCAAGGCGCCGTAGGGGTGGAAGCTGGAGCTTTGAAATCCTGCTGCTACGAAACGCTACTTTATGTGCAAACCTCCACCCTACTGTCAACTTCGGTGCATTTGATATATTTCTGTTTCCATTTCACCGGCCCTTTCGACTAGTACCCCCACCCGGGTCTGCCCTGGGGGACTTGGGTGGGGTTAGGTATTTTTTAGTTCCCAGGGTCACCCTGGTCAGCCCCACAGGGTGGGTTTTTCTCTCTATTCTGGGGCATGTGTTTCTGTCTACCCGAGGTCCATTCACCTGTATTTGCCTTTTTAAAACTCTCCCTACTGTCTGCACTGCCTGTAGCTCTTGATATTGGATGCGTGTTGCTAAATGGTCTTAGCTTTATTTAGGCCCCATGTGTTAGGTTTATTTAACGTATTTGACCGGCTGGCGACATACATTCAATGTTCTGTTTATTTTTTTTTTTTTTTCACAAGCAGTGCAGGCACGTCCTGAGAAAGCCTTGTTGCTGTCGGGACGTTAAGCAATGTACAATCAATCAATCCTTTCGACTAGTGGTTATGGGATTTTTAACGTGCGCACTTGATAATTATGCGTGCTGTACACACGAAGGCGAGACAGGCAACCGTAAGCCGAGTCTGTACGTAAATTTGACTCGATGGGAATGAGGAAAAGTCTACATCCCATTCCTGCCCACCAGGGGATTCGAACCCGGGATCTTACGACTGCCAGCGCAGTGTCTTATCCATTAAGTTACGTCTCCATGTCTTTTGCGCATTGCGGGATGTTCTCAACAATCAAAATGTATTTATAGCACTGTGTACCAGATATATTGTTTCCAGTAACAACATAATAAATAAATAAATATATTAACAATAAAATAAAATAAACAAATAATAAGCTACATACATACATTAGTGCGCGGGCCGACAGCGGCCAAACAACAACCCGATGATCTTTAGCGGTATGCTTCCTGGCGGGACGAAAGTACTCTTAGTTTCTGTGAAGTGCTCAGTAGTCAAATCCATTTAGCGCCTCTTGTCTCGCTCTTTAATCCTGTCTGGAATGTCGACCCCTGGAGTCTGACAAAGACGTATAGACCTAGCGCCAGCTGTTCAGCGGAAGAGATGGGTTGGCTGCACTTTGCTTAACGTCCCGACAGCAACAAGACTAGAGAGGTTCCGTGTACACCGAACGACTCCCAACAACAACGCCCAGAGCGAAATCATCGCTCTGTATATGTCGTTCGATATCGCAGCGCACAGCGTTTTCCCCAAATATCTCCGCAAAGAAACACTTTTCTGTGCCACTTTAAGAACAAATATCATATAGTGCAAAAGTGACCTAATATGGATTTTTTTTTATATATTAAACTACTGTGATTTGTCGATTTTGCTCTACAGGCGTAAACATTTGGTGAAAAGACAAGAACAAGCCATTTTCAGTTCAACACCTTGAATAAAGACAGATTTCAATATCGAGGTCAAGCATGCAGACTTTATGTATACCTGCGCTGTATCAGGTTTGAAATCTTGGCAAATTCACGCGAAATGGATCTTTTTATACTGGGCTGAATATATCTGGGGTACATTCTGAACCTCTGGAACCCCCTATTCCACTCACCCCACCCCATCCCATGATCCGCCTCTGTGCTTTTTAGGACTGTCACGTTTTCACAATGAATTAATTTCGCCGATCAAAGACCACGAAAATTAAAGAGAAAAGATACTTCCTTTGATGGTAAAAGACAGACAAATCCATTATTGGGAAAAGCTAGATTTTCATTGTATTACAATAAAAATCTCGCTTTTCACAAAAATAGACTTGCTGTTTACCGCCTTCACGGGACAAATCTTCTTAACCCATTTAACCCCACAGCCGTATTTCCCAACGACTATGTACCCGTTGAAGGAGAAGTATCGACCTTGGTAATTCAAGGGTAGTGCCAGATTAGCTTGGCGCCTTCAGGCGCCAAGCTAATCTGGCACTACCCATGAATTATCATCGTCGGCGCCAAGCTAATCTGGCACTACCCTTGAATCATCATGGTCCATTAATCTCCTGTTGTAGTGCGTCGGGGCTAAATGGGATAAATTGGTGTCTCGTCTCTCGTGATGTCTCAATTATCTTTGATTTCTATTCCTTTTTATCAGTTAAATACTCCGATCATCTTAGCTTTTGAGACGACAGACGACATTAGGACGCAGTCTCTAATTACAAGAGATCTGCTTCGCGAAGACAAAAGGCGGTGCGGAAATTTTTTGCGAAGACCCGGATGTCCATTGTCAGATATATACTGACGAGCAAAAGAGTGCGACATCATTCGAGTGATCGGAAACACTGAAGCGTTTCCGATGACTCGAATTATGTCGTCTCTCTAGAATACTGTCGAATTCTATATGCTCGTCAGCATACAAGGCAAGCGTTGATTCTCACAGAAACTGATGTACTTCCTGTACTTTGCCTTATCGTAGAGAAGATTATGTCTAGTACTCTAGAGTCGTAAGGTCAGAAATCATAGACCAGCACACATTATACGTATGAAGAGCTCGCGCAGGAAGGATACTTTTTGTCTGGAACGGGGTGACCTCTGACACATCCTGATGCACAGGGCTCAGAACTCATTCAAAGAAGGAGTTCTAGGCCCTGTTCAACTCAACAGGATGCCTCTGACATGCCATGGGAATCAGGCAACAAATGTATAGTTGCGCATGGAAAGTTGGTAAAAACGAAAAATTGGCCACAAGTTTGACTGATTTTACTGATTTGCAAGTTAGCCACCCAGTTCCGCTCATTCTCCTGAAAAGTCGGAGCACTATATGCACACTTCAATGTGCTCGCATCGCAGGTGGGGGGTGGGGGGGAGGGGGGGGGGTTGTGTCTACGTACAGCATGTCTTTTGTTTTGCCTTTTAGGCCGGCTCGCAGTTTACATTATTGTCATTATATTGTTGTTTTTGTTATTATGTTATTGTTATTGTTTTGTTGCTGTTTTAATGTTGTTTTGTTTTGTTTTTATTTGGTTGTTGTCCGGTTGTTGTGTTGCTGTTGTTATGTTTTAGTTGCTTTGTTGTTTATTTTATCTGTTTGTTTGTTGTTTTGTTGTTCTTTTTTTGTTTGTTTGTTAATGTTTTGATATTGTTTGTTGTTGATTTCTTGTGTTTGGTTATTGTATTGTTGTTATTTTGTTGTTGTTTTGTTGTTATTGCTGTACTGTCACTGTTGTTGTTTCTTTTCTTGTTGCCTTGTTGTTTTCTTATTCTTTATTCTTGAACAGCTGTCAAATGTTTCTCATACATAGCAATGCACGTCCTGAGCAAGTCCTTCTCGAATAATTTTGGACATGGGAACCGTACACTCACTCGCACTTCCCCACGGCACTTCGGGACTCAGCCACACCGACATGCTAATGATACCTGCAAGCGCACTGTCACATCTCTAGCACGCCTCACGCGCATCTCGCGCGCCACCTAAAAATCGCGCGCGACGAAAATATTTATAACGCAACGACACAGAGCCGAGCGCCTGGACAGTCTTTGCTTAGGTACTGCCGCGAGCGGATGTCCGGCGTAAAGGGTAAATTAGTAAGGGCGTGTGCTGGTCTGTGATTTAGGACCTTACGGCCGGAAGGCCGTAAGGTCCTAAATCACAGACCAGCACACAGTAAGTTATGTGCGATGGTCTGTGATTTTGGACTTTACGGCTTAGACTATAAACGTCAAAAACAACATCATATCAGATAAAATGCGTCTGGTGGTCTGTGTTTTTTTTTTTACGTACAGCGATCAGTCGTAAGGTTGCAAATAACAGACCAGAACTAAATGAAGATCTTCAGACAGAGAGAGGGAGGGCTTATGATGTCGGAAACTATAGGATCAGCGCTCAATGTTGTGCACTGAAGATTGATAGAGAAAGACAGGGGGTCGAGTTCACCCTTTTTGCTGTCGGCAGTGGTTTTTGTCGCGATGATTCCTGCGGGAATCATCGCGACAAAAACCGATGCTGACAGCCAACGAGGAAAAAAACCCACAGATTGGATCGCAGTTTTGCATTGGAGATCGAGACAGAGGAAGAGACGGAAGAGAGTGCATTTTGGCTTCGCTTCCAGAAAAGGAGAGACAAGATAATGGATGCACAGCTTCTGTGCGTCAAACTGAAATGAACGGTGGTGTGTTTTTTTGGTTTTTTTTTTTTTTTGGCAGTTATCAAAGTTGGGCATTCAGATTAAAAAAAGGTAGCGGAAATCAGGGTTTTGTTGGGTTTTGCAGTTCTTCGGAATCAACGATACAAACCAAAAGAATAACAACAAACAAACTGAATGAAAGAGTGCTCCCGTACAAGGTGTAATTTAGATGAACTTTGATGGTTGCCGTCATCATCTTTGGTATATTTCTTCTCTTCTAAATGATGTTTAAACAACCAAACTTATAAATGTCTACATTGTTTTGAAAAGAAAACAGTAACAAGAAACATCTGTCAACAATATTGCATTCCTGCTACCGTATAAGAATCAAAGCAAGGAAGCTTTGATTGCTTAGAGGTTCTGGATTCTCTAGACGTAGTTTCGTACAACTGGGAACGGAAGACCATGCGGGGAAAGCACCTTTGATGCAGAGCTACACGTCCGAACTTCCGTTGTTTATCAATCAGTCGTGTGAACATTGGGACAACACCAACAGGAGGCCGAGCTTCAGAGAAGGAGCAACCTTTCACAAAACTAAGACCATCTTTCACAAGTTTTGCTTGAAACATCGCAGTTCGAGGGAGCGTCTTTTGACAAGGTAAGACATAACCTTCATTTACAACGGGCTTATTTCTACCAGTTTAATATAAAGCGATCTGCTTGATTTTCGGAACTGTGTGTTGTCTGTCATATATGTGAGGATTTTACTCCTAACATGTGACAGACAAAAACACAGCTTCAGCATCAGAAGAGATTTTCGATATTGTCTTGCCTCGACTAAGATTTTTGTACCCTTCTGTTTACAATCCGTGGGAGCAGGTACATATGAGAGAGGTTTTTTTTACTGCCCCTTGCGGTAGAACTCTCCTACGTGCAATGGGAAAGAAAAACATTTTACGACATTCAAACTTCCATCTTTAAACTAGACCTTGTGTGCAACATTAGTGTAAGACATTGTAAGAACATCTATGAATGCGCTTTTTGCGAACTTTTAACCTTTAACTCATTCTACCCCAAGACCGAAATCACCAAATGTTTGCCGTTGTCCTCTGAAGACTGCGTTGCAGTGCAGGACACAGATCGACCATGATAGTTCAAGGGTGATGCCAGAATAGCTTGGCGCCCATAGGCGCCAAGCTATTCTGGCATCACCCTTAAACTATCATGGTCGATACTTATCTTGCTGTGGTGCGTCTGGGGTAGGTAGAATGAGTTAATGCATGCAGCAGGTCTCTTTATAATAATTATTATGTTTGCTTTCTCTCTCTTGCTTTAATACTGAGTGTTTCGTTCTCTTAGCCTTTCCAGCCCTGAGACACTACAAGAAGAAATGGAAAGGCCATGATAATATTTTCAAAGATGGTGCCTGAATAGCTTAGCGCCTCTTGGCGCTAAGCTATTCTGGAACCACTTGAACGATCATGGTGGATCTGTCTCCTGAAATGTACTGTAGTCCTCAGAGGACAATTGTACATATGCGGGAATTTCGACTTTAGTGCTGAAAGTGTTAATTAGCACAGGTAGGCTATGAATTTATAAAAAAAAATTCACCAATGGTAAGATGAGGGATAGGTCTCAAAACTTTCATGCCTTGTATCTTTGATAAAATAAAAGTTCATTTCTCTGTCTCTGCCTGTCTGTCTCTGTCTGCCTGTCTGTCTCTGTCTGCCTGTCTCTGTCTCTGTCCCTCTTTCTCTGTCTCTCCTTATTATGTCTAATAACAATACAATATAATCTACAATTAACGTTTATCAACGGCAGGTTTGAAAGGTGGTCTGCGTACCATAACGATTTTCGTTGTAAAGTTTATTGTTTATTTAACATTGTCCATTGTTCTCTCTCTCTCCCTCTCTCTCTCTCTCTCTCTCTCTCTCTCTCTCTCTGTCTCTGTCTGTCTGTCTGTCTGTCTGTCTGTCTGTCTGTCTCTCTCTCTCTCTCTCTCTCTCTCTCTCCCTCTCTCTCTCTCTCTCTCTCTCTCTCTCTCTCTCTCTCTCTCTCTCTCTCCCTCTCTCTCTCTCTCTCTCTCTCTCTCTCTCTCTCTCCCTCTAACACTCTTCCTCCCTGGCTTACTCCGGAAATCATGCAGGCGATGGCGCTTAGAAACGATCTACGTAGCAATAAAATGTTCACTGAATATAAGCAACAGCGTAACCGTGTTAAATACATGATCAGAGAGGCAAGAAAAAAGTTAGTTCGTGACACGGTTAAAGACAGCAAAGATACCTCTACTATATGGCGCCTTCTAAACACACTTACTAGGGGGTCTCCAAGTACCGCAACTACCATTCCCACTAATCTTACTGCTGATACATTCAATGACCATTTTCTTTCGATTGCCAAATCTCTAATATCGCCAAGCCAGGATAACACTTATCACCGTTCAAATTTGCTGTCTGAGTTTTGTCAACAAAGAACAATGGGCACAGCCCCCTTCAACATCCCTATGTTAGCTGTTCATGAAGTGGGTTTACTTATAAGTAACCTTCCAAATAAAAAGTCCTCGGGGCCTGATGACATCAGCCCGAAAATACTTAAACTGTCTCTCCCATACATTGTAGAATCCTTAACTTATATTTATAATCTCTGTATCCAGCATAACACTTTTCCTAACGAACTTAAATATGCCAAAGTAATTCCACTTCCAAAAACAAAAGATCGTTCTGATCCTAATAATTATCGGCCTATTTCTTTATTATCTGTTTTGTCCAAACCACTGGAAAGGCACGTTCATAAACACCTGCTTGCTTACCTAGAAAACCGTAAGCTCTTCCACCCTTTCCAATCCGGATTTCGTCCGCAGCATTCATGCCACACAGCACTTACACGCCTTGTTGACACATGGCTCAAGGGTATGAATAAGTCACAGTTAACAGGAGTAGTCTATCTGGATTTTAAGAATGCTTTTGATCTGATTAACCATACTATTCTGACTGCTAAGCTTCACACATACCTCAATAACGGAGACGCAGTTGCTTTTTTCACATCTTACCTTACTAAAAGAAAACAAAAGGTTCTTGTTCATGGCTCATACTCCTCTCTCAAAGATGTAAGCTTCGGTGTGCCCCAAGGGTCTGTACTGGGCCCTCTACTGTTTTGCTTATTTATCAATGATTTGCCTCTACATATTACTTGCCAAGATGTACAATGCGACCTTTTTGCTGACGACACCTCAGTTCATACTACTAGTAAAGATATACAGGTAATTTCCGACAACCTACAACAAAGTCTTCATGAAGTATCAGCTTGGTGTATAAACAATTCTATGGTTGTTCATCCAGCCAAAACGAAATCGATGGTAGTCGCCACGCGCCAAAAACAGCAGATAATGCCTCTATTACTTAACCTTTCACTTAAAGGTAGTCAGGTAGAACAGGTAAATGAACATCGAGTACTGGGGATTAAAATCGACAGTCAGCTAAAATGGCAAGCTCATACAGACGCCTTATGCAAAATAGTAGCCAAAAATCTCTTTATGTTATCAAAACTGAAATATTATACTGATTCAGATACCCGTAAACTATTTTATAACGCTCACATACGTTCTTATATCGATTACGCGTCATCGGTATGGGATGGGTGTAGTGAGGTCCATTTAAAGAGACTCAATTCCCTACACAGACGAGCGGCCAAAATAATCTGCCCTGATCAACACCTTAGCACTGAAGAAAAGCTCTCAAAAGCAGGTCTCCTGCCACTTCAAGATCATTTTAAATATAACAAAGCAATCTTTATGTTCAAAGTGTGGAAACGCAAAACACCTGAGTACATCTCCACTTTGTTCCGTAAGTCTGAGTCCAAGCTTGGAAACATCAGAAAGCTTTTCATAGTCCCAAAACCAAGGATCGATCTATATAAAACTAGCTTATCCTTCTCAGGGGCACTTATCTGGAATGCCCTTCCAGACCATGTAAAACCCGCCTCCTCGCTAGCCTGTTTTAAAAAGGGTCTCTTCAAATATTTTGTGGATCACTCGTAGGGATGACTCAACCACTTGTATTATATGTTTCTTTTTATGCTGGGTCCAATTTATTCCCAATTAAGTCTGTTATCCTTTTCAATTATCATTTGGACTACTTAGCTCTGTCTATGTGTGAAGGGGGGTGGGTGGGGTGGGGGGTGTCTGTGAGTCTATGAGTATGTCTGTCTATGTGAATAGTGTTGTCATCGCTTTGCAAGTATTATGTTTACTTATATGTATGTATATTTGTAGTTAGTCTTGTAGTTGTTAGCAACGGCAGGTTTGTAAAATGGCTGTGTCGATGACGATGTCAATGCCTAAACCGTTGTAAAATAAAGTTTCATTGATTCATTGATTCATTGATTCATTGATTCTCTCTTTGGCTCACTGGCTGCTTGGCTGTGCGTTGAATCCACCCACCTATTTCCTTTTAATTTCATGCTTTGACATTCATGTTTGTTCTTGTTTCACGTCGTATTGAGGTCACGGGAATGGATCGACTCAAAGTTCAAGGGTAGTGCCTGATTAGCTTGGCACCTTTTCAGACGCCAAGCTAATCAGACAGTATCCTTGAACTATGACAGGTCGATCAACTGGCCCACACCTGTCGCTGAAACAAAATTATAATAAAATGATAATGCAAATAAAATTGTGGCTAGATCTGTGTGCTTCTACTATTACAGGCACTCCCATGTACCACAGCTTGTGGGTATAACATTACTAAACAGCGAAAGTTCTGAAGCGGAAAAACACGATTTATCGAACTTTTATGTAGAACACTTTGTCAGTCATCTCCCCCCCCCCTCCCCCCGCCCCCACCCAGGTCTGCCCTGGGGGACTTGGGTGGGGTTAACTACTTTTTAGTTCCCAGGGTCACCCTTGTCAGCCTCACAGGGTGAGTTTTCTCCTCTATTCTGGGGCATGTGTTTCTGTCTACCGACTTGGTCCATTCACCTGTATTTTCTTTTTTTTAAACTCTCCCTACTGTCTGCGCTGCCTGTAGCTCTTGATATTGGATGTGTGTTGCTAAATGGTCTTAGCTTTATTTAGGCCCCATGTCGTAGGTTTATTTAACGTATGGACCGGCTGGCGACATACATTTAATATTCTGTTGTGTTTTTTTTTTTTCGCAAGCAGTGCAGGCACGTCCTGATAAAGTCTTGTTGCTGTCGGGACGTTAAGCAATGTACAATCGAATCGAACCCCACACCCCCTCCCCCGCACCTCCACCCCCAAAAACGAAGCTTTTTACAAAATCAGACAAACAAACCCCCACCCCACCCCCACCCCGCGCACCCCCACCCAAAAAAAAAAAAACCGAAGCTTTGTACAAAGTCAGACAAACAAACATAAAACCATCAAACAAGCTAGCTAGTGAACAAGCGAACAAACTAACAAACAAACAAATCTCTAACATCAAACACGCTTGCAAACAAACAAACAACCACAAACAACCACAAACAAACAAACAAAGATCTAACGAACAAACAAACGAACGAACAAAGGAGCGAACAAATGAATGAACCAACCAACGAACCAGAGAAAGAACGAGCGAATCTACAAACGAACGAACCATCCAGTCAAGCAGCCAACCAACCATCCGTCGGGAGTGAGGAGATGGTGGTGGCGACAGGGTTAAGTTGACCGGTATGGTAACAAGTGAACAAACGTGCACGTGACGTAGAGCAGCCAATGTAAATCTTGTTTTTCACAAAAATGTCGTGTGCCTTCATAGAGCAGAAAACATTCCAACGAAGAAGGAAGAACGCTAGGAAAGATACTAGACGATTTCAGAAGTAGGTCAAACACTGCATGCGCGTCTTTTGACGGAAATAGTGGATTAAAAGCCCGGACAAACATGCGATATCGCATGTTTGTCCGGGGTTACTGTTTTCGTTCAAAACATGTGCAGTTTTGACCTACTTCTGATTTCCGAACAACGTCTAACAACCCAGTTCATTAACTTGATATGTTGCTGGTTGTGTTTTCTAGGGTGATTAAAAGTGTTTGCAGTTGACACTTCCGGTCACCAAAGAAAAAGTAAGTAGGAAATTGTGTACATGTACTCGTTTGTATGTCGATCTATTTTGAAAATAGACATATAGAAATAGATCTATTTAAAATAGACATAGATTCAATTGCAAAACAATTTATACATCTTTCCCGTTAAAACGCGAAAGATTATTAAATTGCGTTGTAACGGTAATTCTAAGCGAGTTTTTTTCTTCGTTGGGGTGTTTTCTGCCTGGTATTCGCATGGTAGTCTCCGTTTTGGTCTGGATGTCATACAGCAGAATAGACTGAACCTTTTTAGCACACTGGTTGTCTCCCTCGATTCGCTACCGTTGATCTCAGCCGTAGCGCGAGTCAGACAACCAGTGTGCCTGTTTAGCATAGTCTTTTTATTCAACGATGCTTTCTCACGCGCCTTTGCAGAAATTTTGTCTGCAGTGGAAATCCCTGGTAATGGAGCGAGCTTTTAGCTGAAGAAATTCGAGCTTGGTCATGATTTCCTGTATATTCAGTAACAGCATATACGTGTCCTGTCATTGGAAACGTTACCGGAAAGCGGACACTTAAAATGTCACACTGGTCAGTCTGTCTCGGTAGCGAATCGAGGGACAAGCAGTGTGAACGGATGGGCTTAATGTTTGGGTTAGTTAGTAATGTTTGGGTTCTTTGACCCCTTCACTGTGAGTGGACGCAGATTGTGTGTTTTTGAAGTCAATGTAAATTCCACGTCAAGGATCCCCAACGGAGACGCATAGTGGTTTCAGCAAGAGGTATAGATCCTCATGAGCCCCCGCTATTGCGGGGGCTCATGAGGATCTATACCTCTTGCAGTTTGGTGTTGTTTAATTTCACTCGGCAGTGAATAGTTAGAGATAGTCATAAAATGATTCCTTTATGGTATATGGTGAATATCGTTGTCGCCTAATGCTAGTAAAAAGTGATCATCACCCAACTGCAAGAAACAAAGAGGCAATGAGATCCCGCAGATGATTTCGCAGATGCGGAACGAATGTTATGCTGGAGTGGTGTTTAACCCCTTCGCTGCCAGTGATCACGAATTGCGCTGACATTCGCGTGAAGATGACCGACGCAAATAGGACAAAGTAGACATAAGTAACATCTTTAGGCCCAACAAAGATACACATCTTCAAGAGGCCACGCGACTGCAGGGGCCCATGTGGGTTTTTGTCTCGTGCAGCTAGCTGACGTTCGCCTTGCCTCGACGATAAAGGGTTAATATATCTCTACGACTTACATTTTTTTCTTACTCACAAACCAGGTAGGTGAGGCTAGCGCTGGTAGAATTGTACACAAACCAAGGTCCCTCGACACTGTTTGTCTGTCCCGCGCTGAGTAATTCCCCTTGGTTTACATTTCAAGTTTTCTTGATATGTGTGGACATTATTCTTCTGTCAGAAAAGAAGAAATGCATTCATAAAATATAGGCTTCACGGAAAGGGGAGGGTTTGGAGGGGGAGAAGGGTGGGGGGGGGGGGGGGGTGTGGGTGGGAGATGCGGGTGATCCTCCCCGAGCCAGCCCGACACACAGTCACACTACTGAGCTTAATCCGTCCAACCCCACGGTCGCATTTCGCAAATTTTGGAGGTGTCACCTAACGACTGTTCGACCAGCTGTAGGAGATGGCTCGACCATGATAATTCAAGGGTAGTGCCTGATCAGCTTGGCGGCATCAGGCGCCAAGCTGATCTGGAACTACCCTTGAATTATCATGGTCAACCCATCTCGTGTTGCAGTGCGTCAGGGCTAAATGGTTTAACCCATTCAGCCATGACGCACTACAGCAGGAGGTGGATCGAACATGATAATTTATGGGTAGTGCCAGATTCGCTTGGCGCCTGCAGGCGCCAAGCTAATCTGGCACTGCCCTTGAATTATCATGGTCGATCCATCTCCTCCAACTCGTGCATAGTCGTTAGATGAGGCCTCCCAAATTAGGGAAATACGGCCGTCGGGCTGATTGAGTTAAAGAGGAATTCAAAATGGATACTGCTGTGGACTGACTGACTATTCCAATACAAGGTCCCTCGGCACTGTCTAGTGATCAGAGAGTAAACTACTGTGGGAACAAACGACTTCTTATAGACATTCTCCCTCGCCAGTGGCATCTTGCACCGACAACCCAGAGGAAAAGAGGCTGAAACGTGGACCACAAGGGATGGGTGCGTTGGCAATTTTCACAGCTGCCCTCTTCACCGCACTCAATCACAGAAACAATTGTTTCAGAAACAGTCGTGTAGCAGTTGCAATGTAATTACTTTGGTGATTTCTGTCGGCATTAAAAACCAGCAAAACCATTTAATGGCCTATCAAAAAGCACGAAAAATAATTAGTTATCTGCGCAGCGCGCAAGCGCAACCGGATGTTGATTTTGATGGCTTCCGCTTTTCAGTCTTTCAAGTGAATTGCTCTGTACTGCAGTTGTTTTTTGTTGTGTGTGTTGGTTTTATAATCCCCTACGAGTGTCACGTCATGTGAATGCATGCAGGGCATACGTACAAAAATACGTCTGGTCCTATTTTCGGTTTAATTATCGACCGGAAGTATCTCCAGAAAGCGCGTGTTATCACTTCGACACTAAAGCCAAGACTTTCAGAGTACATCATAAACACAGTGAGTGTCATTTATTTGATGATCAATACAAGGTAGCGGTGGCAACTCAGTACTTTACATGATACAACGCAAAATTTACATCGCTGCTTCAGTGTAGTAAATTCCGTGTTCTTTACACATTTTCAGCGCCCCTGCCGCCACAACCAGTAGCATCTTTCTCAGTTCAGCCTAACCAGTATCGTCGACCTAATTCTACTTTCTTCTTCGGTATTTGCATTCGAAAACCGGTAAAAGATGTCACCTGTCATTAAAGACCATCATTTAGGTGGCGACAGCCACCTAAATGATGGTCTTTAATGACAGGTGGCTTAAAGCGTGTTTCAATATTGTACACGACATTGGCGCTGTAGGCGAGATGGTAAAAGAAGTTGCTGCGCACCAGGCGTGTTTCCTAACAGCGGTGCGACGCGCGCCTCTATTTAACTCATTCGAGACGTGCCGCGTATCCGGAGGCGGCACGTCTCGAATGAGTTAAGTTGTTTATAATTTTTGCTATGTGTGGTTGCGTACTAAAAGCCACGATCCCGTCACAGCGGAAACATAGCGGAATCACAGTTGAATCGCTCCATAGGTAATAAAAGTGTATCGCGTCTTTGTCGTATCTAAAATCGATGTGATGTCGCGTCGCGCATATGGAAAAACACTTCTTCTGTTTCTTTACGTTTGCACCTTGAATGAGTTAACTCATTCGAGTCGCGCTGCCTCCGTATACGCAGTTTAAGCCGCGTATCCGGAGGCGACACTTCTCGAATGAGTTAACAGTACCGGTGACCCAATGGAGTTAATTAATCCTGACATTACAGAGGTTTAGTTTGCTACGGAAGACTACCAACAACAATCGAGAACGAATCAGAGTGGATAACTAGACTGTACGTGCCTTAACACTAGACAACACCCCAATCATCTCCAAGAGGCATAGATCCTCATACGCCTCGAGGGCTCATGAGGATGTCCGATCTATGCCTCTAGGTGATGTACAAGGTGATAATTCACTGTGGTTTAGCTCTCGTCGCAATGGAAACCTCACTATCATCTGACGGACAAAACACAGTACAGTTTTATTGGAAACATTGTCTTTTCAGTAGACAGGATTGTGTTTAGTCCGTCATCCAAATCAGCGTTTTTGAATCTGAAAGGACGCATACATCCACATACGCCTCTGCGCTTGAGACTCTGTGGTCTCTAGGCGTCTTGATGTGCAACAAATATTCCAAAAAAGAGTTGCCACATTCCTTCTGCGAATGAAGATAAGTAGCGGCTGATCTCTCTGTTTGTTTGTCTATTTTGACAAAGGGTATTTACCCGAAATATTAATAAATTGTGTTGTACCCGTCTTTTTTAAACGTGTTTCTTCTCCGTTGGGTACTTCTTAACAAATATTCCGAGTAAACTCCTTCTCTGCCACTGGACGTATATTTCGTTTCTGCAATCTCTCTTCGTTCAATGAGAACATGCTACAACCGCGGTCCACGGGACAGGGATACAAATCTTGTCTCAGGAAGAGGTATAGATCTTCATGAGCCCCCGCTATCGCGGGGGCTCTTGAGGATCTATACCTCTTGCAGTTGGGTGGTGTTCATTTTCTCTCTGAAATCAAGGGGATAAAGATGAACTGAACACAACAACAGAACAATAGAACTCAATAGAACCTTGCAAGAACACTTTTACACTTCTACGATGTTTGTATGAATTCCTAGAATAACGCGCTTTGCCGGCATTATATTGTGGTAATTGTTCTTTCCAAGCGTGTGTCTATTGCCGGCTCCCGCATTGTTAACCGGAATTGTAAGCATTCACGCGACGTGCTCGTGGTCGATTGACATTATTTTTCCAAGCGTTGGAAAGCTCATCACGAAAGCAATAATAAAAATAAAAAAAACCAACGAAAAAACATCTGAAACAGACAAACAAGCACGATGATCTTGACTGCTGTAGATTTCGGAATCCGGCGCATGCTAGACCATACGGAATCGGCGGTAAGCTCAACCGCAGCTGACAAACAGTCTGTTAAAGCGAAACTGTTGTCTGCTCCTTTCTTTATTGTTGGTGATTGGATTCCATTTGTGAAAGGTTCTATAAAACATCGAAGTGGTGTGCTCTCCTCCTCCCACTCCCTCTCTCTTCAACCCCTCCCCCCCCCACCCACCCCCCCCCCCCCACCCCTACCCCTCCACTCAGCTGACAAATAGTCTATTTTAAAGCGGAACTGTCGTCTGCTCCGTTCTTGATTTTCTGTGACTGGATTCCAGTTGTTAAAGGTTCTATAAAACATTGAAGTGGTGTGCTGCTCCCCCCTACCCCTCCCCTCCCCTCCCCTCCCCTCCCCTCCCTCCCTCCCCCCAGCTGACAGTCTATTAAAGCGAAACTGTCGTCTGCTCCGTTTTTAATTTTGAGTGATTAGATTCCATTTGTGAAAGATTCTATAAAACATGGAAGTGGTGTGTTGCACCCCCCCCCCCCTCCCATTTGTCCTTCCCACCTACCCCCGCTCCCTCTCTCCTCCCGTGTACTCGTATTATTTCATTTGTATACAGACCGAGCGACTACTTGTCAAACTGAGTCCACGCCCCTCGAGAGCTGCGCTCTCGAGGGCCTTGGACTCAGTTTGAGAATGTGAGTCGTTTGATCAGGATCAGGATTTTATTTAAAGTCTTTTCTCACATTGCACACACACTGACACACACACACACACACACACACACACACACACACACACACACACACACACAAAATAAGTAAATCAACAACCAAACACACAACATGTTAATATCAAAGAATAGCAATAATTAACATCCAAACCCACACACAAATTACTTATTATAATAGTTTACCCATCGGACTATGAATTATGATATTAACTATTTGAATTGTAATATTTCTATGTAAGATGTCATACATTTTTTTCTGCTAATTTTTCAACTGTTATGTTAACTTGTATATCAGCGAAACTGTTTTTCTTGAACAAGGTGGAACACGATAAGTATATTTCATATCATCTTTGTGGAAAAAAAAAACTGTTAAGCACAGAGTACATTTCATGTAGAGATAATTGCATACTATTACAAACTGCTGAGTTTTCTCTATTTATAGCTCTCCTTTTTGCTTTTCTGTCACAAATTTCATTCCAATAAATTCCGCAGTGTGAGGGTATCCACAGAAAATATATCCCTATTCCTCTAGACATAATACAGCTCATAATATGTTTTATTTAATATACTAAGTATTTTCTTTGTTTTACAATCCCAGCTTTTCAGACCATATAGGACAGAGTTAGAATCGACACAAATCAAAATGTTAAATATATCATAAGGTATAAGTTGAATATAATTTAGTCCCATAAGAATCGCATACAGTTCAGACGTAAATATATAAAATCCTTTACTGAGATAAAAAGATTTCTTCACTTTGAGATCCGGAATAATAAAGCCTCCACCACTGTCTGAAGAATCTAAGGCAGACCCATCTGTAAAAATGTTATAATGTTAAAAATATGTTTTCTGTAATTTTTCTTTCACTAAATTTGCTAAAACGTTTACATTCTCATCTTTTTTTTTCAAATCTGTGTAATCTATATCGAAAGCAGCATTAATATGTTCCCACGGAGGTATGGTAGGTGTTACTGGTAAAACTGGTATAGACTTGATATCTATTTTGCAGATTTTTTTAAATAGCATCTTTGACATAGTTGCGTATAAGTAAAAGATACGGGATTGTTTGCGCTCTCTACGGGAAATCCACATCTGCGTCTAAAAATATGTCTTCTCGTACTGAAGTTTTGATGGACAGGCTTCGGACAATGTATTTTGCAGTTGCTAATTTACATTGGTCAGATATAGACAGAATACCTGCTTCTCTGTAGGCTTTTACAGTATTAGTATGAACTGGCGCTGAGGTGGTTTGCCAGGGTGTGGCGCTTGGAGCCAGCACGTGAGAGATTAAGGAGATGGATGAGGACCAGTGATGCCCGTCCGTCCTATGTAGGACGCAGCTGCCGAACAGCAAACCACCTCAGCTGGTGGGCTAAACCACGTGAGGGGGTGGTGTTCACATTGCACCACTAGGCGGATGAGCTGTTTCTGACAGCCAACGGCTAGTGAGGACGGAGGAGATCAGGTTGGATCCAACGGCCAAATGTGGGGGAGTAAACCCTTCAAATCAGGAGTGGAGCCCCGAAGGCAGACAGCTGCCTGTATTCACGCACTGTTCTGGCAGCTCCTGCAGCCAAACTGGTGCCAAACGTACTGCTTTGCATTCCTTTGGATACATCAGCGAGGCCGAGAGGGGGATCTTGACGACTGGGCACCCCAGGATCTCCATACACTTCGCCCAGGCTTGCGCCCTGGAGAGGTCACTCTAGTGACTGACCCAGCAAGCGCATATACTCCATTGTCTTCCGAGACAGGATGCCAAACATGAACTGGCACTCACAGGGCTAATTTAACTGCTTTACTATCAATGCTTTGCAGTTTCTTTAGAAGTGTAGCTGGGGCAGTAAAGTAGAGTTTCTGACCATATATAAAGTGTTGGTCGAACTAAAGATGTACCATGCAGAGTCCGAAATAGCTCAGGCGGTTAAACGTCGGAGCAGGAGAGCGAAGTGAATCGCCGGGTCGTGGGTTCGAATCTCGTCCCGGCCCCGGTAGCTGGACTCACAATCCAGGGGGGAAAATGGATTTGTTCAATAGCATGTCCGTTGAAAGGTCCTGGTAAATCAAAGTGGCACAGTTGGAGTGCGCCTGAGTTGATCAGTGTTCAGGTCGTACTCCATAGGCAATAGATTTTTCTGTCCCCCATAACCCGCCCGTCAGGGCCGTCCATGATCACCTCGGTGCTGTGGACGTTAAACCCGAACTAACCAAGATGTACCAAGGTGTACAAACGTTTTAATGTCCTGACTCCATGGTTGTCAGTTTATAATTTTTAACAAGTTAAGTCTTTTTCTTCCTTTATTTAAGATGTCTTCAATATGAATTCTCCAAGATAATTTTGATTTTAAATGTACTCCTAAAAACGTTACACTATGCTGACAGTTTAAAGACGTCCCGTTTAGGGATAACTTAGGTAATGTAGTACTTTCCCCATTATTGAAAAGCATTAGACATGTTTTCCCCCCAGATAGTTCTAGGCCATTTTCTTTCATATAGTTTGATAATTTGTCCAATTCAGTCTGATAAGTTTTTTTTTTTAATGTAATCTACGATTCTTGTTAGGGTACGTTTTCTGAGATTAGTGTTTATCCATATAGCAATATCATCTGCATATTGTGCCACAGTTGTGTTCTGTGATAGAGATTTCGTGAGGCCGGAAATTAACACAGTGAATAAAAAGGGTGAAATTATCGATCCCTGAGAAATACCCATACCTATGTTCTTAAAGGTTGAATAACTTTTACCAACTTTGGTGCAGGCAAATCTTTCAGACAAAAAGCTTTTAATGTACTCTTACATAAACCCGGTTATGCCAATCTGTTTTATTTTGTATGCCAAACACTATCGTAAGCATTTTCTACGTCAAAAAAGGTTGCTAGTATATCTTTTTTCTTGTTTTTTGATGTTATTCGTGAATATAACTAAATTGTCTGTCGTACATCTACCTTTCCGAAAACCAGCTTGATTAATTGGAATTATATCATGTTTTTCACAGTAATGAAATAGCCGATTTAAAATAATCTTTTCCATTACTTTGCTAGCTTGTGATGTTAGTGCCGTAGATCTATAACTACTAATCAATGTAAGTGTTCTACCCGATTTGAGTACTGGAACCACTACTGACTGCTTCCAGATAGTAGGAAGAGATCCATTAAACCCATCCATTGTGCAAATATGCAATATGTGAGTCGTTTGGTTTGTCTAGAGATGACTGCATACGAACACTCCATTTCTCTGCTATATTATTCAATGTAATACATCCGGCATTCACCCTTCCATGCAATATTATGCACAGTAATCCGTTCTCCACTTATTTCTCCCTAGAGCTTGTCTAAGTGCACAAACCTGTGATGAATGCGTCCCTGCCATGCGATATGCTGCTGTGGGTAAGAATTTAATTTGTTACCGAGTGATAATGTTTTTGGTGTCTTAGTTGTTAGATGTTGTTTTGCATTGTAGTTCCTGTAATCAATTTTTATGTCATGCTTTTATGATTTCATATTATAGGTATAGATATATTTTAACGATGAGCCCAAGACGATCTTGTAAGCATTGCGTTGCGTTGCGCTGCGCTGCGCTGCGTTGCGTTGCGTTGCGTTGTAGTGTATTGTATTGTATTGTATTGTATTGTATTGTATTGTATTGTATTGTACTGTATTGCGTTGGGTTGCATTGCATTGTATTGTATTGTACTGTATTGTATTGTATTGAATTGTATTGTATTGTACTGTATTGTATTGTATTGTACTGTATTGTATTGTATTGTATTGAATTGTATAGTATTGTATTGTATTGTATTGTATTGTATTGTACTGTATTGTATTGTATTGTGTTGTATTGTATTGTATTGTACCGTATTGTATTGTATTGTAATGTATTGTATTGGGTATTGCATTGTATTGTACTGTATTGCGTTGGGTTGCATTGCATTGTATTGCATTATTCATGAATGAACTCGGTGTGCAAAATATGCAATAATACGATGCGCATTAACAGTTCATATCAGTCCGTTAACAGTCAATTGTATAATATTACTGTGTGTCTAACTGTGTTAACGATACATTACCATAGGATCATTTGTTGGTTAAGCCCCTTGGTAAAAAAAAATGCATCTGCAAGAGGCACAGATTTTCATGATCCTTGCAGTCGCAGGGACTCATGAGAAATTGTTCCTCTTATAGACCGGTAGCATGATTGTATTCCCAGGAGACGGGGTCTCACTGCCAGTGAAGAAGACTGTATTTTTGAAATCATTGCAAATCCATCGCCAAAAATCCGTAGCCGTCACAGAAACATGGACACACATTGGTTTCAGCAAGAGGTATAGATCCTCATGAGCCCCCGCAATTGCGGGGGCTCATGAGGATCTATACCTTTTGCGTTTGGGCGGTGTTCAGTTTTCCTCTGCCGTCAAATGGGGTAAAGACTCGACTACGAATGACTTCTGTCTCTCTCCTTCTTCGTAATATAATTTCACAAAATCGCCGTCATTTTAGTATATGTATATTTTAAAAATTGTGTTTATCTATGATGAGCTTTAATTGCTAAATCAGTTAATTGCTAAATTGCCATATCAGTGAAACCCAATATATCTTTCGCCCTAGTGTCTGTTTCTGGAAAATAACATTTTTGATGACTAGTTTATCAAGATGTATGTGCTGGTCCTTGATTTTGGATCGTAAGGCTGGACAAGGTCCAATATCAGAGGTCAGCACTACATTTTCCTGATGTTATTTACTTGCCCGGATGACATTTGCCAAGGGAAGTCATTTTCTTTTCAAATGATGTCATTTCCTATTTGGAGTTTGCAGCCTTAGTGATCACAGAACGGAACAAATCCTGGTAAGAAGGGACAGGCGGCAAATCCAGTCCATTACTATTACATGGTTGTATCTATCCGTTTTCTCGGCTGCATCTTTCGTTACCACCCTCACCCCCCACCCCCTCGCAGTATGTATTAGAAAGGCAAAAGACACGAAGTCCATTTTGTGAAAAGCGAGATTTTCATTGTAATACAATGAAAATGTCGCTTTTCACAATAGTTGACTAACTGTCATTTGCCGTCTTACGGCAGCAGTGATTTAATCAGTGCGCGCCAATCATTTCAGGCTGGGAATTTGATACTTGTCACTATGTATATCAATGCGTAGTATTCATTTCTTCAGCTCCCGTCAAACAAAGAACAAAAGCCAGACCAGGCATGTAATATGCGAAGAAACTATCAACAAAGAAAGAAACACGCTTAGAACTTCTTGCTGGACTGAAAATATTAAGTACATGTAGTTATCCGGTCTGCTATACGTCTTTTGGGAAACAAAGGATTAGAATACGAAAATTGAACTCGTTCAGTACCACCTGACGCAGACCGTGTTTCTGCAATTTTGCTTAATTCGACACCAAAGTCCCCTTGATGCCCCAGGAACATGAATTCAAAAGAATGTTACCAAGAGGCATAGATCCTCATGAGCCCCCGCAGTTTCGGGGGTCCATGGAGATCTATACCTCTTGCAAATGGGTAGTGTTCAAATTCGCTCTGCGCTGATCTGGTTAATAAATTGTGTGGTACGTGTACTTTCTAAGCTTGTTTCTTTCTTTGTTTGGGATTTCTTTATAGTTGGCAGAAGACATAGATACTGTATATTAAAATACGTGTGTCTCTACCCCAGTCTGTGCACATCATTTTCACATAATATGTGCCTATATTATGTGCCTACATTGCCTATGCTACCCACCCTCCCCGCTTCCCAAGAGTCAGCTACGGTCATCCAAGGAAAGAACGCATAAAATATTAACCCATTCAGCCTTGCTGTTGGCGATAAGCTAATCTGGCACTGCTCTTTAATTATCATGGTCGATCCATCTCCAGCAATTGGTGCGTAGTCATTAGATGACGCCTCCAAAATTTGGGAAATACGGCCGTCGGGCTGAATGAGTTAATGCAGACTCAGTCATGTTATCCTCTTTACGTGGCCAATACTAAAGTGTATGTATTGCCCATTTTAGTTTCACAACCAGTGTCGAATATTTTACGCATTTGAAAGGTCAGAAGAGTTTTTGGAGCTAGTATTTCTTTCTTTCTGAAACCCAGTCAGCCCTGAATCAACGGAATATATGGATCGACATTGACAGTTCAAGGGTAGTGCCAGAACAGCTTGGCGCCTGTAGGTGTAGATCGTCTTTAGTTCGCGCGCCTATCCCCCAATAGATCTATTTGGAGGAGATCTAGCAAACCGATTTTAATAATAATAATAATAATTTGTATTTATATAGCGCCTAACCTCCTGACGGAGCTCTAGACGCTTTACAATGTTTGTTTGTTTGTTTGTTTGTTTGTGTTTTTGTAAACATAATGCAAACATAAATATACAAATAAATGAATATTAACAACGTAAAAGAACAAAACCAAACAGTCACAAAAACACTGGTTATGTATGTGTACACAAAACACACACACACACACACACACACACACACACACACACACACAACACACAACACACAACACACAACACACCACAACACTGAGATATAGAATGACTATTTACAACATCAGACAGTGGCTGTGTGTACATTACAAAAAGTAGCGGTCCAAGGACCGAGCCTTGTGGTACACCAAAATACAAGGTGCATGGGTTAGACTCAAATCCAGCCATAGTAACAGCCTTATGTCTTTTAAGTACGACTCTACCAATGAGACAGCATGACCAGTAATACCAAAAACAAACAGAAGGCGCTGAATGAGGACTTTGTGATCAATTGTGCCAAATGCACTCGAAAGATCAAGCAAGGAAAGTACAGAAATATGACCCTGTGCAGATAGCAAGTCATCCATCAACTTCAGAACAGCTGTCTCGTTGGAGTGGCGTGAACGGCACGCTGACTGCATGGGAAGAAGAAGGTTATGAGTATTAAGATGATCTAAAAATTGAGCAAGAACAATTCTTTTCAAAAGTTTTTTTCCCCCGAGGTACCGGCCTTAATGTGCTGAAACAAAACACCAGTTCAAAACGGGACATCGAACTTGAACTATCATGGTCGATCTGTCCCCTGAACTGTTATGTATTCTTCAAATGACAGCTGCTAAATTTATGATTCGAGCCTTCTTGTGTTTTAGAAAATCTGCATCTCACATAAAACGGGAATTGTGTTCTTGTGTACATGAACACATTTACAACATTTGCAAGCGTGAGTTTTCATTTTTATGGGAACGATAAAAACTGAATGTTGAGAGGAGAATATACAGTATTAAACTATAATATCAGGACTTGTTGGACAATCAGTTCCGCGTCCCAAGCTTTGGTACAAAATAATTCCGGTTTCTAAAATCCACATCTTATTTGGATCTAAACTGATAATCATTTGCTGTATGTGGTAATATCTCAGTTCGACTATCAGTTTTATTTTCAGAACGAGAAATACTTTGAGCTGTTTAACGAGTCACCCAGTCAATCAGGAAGTGTGTGTGTGTGGGGGGGAGGGGGGGGGGAGGGCTGCCGGCAACGGTATACGACACTTTCGCAGCTATTGATGCGGGGCGCCTTGAATGAGTCAACCGCCGGCCTATTACGAAATGATATCCGTGAAGTAATGGCAAATAATAGTTAGTACACAACTCTGCTCTTGAGAACTGCACGTGGTCTGTTGTTCGGCAAGTACATGTCTGCCTCAGTATGTCTCGGTATGCAGGGGAGCCATACCCTCAGACAGCGTTATTCGCGATCGCGTTGTTATAGTGCTGAATTTATCTACACTTGTGAAGAAAAGTGAAAGGTTCTGGGACCGACGTCAGCTTTAGCTGGCCCGCGGCTGTGCGCGGGCCATCTAAGGCTGATGTCGGCCCGGGGACCTTTTCAATTCAATTCAATTCAAAAATCTTTATTGTCCATTAAATATATATGTATAAAATGGAAATTTGTCTTTGGCTCACAAACATGAACAAGCAATTAAACACATAATTTATATAAAATCCCTCCCCACGCCTGTTAGAATCTAAAATCCTTGCCGAATCGCATTCTGTTGATCCCTTGAATCACATTATCACAACTCCCTCTATCACCGTACCATCCCTTGCTATCACAACTTATCACAGCTTTTGGTTTTACTCCCCGGACATCCCCGATGGAGGCAGAAACCTGCCCTGCGTTATATCTGACACCACGGTATTTTGAAATGCGCAATACTGAATAGGCGTCGGCGACACGAATCGAGAAAACAGAAATAAGGAAAGAATGTTTTCATATGCGCGACAGCGGCGGGATTTCGATTTCGACAGCAGCGCGACAAAATTGTATTGCTCCATGGAGCGATTCCGCCGCGATTCTGCTGTTAAGTGAACGTGGCTATCAGCATGAGACAATTTCAAACAACTTCAAACAACTGATGTAGGGATACGATGCCGTCTGCCGCGCTGCCATATATGGAAACACATTAAGCGACTTTCCGCTTGTTGCTCAATTACCTTTTTGCCGTGTCGCCTACCGCCTGTCGCGTAGCTATATGGATATACGCCTTTAGGCAGTTCGCGGGCTAAGCAGATTATAGTTCTCAGCTTTTTCTTGCCCCGACAAGCCACAGCAAGACCTGGACCGAGCATGATAGTTCAAGGGTGGTGCCAGAATAGCTTGGCGCCCATAGGCGCCAAGCTATTCTTGCACCACCCTTGAAATATCATGCTCAATCTGTCTCTAGAATTGTGATACAGTCCTTCTAAGGCAAATTCACAATTTGGGGATTTCGGTCCTGGGGTAGAATGTGTAAACACTCCTGTCCCTCCTGTGTGTTGTCCCCCCTCTACGGCAAGGCCTAATTAATCATTAATCATTCACGAACACCAATGTAAAATGAACTCTCCACGACCTCCTTCGTGTGAGAAACACAGAAACACAGATGCAAATTTCAATTTAAGAGAGGCGTAGATCTTCTATAGTTCGTGCTCATATCCCGCATTAGATCTATTTGTAGGAGATCTAGCAAACACAGATTTTCCCGAGGTGCCGCCCCTAATGTGCTGAAAACAAAACACCAGTTCAAAACGTGACATAGATTCTCATGCGGTACTGCCCCCCCCCCCCCACACACACACACACACCCCTACTTTTCCGATAATGACAGACCGATCCAACAAGAGACATAGATTCTCATGAGCCCCCGCAGGTGCGGGGGCTCATGAGAATCAATGTCTCTTGTCAAGTTTGACCAGACATCAGACATTAGGATCTAGTCTTGTTAAATTCTCTCAAGCAAAGAATTCCTTTCGGGAGGCTTATGAGGACCTGTAACTCAACTGTGTTGCATTATTTGAACTGACGAAACTGACATCCGGAGGCTCATAATGATCTATGCCTTATACAGCTGGGTTGTGTTTTTTGGAGAGAAGCAGATTTTACTCGCAGAGAGCAATTATATCTTCTGAAATGTCAGTGTGCCGATTAAGCCGGGGATCATGCTTAATGCTGTCAACGCCGAGACATGCAGTCAATGGCAATATACTGTAGTTATAGGTCTATTGTGAACTCTGGGCTACTCATATCCCTGCAGAACTATAAAATCATGTACGAAGCTATGTACTAATGTACTAAGGTATGCACCATATCTATCCCCCCACTAACTCCCACCACGCCACCCCTCACCCCCACCCTCCCCCCCACCACCCCCCTCACCCCGAAAAAGAGAGAAAAAACCCAAAACAAAACAACAACAAAAACCCACAAACACACACACACACAAAACAAAAAACAAAACAAAACAACAACAACCATACAAAAACCCGAAACGAAACAAAATCAAAGCAAACAACGCAAAAGCACGACACGACACGACACGACACGACGCAACGCAACGCAACACAACGCAACGCAACGCAACACAACACAAAGCAAAGCAACAAACGCAATGCAGCGCAACGCAACGCAACAACAACACAACGCAACAACATACAAACAACATCAAAACGAAGAAGGACGAGAGAGCGGGCCCCTGCAGTGGGAACGGTGATTCTCGTTCAGCTCCTTGTTCCATTTCGATTCGTTTTTGTTGTTGTTTTTTGCTCCAAGGGGTCAAATGCATAAGGGATGGTTAGTGTCACGTATTTATTATGTCTTGTACTTGTTGTGGGCTGGAATAAATAGATAAAATTATTGAATATATATATATTTTTGTAATGCTTGTCCAACAGTAAGAGATTTTCCTTGACAAATATATCCTATCAGTCAGTGGCTGCTTTTCCTTAGAGTCTTACAGCATAGCTTGCTGTGTGTGATGACTTATCTAGCATATGCCCCAGAAGGCCCCCTAAACTTAAGGCCCACTACCGCCGTAACTGTTCAAAGGCCGTACACTTCTGTAACAGATGTTGCGAAACGCTATTCACAGGTCTAGATATGGTTCATTTAAACACAGGGCAATCCAGTGCAACACACGTCGTTTTGATATCAAGTAATTTGACAATGACTTTACTCTGTTCTATAAATACAACGCTTTCAGTACGAGAAACAGCTAAAAAAAAACCTCGCTAATGGCTGGGCAGAATTTTTTTTTAAAAGTGCGATTGCTCGTGTGCTTTTACGTGTCCCAACTGCTGTGAAAGTGCATTAGGTGTGTGGACAAGGCATAACAAACACAAATGGTGCTGAACTGTGTCTTCAAATTTACGCGTAATGGTACTTTAAACAAATGAAGACTTGTCCCAAAGGAATAGCCTAGTTTGTTCGCTGCGAAATAACCGTGCCATTTCTCAGCTTAGTCAACGACATGACCCCGAAAGTCAATGGCAGCATTTTATTTTTAACATGAGTTGTCCACAACATTACTTACAGTTAACGTTTGAAATATAATTACAATAATAATGAACATTATCACATGAAAAAATAAACAGTTTGTAATTAGGTAAACTTTGACCTGATTGAATTCCCTCCAGTCATGGGTTCATCCTAAGCGGTTTCCTCAGTCCAGAGGGACTATATTTAGCCGTTCTGCTTTCCTCGCTTGACAGTTTTCGTGAGGAAAAAAATCACGCTTTATATTAAACCTTGCCAGTAAATATTCTTCGTTCTCGCACAACTCTACGGAATTATTATATGACCTATTAAAACTAACACATTGAAATCAGGTGAATCAGCGTTTCACAGACCTAGTAATTAGACAGGCCTATAGGAAGACTACCAAAGGAATTCACCTTAACCCATTTAGCCTCGACGCCTAACACCAGGAGATGGATTGACCTTGATAATTCAAGGGCAGTGCCAGATTAGCTTGGCGCCTGTCGGTGCCAAGCTAATCTGGCACTGCCCTTGAATTATCATGGTCAGCCCATCTCCTGAAACTGGTACATAGTCGTTGGGTGACACCTCCAAATTGTGGGAAATGAGGCTTTAAATGGCTCGATGGTAGAGTGTTCGACTCTCGTTCGAAAGGTTCTTGGTTCAAATTGGCTACGGTCAGGATTTGTTCAGACCCTACATCGTTGCCACTTCCTTGAAATCACCTTCATAGTGGGGAAAAGACGTTAAACCCTAAACGTTTAACTTCTTTTTAGCAGAGCTGTGAAAGGGACAAAGAGAGCCACAGATTTCACAGCGAGTTTGACGTGCTACATTTCCACGGTAGCGGGTGACCCCCGATTTGATCATCAACGTGTGTTATAGTCTGTGGATTTGGGACCATACGGCTCAAGGCCAGCTCCAGTTGGGGGAAGGGTCATAAGCTACTTTGTACTATAGTAAAGTTTATGTATGCCAGACAAATCAGTTAATTGAACCGCCTGTCTAGTAGGAAGACCAACCATTCTAGTCCCATACTAAGATCATCCTCTGTAAGGAGATCGTTTCCCTAAGGCAACCAGGGTGGTCGCCTCAAACAAGTTTGACTGACATGGTGTTGGATTAAAGAACAACAAGAAGGGCGACAACAAAAACTATTCGTCGTACTGGTCTGTCATTTAGTTTACATGTGTGATGTGTGGCTGTCAGTGTCAACCGCTTGCTGTCGCACATTTCACTGCATGTCTGTCTCTGTCTTTGTCCCATATTTTGCGTGTCCCAAAGGAAAAGGTGTGATCTGTGGCTGTCAAAGTCAACGGTTTGCTGTCGCAAAGCTCACTGTCTCTGTCCCATATTTTGCGTGTCCCAAAGGAAAAGGTGTCAGGTTAGCAACCCAGAGCAAGAGTTTATGCGATCATAAACTACAACTTTGACCTCAAATGTCAGAGACGGATCAAATGAGAGGTGGGGGCGGGGGTAGAGCTGAGGATGGGGTGGGGGCATCCTGTCAAAACAGGGCGATCACTCCTTCGTCGTGACAAAGGAGTAATCGCCCCGTTTTTACAGGATGGGGTGCGTTACGAATGATTTCGGGGGCTCTTCAGTAGGGGTACAGGGGACAACGTTCCTTCCCTTAGAAGCAAAGGTTCGTCGGAATTTTTTTAAAAATTGTTTAATTTATTTATTTTTAAAAAATATGTCTGAAGTAAGTGTTCACTGTAATTGCCCTTTAACCGGTCACTGCCGAGAAAGAAATGAACATCACCCAGCTGCAAGAGGTATAGATCCTCATGAGCCCCCGCAATTTCGGGGCTTTATTAGGATCTATGCCTCTTGCTGAAACCACTTTGTATTCTTGTCCCTTGGACGCCTGGGGATCTTTGATGTTGAACTGACAATGATTTCAGAAAACGTCTGTCTGCGTCCATTGGTAGTGCAGAGGTTACAGGATAAAGAAAGTTTATTGAACTTACTGAACTGATTTTAAATAAATATTCACCATAAATGTTCTGCATAAAGATTCACCATAACTGTGCCGCATAAAAGTTCAAGATAAATACCAGCAACCATTCATCCTTCAACATGGTCTACTGCACGCACTTTCGCTGGGTCGGTTTTCAAAAGAACCGACTGTTAACTGGCTAAGGGACCAACGGGCCAGATAAATTATTTTGGGGGACATTTACACTCCGGGTCGAGAGAGTATACTAACTAAGCTATTACTCCTTGTGACTGCCGATGCACAGCACTCAGAATACAACCGTGTACAAGATGCATAGATACCCATGAGGGCCCGCAGATGCGGGTCCTCATGAGGATCACTATGCCTCTTGCTGTACGTATTTTATACCATTCATATCCGTGTGTCTCAAGCAAGCAACGGTGATGCGATGGTTTCAATGGTATCATTTTCAACTGGTGGTAGAGACAGGGTTCATTTGGTAACCCACAACTCCCCCAGAGGCTTATCCATCATTCTATGTTTTCACAAATTTGCCGAAGAGAGCGCTGCATTGCACGCGAAACACCGAAAACCTTTCGCTGAATGTTCTGGAAAATTCTGCTGGTATGTGATACTGATGTTGATAGTGTTCGAAAATGCGTTGGATTACGGTTTTTTATTTCTTTTCTAAAAGCAATCCAAAGCACGACAGAAGACATGCTTTTTTTGTGTTCTTTGTTGTGGTATTGTCTTCTTAAATTGCTTTTATTCTATTTTGTCTGAAAGAGAGAAAAAGAAGGTGTGAAGGGTCGATAATCTGATTAAATTGACGGAGATTACTTCCCTGACTTGGACAATGTGTTGACAGATAAGCAATTAAAAAAAAAATTCAATCTAGAACAATTGAACGTGTTTCGTGTGAAGTTAGTCGGCGTACGGAGTTTTTAAACTCTCGCAACCGCACCTCTTTCGTTCGATTAACCTCTTAACTGTCGGGGCAAGGCTAACGCTACCCATCTTGCAAGAGACATAAACCCTCATGAGCCCCCGCAGTGGCGGGGGCTCATGAGGATTTATGTCTCTTGTTAGTCCTGTGTTGTAAGTAGTGTATAATTGTGCGTGTGTGTCTGAGAGAAAGGGTGTGCCGTTGTGCATGCGCAGTGAGTCCAGTGTTTTTCTGGAGAACAGCGCTATACAAAAACTATGTATTATTATTATTATTATTATTATTATTATTATTATTATTATTATTATTATTTGTTTATGCCTATTTTTGGTCCCATTTACATAATGGTCATTGAGTGTGTGGTGGTTTCACTGAGACGCATAATTCGTGCTAGCGAATCGTCGAATTGTAAGTCGCAGTTTCACTCTCGCAGTTAACACCTTTATACTTAACCTCACCACTGCCGGGGAAAAGGCTAACGGCTACACAGAGCTGCAAGAGACATAAATCCTCATGAGCCCCCGCAGTCGCGGGGGCTCATGAGGATTTATGTCTCTTGTTAATCTTATGTTTTGTTATGCCTAATTTTGTCCCCATTTCAATCTGCCGTGATCTTCACGCGTCAGCGTGCAGTCGTTTCTGACGCGCATTCGTGATCACTGGCAGTGAAGGGGTTAAGACGCACAGCACAGTGGGAGATGTTTCAGCCGTGAACATTCAAGGGTAGTGCTTAGTGAGCTTCATCTATAACTATCTTGATGACCATTTTCTCAGAAATTCAGTGTCGATTTCACTCTCTGGTCATATGAAAAGTCATTTTCAGACTCAAATTCAATTCATATTTCACTGAGATTCAAAATATTTGAAAAGATTTGAGTAGCGCCACTACAGCGCCTGTAATGCACAATGTTGTGTAGCACACCCAGTGAAGAAAAATACAATAAGAATGCAAGCGCCCAAATCCGAAGAATGGTTTCTGGCATTGTAATTCGCGACACAGCTAACTGTTATCCGTTATCCGTCCACGGGTCCATCTGTCCGTGGACGGATAACAGTTAGCTGGGCCACGAAAATTTAGACGAATAACCGTTATCTAGGTCACGAGTGTTTGGACTGACAACAACTAGCTGGGTAACATGCGTTTGGACGAATACCGTTAGCTGGGTAACACACGCTTGTACGTAACCATAACCCTGAGGTGCGGGCAAGAATTTTCTACAAGCAGAATGTTCCTAAATTAGCATACGGCGGTGTGTTTATGCCAAAGTTTGTGGTCAGTCACTCTCTCGACTGCTAGGATCAGGATCAGGAATTTATTTAACGTCTTTTCACACATTGGTGATATTAGACACACTAGTACACACACACACACACACACACACACACACACACACACACACACACACACACACACACACACACACACACACACACACACGCACACACACACACACACACACACACACACACACACACACACACACACACGGCACACACACACACACACAAATCAACCAAACACACAACTTGTGAATAGCAAAGAATATCAATAATTAACATCCAACCACACGTACAAATTACTTATTATAATAGTTTACCCACCAGACTGTGAATTATTATATTAACTATTGGAATGGCAATATTTCCATGTAATATGTCATACAAATTTTCTGCTAAGTGATCAACTATTATGCTATTTTTTTTCAACAGATTCATTGTAATAGGACACTCACAGATTAAATGTTTAACAGAGCTGGGGGTTAAGCACTCGCATTTGATGTCTTTTGCGAATTTTGTTTTCCAAGAATTTAGTCTTAACCTGTATATCAACGAAGCTGTTTTTCTTGAACAAGGTGGAACATGATAAGTATATTTCATATCATCTTTGTGAAAAAAACTGTTTAGCACAGAGTACATTTCATGTAGAGATAACTGCATATTATTACAAACTGCTACGTTTTCTCTATTTATAGCTCCCTTTTTTGATTGTCTGTCACAAATTTCATTCCCATAAATTCCGCAGTGTGAGGGTATCCAAAGAAAATCGATCCCTATTCCTATGGACATAATACAGCTCATAATATGTTTTATTTCATATACTAAGTCTTTTCTAGTGTTACAATCCCAGCTTTTTAGACTATATAGGACAGATTTAGAATCGACACAAATCAAAATGTTAAATATATCATAAGGTAGAAGTTGAATAAAATTTAGTGCCATGAGAATCGCATACAGTTCAGACGTAAATATAGAAAACCCTCTACCGAGATAAAAAGATTTCTTCACTTTGAGATCTGGAATAACAAAGCCTGCGCCACAGTCTGAAGAATCTAAGACAGATCCATCTGTGAAAATTTTCAAATGTTTAAAATAATGTTGTCTGTAATTTTTCTTTCACTAAATTTGCTAAAACGTTCACATCATCATCTTTTTTCAAATCTGTGTAATCGATATCGAAAGCAGCATTAATATGTTCCCAAGGAGGTATAGTAGGAGTTACTGGTAAAACGGGAATAGACTTGACATCTATATTGCAGTTTTCTATAGCATCTTTGACATAGTTACGTATAGGTAAATTTAGGTAAAAGATACGGGATTGTTTGCGCTCTCTTCGGAAAATCCAAATCTGCGTCTAAAATATGTCTTCTCGTACTGAATTTTTGACGGACAGGCTTCGGACAATGTATTTTGCAGTTGCTAATTTACGTTGGTCAGATAAAGACAGAATACCTGCTTCTTTGTAGGTTTTTACAGTATTAGTATTATTATTCTCGACTGCTATATAATCTCCTTGTGCTCTATTCGGGATTAGCACTGCCGTTATATGGCAAATGCCAGTATGTCCATTTCTGAGAAAAGTGAGATTTTAGTGCATTGTATAACAAGGAAGTTTTCGCTTTTCTCAAAAATGAGTATACCGCCTTTTGCCAAATAACGGCAGAGTATATTTTGGACCTGACCCAGGGTTGCGGTCATGTGTATTTGTATGCTGACGTGTGATTATGGACCTGACTACCATAGGCGCAGGTTTCAAAATCACAAACCAGAGGACAAATTATTTTAGGCCGTGTCAGTAAGGAATGACCTTTTAGCTGTCGGTCGCATTTTTTGTTGAGGTGATTCCTACAGGAATGTCTGTGATTCTGGATCTTACGGTTTGAGCCACAGTGAGGTCCAAAGTCACAGAGCAACACACTGACCTGCATTTGGCTTCATTTTTTTGTCTACTTGCCTGAAATTTAAAAAAAGAAAAGACCCCCCCCCCCCCAAACCCCCCCCCCCCCAAAAAAAAAAAAAAAAAAAAAAGAACACAAAAAACCAATAAAATAAATAAAATTCAAATAAAATAATAAATAAAAAATAATAAATAAATTTTAAAAAAATAAATTAAAAAAATAAACGAAAAAACAACAAACAAACAAAAAAAAACCCACAACTAACCGAGCTATATAGTTGAGCATCCTTTCACAAAAAATTCAAGTCGTTTTTTTTAACCGTTAAAAAAACCTGCAACTGTTAACCCCTTCGTTGCCAGCAAACGTGCATCCGGTGTCTGAAATCTTTGTTCATTCAAGGACCTAAAGCCACGCTCGTCCAAGGGAACATGGATGCAAATCAGTCTCAGCAAGAGGTATAGATCTTCATGAGCCCCCGCAATTGCGGGGGCTCATGGGGATCTATGCCTCTTGCAGTTGGATGGTGTTCACTTTTTTCTCGGCTGTGGAGGGGTTAAACGTTAAAAACGTTAAACGTTTAGCGCTGTACGTCTTTTTTGATCCACAAGAAGGGGCACCGGAATACTGTCTGAACAAGTTCTTCAACAGCGTATGTTAGTATTGTCGATTGTTTGTTTGTTGGTGGTGTTTTTTTGTGTGTGTGTGTGTGTGTGTGTGTGTGTGTGTGTGTGTGTGTGTGTGTGTGTGTGTGTGTGTGTGTGTGTGTTGTTGTTGTTGTTGTTGTTGTTGTTTTTGGTGTGTGTGCAAGATATCCAGACTAAAATGCTGATGGCCTATCGTCTAAAATTCTATGAAACTCAATCTCCTACAAAAGAAAAAAGTCACTCTTTTCTCACTGAAAAAGATAAATTGTACATACACTCCAAGAGAAACAGATAAGGTGCAAATGAAGTAAGCAAGGTACATAGCTCCTAATGGGCCCCGCATCCTGCGGAGGCTCGTGAGGATCTATGCCTCTTGCAAGTTGCCCATAATCTAGCAACAAGCCAAACGAAGAAGTTATCTTGTAACAGAGCTAAACTGACTGGACAGCGTCTTAACGAGAATAGAATGATCTATCACCAATCTGCTGGCCCTCGCTCCTCCGGCCTCCCCGCCCCTTCCCCCCTCCCCCCTCCCCCCTCCCCCCCCCCCCTTCCAGGGAATTCTAGTCTACTAGATTGAGTGTAGCGAACTTCCTCAGAGAGAATCGTTTGTCTGCAAGAGGCATAGATCCTCATGAGCCTCCTCGGGTCGCGGGGGCTCATGAGGATCTATGCCTCTTGCCGACTTCAATTAACAATTCATCCGTGCGTCAGGCTCGACTCGTTCAATAGCTATAGGTTTGTCAAGAAGAAGGAAAGGAAATAGAAGTTGAAAGTACCGCGCATTGTCAAAGCAAAATCCAGTGTGCGGTTATATTAAGCAAAGCAGCAGTGACGTATTTTATCATTGGTCACCAACTGCGGCGGAGATATAGCACGTGAAACTCGCTGTCAAATAATTAGGTCTCGCATTTCGTCCGTTTCGCAGCTTGATAATTGAGTGTCCGGTTCCCCCGATCGAAACAAACGAGAATTGACGACTAGTTTAAAATCGAAACCTGATGAATAACTTGGCAACCTTACTTTTATAAAGACACTCCGTGATAGTCGAGAACCGTAGTGAACATTTCGGTAAAAGTTCGCCACAACATTGAATTCTAAGTAGCAAGGTGTACGGTGCTGAGACATCCTAGCGTACGGTATAGATAGAAATTCAAATCAGCGCCCTGTCCCAGAATTCTTAGAACCGTACACCGTCAAGAGAAGTTTCACTGAACTGTTCAACTATTGAGTGTCTTCACACAATGAGGGTCGGTATGCTGTTTAGGAGGTTTCTAATTTAACATAGGAGTAAGTTATTGACTATTACGCTCGGCTATATATATATTTTTTTCATAACTGATACGGCGTGAGCACAGTGGCATGAGAATGCGGAAACATTTCAGAGTGCGTTGTTCCGAGCGAACATTATCCATATCGTCCATTGATTCTTTTGGGTGGTGCGAAATTTTATTTTCAACCAGCCGTCGCAATATATGTGCTGGTCTGTGATTTTGGACCTTACGGCTTTCAGCCGTAAGGTCCAAAATCACAGACCCGCACACATCTTGTAACAGCTGGCATACTGCCCAAAATCAAAACCGACATACATTTAGTTTGACGGCTACCGTAACGACGGTAAGTGAGATCCAAAGCACAAACCGGAATACCAAATATTTTTTAGAATTTCGTCTGCCATGTGAAGGCAAAAGACAGTATCCATTTTGTGAAATCTATATTTTCATAGCAACACAATGAAAATCTCGCTTTTCACAAAAATGGACTGACTGTCTTTTTGCATTCAATCTCGTCAGGGCAGAAATATTCCAATTCAAATTTGTTTTATACGACCATCATCCGGGTACTAGTCGTCAATACATGTGTCAACAGCTGCACACTGGTTGTCACCCTCGATTCACTGCGCTGCGGAGCGAGGGAGACAACCAGTGTGCTATCAGCTGCTGCCGAATGGTATAATATGTCGCTACCCCCTGGGAGAAATTGACAGCTTCCTGCTCATCAGTGTGTCACGCCAACTGAACATCACCGGACAATGACGTCAACTCACTAATTTGCTAGTGCATTAAACTTTTAACTACGATATACACATATAAGGACGCTTTAACTGTTGTTTGTTCGTTCGCTCGCTGGATCACTTTTCATTCATTCATTCATTCATCGATCAACTTATTTATCTATTGAATTTATGTCTTGACGAAAAACAAAAACAACGAGACGGCAACAACAACCACAACAACGACAACAATAAATACAACAGCAACCACCACCACACCACCAATTCCACCACCACCACTACCTCAACAACAACAACAACAACAACTTCAAAGACAACGCACCGTTAATGTCGATCAGTATTACATGCGGTATAGAAAGGAGTCTTTTTTTTAAGTCCCTTTTATTTATAGAAGGGACTTTTTAGGACGGGTCGCGGTGGGGCGAATTTAATAGCATGTCCATGATGTCAAAGGCGGGCAGGCTAAACCTCTAACATTGAAAGTAACAAGATAAAAATTACGTCATGTCTAGTTACGCTAACCTCGCTGCTGAACGTACATTTGGCGCGAAGCGCCGTATGTGTATGTATGTATGTATGTATGTATGTATGTATGTATGTATGTATGTGTGTATGTGCGTATGTGTGTGAGTATGTATGTAAACAAGAGAATCTCTGTTATTTCTGTACACACAAGCTTGAAACTTGGCGAAATACTTTCTTAAGTGGGTGGCTAAGAAAGTTTCCGAGCATATTGTAATTGAATGTCTCATTGAAGGCATAAACAACCGTTTATAGGAAGTCGGTTGACCCAGAGTCCGTAATTTTTGTCCTATTTACTTGAACTTTTGAAAATAGCTAGTTTGGAGAATGACATTGTATGCGTTTGTTAGCCAGCTTTGTATCATTTAAACGTCTTTAGTAAAAATGAATTCTTTTCAGAAAAGAATTAAAACACTAAAGAACCTTTACTTCTAGACAAAGTCAGACAGTGGCCGTGACGTAAAAGAGGCAACTCCGTCACCATGCAGACACTGACATAATACTCTAAATATGACGTCATTTTCTCTCTTGCGCGCGGCTCTCTGTCTCTCTCTCACACACAAACATGCGCGCATCTCCAGGAGGAATAGATCCTCATGCGCCTTCCAGGCGCATGAGGATATATGCCTCTTGGAGATGTTTGGAGCGCGCGCGCACGCATGCACTAACACGCACACACACACCGACGCGCTTTCAGAAGAGCATGCAGGTGACCCGTGTACTTAGTATAGCATGTAGCTAGGTAAAGTCAACCTGCTTTCACGCAAATTATAGCAAGACTGAAATTGTACCGTGAAGTTCTAGTTTTGTCACCATTTTCTCAAGCCTATGAAGCGAAAGTGAAACTCATATCACGTAAAATATAAAATTACGTAAAAACTAAAACTTACGTCATGACAAATGACGTTTGACAAATCAATGACGCGTATGTCGTGCGCAACTTATAGGACTCACTGACGCATTGGCAGATCTGCGAGACTTTTTCAATATGAGATAATTTAACATCAGAATCAGGTCAAAGACAAAAGGTAGAGACCATTGACAGCGAAGACAGATCTCATACAGAAGGGACTTTGTGGGTTATGGTTCATCCCATCTTGTTGTTTTTGACACAGTAAAGACAACATTATCTTTTAAACCCATGCAAACTCCAGCTACGCAAAGAGGACACAATCATTTACCACGCTGTCCGGTAACCTCAGAATCAAGCAGAGCAACCAATAAACCCAATGCCCCCAAAGGCTAAAATCTCCAAATTTTGGCGTTGTCGTCTGAAGACTGCATTATAATCCAGGAGACAGATCGACCATGATAGTTCAAGGCCCACAGGCGCCAAGCTTTTCTGGCACCACCCTTGAACCATCATGGTCGATCAATCGTCTTACTATAGTGTGTCAGGGCTAAATGTGTTAAGCCTTATACACGTGAGTCCGTTTCTATCATGTGTGAGCATGCGCGTGTTCACAAATCGGGCGTTTAACCCGTTCCTTGCGGGGGAAAAAGCAACTACCTAACTGCAAGACCGCGTTGACCGCGTAGATGGCCTGTGGCTTTGATCTTAGATCCTTAGATTACTGACCATTTAGCATCGTGGCTTGGACGATCACAGGTCTTCCATTTGTTGACCGTGTAGCAGCACCTTGGTCGCGTTGATCTTAGGTCTTCCTTCTGTTGACCTTGTAGCACTAGCACCATCATGGTGGCTTTGATCTTAGGTCCTCCTTTTGATGACCGTTTAGCACCATCATGGTGGCCTTGATCTTAGGTCTTCCCTTTGTTCACCGTGTAGCACGATCGTGGTGGCGCAATAACATCTTCAAAATGCCTTCCACTTGGGGATGGTTTTCTTACGTGTGTTTGTATGTGTGTGCGTAGATTAATTTCGATTAAAGGTAGTGAGATTCTGCACACGAACATTATTTTGCAACGCGCTTCGAGCCCACTGCGCCTAGTGATTTAGCGCGATATAAATGTTCTTTATTATTATTATTAGGTAAAGACCTTGGGGCTAACGAGGTGCTAATGAGATACTAATGTTTCTTGGATTGATGGGATTATTCAGGGTCTAGTTGGTCATTAAAAGGAGTTCCAAATTTACGGCTTTTAAGTCACTTACTCTCTTTACTATCTTTTTGCATTTTGATCAGCTAGATTTATGATCATTGGCCATTAATGCACAGTTCTCGCCCCTGACAGTGCTTTTATTTTATCTACTTTACTTGGTAGTACTCCTAAATTATTAGTACTGGCAGTCTCCCCTTTTCTTTTTGTTTATTACTACAATTTCGACTTCAACTCTGTCCCCCTTTTGAGTAAATTCTCTATTAGGATGCATGGAAATTTAGCTCTAGGGTAGGCATGAAGTGTGTGCCTCTGCAGAAACCACAATAAAATTTGGCCTTCTTTGCAGGTAGGTACAAGTTTCTTCCTTTACTCCACTACGCCGAATGGTGTGCTGATGAGTTCACTTAGACCGATAGAGCTTTGAACACCGGCAACTACAATCTGGACCCCCACTAAGGGGACCTATAACTGAATTTCCATGCATTAAGGGGCTGGAAATCCATTGAATATTTAATGCGACCGCTTTTGGGGGGCTTCCATATTCACTGCTTCCAGTCAATTACTTGGTATACCCCTCTCCTTCCTATCTTATTTGTATGCTTTGACCAACTAAGTGCACCCCTCGCTTTCCTATCTTTTTGTGCTATGACCAGCTAGATTTGTCGTTGGTCATTAGTGCACAGTTCTCTCTCCTGCCAGTGCTTTGACATACTTGACTTAGTACTCCTAGATTATTAGCACTGACAGTTTTCCCTTTTCTAGGGGTTTAAATCAGTTTAATATACATTTTATCCCGCCAAAACATCTGGGGCTCAGTTGCATGAGTAATCTTAGTGCTTGCATGAGTAAGCTATAGCGGAGCACCTTGCTTCGTGCCTTGCGCCGCACTAAACTCTATCATGCAACTGGACCCAGTTCAGCAACCATTACTTTAAACAAAGCGCCTGAGGACCGAGAATTTTGTTGTATCTGCATTTTGTTTTCAGTGAAGTAAGAGAAGCCAGGACTCTGTGAAAAAGTGTTGTTATATCCGACCTTGATACAGGCCTCACATGCGTTTTGCTTCCGAGTCTTGTAGTAAAAATTCCGTAAGAAATAGTTAAACATTTCCTTCATATTGGGCAATTTTAGAAAGGTGTAATTTTGTTTGCCTTTTGGGGCATTTTGAGCGACAAGAGACATGACAGATGGTGTGATAAAGAGCAAATTTTGGGTGATGTTAGTTGTCCTTGTGTGTTCATGTTTGTATTATATGGGGCATGTGCACGGTTGTATGCAGGCTTGCAGACGACAGTGGAGGTACTAAGCGCATTAGAGTGTTGCGAAAACGCTAACAGCGATTTTTTTTTAATTGCTGGAAATGTTGCTCCTGTGATGAGCTCCGCATGGATTTTTGTGTGAGAAGTTAACCCTTTCAGCGCCAACTCCCTTGACAGCAGGAGACTGATTGACCATGATAATTCAAGGGTAGTGCCAGATTAGCTTGGTGCCTGAAGTAACACTTCCAAAATTTGGGAAATGCGCCCACTGCGCTAAAAGGCGGGGTTAATGCGTACCTTTCAGTGTAGCTTTGTGTTGCAAGAGGCTAATAGAAGAGTGTGTGAAAGGGGGATAATCTCAATTGTGCTGTGAAACCACAAGCGAAGTTTACAGTATAATGTGCCGTGGTCACGTGGTCAAGATTTTCCTTGCTGAAAAATGGCCGTTTAATCTACTCCCGGTCAGGCTGACACTATCTTTTAGCCCCAAACTTCAGCAAAGTACTTATTCAAACCTCCTGCATACATGTCTGTTTCTGTTTGTGACTGTGTGCATGCCAGCAAATGAAAAATTTGGCATTACCCAAAGTCATCGCCACTCTAAGCCAAGAAGAAGTTCTCGACCGACACCCTGAATTGGAGAACGGGCATTGGCATCAATTAGCCAGCATGAGGCATAGAACTTCATGAGCCCCCGCATTTTGCGGGGGCTCATGAAATTCTGTGCCCTTTGCAGATGGCCTGAGTTTGCCCAAAGGGTGTACGATTGTACTTGCCAACTTTATTTGGCATCACTCAATACCCTTTACTCGTGCATTTGCATTATAGACACCTCTTACGAAAGAAAAAAAAAATACGCCAACAAGAAGCGGTTCATAGATAATCTATGTGCCTCATGCTGTTGGCTTGAGTTCACCAAATGAACATAACTGTATTGCCAGATTGAGTCATTGAGTGGACTTTGCGTGATCGTGGACTACCAACACATTTAACTGAACCACACTGATATAAATTATGCTAACGAGAAGCACAGAACTTCATGAGATCTTAAACCGTGCGGGTGCTCATGAAAATCTATGCCTCTTGTAGAGTTTGCCAAGAGAGCGGGTCATAGACTTGCCAACTGCAGTTAAGACCCGCTGCGAGATGGCCTTTGTCTCTGCTCGGCGTAAAACCCATATAACTGACTAACTAACTGCTAATTAACTAACTAATTGGTTAACACATAAATGAATCCAGCAAGAGACATAGAACTTCATGAGCCCCCGCATCCTGTCGGGGCTCATGAAGTTCTATACCTCTTACAGATGCTCAGCGTTTGCCAGCATTACTGTCACTCACCGTTCTTTGTGTCCTTGGAATACTAGCACGTCTCAGCACGGTGTAAACACAATTACGGGAGGTGGTGAAGCTTTAAATGCCCATTGTTTCAGAGCACTGACCCTCCTGTAGTTGTCCCACTGGGGCCACGGTGCATACTACGATGCATTCTCCATCTCGATACAATGGATTCTCCATCTTCTGCGCACATGAGACATACGTAACACTGTCGTAAGGAGCTTAGTATGTTAAAATTACATGGGGGAGGAGGAGGGGGGGGGGGGGGGGGCATTTTTCTGGCTTTTTTTTTTCATTATGAAAATATTTTATAGGCGAAGTGTAGCCGGGAGTTGTTATCTGAATTTGTTACAATCGGTGTTGTTAGTGAAGTCGACAGTAATTAACACCCCCTTGGGAAATTTGCTTCAGGATTACGAATACGAATACTTTTATTGTCCCAATAATGGGACAATGGGAAATTTGTTTGCAGCGGAATTTTTGTAAAACAGTTGTAAAAACCTACAAATGTGAACATAAAACAAATAAATACATTTGACTGACTAGAACATACCGACCGATTACAGTGAGTATGTGCACGTATATAACATCACAACCATCTGTAATGTTAATATCCACCTAGACGACACTACCTTATACCACGCACGCACACACGCAAACAACCCACACACACACACACACACACACACACACACACACACACACACACACACACACACACACACACTTGCGTATCACATGACATGCAAATTCATAAACCTGAGGCTGACATCTTGACCGTCCTTCAAATTATACCATGACTATAGGTCTATGCCATGGCATCATTTAGGAGACGGATGATGATGGCACGAAAGAAAGACGTCTGCGATTTGTTTTGCACGTCACAGTTCCGTATCTTCTGGAGGAAGGCAACAAGGCATATTCTTCGGATAAAATATGAGTATCATCAGATATAATGTGGAAGGCTTTGTTAAGCACCTGCTTCTCATACAAAAAAAAAAAGAAAGAAAAAAGGCAGAGCTGCTGAACACCAGTTATTTTGCTACTGATTTTGATCATGCGCTGGAGTTTAGTCTTAGTCTTATCTTTTAGGCTCATGTTCCCAAACCAACAGACACATGAGAAGGTGAGTACACTTTGAATAAAAGACTGATAAAAGAGAGTTAAAACAGAGTTGTCAACATTAAACTTGCGCAGCTTTCTCAAAAGATACAGGCGCTGTTGGCCTTTCTTGTGCAAAACATCGCACTGAATGTCCCATTTACGTTTTTCATCAATGGTGGTTTCGAGGTATTTGTAATCGGTCACCTTTTCCACTATTTCATCAAAACTGACAGTGTCTGACTGCGCTTGAGAGTTTATCCTGAAGTCTATGCACATATCTCTTGTTTTGGAAGCACTGATGCACAGAAAGAAGTCACGGCACCAGTCCACAAAATCCTGCACGACTGGACCCTGACTGGATTAGAGCGGTATATGATAATTAAGACCATCATACATAAGATAATAATTACATGTAACATATATTTGTGATTTTGACTTTGGATTTAATCAGTATATGATAAGCTTATCCCCAGTGCGCAAAAGGCTATCGGGCCGAAGTCGGCCGCAGTGGGACCCGCACATAGTCGTGCGAGGGCCCACTGCGGCCGACATCGGTCCTAAGGCCTTTACGTACTGGGCCATAAATAGAATAATAATTAGTATCGTATGTCTATCATCCAGAAAATACATACTTATGTATATATATGGATAATAGATTAATATGTATTTATCCCTCACGGGACATAAGATTGTTCCACATACAAAGGTTTCTCACATGGACTGTGTCTTGACTTTTCCAGCCACTGTAGGCATGCCACGAAGCGAACTTTGAAATTCATAACGACCCCATCCCGGAAGTATTGCGTCGTAGGCCGATTACTCCTTCTAGAGTCTAGTATTTTATGGTATCTTTAGCTCTGCCCATAATAGCCTATTACTGCGGGTTTTTTTGGTTTTTTGTTTTGTTGTCTGGATTACGCACCGTGGGGGAAGCAATCCTGCCAAGAATGTATATAGTAGACCCAAATTCGATAGTGGTTTTGAGGGACTTGAAATTCACCTTTCTGTTTAGTCAAGAGCCGTGTAATCAACCAATAACTGGTTCACACGTTCCCTGCGTCGTCGAGAAAGACCTATGACCTCTGCCGCCTGAGGAACGCACGTGAACGCAACCTCTAATCTCATTAACCCCTTCTTTGCCAGTGGACACAAATAGTGTTTCTGCAGTCTTTGTTAACTCTTAAACTCCCAGAACTAAATGACTTTCATTGTATAGAATGGAAGTCATTTAGTTCCGGGCGTTTAAGAGTTAAATCAACTGCAAAGAACCCCCTGCAGCCCTACCAAAAACTCGGATTCAGACTGGTGCCAGCAAGCGGCATATATGCTCGTATACTAACAATGACAATAAGAGAGTCGGTCTCCTTACAGCCTGTGAATGCCCTGAACAGAGAGCTTAAAGCACATGGGAGGAAATCCATTAGTTGTGTGCCCCTGACCGGCTCCGAGCGTTGACGCTCGGAGCCGGTATGGGGCACACAACTAATGGATTTCCTCCCTCACCCCATATCTCTGTGTCTCAGCTCCGTATTCTTTCTGAGACACTTCGCAAACTTTAACACTTTTCAGACCAGATCTGGCAGGTGTCCACTGACAAATGCGCGCCGAGGTGCGGGGACCATGAAAACTTTTAAGCGTGCCACCAGAAAGATACAAGTTCACTTTTTCATGCTCAAACCTTGGTCAACGTGTATGCGTCATCTGACAAATACAGCCATGTTGTGAGAGATAGATGGACCATACAAAAGTTCAAGAATGACGCACGACAGTTCAAAAGTAGCACCAGCAGCACGGGCGGTTAACACTTTTAAAGCCAAAACTTTTGAACTCTTGCCCCATGGCAAAAACAAATCGCACCGGCTGTAGGACAAAGATAATAATAATAATAATAATAATAATAATAATAAGCGCATTAAATAGGCGCTTTATCCCAATTGAAAATCGGCTCAAAGCGCCGCCGCGAACTGAACCCAACAAGCACGCTCACGTGAATCACATGCATTCACTCACACACTGTACATATACACAGAACATTCACGTGGTGCTTAGGGCAAGCTCAAGCGAGCTACTGTAGTTTTTGGAAATTCAAAATCGTTTGTATTTGAAATTTGATTAAGTGGGCTGAAACTGATACCAAAGTCATGAGCCATAATAGTTCAAGGGCTAGACCAGTCTAATTAGGGGTCTCGGTTTTCTTGGTCAGTGTATAGGACTCGTCAACAACCATTCATGCCAGTAGCAACTGAAAGCAGTTCACGTTTGGGTTGCTTGGCGTGGCATACATGTAAGGCGGTTGGCCTTTAGCTTTGCCATTTATGCTCTTGCCCTTTCCGGCATTTGCCATAGCTACACCCGAGGCTACTTCTTCAGATTATTTCAAGAAGACAGTAAGAGGGTCTCAGCCAAATATCTTCCATCTGCAAAAGGCATAGATTCTCATGGGCCCCTGCATTTGCTGGGGCACATGAGAATCTATACCTCTTGTTTTATGAGAAAGGGGCAATTTACCTGCCTTTGACTGAGTCTTGAATTGTTAATGACTTGAAAGTGCTGGATGATCCTTGAGTTGACTCCCAGGAGATCTTGCAGCCAATTGGAATCCTAAGAACCAATGCATCTACCTTGCAAATGTTCAGTCTGAAGAGAGCAGTATGCCGTATATAGTTACACGGCTTCACAGCCTACTCAAATAACACACCAGGCAACAAAATATGGATCGAAATAAACCAAAGAAGAAAGAAACATTTTTTTTAATCGGTCGCAAAACAGTGTACTACACTTTTAGATTAAAAGCGTTTTTCAAAGCCGACAAACAAACAAGCTGGACAATGTTTTACCTTTTTGTGTGAGACAAATGGAAACATAACATCGACTATATTACAGTTCCATGGTGGTGCAAGAATAGCTTGGCGCCTTGAACTATTATGATCGATCTGTCTGATGTCTGTTATGATCGATCTGTCTTCTGAGTTGTGGAAATAGACTTCAGAGGACGACACCGGCCGAAATTTAGTAATTTTGACCTTTGACCTCAGTGTGTTAAACAGAGGAAGTTTGAACTACTCGTTACAGTTATTGACTGATGGCTACTAAGTAAGCCAGTCCATATGATACATTCTCAAACAGATGTCATGGACAGCAAGCGGCATGAATCCATAGAGCTCGTAGTAAATATACATGTGGGAGCTCCTGAGGATCCATGCGAGTTTACAGACGAATGACAGTTAACCCCGTAACTGCCGAGGTAAGGCGAACGATACCAAGCTGCAAGAGACAAACACCCTCATGAATCCCCGCAGTGGCGGGGGTCTCATGAGGGTTTATACCTCTTGTTAGTCCTGTGCTTTTGTGCTTACTTTTGTCCCATTGTATTCTTCACGCCAAAGCCGCTCAGTATGGATTCGTTTCAGACGCGCAATTCGTCATCACTGGCAACAAAGGGCTTAACCCTTTGCGCGTCAGTAGCGGTTTTTGTCGCTATGATTTTTGAAGGAATCATCGCGACAAAAACCGCTATCTATCTATCTCTATCTATATCCCGTAGTCTTTCCGACCGTTGGGGCACCACCGATGACTTGGCAACCAGCTCCCTCCATTCCTCTCTGTTCTCTGCCATTCTTAGCGTATCGCCCAGCTTCAGTTCTGTCCACTCTGAGATATTGTCTTCCCATCTTTTCCTCTCCTTCGTCCTCCTTGCACCGTGCCTTGCAGGATTGTTTTGGCAAGCCCTGCTGAACGCGTGACATGCCCATACCACTTCAGTTTGCTTTTTTTTCGCAATGGCTAATAGGTCTTTATAGGGCCCGATGGCTTGCCTGATTTCTGCTTCCCACTTCCTCGTTCGTGGTGTAATCTCTGTATGAAATGCCAAGCAGCCTTCGAAAACATCTCATTTCAGTGGCTTGTATCCTCCTTTCAAGGTCTGCTGTGAGGGTCCATGACTCACAGGTATATAAGAACACTGAGATGAATAAGGAGCGCATCATTCTGATCTTGGAGCAGAGTGTGATGTTTCAGTCCTTCCATATGGTCTTCAATCTTGTCAGTGTTGTTGTTGTCTGCGCAATCCTGGACAGTATTTCTGATTTTGATCCCTCATCTGTCACAATGGCTTCTAAGTATTTAAATTTATTAACTGTTTCCAGTTTTTGGCCTCCAATCATGATGTCAGGGCCAATGCCACTGGTGTTATTGGTCATCAGTTTGGTCTTCTCTGCACTGATTTCCATCCCAAACGCAATGGCTGTACTGTCCAGCTTTTCCACCAGCTGAGCTAGCTCCTTCTCTGTTCCTGCAAGGCCATCAATGTCGTCCGCAAAGCGTAAGTTCGTGATTGTTCTGCCTCCAATACTGACAGTTCCTTCATGGTCTTTCAGAGCGTCTGTCATGATTCTTTCCAGGAAGATGTTGAAAAGAGTAGGTGAGAGCAAGCAGCCTTGTCTGACTCCGACTGTAGTCCTAAACCAGTTTCCTATTTTGCCGTTGAAGCAGACTGCGCTAGTGGCCTTGTTGTTTGCTATGACTTTGATCAGGTTGGCATTGATGTTGTATAGCTTCATGGTGGACCAAAGGGCTGCATGCCACACCCTGTCAAACGCTTTCTTAAAATCCACAAAGACATGATAAAGGTCTTGCTGATGCTGGAGGTACCTCTCACACAGAACTCTCAGGTTGAAGATCTGCTCAGTTGTGCTGCGGCCTGGTCTGAAGCCTGCCTGTTCCTCAGCTATGATTTCCTCTGCATGAGGCTTCAGCCTGTTCAGTAGGATCTTTAACATAACTTTGCTTGGGTGGCATATAAGACTGATCGCGCGATAATTCCGGCATTGATGTAAGTTGCCCTTTTTGAGGAGAGTTATTATAAGTGATTGGGTCCATGGTGTGGGCTGCCAGATCTTATTGCAGATTGTTAGTAAGGCGCTTATCATGTCTTCTCCCCCTTCTTGGACTAGCTCTGCAGGGATGTTGTCTGCTCCTGCTGCCTTCTCTTTTTTCAGCGACTTCACTGCAGCCTCTACTTCTTCTCGGAGGATGGAATAGTTGCCATTGTTGATCACTGGTGGGTTGACATGTATGCCTGTGTCTCCTGTAGCTCGGAGGTTGTACAAATCTGAGCAGTACTCTGTCCATCTCTTCAGTATGTCTTGGTCTTCCGTAAGACAGTTCCCTTCACTATCTTGAATGATCGAGGAGCGTCCTTGTTTTACACTGGTCAGGTCTTTCACTAGCTGGTATGCTTTTTTTTTTTTTGCTATTATTTTTGTTCAGATTTTCTTCTACGTGTTTACACTGATCTTCAATCCACTTATTCTTTGCCTTTTTCATGCTTTTCTTGATATCCTGGTTAATTTCCCTGTATTGTTTAGCTCCTTCTACCTCTGATTTGCTTTTGTTTTTTAATTCTCGACGCTTGTCACATAGAACAAAGATGTCAGCTGTAACCCAAGGTTTTTTTGCTTGTCGGTGTTTGCCAAGGATCTCACTGGCTGTTTAGGTTACAGCAGTGTTAAATGTGTCGATCAGTCTGTCCACATCCGTGTTTTCTGCACCTAGAAGTAACAGTGGCGCGAATTTTCCTCCTATCTTTGCCAGGAAGGCTTCCGCTACCTCTGGGTCTTTTAGCTTCTCGAGGTCGAACTTGATTCTGATGGGACCCTGCTTGCTGACTTTCTTTAGGCGGAGTCGGAAAGTCATCATCACTAAGTCATGCTCGCTTCCAATGTCTGCTCCTGGAAAACTTCTTGTCTTGGCAATGTTCACACTGGTTTGGAAGCGTCTCTTCACCATGATGTAGTCAATTTAGTTAAGGTGCTCTCAAAAACCGATACCGACTCGCAAAGGGTTAACGAGATCGCCCTGTCGTAACGAGAATACAAACAGAAAATCAGGTCTGCCTCAAGTAATTATTAAAGGGAACTTTAGTAAGCGACAGGTACTTGAACCGAGGTCTGGCCTTAGCTGGACCGCGCACGATTGTAGCATCTCAGCCCGAGGATATTTTGCTGACAGGGGCCGTCAACGAGGTAGCCTGAAATGCGATCGACGGGTGTGCAGTTTTAATTGCGGTGTACTCGAGACCGCTATCTCAAATTTATCTTCGTTTCTGTCAGGCAGTTTTTTTTTTCCTGGAAGGCCATTCAAGGTGACCGTGTCCTTCTAGATATTGAACTTTTTTTACTCTTTATCTTTTCGAACGTATTAACTCATTGTGTCCCAGGTACGAAATACTCACCTTTTGGACTTGTCCTCTGATGACTGCATTACGATGTAGGAGACAGATCGACCATGATATTTCAAGGGTGGTGGCAGAATAGCTTGGTGCCTATAGGCGCCAAGCTATTCTGGCACCACCCTTGAACTGTCGTGGTCGAGCCATATCTGGCTGTGGTGTGTCAGGACTGAATGAGTTAATCTGCTCTCCAGTCTGAACGATTTGAGTTAATCTTCTTTAGGAAGGAGATTTTTGTAATGAATATGAAAATTATTGAAAACTTTGAGACGAGAGGGCGGGTGGAGTGGGTAGGTTTGGGGGTAGGAGGCCCTAGGTAGGGGGGGGGGGTGACAAGTGGGGGGGGGGGGGACGGGGACGGAGAGGGGGAGGGAAACAGTGAATTTAACTCATTCAGCCCCGACACGCCACAGCAAGACAATGATCGAGCATGATAGTTAAAGGGTGGTGCCAGAATAACTTGGCGCCCATGGGCGCCAAGCTATTCTGGCACCACCCTTTAACTATCATGCTCGATCTGTCTCTAGAATTGTAATACAGTCCTTTAGAGGGCAACTTCAAAATTTGGGGATTTTGGTCCTGGGGTAGACTGTGCGAAGGGGAATGTGCATAGGCCCAGAGGCACTGATCGTGGCTAAGAAAATTCAAAACCCTGCAATAACTGGAGTCGTGCCTCATTCGGTATCATTTTGAATTAACCAGGCACCCCCCCTCGCGTGATCGTGACAAATTTCCATGTACCCCCTCTTATTCCAGCAGTTTTTGATATTTTATTTTATTTATTTTATTTTACATTATTTTATTTTCCAGTGCCAGCAGTTAAGATTAAGGCCGTGAAACAGTCGCAGGCTGATCGCCAAATAATCCGTTCGTCTGAGAAACATGGATATATAAAAGGCCAGCAAGAAGCATAGATCTCCATGAGCCCCCGCGTCAGCGGGGGCTCATGAGGATCTATGCCTCTTGCTGTTTGCTGGAGTTCGCGGTGTCCCGGCAGTGAATGGATCAACCACTTCAACGCCTGTGGATGCAGACTGTTTCAGAAATCTTTGTTAATTCAGCGCCTAGCCGTTCAAGGAACGTGGATGCAAAGTGGTGCCAGCAGTAGGCATTGATCCTCATAATCTTTACAGCAACTGCGAGTGGTCATGAGGATCTATGTCTCTCGCAGTTAGAGTGTATTCACTGTTTTCTCGGCAGCGAAGGGGCTAAAACCCCAAGAGAACGTGGAGAGTAAAATTAAAAGCAATATTAGAATACATTAGTGGAAAAAGCCTTTCTGTTGAATTTTTTTTTTTTTTTTGGGGGGGAGGGAGGGGGAGGGGGGGGGATCATCTGCATTACGTCACGCAATCTGTCTCTCTCTGCATAGGCACAGATTCTCATAATCGCGATACAAGATACACGAGGCTAATGAGAATCAGTATCCCAGCTGACATGGATTTAGCTCTTTTACATCTCCAGGCTGAGGGTGTCAATGCAGCTTAAGTCTCTAGCTCTCGAAGCAATTAAGTTTGTTCTATAAAAACAAAGAGGAAAAATTCTCACTTTTCACACTTTTCATTGACAGCATGCACTTCAGAGATTTCCGGAAAAAAAAAACTCACAGCAATTAATACAAGACAAAAAAATTCCCGAAATATGGGTGCTGTCCTCTGAAGACTACATTACAGTTCAGGAGACAAATCAACATGACATTTCAAAAGTGGTGCCAGAATGGCTTGGCGCCTACGGGCGCCAAGCTATTCTGGCACCACCCTTGAACTGTCACGGTCAATCAGACTCCTGGTGTCGTGTGTCAAAGCTTTAGATGATAGAGTGCCAGAAGAATCTCATTTGCAAATACAACCAATAGTGTTCCGTTTTAAAATAAGATTGTGAAGGAAATCCGTGATCGCGGTGTTGAATATACCATTGGCCTGGCCTAGTATTTTATTTTTCAAGAAAAGGTCGAGCACGGTGTGGTGTAGTTTTCAGTAGTGCTCCCAGGCTCCACAGGCGTAATGTAGAGGTCGACAACGCAACTAGTTCGCACATCCTGCAATCCGGTTGTTTACTCGAAAATTTCGAGTAGCGTGCTGCGCATGCATGAAATTTATCACTGCAGCAAAACCCTACAGGTGTAATAGTTCCTGGACTGAACTGGTCATGGATACAATTATAGATCCAGACATTCAAAACATTATACACTTATCGTGCTCTTCCGTCAGATTTCTTCTCGTATTCTAGAATTGTATTTCAGAATTGAAACCGTACTTCATAATCATGTTACACAATGTAATAATCGTAGGCCTATTCATAATCTAAGACGTTTAGTCTCATGCTCGGCCCTAATTCCTCATACTTATAACGAACTAACTGATAATCTTAGCCGACTGTACATGTTTCATCCATTTTGTTTCAGACCAAAGGGACACCACTCACGCAATCATGGAGATAAAAGCGCGGAGTGACTACTCCTTGACTGACCTAGATAACCCCAGACGCAAGCTCCGTCCTTCCTTGTCACCGGGAAGTGAGGGAGGGGAGGTGGAGAAGCCGGCGGTCCGAGACCTTCTTGTCTATTATGCCAGACACTCCACCATGCACGGCATTCCCTCCATTGTGGGCTACAGACTCTACAAAGGGAGAAGGTAAGTATTGGAATAATTTAAATCATTTACTCGTGGAAATAAACTGTATTTCAAGGTCTTTTTTTTTGTGTGTTTTTTTTTTTTTTTTTGTTGCAAACTTACACATTCGAACTTTCAGGGTTTGGCACTACATTTGAACTATCATGGTAAGTCGTTTTCTCGTTGCAGCCTGCAATTCTGCTGCCCTGTGAAGGCAAAAGTCAGTAATTTAATTTTTGTGAAAAGCGGGATTTTATGGTTTTAAATTGAAAATCTCGTTTTTTTCAAAAAATGACTTTTATACCAGTAAGTCCTGTTTTGTGTAAAGCGAGATTTTCATCGCAATATACAATGAAATCTCGCGTTTCACAAATATGAACTTACTGTCTTTCTGTCTTTTGAATAACGGTCGTTCTGGCATTACCGTATACCTTTCAGTAAGTGAACGAACTCGGCTGGAATCTAACATGACTTGCTTCGGAAATGTGTATTGTGTGAAATGACAGCTCTTGGTTCCTATGACAACGAGAGAAAACGAGAAATGGTGGACACATGATTCGTGTTTAGCAAGCTGAGACGAAGGACCCATCGCGCACAGGCCATCGGGCCGACATCGGCCGCCGTTGGCCCGCGCACGGTCGTGCGCGGGCCAACGGCGGCCGACGTCGGCCCGATGGCCTTTTGGGCATTGGGGAAATGGGGTTTTATTCTCGATAAGAAATCCCTGCAACGTATTTGATATTCTACTCTCCGTCTTGTTGTTTCCAAGTTGACTGTATCTAAATTGCGGACCAGGCGACATTTAGGAAAGATATGAGTATGATGAAATATGATGATGATGATGAATGCAAGGAATATAATGATGATGAGTATTATGACGATGGTGATACTTACCGTTACCTAACCCCTTAGCTGTCGGTAGCGCTTTTTGTCGAGGTGATTCCGACAATTAAGGGTTTCCACACAGAGGACAAAAATAAGTGAATAAAATGTAAACCGCCGCAGTGGAATTAAAACAATTTAAAACGAGAGAGAGAGAGAGAGAGAGAGAGAGAGAGAGAGAGAGAGAGAGAGAGAGAGAGAGAGAGAGAGAGAGAGAGAGGCGCATTTATTTTTTATTTTACCACTTGTCAAGGAATCATAGACGGTGAAGTCTCCTGACAGCACAGGGGCGTGGAAATCCCAGGGTTATGCGCCCCCGACAGACTCCTAATAGCGGGATAATTGACGTTGGGAGCCCTTGTCAGAGGACACAACTTGGCTTCCTAATCCTGTTTTGTCAGAGGCTTTCCTGTAGAAAATATTTTTTTCGCAGAAGAGTCGATGTCAGGGGACTTTCATGAATTATTCTCGACTCGTGAGTTTACTGTTTTAAATGTATTATTTTATTTCTTGATTTCTTTATTTTACGCGTTACGATTTAATCAAGGGAGGCCACACGAACAGAAATATATATATATATTTTAAATATGAAAGCGTCAAAAGCAAGGGAAATTGATACATGCGCTGAGATTGGATGGGGGTGTTTTGCGATTTCTCTTTTAACCCTGTCGCTGCCAGCGGTCGCAGGCTGCATTTCTGAAATCTATGTTAACTCATTCGAGACGTGCCGCCTCCGGATACGCGGCATAAGCCGCGGCACGTCTCGAATGAGTTAACACAACAACAAAGAACCCAGCTGTGCAAGAAACATGGCTCATGCCAGTGCTCACAAACCAATAATTCAGTGGTGAGGCGGCTAGCACTGGTAGACATATAAACACAAAACACACCAAGCGAACCATCTTGTTATTTACCTGCGTATTTGTTCTGTGGGCTGGCGATTGGGCAGACGTGGGCAGGGGAGCTAACCGTGCGCCGAGTGCTTCCCTTTGGTATGTGTTCATGGCAGTGAGTGGCCGCATGCTGTGTTTCTGAAATCTTTGTTAATTCAACAATCCAATTCAAACCAATCCATCTCCATTTATACAGCGCGGCAACATGCGTAGGTTATATGCCTGTGGAGATTTAAAGAGTAAAGGAGCAAGAAGAAGATGGCAAAACCCTAAGAGCCCCAGGCTGCCCGGCAACATGGACACACTGAACTGCGGGGGCTCATGCTGATCTATGCCTCTTGCATTTGGATCGTGTTCACTCCAAGAGTCTCGGCAGTGAAGTAGAAAACGCAGTGGCCACATACTGTGTTTCTGAAACCTTCGTTAATTCAACACCAAAGAGCCTCAGTCGTCCAAGGAACATGGACACAAAGTGGTGTCAGCAAGAGACATAGATCAGCATGAGCCCCCGCAAATGCGGGGGCTCATGCTGATCTATGTCTCTTGCAGTTTGGCTTCTCTCGGCAGCAAAGGGGTAAAAGCAGGAAAACTAAACAGCACGTGTTTTTTTGGGTTTTTGTCTTTTCAAACGTAGTACGCATTCACGCCGGCAGGCTCTTCAGATTTCGGAGTCCTGGGTTGAGTTCCTCATGATCCACTACGTCTGAGGAACGCGCACGCTAATGCGATTAGCATAGATCTGACCTCCACTGAGCTCCTGGGAGCGTGGAAGTGTGCTGGTCTGTGATTTTGGACCTTACGGCTTGCAGCCGTAAGGTCCAAAATCACATACCACCGCACAAGTAAGCCACACTGCGGAGGTTGATGCCACACAGTTTCTGTGGACCAGATGCACAGATCATCACAAGCTTTTTGAAGTAACTATGCTGAACAGCAGAAGAAATGCAACATTATTCGGGTCATTGGAAACACTGCAGGGTCCCCCCCCCCTTCCCCCCCCCCCCACACACACCTTTTTTCCTCTTCCGCCCTCGACCCACCGATTGAGTTTTTTTTTTTTTTAACCCTTTTCCTAACACTCCCACCCTCCCTCTTCCCTCAATTATTTCTTTATTATGATGCCAGACAATCACTTTGGCATCCTTCTGCGCGTAGATCCCGCAAGAAATCTGGCAACAGTTCCTTCTCTTCTTATGTAGTACAATCTGGAGCATGAACCTGAGCATTTATTTCTTGAAAAGGATTTTATTTTAGACTACAAGGGTTTAAGTTCAAGTTTCGTCGCGAATGTCCCAAACACAATATCTAACAAGGGCCTTTCGGGAATTCACACAGCTAATCTTTTCATCCAGTGCATTTGCGACCATGTTTGTGTATTCTGTCAATCCCTTGAGATTCTGTAGGAGTCTGGATCCTCTTCTCCGCTTTCATAAAAATTTCTAACACGAAGGACGAGGTAATGACCCATGCGTTCGCTAATGTAGCCTACGGCTTTTACGATGAAATTCTTCGTAGACATAACGACGTAGCCAGCAAGAGACTTAGATTCTCATGAGCCCCCTCATCCTGCGGGGCTCATGAGGATCTAATAAGCCTCTTGAATATGTTGGGCGTTGTGCACAGAGTTCTTCGCTAATACCGCTCATGATGCAGAGGCATATCAATGGACTGAAGGTGGGGACGAGGTGGTGGAGTTGTTCTCTAAATTGAATTTGTGGTATGTTGTGATCTGCGGCATGCATACCATTAGCAAGCAACACTATTAAGGATGTGTTTATTGCATGTCTTATCTTAGTTATTATGAGACGTCTGAGCTTAATCATTATTGTTTTAGCTTAATCAAAAATCAAGAATCAAGAAAACTTTATTGTCTGTTTTGAAACCAATAAAACAGAACATTGTCTTTAGGTTACATGCGCTGTGCTGTATCTTAAAGACTAAAAGTTTGCAATGTAGGCACAAGTAAGAAAAACCGTCCCCGCATAAAAACATAATTATTTTAACATCACATTTATTAAATGATAAATAATGACAACCTTTGCATTACACACACACACACACACACACACACACACACACACACACACACACACACACGCACGCACGCACGCACACACACGCACACACACACACACACACCATCACACACACACACACACACACACACACACACACACACACACACACACACACACACACACACACACACACACACACACACTTACACGCTATCAAATTCGGTATATCAGTAAAATGCAAATTAAAATAGATTAAACTCGAAACCTTATCTTCAAAACGTAGACGTCTTAAATATTANTAATTATTAGATTATATGGTCTATCTTTTGTCCAAGCGGCTCAGGAGAATAAAACAGAGATGCCGCAACTCAGAACAGTAGCCAGACCTCCCCCTGCAGCCACTGCGGTCGAACCTGCCTGTCCCGGATTGGCCTCTGCAGCCACAAGCGTGCTTGCAGACGCCGTGGGCAACCCCTATAGAATCTTCGTTCGCGAAGTCAAGCCCCCCGAGAGAGAGAGAGAGAGAGAGAGAGAGAGAGAGAGAGAGAGAGAGAGAGAGAGAGAGAGAGAGAGAGAGAGAGAGAGAGAGAGAGAGAGAGAGAGAGAGAGAGAGAGAGAGAGAGAGAGAGAGAGAGAGAGAGAGAGAGAGAGAGAGAGAGAGAGAGAGAGAGAGAGAGAGAGAGAGAGAGAGAACTCTCGAACTCGAAATGGTTTATTGCTTCAGGCATCAGCCCATCAGCAAAATACAGCGACGAGAATCACAATAAAACAAAAAATTACAGGGGAGGGGTTGGGGTATAATGGGGATTTGGGGTGGGGTTGGGGAAGGGGTGGGGGGTTTGCAATGACATGGAATCCATATCATTAAAGTTCAGTTCATGTTCATGAATCCGCGACATGATGGGTCCAGTGAATACAGCATCCTAGAATCTCGCACAGGCAGAAATCACAGTCATATAACTTGTCCGGGAGAAAGAAATGACAACTAATTAATCTGAACAAAAAACTTTCTGTGCATGCTAATGTTCAAGAAGACTTGCCTGCCCTAGCCAGGTAGCACTGTGTAATCCTGGCCAAGGCAAGCAAATTTTGCTGTATGCGTTGAATGTCCTGTTTATACTCATTGTCACTGACAGCCGGCAGAAGACCAAGAGCAAACACCATCTCCAAAACTCCGCCGGTCACTGGGTCACACTTGACTTCATAACACACAGTCGCTGAGATACGAATGTCGTACATAAGCACAAAATCGTCACTCTCAGCCACTAAATAGTTCTTTCCATTCTTTTCGTGAGCAACTACTTTCTTTAGTCTTTGGTTCCTCGATGTGTTCATTAGTTTATGTTTTGTTGACTCGGTCTGAGAGGTGACAAACGTGTACACTTGTTTGGGATCAAAGCCACGTGATTCTGCATCTCTGATTTCTGTGTCACACACGCCCGTTTCAGGTCTAGCACAGTTAATAATTATTGTCAACATCAGCGGTACATGCGTGCACTGTCTCTGTTGGTGTTCCAGTTTCCATGTGTGCTGTGATCTCGTGATTCTCAGGTAACGGCGATGCTGTTGCACGTGCTGCATGGTCACTACACGGTGTGTTGTCTGGCTGGGTGATGGTTCTCGTGTACTGTAGTGTACTGCCATTTGTACATTCTTGATTGTAGTTATCAGTGTCCGTGTAAACCTCACTTTCTTTTACATTTGTGTCATCCAATAAAATGTCACTGCTAGGCACACTGCCTACCTTGTTTCTTGCCTGTGCCCTCCGTAAATCTCTGCGCACCTGTGACGGTGGTTTTCGTCGCCAGTAGCCGGTCGGTGTAATGTCGGTTTGCTGTTGGTCCCTGTCCGCTGAACACAGCCGTAGTACAAACACCAGGTTAGTCCCTTCCCCGGTCAATTTCCACGACGTGGTGTGATGGCTGGACAGAACAGACTGCAGGACAGCTTCTGCAGCTGACGGGAGTCCGGTGACGGGCATTTTGTCGTTGTTTGACAGCAAAAATATTTCAATTTCTGGACGCCAGAAATTTCGTGTCGCCACCTTGCCAAGGGCAAGCAACTCCCCAGAGAGAGAGAGAGAGAGAGAGAGAGAGAGAGAGAGAGAGAGAGTCTATCTTTTACCTTGTCTGAGTGTGTCTTCGAGTGAATGAAACCTGACGCTAAGAAACATTCCAATGTTTCATTGTTGTACAACAAAACGCATGGCAATCAATGATCTTTATCTTATCTTTATTGGATAGGGGACCGGGATAGCAAGGGAGAGGGGACATGAAAATCCACATCTTGTGAATCGAATCACTTCCGGTTATGGCGAATAATGTTTCTGAACCCTTTGAGTGTCGGCGGCGCTTTTTGACGAGGTGATTTCTGCAGTCATCAGTTCAGTTCAAATCCCTAACAACACACACAGGGTTATATAAAAATACCGCAGACTTAAAGCCTCATAACTGTTCTAAGCGAGAAACGCAAATATAAACAGAAAAGCAAAAGGCATAGATTCTCATGAACCCCCGCGTTCGCGGGGGCTCATGAGAATCTATGCCTTTTGTTGTTGAATCTATGCTTTCTTGTTGGTTTAATAGATCTCTTCCTACTATCTGGAAGCAGTCAGTACTAGTTACAGTACTCAAATCGGGTAAACGTACATTGATTAGTATAGTAATGGTCAAAACTTAAGGGCCACTTTTTATCGCAGACGCACCGACACCACCACACAAATAACGTAACAATACTTGGAGTCAGTACTTAGCTAATTTATTCAGTAACAATTTTATTTCAGTTTTGAGTAAATCAAGCAATTGTAACAACAACAGTACGTTAGAATGTTCACCCACCCCTCATTTGAAAAGTCACACAAGACTGGTCCAGTCAGTAGCGAGTGTACCCACCGTTTGCAGCCAAGCATTCAATGCAGCGTTGACACATGGAATTCACCAAGGTTCGGAGAACATGTTGTGGGATCGCTTCCCACTCTTGATGCAGGAACTGAGTCAGCTGGGGGACGCCTTGAGGTGGGGGTGGTTGCTGACTACACGTTGCCCCAGCACGTCCCAGAGGTGCTCGATGGGAGCCAGATCAGGTGAACGAGCTGGCCACTCCATCCTCATGATGCCCCGTTGCTCAAGGTACTCATCCACCACACGGGCGCGATTAGGTCGAGCGTTGTCGTCCTGCAGAACAACATTGTCGCCTATGGCTTGGAGAGCTGGCTGGATGAGGGGCTGCACAATCTCGTCCCGATAGCGCAGTCCAGACAGGGTGCATCGGATGACGTGGAGGGGGGGGGGGGGTCTTGCCTTCCCTGCTGAAGCCTGCCCAGACCATGACTGAGATTCCTCCGTAGCGATCCACCTCTTGGACGCACCCATCCGTGAATCGCTCGTTCTGGCGTCTCCAGACCCTCACCCTGCCGTCGTTGAAGGACACAGTGAACCGTGACTCATCAGTAAACAGAACCTGAGCCCACTTGAGCCTGTTCCACCTCATATCTTGACGACACCAGGCAACCCGGGCACTTCAATGAGTTGGAGTGAGGGGTATTCTCACTGCTGCTCTGGATGAAGCCAGGCCAATTTCGCGCAAAAGTCGGCAGACTGTGCTTCTGCTGACGTTAACGTTTGCAGCTTGCATCAGTTGACGTCGCAAGTGGTTGACGTGACAGTTCGGTCGCGCAGAGCCGCCACACAGAGGTATCTGTCCTCCCTTCTGCTGGTGCAGCGCGGGCGTCTTGAGCATAGTCGTCGTTCTGCCCTTCCAGTTTCTTGGAATCGTGCCAGCAGCCTCTGCATCACTGAATGGGAAACCCTAAGACTTCTACCAACTTCTCGTCCGGAAATTCCATCCTGCAGCCATGCTAGCGCCCGGCCTTGATCTACTGGCGTTTGGCTTCGTCGTGGTGGCATGGTTAGGAAAGTGACAATTATGCCACTACTGTACCGGTATTTGTAGCGAAACAGAAGTGCTCAGTGTTCACGACTGACCCCTTTAGCACGTGCACCACGACTTTACCGAGTTTTTTCCACCTGCCTGCCTTTGGTACGCTTGCCAATATCGCACAGATTTTCACAAAAACTGACAATGTTTCATGTGCATTTGACACGTTTGTGGAAATTGATGAATTGTTTGTCTATTGTTCCCTGAACAGTGGACTGTCTAAGGTCAACTTTTAACCCATTTGGATCGAAAGAACATTGTACATATTAGCGTACTTGCGACGGTAAACAATGACACAAAAAGGTGGGGTGGCCCTTAAGTTTTGACCGTTAGTATAGTTATTGTCCTATTGCACTAACATAACAAGCTTGTAAAGTAATGGAAAAGATGATTTTAAATCGGCTATTTCATTACCGTGAAAAACAGGATATAATTCCATTGAATCAAGCTGGTTTTCGAAAAGGTAGATTACGACAGACTATTTAGTTAAACTCACAAATAACATTAAAAAAACAATTTTCAAGAAGAAAAAGTATATTAGCAACTATTTTTTTACGTAAAAAAGGCTTACGATAGTGTTTGGCATGCTAGATTATTATACAAAATAAAACAGATTGGCATAACCGGGTTTATGTATGAGTACAGTAAAAGCTTTTTGTCTGAAAGATTTGTATGCACCAAAGTTGGTAAAAGTTATTCAACCTTTAAGAAAATAGATATGGGTATTCCTCAGAGATCGATAATTTCACCCTTTTTATTCACTGTGTTAAATTTACGACCTCTCAAAATCTCTATCACAGAACACAAATGTGGCACATTATACATATGATATTGCTATATGGATAAACACTAATCTCAGAAAACGTACCCCAAAAAGAATAGTAGATTACGTTAAAAATAATTATCAGATTGAATTGGACAAATTGTCAAACTATATGAAAGAAAATGGCCTGGAACTATCTAGGGAAAAAAACATGTCTAATGCTTTTCAATAATGGGGAAAGTGCTAAAACATTACCTAAATTATCTCTAAAGGGGACGCCTTTAAACTATCAACAGAATGTACAGTTTTTAGGCGTACATTTTACATCAAAATTATCTTGGAGGATTCATATTGAAGACATCTTAAATAAGTCAAGAAAAGACTTAACTTGTTAAAAATTATAAATTCACAACCATGGAGTCAGGACATTAAAATCTTTTCATACTAATACTGTAAAAGCCTACAAAGAAGCAGGTATTCTGTCTCTATCTGACCAACGTAAATTAGCAACTACAAAATACATTGTCCGAAGCCTGTCCGTCAAAAATTCAGTACGAGAAGACATATTTTTAGACGCAGATTTGGATTTCCCGAAGAGAGCGCAAACAATCCCGTATCTTTTACTTATACGCAACTATGTCAAAGATGCTATAGAAAACTGCAATATAGATATCAAGTTCATGCCAGTTTTACTATACCTCCGTAGGAACATATTAATGCTACTTTCAATATAGATTACACCGATTTAAAAAAAATGAGAATGTAAACGTTTTAGCAAATTTAGTAAAAGAAAAATTACAGAAAACATATTTTAAACATTTGAAAATTTTCACAGATGGGTCTGTCTTAGATTCTTCAGACTGTGGTGCAGGCTTTGTTATTCCGGATCTCAAAGTGAAGAAATCGTTTTATCTCGGTAAAGGATTTTCTATATTTACGTCTGAACTGTATGCGATTCTCATGGCACTAAATTATAACAAGAATAGACTTAGTATATGAAATAAAACATATTATAAGCTGTATTATGTCCAGAGTAATAGGGATATATTTTCTTTGGATACCCTCACACTGTGGAATTTATTGGAATGAAATTTGTGACAGACAAGCAAAAAAGGGAGCTATAAATAGAGAAACAGCAATTTGTAATAATATGCAATTATCTCTACATGAAATGTATTCTGTGCTAAACAGGTTTTTTTCACGAAGACGATATGAAATATACTTATCATGTTGCACCTTGTTCAAGAAAAACAGCTTTGTTGATATACAAGTTAAGACCAAATTCTTGGAAAACAAAATTCTCAAGACATCAAATGCAGTGCTTAAGACCCATCTCTGTTAAACATATAATCTGTGAATGTCCTATTACAACAAATCTGTTGACACAAAATAACATAACAGTTGAAAAATGAGCAGAAAGTATGTATGCCATCTTACATTGTAATATTGCAATTCAAATAGTTAATATCATAATTCATAGTCCGGTGGGTAAACTATTATAACAAGTAATTTGTGTGTGGGTTTGGATGTTATTTATTGTTATTCTTTCATATTAAGAAGTTGTGTGTTTGGTTGTTGAAAATTTGTTTGTTTGTTTTGTTCGTTTAATGTTACCAATGTGTGAAAAGACGTTAAATAAAATCCTGAATCCTTAATCTATGCTTTCTTACTGTTACCTGACCTTTGTCACATTTCATCTCGGCAAGGATTTTGGCAACTCATGCCTTATTAAAGCTCGGAGCAGTTCAGGTGAACACAACTCTTCGATTTTCTCACCCTTGTCTCAAAACTAAAGCGACCTTCGTCGAAGGAGCACCGTCTCTGGTTTAACCCTTTGCCTGTCGATAGCGCTTTTTGTTGCGATGATTCCCACAGGAACCCGTGCCTGATAAAGATGGTAAGCGTAAGGTTGGCTACGTGATTTTTTTTTTAAACGTTCGTCTTAAAGGAAAACTTAGAATTTTACTTTCTGACGGCAATGTGCGTGAACAGGTTTAATGCTTTCGTTCTATGTTCGCCTCGGGAGAAATTTCTAGATGTTCACATACACGGTAGGTAATCTAACGTGTATGGTGGGCAATATTCCATTTTACAGCTAGAGCTTTCTAGACGTGTTTCTTTTTTCCGTGGCGATGTTCTCTGCAATCTTAGTTATCTCAACCTCAAAAAGCCCCACCCGTCTAAGGAACATGGATAGACTGTGTTGCCAGCAAGAGGCATAGATCCTCATGAGCCCCCGCAATTGCGGGGGCTTATGAGGATCTATGTCTCTTGCAGAACGTTTCAATTTTTCTCGGCAGTGAGGGGTTAACCCCAAGTAACAACTATCAAGAGACATAGATTCACAGTGGCACCTGCGGTCCTAAGGGCTCTTGTGAATAATTATATATCTTTCGAAGACAAAAGTATTGTATAATTTTCTAGTTAATTTGTGCACACGTATATTTATGGCGGGCCTAATGCATAGTTGATATTCGTGGCGTCTTATCTTCCGCTCGCAGAATATGAAGCCCCTCGTCGGTCAACGCTTTCAGTAATTAATGGTTTCTAAGCTCACGTTGGGTATAAGCGGATCTATCAATTAACATACAGGGAAGAGGTAAAGAGTGGGGGAGAGGGGTGGGGGTGGGGGAGGTGGGGGGAAGGTGGGGGAGGACATAGACAGTTCAGTTTATCACAGTTCTGTACTGTTCACAGGCAGGGTTGGAGCAATGCGTTTTCATGATCGTACAGGCTACACACTATTTACTTCTACTAGCAACAGTGCGTTTATATGCAACAATTTATTTTAGTTGTACTGTCACACACGTGAAAACGTATATTATTTCTATTGTATTGTTCCATGATTCGTGAACCACTGAAAAGATTTTGAATAAACTTAAACCTGAAACTAATAACAAGACTTGTCACACCAGGGGCGGATCTGGGGAGGGGGGATGAGTTCCAGGGGTTCTGGAACCCCTCCTCACCCCCAGCCCCCCCCATTCCCCCCCTGCACCCCCCCCCCCCCCCGTTCCCCGATCTAAAATTCTTTAAAATGCTATAACAAAGTCCCTTTTAGGGGGTATTTGGAACCCCCCTCCCGTTATTTGATAGTTTGCCGAATGGTGAGAGTCTTAACACGCACGCGCCTTCTCTTTCCCCCCTCTCCCCAGCCCCCCCCCCCCCGCCCCCTCCACCCCCACCCCTCTCACTTTTACATTTTTCGGCCCCTGGAAGCAAAGTCTAGCGTCGGGGAGGCCTTTTGTATCAGGCTGAAGGTCCCAAACAAAAAGTTGGAACACCCCCCCCCCCCCTTACGAGGTAACTGATCCGCCCCTGTACACAATGGCGCGGATCACAACCAAATGAACCCTCGAAGCACAATAATACGATCAGATATCAGGCATTAACTATACTGACTTCCATTAAAAACGCGAAAAGTGTCTGCAAGTGTACCCGCAAACAAAGAGCCACCCTGACAGCAAAACAATAACATTTTTATTTGTTGCTTACTTTAGTTTAGATGTTTAGCCTACTGTCTGAGCTACCTTCATACAAAAATTGGATGAGTTATTGCCCATGGCTACCTTGGAGGACACAGGGTTTCATTAGTGGTGAAAATAAGCAAAACTGGACACACTCTGTGAAGAAAGTTTCCTGTGATATGTTTTAACGCACAAGTTGTGTGGATTGGTTATGATGTTATTAATTGCCTCAAACAACATTTGACTCGAAAAATTCATTAGAAAACCAGAACTTCCGGTGCACGTCATTTTCTTAATTATTCTTATTTGATTTAATGTGAATTACTTTCAAAGCATTTTTTTTCTCCAGTGACTGACACAGAGATAAAGAACACACCCATATCCATTTGATCAGGTAAATAACATAAAAATAAAGAACTTTTTGATTTTCATGTTTATAGGTCATGTTGATTATTTAGGTGCCTTTGACAAACGAAAAGTAGGTCAAGACCAAACACGCCGGATTTTCATGCACACGGACCCTAGTGACACTACACTGTCACATTGGTTGGCTTTAAGCTGTGTCCTCTGCAGATGCTCCCCATTTCACTGTCAATATCTTGTGATGGTAGTGTCACTGATTACGTCATAAGTCATTGATGTGCGATTTTTAAGACTAAACATTCCATTTGCACACGACATAACACACTCTTCATAACATTTTCTAATAAATGACGCCAAAATAACTCGAATTAAAGCATATGTACGAAGATAAGCGCTATGGTGAAAAATTCGCGTTTCTTTTGTTGATCAGAATGTAATGAGAGACGGATATGGCATTTTGCCCACTGCCTGTGCCTTGTACACTGAATAAAACACGTTAAACAAGGATGTGAAAGAGGTCAGTATACATAGACATATTATGCTTCCTGCATTGCATACACTGAAATAAATTTGGTATAAAGGCCCACTACCACCTTAACTGTTCATATAATATTATACACTTCTAAAACAGATGGTTACGAAACGCTACACACAGGCCTAGCTACGGTTCATTTAGACACAGGACAATCCAGTTCAGCACACGTCGTCTTTACATCAAGTAACCTGACAATGACTCCACTCCGTTCTAGAAATACAAAGCTATTAGTACGAGAAACAGCTAAAAATAGATAGCAGATCGGAATAAATAAGCGCAATTACGCGTGTGCTTTTGCAACTGCTATTAAACTTGAAGTTCATTAGGTGTGTCGATAAGGCAGAAGAAACACAAATGGTGCTGAAATGTGTCTTCAAATTTACGTGTAATGGTACCTTAACAAGGACATGAAAGAGTTCAGCAAGAGGCATAGATCCTTATGAGCCCCCGCGTTCGCGGGGGCTCATGAGGATCTATGCTTCTTGCATTTGGGTGGTGTTCGGGTTCCGTAGTCAAGGATCTAACGCATTGCACGTTCTTGTGTCTCTCGGCACAGCATGTTTATGTTGCTGTCCTACCTAGCAACACACAAAGCCGATTGACGTGTTCCTTGGCTAGACAGTCTCATCGTGCAACCCTTATAAATGCACGTTGAACTTATTTGTGAAAGGGACACACAACTGTATATAAGTGGGAACGGGGAGGGCGCTTGAGAGGGGCTCCCTTATCACTCTCAAACCCTGGGAGGTTAAACCTGAAGGCGGAAGAAGAAGAGGTAGTCGAGAGGGGTGCCATGTCAGTGTGTGTGTTTGCGCACATGTGTGTGTATGTGTGTGTGTGTGTGTGTGTGTGTGTGTGTGCGCGTGCGTATGTGTGTGCTTGTGTGTGTTTGTGTGTGTTTATTTAGGAAAGGGGGGGGGGGTGCTTTGTGGGGGAGAGGGGGGGTGGGGTGGGAGGGGGGGGAGGCGGTCTGTGTGTATGTAGATTTAGTATTGATTTCGCGTGACAAAACTTAATGCACTATTCGTTAGTCGCGAAAAATATTTAAGACGGTGGCGCAAATGCTAAGTTTTGTCATTTGTGACTAACTTAGAAAAGGGTGCAATTTTCCCTATACCCCCCCCCCCCCCGCCCCAACACACACACACACACACACACACACACACACACACACACACACACACACACACACACACACACACACACTTCCCAAACATTTACCCCCCCCCCCACCACCACCACCACCTCCCCCCCCCTCCCTATGTACGCCCTCAACAAAGATGACCAAGTCTGCTCAGCCAGATGACAAGTCAGTTGAGGCGCCGGTCCAATCATCACTGCATTATACAATACAATACAATACAATACAATACAATACAATACAATACAATACAATACAATAATAATACAATAATACTTTATTAATCCCTCATGGGGAAATTCACTGTCTGCCCGTACAACACATGGCATCATCATTCACTCATTGAATTAATTAAATACACTGTAACTCTCAGTTAAAGAGATGAACTGTAACAGACGCACTAGTACCTTTGTAACTGACTTTGCCGGCATCAGAAACACTTATGGTTTATGCCCCATGTGCTTCTTCTGTCACCAATGTTGCAATGAACTGCTGCATGGGCTAGGACTAACGAACTAAAGAATGTTGACAGAAACCATCTACTGACATTACTGTTTAAAAGGGTAACAGCCTGATGGACAAAAGAGTTGGCATAACGTGAAGTACTGCTCTTGGGTAATCGAAGTCTGCCACTTCGTTCAATACGTCTCTGTTGTCAAATTTATACATATACTTCATCAGTTACCCTAGTGCAAAACATTTTCTGTCGATATTGCATTCATTTCGCTCACGGTGTTTCGCAAGCAGTGAAAAGAGAACGAAAAGTAGCTTGCAATTTTTCGAATCTTGACAAAAGAAATCCTACTTTCTGTTTCCACTCTGCGTCATCTGATTCTTCAACCCCTTCACTGTTAGGGATCACAGAGCAAGTTGCACGTCAGAAATGAATTCACTCACTGACCGACATTCGCTTGACGTGAAAATTAGGCATGAGGAACATAGGAAACTGGTGAATAACAGAATAAGCGACATAAATCCTCATGAGCCCCCGCGATTGCGGGGGCTCATGAGGGTTTATGTCTCTTGCAGTTGGATAGCGTTCGCCTTGCTCCGACAGTTAAGGGATTGAATGTTATATAGGTCTGTACAGAGAGACGGTGTACACCCAATGTGAGATGCAGGAAAGCTACTTGTTTTGCAGTCGAGCGCCTGTGGTTTGAATCTGAACTCGACAGTGAAGACTGTGTTCGATAAAAGGCGTGCATAACTTAGCGTGTCAATCAATGCCACTTGTCTCGTGAACTACCGCCTGGTCTTGTGTCAACAATGTTAAATCATAGAAGTAAACTGAGTCAGCACGGCTGAGATGTATTTTCTTCATACCCCGCACCTTGCGGGCGGCTCATGAGGATCTATGCTTCCTGCAGATCTTGAGCGTTTTGCCAGTGCTTTCGGTCCACCGTGTTATTGCGCACTTGGGTTTTGCCGCAGTGTGTGACATTAACTGGAACCGCTGAGTTGCTTGGTTTGAGATCTTTTCAAATCTACACAGATCGTGCAAGGGGTGTTGAACCACAAAACCGTCATCAACACGCACCCGGAGTTTACGCTAGACAGAGCGGTGATCATCACCGGTTAGCAAAGCGTTAGAATGTCCGGGGGATTTAAATTATGCGGAACCAAGCGGACGTGGGTTGAAAGGGAAGGAGGTCTGCAAGCGGCTGATAGCGAAAGTAAAAAGTTGTGGGAAACTTTCCATCGGTCTACTGACAGCCAGCTGGATGAAGTTGTAGACGCGGCAGTGGCCAAACGCGTGTGGCCCGTTGCTGAGGCCGTACTGAGAATGCGGAAAATCAGCGACACCAAGCGGACATGGATTGTGGAAGAGGCCCTTCGTCACGCCGACAATACAAACTTAAAGGTCCTGGTTCAGCAATTAGTCAGTTGAGGACAGCGAAAAAAAATTTCGAAGTCCCTACTGACCTGACTTGAAGTGCAACCCTGACAGGGCCTCATCAGATGGGATCCCCGAACATTCACGTTACTATAGCTGCTGTAGAGTGTCAGACGTCCTTGACGGCTGTCACAGTTCATGCAAACAGGTATACGCCACTCAGCTGCCAAAGGTCACTTCCAGTTGCATCTGTCCGTACACGGTAACACCCACAATTCTCGTGCAACAACAACGAAAGATGACTATCCAACTTTCACTTCTGGGCCGGTACTGGGAAGCACTGAGCGACGTCCACAGCGTCCAAAAATGGCCCAGGGAATGGTGACGGTACGTCGAACATGCTATATCGTGGTCTTCTCATTTCTTATGTCCTCGCATTTATCCAAAACAAGGTTTCCTCGAAAGCGTTTGCAAACAACAAGTCTTTATGGTAGTCGCCATTTTTACGAAGGGAAGCTACTAGATAATGTGTGTGTAAGGGACAGCACTCCCGTGCTAAGCAACGCGCAAACGCCCACCTCAAAACGATTTTATTTTTCACAAAAGCCTGGGAGATAATTTACAGGTCATCATGCAACAATGTGATGTGCATGGGTGACAGTGCGAGAATATGAAATGAATGTAAACGGGACATAAATATGCCCCATAAATCCATGGCCAGCAAGCGATATACATTCCCATGAGCTCCTGCGGATGCAGGGGCTCATGAGAATGTATGACTTTTGCATTTGGAACAGGCTGGCTGAAGGCCTGTTCTGTCTGAACCAAACAGCTGAAATTCAGCTTTTCGGGATTTTGAAAAGCTGAATCAGCTTCTAGGAGTGAAGACGGTCACCCATTGATGTGATTGTGCCTGTTCGTGTGTGTTACACGGACATAAAATTTGATTCCATTATAAGAATCTAAGCACTAGGTAATATTTTGCTTTGTCGTTTACTTCTCATCTTGTTTTTTTTTTTGTTTTTTTTTTGTATCACAAAAGATAATTACCGTCTGCAAACTTGATGAGTTCAGTGATAATATTTTCTCCCCAGACCAACTGCTGTCTATGCACACGCAATGCACCCTGCCCAATGCATACCTCATGCAGGTGCCTGACAGCAAACACCGATACACCAACTACAAGCTAAAGGGTGCACGAGCAAACGAGAGGCAAGTTTCAAAATAATTAGATACAGGGCCGCAGCAGATGGTTCCGGCATTCGCCATACCAATAATGTATACATTTTTTTGACAAGACCATATAATTATGTCTGTTTATGCCCTCGACCCAAATTAATTTAAATGTTACTAATTTTTCCATTTTTGGGGGGTTGTGCGAATTCTTCCCCCCCCCCCCCCCCCCCACCCCTTCCCGATTGACTTTAGGAAGCAGATGAAAGCAAGCTGGCATCATGCAGGCATGCACCCCTTCGGCTGGAGCATTAGGTTTCTTTCACCTCCTGCTATGGTTATGAGATATGAAATAAATGTTAGGAAACAGATATATATATATTATGTAATTGGTATTCTAACCACAATATATTTCATTCATAGTTTATCTATGTTTGCACTGACAGCAAACCATGTGGGATTTATTTCTGATTACTCCATATAGCAATGTTCTCTATCAGAAAACTGAAATGACTCAACCCGCAAAAATAAATATCAAGGAAATATATCAGTTCACAACAGCAAAAGGTATATCTCACTTGATCTTCATTTTGTGACAAAAACATTGTTTTCAAATACACTTCAACATATGGTTTATTTGTTTATATCTGTACTGAGTGAAACTGTTAAAAATGCCTTTCATTGTGAGGCTTCTCTTATGAGTTTACCAAAATCGTCAAGTACATCAATAAGTGTCTCTTGGCTTGACTTCACGAACGAAGATTCTATAGGGCTTGCCCACGTCGTCTGCAGGCATTTTCGTGGCTGCGGAGGCCAATCCGGGACAGGCAGGTTTACATCAATAAGTGTATACATAAATAAAACACAATTACCATGATTGTCATAATTCCTAAAAATACAGCTGATTTTTTTTATGAAATGAGTATGTCTATCCTCAACAAGACCAAGTAGTCTATGTACCCTACAGAACCACATAGTCCAGATCAAAATGGTGACTGCGAAGCGTGTGTAATGCAGAGACGAACTCAACGAAAAAAAGAAAGACGCTTAGAAAAGACAGCTACAACACAATTTTATTCATATTATCTAGTAATAAATTGTGTTGTAACTGTCATTTCTAAGCGACGTTCTTTCCTCATAGGGTTCTTCTCTACAGAACAACATACATGTGCACTTTTACTTCCTGCACCATATATAACTGTAATAATACATGAGGCAAAAACACAAACAGAACAGAGACAACCATTTTAATTATAAAGAAACAATTTCAGTGATGTCATTGAATTATATGCATGGTATATTTTGCTTATGATGCTGTCATTCAAACTTGGTCACTGTGTTTTGGTAAGTGAGGGAGAGGGGGGGGGGGGGCTGGAGGGGGCGGGTACACATGCAGGCATATATATATATATATATATATATATATATATATATATATATATATATATATATATATATATATATATATATATATATATATATATATATATATATATATATACCGCAACGATTTCCTAATGTAATGTTACATATGGCAATATAGTTCTATCATCATATGCTAAATTTTGCTATCCACCAAAATGCTAATATTGCCATGATTCCACAGCAGACAGACAGCCTTCATGGACAGGTCCAACCAGTGAAGAGACAACAGACTGGCCAGTGTCAAACATGTCACCAAACTGCAGGGGCGTTAGCAGCAATGTCACACAGAAACTTTGGAACAGCAAACAGCCTGATGCAGTGCAGTGTGCCCCAACTTGCTCTCAGCAGGCAGCTGCAAGACAAGAACAAAGGTCAGTTAGTACATGTGAAGATGTACTGCAAACACTGTTCTAGATGAGTTTACTTGGCTACCGGGTATCAGCCAGTATAATCTACTCAACATGAAACCAACCGTAATGAATCAATCACAGCCAGTGTAATCAATAAACTCCATACAAGACAGATTTGCAAAATAACTTTTACAAACAATTTCTTTGTCTCGGTGATGGTCAAACGATTTATACAGTTTTGTTCTAATAATAAAAGACATTGTAGCTTTGCAATGCTGCTTGGTAACATGATATTATATAAATATGTTTTCAGGCCAACATAACCAACTTTTCCCTGGGGGAGACTAAAGATGCACTCAACCGATGAGCAGCCCCTGGTGACCATATCGAATGTGGGAGTAGAGGCGACACCTTATCAGCGCGTGACCAGTGAAGACAATCCGGCCTACTGTTTGTGTGGGAATCATCTAATAATAATGGACAACAAGAACTACTGAATTTGATCCAGCTGATCGAGTTAACAGAAGAACCAACTTTTCTAGATATTTGTAAGAAGCAGACCGAAGTCAAATTTTGCAGCGTCAAAAATTATAGCATCACATTTGCAAATAAAATTCCCACATTATAATAGCAATCAAACATCACCAACACTCTACATACAGATTTTTTTCAGTTGTGGCATGAGAGCCATATGGGGCTTGGCAACAGCAAACACTGTTGCTCTTGTCAGGTGGCCATAATCAGATGGCAGTTTCTAAGCCCCAATCTAAACTACCTGAGGGCACTATCTGGTTGTGTATGTGTGTGAAACCAACCTCCAAGTCTTTACTTCTGCTGAAAAACCACATCCACTCGTCGCTCAATCTTGTCATCTGTACTGCGTAGGTAATGTAACAAACTGGAGAGCTTCTCATCAGTGAGGCATTGGGGATACAAGGCCACGGAGCACATTCCTTGATGAGAAAAAACAGAATGAAGAGAACATTTTCATTAACTTTTAAAATGTACTTTCTGTCATGGAGATTGTTTACATCTGTTTGTACAAGTAGTTGGGACATGAATAAATGGACACATGCATGTAATATATACTCCATATTGTGCACTTTGTACTCTCTATACAAGAAAGTATTAAAGTTGAATGTAAAAGCAAAATGTTGGACATTTTTTGTTTTCAATACATTTGGACATTCTTCTTCATAAATTGCATACATGTCTGCTTTCATTTTTCATCCTTGTTATAACTACATACTGTAAACAGTGCACATGAACAGGAATTCTGCACCTGACTTGCCATAAGAAAGAATTAGTTTTCATGGTCAGTGTCACAATCCTAAATAGTATATTTCTACAAATACATGTACTGTAATGATACTGAAAATGACATGTACAATACTGCACTTGTACCAGAAATTGCACAAGTGTGTAACATACATGTACTATGCATATTTCTGCTGTGCTACCTGGTATGCCACAGAGTGCCTGTTGCTAATCTTGGTATACTGCTTGCATACTTGGTGGTTGAAGTCAAGGATGGTAAGCCTGTTGCGCATTGTGTAGCCTTTGTAGCCAATGAAAGTTTTTGGGGGGGCCATTTCATTTTCAGCCACATAGATACATCCCCTTGACTAACACTCAAAACACTCAATGATGAGACTGAAACATATCTAAACTCTAAGTCAAAATAAGTGCATAAATAAGACATGATACCTTGATCATGCCTGGCAAGGACACTCGTAATGTGTGTGATGGTTGATAACAGGCTTTATCCCTTGTTTCAAGTGGTGTTTAGCCTTTGGCAGCAGCAAAGAAACTGAAAACAGATGGCCAATATAATAGATAAAGCAAAACCTGAAAGTAAAAAAAGCACAAAAGTGAAAATGTACCAGCAGCAGTTTATACTGAGTAGGTTATTTCGATGACAGGACAGTTTCGTGTGTTTTTGTTCTGCATACACTCAAGGATATAATCCTCCATGTAAACACACAGCTCAACTCAAACCTTTTATGCAATTCGCTTGCCTTTGTGCCACACATCAAAGTAATGATCCAGATGTTTCAGTGGCTGCGATCAAGTCAGTAATAATATACAAATCTATTTCATACTGGAAAAAAGATACATGCATTACAGAGTGGCAAACTGACCGGTAGCTAGCACTAGCTGTTATGAAGACTTGGGAGAAAAACCACCATGGCACCATGATAATAATGTTTACTGTCAACTTGTAAATATACTTACAGTGTGGAGGTAGCAGTCATATGTAAATCATAACTTAGTGTTGTGACAGCAATATTTCCAGGACACTATAAGCTACTTTATGTGTGATGTGATAACACTTTTACAAACAAAAATGATTTTGTGCAAGCGCACGGGTGTACCATACTTCAAAATCAAATGCCACCAAACTGATAATTACCTGAAAGTAGCAGGAGACTACAGTAGAACTCTGTCGGTGACAACTTATCGGACAGGTCTTGCTGTCTTCAGAAACTCGATGCCAGTCTGTGCATTCACCAGTTTCAAGTCACCTGACCTTGTGGCAGCCCTGCTGTCTAGAAACAAACCATAAACACAGTCATGGATGGACAAAACCTGTTGAAAAAGAAATAAATACAGAAAATAGGCATGTGTGTACATACGCATGTACGTGTGGCTTTCTAAAAATGGCTTAGTCACAAAATAGCAGCACATTTTAGTGTTATGATATGGAGCAATATATACATACATGTATTTACATGATTCACAGAAAAACTAGCAATAAAATATTTTGGTATACAAGAATGATAGTATAAGTTTTTGTCACTCATATTTCTCCTGTTCATAAGCTTGTGGTTTCAGGAAAATATGAGAAATACATTGTATCAGTGGCAAGCCAACTTACAATAGACCACTTATATACCTGATTGTGAGTTTCATAATGAATTATGCACATACATGTATTGCTCTATTTCATCACACTGAAATGTGCTGTTATTTTGTGAACAAATATATTTTAGGTTGATTATAGTGGTATAATTATTTTATCCTTACCTAGACCTGTTGATTATATTCTCATCCAGACAATTGCTGATGTTGTTTTCATACAGCGAGCAGCTGTACATTTGTTTTCATTCAGACAGCTGAACATTTTGTCTGTGTTCAGACAACTGCAGGTATATTTTGTTTTTTATTCAGACAGCTGTATATTTAATTCTATTCAGACAGCTGTATATTTTGTTCTAAATATAAGCCAGCTGTACATTTTGTCCCAAGCATACACACACACACACACACACACACACACACACACACACACACACACACACACACATTTTAGGTTCACAACTTACCTTGCCACTGCGATTATCTGTTATGTATTGTGATGAGATTGGGCGTTGTTCCATTACTGATGCACCTTCACTTTGTACTAGCTTCACAAATGTATCCACAGAAATAACACATTAGCTGCTTGCTGCTCTGTGAGCTCATTTGGTGTGGCACTGAAAAAGAATCAAATGACTGGTATTTGTATAGTTATGTAATGCACACACGGGTCTTGTACTAGAAAATGGCGTGGCGTTCTGAAGATATTTACACAAAAACTTGACAACCACCACGAAGCCCCCAAAACAAATCGCAACTAAAAGTGGAAACTTCTAAATGTACATCAGACCAGAGCTCAGAATATATCGCATATTTCATTATGTATATAACACAAATATGTGTAATAGAAAATTGCCCAGAAACTATTACACTTATTTATAAAGGAGAGAAAGTTTCAAAACAAAGTTTCAGGCTGTTACTATAGTGACGTATATATAGTAACTACAGAAGAGACGAACAGTGAGGCTAAGATTTCCAATCTATTCTTCGTCTTGTTCATCGATGTATTCTGCCTACTTCTCACCACTGTCGTCTGCTGTTATTTCCTCAGTCATCATTTCCCCCGAAATTAGTGTCCTGTACACCAGAACACACATAACATTACGATCGCTAGGGCTTCTTGTTGTTGACAAGGAAGTGGTCATTAGAGTGGTGTCCCCTGATAATACATATTTACGAGTACCTTCCCTTTGTAAACACGACGTCAGCTACACGCGCATAGGTGTTTGTTGTTGTTGGAAATATACTTACCAACAAAAGTAATATTTGTACCACAAAAAGTGAAAAGACCACACCATATCATGTTGGACTTACCGCCACCATTCGCTGGACCTTTTTTGGACGCTCTGGACGTCGCGGCTCGGTGCAGGCTTCACCAGTGCGGCAAAATGAAAGTTGGATATTTTTCAGTCGTAGTTGCACGGGAATTGGATGTTACCGCGCACGGACAGATGCAACTGGAAGTGACCTTAGGCAGCTGGATGGTGTATACCTGTTTTCGTGAACTGTGACAGCCGTCAAGGACGTCTGACACTCTACAGCAGCTATAGTAACGTGCGTGCTCGGGGATCCTATCACACGGGGCCCTATCAGGGTTGCACTTTCTGTGTCAGGTAGGGACTTTGAATTTTTTTTTTCGATGTCCTCTACTGACTAATTGCTGAACCCGGACCTTTAATATTAATCCTCCCTCACTGTAGTGACGACCAGCTGGAGTCTGTGCTGACCGAGGCCGTGACACGAGGAATGTGGAGCAGTGTGGACAAGTTGCTGTCACGTCACCCAAGTGATGAACGGCAACAGTGGGCTTTGGACCAGGCCATTCAACACGCAGAGGACGCGCACATGAAATGTTTACTTCAAAACCACTCCAGTAAATTTGGTAGAGACCAGCTTATATCTCTCTGCACCCAGGCGGTGACCAGAGGTCTGTGGGGATCCGTACTATGCTTGCAAACGGTTATGAACCTCACATCCGGCCTGAACAGCGAAATAGGGCTTTGTCAGAAGCTTGCAAGCGTGCGACCGGTGTCGAGCTGTCACAGACTGTATATACATTCTGTGATGGTGATAACTTGGGGTCCGTACTCCCAGATTTAATCCGACGCCGATGGGAATGGTGGAGTTTACCGTACGGCCTCCATGATCTAATGGCGAAGTTCACTGAGACGCAAAAAACGTCGATCGTTGTAGAAGGCATTAAATATGCTGAAGAAACAGATTTGATCTCGTTATTGAAGTACTGTCCGGACGGCGCGTTAGACACGGTCATGAAAGAACTACTACGGCGTAAGTTATGGCGTGCCGTCGGTAACCTCTTAGATAACAAGGCCAAGACGATCGGTGTAGATCTGCGCAAGCTGGCTGTTGAAGAGGCAACAAAACACGCTCGTAATGTCGAGTTCAAGTCTATCATTCGACACAAGACCAGCGACCAGCTGGACTTAGTTCTGACCTCCGCTATCAAGCGATGTCTCTGGGGTGTCGTAGGGAATCTGCTGGGCTGCGGAAAGAATACAGATTTATGTACAAAGAAGGCGGAGGTCCTCCAGTGGCTCAAGACTGAGAAAATCCAGTGGGCTTTGGCAGAAACCAGTAAACGTGCTAATCTGAATAAGATCTTATATATGCTGAGAAACAACCCTTTTGATAACATCCACCTTGATCTCGTTCTAACGGAGACTGTCAGGCGAGGCATGTGGAAAGCTGTTGCACAAATACTAATGCGTGAAGTCTGCAGTGACGTAAAGCGGAAATGGACGGTTGAGAGAGCTGCAATGAGCACCGGTGATGCGAGTGTGTATGACTTGAAGCCGATATTCCGGCTGTGTGCAGACGATCAGCTCGATTTTGTTCTGAAAGCAGCTGTAAAAAGAAAGATATGGAAGACTACTGTCGTACTGTTAACTCGCGACGCTTCCAAGCCACACAGGAGATGGGTCCTTGAGGAGGCGAGTAAGGATGCGAATGACGATTGGCTCTTTGAAATGATTCACCGCTTTTGTGCCAACGACCAACTAGATTCAATGATAACGACAGTAGTTGGAAGAAAGCTGTGGGAATGCGTGAAATATCTCTTGAATCGAAACGTTTCCAGCACAAAGAAAATGTGGACTCTAGAGCAGGCCTGTGAGAACGCCCCGGAAGATGTGTTAATCGACATCCTTGGTCAGCACACAGTGGACGAATGTTACGATTCTGTTTTGGTTGTCGCCCTGCTGAAGCGTTCTCTTTTCGCAGTAGTCAACCTCCTTCTGTCCCGCCTGACTGACGAGCAGCAGATCAGAAGTGTTGTGAAGAAAGCTGCAGGCAGGCTGACCCAGGATGAACGAGATACAGTAGTGGCAACAGCTGCCAGAAGCGGCAAAGCCTGGGCCATAGTCTGTCTCGTTCTTGAACAATCTGACGTCAGTGATAACACCAAAAAGACAGCCATTAATAATGTTTGTAATGTCGGGGACAGCGTGTTTTGTGCATTAATCCAGCATTGTGGCAGCTCACAATCGGTGACAGTTTTGCGAGAGGCAGTCAAGCGGAGTCTGACCTCTACAGCGCGTGACGTCCTGACACGTATCGGACAGCACGGCGATCCTCTGGCTAAGACTGACGATGGCCGTACGGTACTGCAGGTCGTCATGGAGACCAGGAACTGTCGTCGTCAGTTAGTGTCGGAGTGCATCAAGCTGGGGGTCAGCACTCACCAGCCACAAATCACGGATAGTGCCCAACGGCCACCTAGCGTTCACACAAACATGTCACTGTTCTCAGCACGCTGGAGGATTCCTAACACATCAGTGTCGTCCCCTCTTGCCCGTGCGGTATTGGATAATGATATGAAGCTCGTTGTGATGCTGTGGGAGTCAGGGTCGTGTTCGTCTAAAGAATTACACACTGTGATCGGAAGCGGTACCGGCCTAAAAACATCACACGCAAAGCAGCGACGCATCGCCCGCTATCTGCAGACTGTAGCTTCAACTCCTCGCAGCCTCAAGTCCGTGTGCCGCCTGGTGATCTCACACCAACTCGGCGTGGGCTGCAGACGTCAGGAGAACGTCAAACAGCTCCCTCTACCGGAGAAACTAGGGAACTACGTGCTCTTCGCGGAACTGGTGAACCCTGACACCGGTGCCTCAGTACAGCAAGGTGAGAGGCCGGGAACGGTGGGCCAGGCGGGTGTGTCCACTCTCTCCATTCTCAACCTTCTCCAGTTGGAAAAACCGATACGCGCTCAATCGGTAAGTCTGTCTGTCTGTCTGTCTGTCTGTCTGTCTGCCTGTCTGTCTGTCTGTCTGTCTGTCTGTCTGTCTCTCTCTCTCTCTCTCTCTCTCTCTCTCTCTCTCTCTCTCTCTCTCTCTCTCTCTCTCTCTCTCTCTCTCTCTCTCTGTTGTATTAAAACATCAGCCCCCCCCCCCCACCCACCCCGGCGACGATTTTCGCTTGTAACTTTAGATGTGCTCGGAGCTATTCTAAACGCGCTAAAACTCTTTTAAAACTGAATGGACGCTGAATGGGCGCCATTTTGAATCAGCCGCTTCATTGAATTCGACAACATCAGCGAAGAAAAAAGAGATCTCTGTATCCTATGACGGAATACAACGACGAACAACTTCGGCTCCAGCGTTTGAGATTTACTGAGATGGGCTGAAAAGCCTTGGGAAGTGAAATATTGTCGGAGAGATCGGCGGAGGTCAGCCGGCGTAACACAACCTAGCTTTGCATATAATTATAATAAAAATGTAGTAAAACTGTTGCCGCTAGGGTTTCGTGTGAAAGAAAAACAAAAGATAGTGGTAGTAAACCCTTCAAAAATAGTAACAAGGAACGACGTTTCGGATCAAAGATCCTTCTTTAGGTGACATGGAAACAAACGTAGAACAAAAAAGAACACGATAGAAAGAAAAGACGTCATCCTGTACAAAGAGAAGGTTACAAAGTAAAGTAGGTTATAGCACTGTCAGGGGAGAGAAATGTGCATGATCGACCAGTGATCGTAGATCTACTGTGGCCAAAGCACAAAAAAAAAAAAAAAAAAAAAAGATAGGAAAGAGAGGGGGCGCTAAGAAAGTGACTGAAAGCAATGCATATGAAAGCCAGAATTTCCTGCCTCCTCCAGTATCGCCGATGGTGTGCTGAAGAGGTCGCCAAGACCGAAACAGCTGTCCACACCGGCTAAATATCTGGACCCCCCTTGGGGGACCTAGATTTAAATTTCCATGCACCGAGTGGCTGGAACAGTGGATATGTGATACGCCCCCCTTCGAGAGGGGGGGGGGGGGCTTCCATATGCATTACTTTCAGTCACTTTCTTAGCGCCCCCTCTCTTTCCTATCTTTTTTTTTTTGTGTGTGTGCTTTGGCCACAGTAGATCTACGATCACTGGTCGATCATGCACATTTCTCTCCCCTGACAGTGCTATAACCTACTTTATTTTGTAACCTTCCTAAAATATTAGCACTGGCAGTCTCCCCTTTTCTTTTCCTGTACAAAGAGAATTTAGAATGACGTTAAATTTTTTTTTAAATGACGCAAATACACATGCACAAAGCATCTAGCACAAAACTTACGTCTTCATACATACACGTCATTGCATACATTTGCATTCACTCGTGCCTGCTGCCGCTCACGTACATGCACACACACACACACACACACACACACACACACACACACACACACACACACACACACACACACACATACACACCACACACACACACACACACACACACACACACACACACACACACACACACACACACTCAAAGGTAGCATCCAGTATCAACAGTGAGGTCAAGTCTGGCACCAACTACCGATCAGGCCAAGCATACATCCCTAGGGGCGAATGTTCAAGCCGCTCGGATGGTAAATGTCAAGCCTGTCCGCGAAAAAGGATTCTGTCATTTTGTGGCAGATGAAGTGGGATGTATTTTGCCGAAGGATGCGTATGCTGAAATTATAATAAGCTCGATTACCATCAATGCCACAATAGCGCAGTCGGTAAAGCGCGCGCTCAAAAACTGATGTCACTTTTGAAACCACGACCGGCGTGGTTTGAGCCATAGCCTTTCCGTTTGTTGTTTTCTTGTTTGTTGTATTGTGTTGCACGTATTTAATTATTTCCATATTCCTCCAGGAGGACTGCTTCCTCTGCCGAGGAAGTGTGTGTGTGTGTGTGTGTGTGTGGAGGGGGGGGGGGGGGAATAGTCTCCGTCGGACTTGGAACAGCCGTCTTGGCCAGAATGGAACTGACGTGTTTTGACGCAATAAAGTTAATTGACGTCAATCTTACAGGTGTTAGTTTTTTTTTTTTACGAACTTTCAGTTCTTCAGCTATTGTTTCACGTCATACCTTGAGTTGCATCCTCATTATCAGAGGAAAAAAAAAGTTGCAAATTGTGTACTTCTGAACAAGCCTAAATATTATTAAATTGTGGTGTAACTGTCTTTACTAATCGTGTTTCTTTTTTTCATTGGAATAGTCTCTCCATACTGGTGATTATAAATCTTTACTGCGAATGAACTATTCAGGGAATTTACTCAGTCTATTTATGTATCGGTGACGTAGTGCGGTAGACAATTTGTAGCTAAAACGTTAACTTTTATTTTTAGAACGTGTCCTGCACCAGTTTTAAAAGTGTTTTAAAACCTCTGTTAACTAAAACGATTTTAACTTTAAAATTCTTTTAATTTAGAAGGCTGTTGTGCACCCGGCCTCTGTAACAGACGGTTACGAAACGCTACACACAGGTCTAGTTATGGTTCATCTAGACACAGGACAATCCAGTTCAGCACACTTCGTTTTGATATCTCAAGTAATTTGACAATGACTCTACTTCGTTCTATAAATACAACGCTTTTAGTACGAGAAACAGTTTAAAATAGATTGACACGCTAACGGCTGGGCAGAATAAATAAGTGCGATTACGCGTGTGCTTTTGCTGCGTGTCCCAACTGCTATTAAATGTTCATTAGTTGTGTCGACAAGGCATAACAAACACAAATGGTGCTGAAATGTGTCTTCAAATTTACGCGTAATGGTACTTTAACAGTCACGTCGCCTCCGCTTAGCGCGAGGTGACTATGAATGAAACAGATGCATAAGTAACACAAAAAAAAGGAAAAAGAAACACGTTTAGCAAAGACAGTTACACCACAAAATCCAAACTCTGCGCAACACACTCGACACTCTGCCTTCTCCGCCTTGCCCTCCCGACACCCCCTTTTCCGGCACCCCCCTCTCGTCCTTCCGGCCGGTCTCTCAGGACGAAGTCCTCAAGACCATAAAGTCCATGCCTCTCAAAACCTGCGAACTAGACCCTCTCCCAGCTTCTCTCTACCGGGACGGCCTTCAAAAACTAATGCCATTCATTACCGACATCATCAACACATCTCTAGAGAACGGCTCCGTCCCTGATACCTTCAAGTCCGCCATCGTCCGTCCTCTCCTCAAAAAACACAACCTCGACCCAAACGAACTCAAGAACTATCGCCCAGTCTCCAATCTCTCTTTCCTGTCCAAGCTTCTTGAGAAGATCGTTCTCAACCAGCTCAACCTCCACCTCGCCGACAACAACCTCCTCAGTCCCTTCCAGTCTGCCTATCGCAAACATCACAGCACTGAAACAGCCCTTCTACAAATATCTTAAACGACCTGCTTCTCTCCACCGACTCGGGCAACATCTCCCTTCTTACGCTACTCGACCTCTCTGCCGCCTTCGACACTATAGACCACTCTATCCTCCTCCACCGCCTTCACCACTCCTTTGGCATCACTGACTCTGCTCACTCCTGGTTTCTCTCCTACCTCTCCGACAGACAGCAGTTCGTCCGTCACCATCGACGGCGTCTACTCCAACCCAGTCACGCTCTCCTGCGGAGTTCCACAGGGGTCCGTCCTGGGCCCGGTCCTTTTCACACTCTACACCTCTCCACTGTCCAACATCATCCAGTCTCACCACATACACCACCACATCTACTCTGACGACTCACAACTACTAGACAAAGACAAACTCGACAACACTCAGTCACTACTGACTCGCACGGCTGACTGCTACGAAGACGTGAAAAACTGGATGACAGCAAACAAGCTTAAACTGAATGACGACAAAACGGAAGCCATGCTGGTAGACACTCGCCAGAAACTTTCCCAGCTCCCTCCCTCCCTCCACCTTCAACTCGACAGCACCCCCATCTCCTTCTCTGACTCGGCCAAAAACCTCGACGTTATCCTCGATTCCTCTCTCTCCATGACCAGCTTCGTCTCCGCCCCGGCCCAAGCATGCTACTTCCATCTCCGCCGCATTAGTCAGATCAGAAAATACCTCACTACCGAAGCTGCCACCAAACTTGCTGTCTCTCTCATCCTATCTCGCATCGACTACTGCAACTCTCTCCTTTCAGGCCTCCCTCACTCCACCACTTTCACTCTCCAGCGCGTCCAGAACAATGCTGCCCGCCTCGTCCTCAGAAAAAAAAAATCCGACCACATCACTCCCCTGCTCAAACTCCTTCACTGGCTTCCCATCCCCCAATGCGTCCAATACAAGATTCTGTCTCTTTGCTACAAATCCCTGAACAACTGCGCTCCCGCCTATCTCTCAAACTTACTTCACCCCTACACTCCTCCCCGCTCCCTCCGCTCCGCCTCCGACCCTCTCCGCCTCCACATCCCCCGCACCAAACTCAGCACTCCCGCTCCTTCTCAGTATACGGTCCATCCACCTAAGACGCTCTCCCACTCTCTCTCTCCGTCAGAAACACTCTCTCTCTCTCCTCCTTCCAGTCCGCCCTCAAAACTCACCTCTTTCAACAGTTCTAGCACTATACCACCACTCTCCCCACCCTAAGCAGACTGTCGTAACTATTTGTGGTTCGTGAGTCGTTGTCTAAAGCGTGCGCATGCGTGCGCGAGCTGTGAGTGCGCGCTTAGAGTTATAATTATTATAAGATAAGCGCATTATAAATACCGTAATTATTTTTTTTTATTTAGAAGTGCCGGCTGCGAGATCTGTCCATACTTTATAGTATACCAACACTCCACGTCTCTGATGACAGTGAGGTTTCGTTTGCAACGAAGGACTCGCAACAACGAGTGAGAGCGAAATCACGGCGGACAGACAACACTCCAAACATCTCCAAGAGGCATAGATCCTCATAAGCCCGAAGGGCTCATGAGGATGTATGCCTCTTTGAGATGTTTGGAGTGGTGTCTATTCTTATAGAACAAGCTGGTTCTTCGCCTTGATTTCACTCTTGTTCGCTGGTAGTCGTTCGTTTCAAACTAAATCTCACTGTCACATTATAATTATGTTTTGGTAGAGAAGTGTACGCTCCGTAGGTTATGCATTGATTTTTAAATTTAGAATCTGAAACCCCATGTTACATGATTGAATGATAGTAGACAAGTACCTGCTTCGACATAAAGCATGGAAAATATGCTCCGACATAAGTGGTCGCTCCGCCGACCTCTTTCACGTTTGCAATATATCAATGCATGGATAAGCGTGCGGCATACAGTGGAAGAGCGCAGCAAGGCCCCATAACTTTTCCCCGCTAGCTCTGCAAGTGTGTTGATCCGAGGTCACAGGTAAAATGCAAAGAAAATTCCGTCAAATCCTAAAAAGATCCTTTAAAAGAAAAACCATAATCCTAAAAAGAGCAGTTGTTAGATGAGCAATGAAGAACGAGTAGTGAATTATTTTCTTGTCGACATGTCCAGTTTGATAAAGATGAAAATTTAATAAATTGTGTTATGATTGTCCTCTCTAAGCGTGTTTCTGTCTTTGTCGAGGTTTTCTTGTATTATAACCGTAGTCTATTTAACATGGTCTGTTGCAAGTGACCATTTAAAACACGTGAAAAACAGATTTCACCAACAGACCTAGCCTATAGAGTTATGGTTCAAGTAGTCCTTAATTCATTCTGCCCGCGACACCCCACAGCAAAATATGGCTCAACCATGATAGTTCAAGGGTGGTGGCAGAATAGCTTGGCGCCCAGAGGCGCCAAGCTATTCTGCCACCACCCTTAAACTATCATGGTCGATCTGTCTTCTGAATTGAAATGCAGTCTTCAGAGGATAACTCCAAAGTGGGTATTTCGTACCTCGGGCACAATGTGTTATGAATACCTACCATGTGTGCATGATTGATATAGTTGTGTGGATAATGAGAGTGGCCCAGTATGTCGATTTAGCAGAAAGAAAAGGCCACTGAAAGCTTTGTGAATGAGAAAAAGCAGCAAATAAGAAGAATCCAACAAAGTAAGAAAAACGCTTAGAAAAAACAATTTCTGGTTAAAATTATTTTTGAAACTTAACATACTTTCAAGTGCATAAATTGCAACTTATTCTTTCGTGATGAAAAAAAAATGCAAGTTGTCTTTGTTGGCTTCTTCTCAGCATTGTACGCGCTTTTTATTTCAAAATCCAGACCCAAAAAGGTGGATGCTTGGCCATTTAGGTCTGGACTTAACAACGAAGTAGCAAGGGTTTCTTACTCAGCTCGCAAAAGTCATCGAGCAGACCAGCTGCGGTCGTTGTCATGGCCTGAGACCTTTTGCTATTGGGATACAATCTTTAATTGCTGCAGATGATCCGATGCTCCTCCACTGTATAATGCATGCAGATCTATGCAGTGAAACGCCCCGAATGTGAAAGAGGTCAGCGGAACCGCCGCTTTCTCGGGGCACGATTTTGCATGCTCTATGTCGAGAGTATTTAACCATTGTTCACGTTGGGCCGTTGAGTCTAAATGTGCGATTTTCTCCCGTCCCTGAGTCATGTTCCATATGACTGGTTAGGCAGACCGAACGAGGTTATTAACCTCGTTAAGTCTTGCAAGCCGATCATACGCAATATGATTCAGGTACGGGAGACCATCGTAATGTAGCCCAACTTTTATAAAAAAAATTGTTTTTGTATTTTTAACAGCAAAACGGCATTTGTTTCCTCTGTTTCCTCTGTTGCAGTTACCGCGAGTTTCTTATTTGACATCTACATTAGATTACGACACCTGTGAAGAAAGCTTCTCCGACGACGACGATGATTATTTCGTGATGTTATAAGGGTAGTGCTATATTAGCTTGGCGCCTGAAGACGCCAAGCTAATCTGACACTACCCTTGACTTATCATGGTCAAGCCATAGTCGTTAGGGCAGGGGATCTGACTGTTGTCTGTCCAGCGCTGTGATTCCCCTTGGTTTGCATACATAGTCGTTAGGCAACACCTCCAAAATTTGAGAAATGGGACCTTGGGGCTAAGAGGGTTAACACTCCAGCCACCAGTGGTCTTTTGAACTTAACCCCTTTTCCGCCCGTGGAAACAGACGACGTTTCTGAAATCTTTGTCGTCCGGCCGTTCAAGAAGCCTTGGTCGAGTTGCTCGTAATTTTGAACATGAACAGCCAGTAGCTGATTGTCATAGTGCAACGGCTTTGTTTTGAGATGTTTTTAGTCCCACGCAGAACTCTCGCTGCAATGCATAGGTACAGTTAGCTGGCAGTTACTGGACGGGGGAAAAAAAATCATGCAACCGGGGGTACAAAGTGGTGTCAGCAAGAGGCATAGACCCTCATGTGCCCCAGGCAACTGTGGGGCGCTGATGACGATCTATGTCTCGAGGAGGAGGATCCTGTTCATTGTTCTCTTTGGTGAATGGACAAAACGTTAAAAGTCTCTTTCAGTCTGAGGTTAGATAAAGATAGATACATGAATAAATAAATGAAATGAAATAAATAAATATAAAAAAAGACTGCTGCCAGCATTAGCCCATGCAGGACTGAGCTCAAGAGTACCCTACTAGTAAGCGAAAGACCATCAGGCCGACGTCGGCCACCGTGGGCCCGCGCACGGTTTGTGGCTGACGTGGGCCCGACGCCAGTAATAAAACATCTTCGGCCGCATGACGACCGCAGTGGGCCCGCGCACATCCGTGCGCGGGCCCACTGCGGCCGTCGTGGGGCCGAAGACGTTTTGCGTACTGGGGAGAACCTTGCAGCTGGAAGGGCCGGATGCCTGAGATATAGTAAAACATGTGAAAGGCGACCACCCACTGAAGGGACTATCAAAAGGTGGTCACATTAGACAGGTGGGCGCCTTGAACAGTGTCATTTAAGTTACAGAAAAAATGGGTGGTCTGCTTAGACGTGTGGTCGCCTTATACAGGTGGTCGCCTTGACAGGTTTCATTGTAGTGGCTATGTATGCCTGCATGTGCAAGTTTGGTTCGTCTGAGCTAAAGCGTGGTTTGATTAGGTAAAAACTATGTACCGAGTATGACACAATGTAAATTTGTATAGGTCGTTTATCATCGGAGCGCATAACGTTGTTTTTTTTTTTGTGGAAATAATTATCTCCGCAAAGAAAGAATTTTCTGCCCACTTTAACTCATTCAGCCCGACGGCCTTATTTCTCAGATTTTGGAGGCGTCATCTAATGACCATGCAACAAGTGCAGGAGATGGATCGACCATGATAATTCAAGGGCAGTGCCAGATTAGCTTGGCGGCGACAGACGCCAAGCTAATCTGGCACTACCCTTGAATTATCAAGGTACATCCATATCCTGCTGTAGTGCGTCAGAGCTGAATGGGTTAAGAACAAATATCATTTAGTGCCTATTGTCCTAATATGGATTTTTTTTTTTTTTACTGAACTCCTATGATTTGTCGATTTTGCTCTATCGTCGTAGAATAAATGGTGAAAAAAAACTTGAACAAGCCATTTTTAACACCCGAAAAAGAGCCCAGGCAAATTTCAATACCGGGGACAAGCGTGCAGACTTCATGTACGCCTGCACTATTTCAGGTTTGAAAATTGGGCCAATTGACGTGAAAATGGATCTTTCTTATACTGGGCTTAATATATCTGGGGCACATTTAGGGATGTAAAATCATTCATTTAATGAAAAAGAAAATCCGAATGCTTACGACACTACGGCAAAACTGCCACATTGTTCGCGTTTCGTAAACGTAAATCGCATCAACTGCCACAGCACGATATTTGTTCCTAGGCTGGTATAGAAAAGTGGCTCTTTGCGGAGATATTTGGGAAAAACGTTGTGCGCTCGGATGTCAGACGACCTATATACTACAGAACCAGTGTGCAGATTGCATGTATGTTTGGCCCTTCGCTGCCGAGGAAAAAAGAAACTGAACACGATCCAATTGCAAAAGGCATAGATCCTCATTGAGACAATCCTCCGGATTTTGTAAAGATCGCCGGACACAAGGTCCGGCCATTAACCCATTCAGCCCTGACGCACTACAGCAGGAGATGGGTCGACCATGATAATTCAAGGGTAGTGCCAGAGTAGCTTGGCGCCGACAGGCGCCAAGCTAATCTGGCACTACCCTTGAATTATCATGGTCGACCCATCTCCTGCAACAGGTTTATAGTCGTTAGATGACGCCTCCAAAATTTGGGAAATACGTGCGTCGGGCTGGATGAGTTAAAATGGCTGGCGGGAGCTCTGTATGCCTCTTGCAGTCAGGTGGTGTTCACGTTTTCTCGGCAGTCAAGAGTTAACATGTGACGTGTGTATAAAATTAAGGTTGCTTTTGCAGTTTGTTGCAATGATATATACTCGGTTGCATTGTATTTCTGTTTGCAATTTATAAATGTGCCACTATTATTTGCTTGTATTTTAAGAAAAGAGAGCTGCTCCATGCAGTAAGCGGTTAATAGGTCGTAATATCTCTTGTATCAATGTTCTTAGAATAGTCTCAAAATATTTCTTGACAAAAAGGCCTAACACAGACTACGAAGTTTGAATGTCTTAAAATGATATTATTTTTCACTCTACTTCGAATATCTACGCAGGGTAATTCCCAGTTCCTGCCTTTACGCTCAAAACAGGCAGTGGAAAACCTCTGGTATGTGTGTCTACTTGCATGGATTGTGAAAAGAAGGTCTGAGTTGAGGCAAGACAACCTCGATAACCCGTTGTATCGCCCCCCCCCCCTCCCCTCCCGTCCCCTTGCGGTAACTGATCCGCCCCTTCTTATTATATTGTTATTATTATTATTATTATTATTATTATTATTATTATTATTATTATTATTTCCCTATATTTTTGCCCCAAAACGCTAGATTTAAATGCTTCATATTACCCTACTACAAGAGACATAGATTTACATAAGCCTCTGCAATCTCTGTCTCTTGTAGATGAAGGAAGATGTAGAATCTTTTGAGATGAAGGCGGGCCTAATGCGTGTTAATAATTTTATAGCGTCTTATTTTGCCGGTAGAAAACCACTCTCGAGGTACATATACTGACGAGCAAAAGAAATGCGAGGTTTCAGTCAGAAATGTCAGTGTTTCCGATGACTCGAATGATGTCGCATTTCTTTTGTCCGTCAGTATAGATTCACATGAGCCCTACATTTGCAGATGCTCTTTTCAATGCATGCCTTCTGCGGATGATTGCGTGGTAGAATTTTCTAGTTTAATTGTGCGGAAGTTTGTTCTTGATGTGGCTTAATACGTATTTAATTGTCTCGGCGTCATTGCTGCTTGTACTGCGCAATATGACCACCCTCACCAGGTAACGTGTTAAGTAATGAACTCATGTAGTCCCCACACACCACAGCAAGATATGGGTCGACCTTGGTAGTTCAAGGGTGGTGCCAGAATAGCTTGGCACCATCCTTGAAATATCATGGTAGATTTTCTTATGAATTGTAATACTTCAAAGGACAACTCCAAAATTGGGAGATTTCGGCCCTGATACAGAATGGGTTGGTGTCCTTTCACAAGCAAAGAAGATATAAGATGATCTATCAGATTTTAGTGGAAAAAAGGAAAACAAATACACGGTATTGATATGGGTGGAAGAGCGAAGGGTGAAGCGAAGAGAAAGATAGAGACAGTTCAGTACAGTACAGTAGAATACAGTACAGTTCACATGCTGAGGTTATACGTTAAGACACACGGATATCCACGATTTGTATCAATGTAATGCACGCATAGACAGATAGATTCTCTCTGCCAAACTGTTTGTTTATCAGCCATCACGTACCCTCCGTTCGTCCAGTGAAAACCTTTTTAAAATCCCGAAGATTCACATGAAAACTGTCGGGGGAGCGTTCTTTCACCTTTTTAGCCCCAAGTCTGTGGAACTCTCTGCCAATTGAAATGTGGAATCTGCCCACAATGTCACAGTTCAAAGCTCATTTGTGACTTTTCTTTTCTGTCGGGCATCTAACATTTAGCTCATCTTTAGCTAACTGTTGACTGCCTTTTATTCTAATTATCGAGGGAAGCGGATGTAAGGTGTTGGGAAGGGATGGGGTGGGTTAAAGTAGTGTATAATTATGCGTGTGTCTGAGAGAGAGGGTGTGCTGTTGTGCGTGCGCAGTGAGTCCAGTGTTTGCCTGGAGAACAGCGCTAAACAAGAACTATTTATTATTATTATTTATTATTAGATATAGCTTATTGCCATTTGCCGTGCTGTTGTACAATAAAACCATAAATTACAGAAAAATGTCTCAGTGTCGTTAATTTCTCACCCTATTCATTTAATCACAGTCAGTGCAACAAACAATATAACCGATAAGAAACAATTAAATATATACTATGGCGTACATAAGAAAAATCGGTAAAATAATGAAATTATCACAATTAATGTACACGCGCACGGGCGCGCCCCGCACATGCACAGACACACACACACACACACACACACACACACACACACACACACACACACACACACACACACACACACACACACACACACACAAGCCAATCTTTGCCTTGAGCGATTTATAGATGTTTGGTTGGCTATACACTCAAATAAAATTGGTTTAACAATAATATGAACGAGATCTGCAAGAGACATGGATCCTCATGAGCCCCCGCGTTTCATGAAGATCTATGCCTCTTGCGTTTGCATGTTGTTTGTTGTACGCCGGCATCCAAGGGTTAAACCCCGTGACGTGCTAACGTATTGAAATTACTGCTTGTTTATGTTGCTGTCCTACCTGGCAACACACAAAGCTGATCGACAGCTTCTTTGACTGCATGTTCTTTCACTACACAGTCTCACGGCGCAACTTGAACTTCTCTCTGGGTGAGGCGGGGGCATGCATTGGATGCGATGCGCGAATCAAGGGAGAGAACCAGTGTGAGGTCTAAATAGACCTAAATGGGAACGTCAGGGGAGCAGAGGGGGAGAGGGGGGAGGGGGGCGAGGGAGGGTGCAGTGTCAGTGTGTGTGTGTGTGTTTTTGATGGAGGGGGAGGGGGGGGGGTCGTGTGTGTGTGTGTTTGGAAAGGCGATGTGTCAGTGTGTGTGGCTGGAAGGGTGGGTGCGTGTGTGTGTGTATGCGGGAGAGTGACCTGGGGGGGGGGGGGCAGTGGGGTGGGCGAGGGGGGGGGGGGGGGGCGGTGAAAAAAGGGGAGGGGGGGGGGGGGTCATTCGTGTGTTAGGCATTCACTATAGTGAAAGGAATATAGATTTTCGATCACGAGCACTTGCGGTCTTTTCATCTATACTCCTACAGCAAGTCAGGTCATCCTACATCATAGGATCACCGTTTGCGTAATCATTCAACTCTTAAACACCGGTAGTAGACGAAATAGCCGTTACTACAGTGGCAATGATCATCTCACGCTTGTTGGTCATTTTATCCGTGAGCTTATGCGTCCGAAGGGTTCCATGACACTCTGCAGGTGGGAACCCACTAAGCAAAAGGTCCTCGGGCCGACATCGGCTGCAATGGGCCCCCGCACAGCCGTGCGCGGGCCCACTGCGACCGACGCCGGCCCGCGGACCATTGCTTACTGGAAAGGTATTGACTGGCTGATCATCGAGTGCTTGCAGAAAAATCCCTGCCCCATCGATCGTCATGGTACATATTTTATAAAGCGAGTTCAGTTTCAGCTAAAGTTGCTAACAGTTTTGTGTTTGATCATATACCAAGGAACCATATTCTGAATCAAGTGAAATGCGACCGCTGCAAAAAAAAAAAAAAAAAGCGTTTGGAGCACCATACCACGTGACCACACGTTTAGAAAACGACCTTACGTATCTACATGTGCATGCCTGTGATTTTGAACCTTACGGTTGTGCGACGTAAGGTTCTGAAAGGCAGACCAGCTCGTTTTATAATTGTATGTAAACAGTGAAACAGCCTAATACAATCTTTACATCTGATTGCCATCTCATTTTATACATTCAGTGTGCATGGTGTGTGACGGAACATAGTGCACTATTCCACAATCGCGAAAAGATAATAAGACGATTAGTTCAAATGCTAATTTGTGTCATTCGTGACTAACTCAGAAAAGGGTGCAATTTAAATGTAACCCCACCCCGCCCCCACCCTTACAACCAACCCCTCAGTATGTACCCCTGCACAAAAATAACCAATTCTGTTCAGACATAACAAGTCAATTCAAAAGGCTCAATCATCAAATTGTTAGCTAATTTATCCGTTGCACGGGGCGGTCCGTGGCGCAGTGGTAAAGGCGCCTGCCACCGATTCTAAATGTGTGAGGTTCGATACCGGGTCAGTTCCGGGTTCGGACTGTTCTCCTCCAGTAAATGTCATCATTAATTCGGGCGTTCCGTCGGGGGTTTCTTCTCCAGGTACTCCGGCTCTTCCTCCCCCTCCACTTTGGTACCGGGTTCAGGCCACTTTAAAAATTTCAAATACAAGCAATCAAAATTTCCGAAACCTCAGCAGCTGAGCTGACCCCTCGTACCACGTGAATATCCTGTGTTTGTCCTGTACTGTGTATGTCATTGGAGTGAATGCGTGTGTGTCAAGTGAACGTGCTTGTTGGGTTCATTCGCGGCGCTTTGAGCCGATTCGCAGAATATATTAAGAGCCTATATAATAATCGGTATCATTATTATATTACTCCAGTGTAAAACTTTTTCTGTTGATACCTTTCGCTATCTGCTTTTCGGTCGCGATTTTCGCAGGCATTGACAAGAAAAGAAAGAGGGAGGGGAAGAATATTGGCAAGCAAAAGAAATGCGACAATTTTGGAATCATCGGAAACACTGTAGTGTTTTCGATGGTTCCAAAAATGTCGCATTTCCTTTGCTCGTCATCAGTATATAAGCTTGTTTAATCCTACTTTCTGTTTCCCTTTTCGCTTCTGATTGCCTACCGATCCTCGAACATGAACGCGACCATGGCGCTAACTAAAAGGTGTGTGTATCTGGATACGTGCCAGTATAACTTGTTTTGCGATTCTGCAGAAACATAACAAGATAACGGTGAACAAACCAGCAAGAGACATACGTTCGCATGAGCCCCCGCACCTTGTGAGGGCTCATGAAAACGTCCTCTTGCAGATGTTGGACATTGTTCCTTGTGCTGTCTATACAGGACCTCTCCACTGTCATTTCATGTTGCATTACTTGGTTTATGCCGTGAGGTATTGCAGCAGTACAGCGTGTGATGTCAACTAAAAACCATCGAGTTATTTGTCGGAGATATCTTCCCTTTACGAATAGTAAGAGGTGAACCACTACACCGACTCAGCGCTCATGATTGTTCGTCATAATGAACTGACTTTGGACAGTAAAATGACGAACTTTCTATTTCTCCTTTCTTGGATACAATGAACATTACATTGTCGTATCCAGACGACTGTTAAGCGCAATTAATTAGCAGCTGTCTAACGGAGCGTAGCTTGAATAATTTGGTATGTGATTGTACATAAAGTAGACACAAAATGCATAGAGAACACTTTTCAGTTTCTATTTTATACACTGAACTTATGCTGGCGAACCAGCAGACATTGACGCAGCAAAACTTATTGTTAGCTGACTTGCCACTGTCAGCATATTTGTGTTGTCGATATTCTCATTACAATAGTCATTACAATAAACAATGCCCCGTTCGCGCCGCCGCCGCACTAACTTCAATCCGGAGTTTGAGCTCGACAAAGCGGTCAATACTCGCCAGTGGCAGATAGTTTATCTTTTGCTGGACGCCTCAAGTCAGTGACACCAAGAAGAAGTGGACTGTAAGGGAAGCAACAAAACATGCTGACGATGAAAATCTGACGGAAGGACATTCTCAGTCCCTCTGTGTACTACTGCCAGCTGGAGGAAGTTATGGACACAGCAGTGGCCAGACGCTTGTGGCCCGCCGTTAATAACGCGCACTGAACAGGCAGAACATCAGCGACACCAAGCGGGCATGGGTTTTTGACCAGACCATTCAACACGCAGACGAAAACACATGACATGTTTACTTCAAACCCAATTAAGTAAGTGTGGTTTAGACCATCTCACGTCTCTCTTCACGCAGGCGGTGACCAGAGGTTTGTGGGGATGCATAGGAAACGTGAAGTGGCACACAAACGACCTTCCATTACACATAATTATCTGACTCCAGTGTAACTTGCAGTCCTTTTGCAGACGATGGAACACTGGACGTTTCGTTATCAGATGTAACATGTATGGCGAAGATTTTCCAGGACAGTTTAAATGAGGCATCTGAATGGTGCAGAAATACTGAACGCCATGATACCTAATCCCACTGGCCAAATGCATGCTGATTACCACACGGCAAAACCCTCCCCTTCAACTAACACTTAACGGTCAGCCTCTGGCACAACGGTCAGGGAACAACGCGTGCTTGGAATCAACTTAGATGACAAGTTGTGCTGGCAAGGCCACATTACTAAACTGTGTAAAATAGTATCTAAAAATGTATTCCTCCTGTCGAAATTGAGACATTTCGCTGATGAGCCAACAAGGAAACTCTTCTACTTTGCCCATATTCAGTCACATTTGGATTATGCCTCATCTATTTGGGACGGTAGTAGCGATGCTATTTTAAAAAAGTCTGAACTCTCTCCACATAAGAGCCATTAAACTAATTGTTGACAGACCCACGGAAGTCATTAGTACTGACAACAAGTTCAAGCTGTTAGACATTTTGCCACTTGAAAAACAGTTCATGTATAATAAGTTGGTGCTCATGCCCAAAATCACCCTCTCAGAATCACCAGCCTATCTCAATAGTTTGTTCCACTTTGCTCATACGAGGTCCAGTCGAACACCAGGGAACAATCTTGCAGTACCGATGCCTCGGCTGGACATTTATAGGTCGTCATTGTCTTATTCTGGTGCAAAGTTATGGAACTCGATTCCTGCGGATGTTAGAGCCGCGCCATCGCTTAAAACTTTCAAGACCAAGCTGCTAAAACATCTATGCAAAACTTATTTTTATTTTTATTTTTTATTTTTATTTTTACATGTAGCATTCCATGCCTTGTGCGGCATTTCACGGATAGCCTGCATTCTCTTGTAACATTTATGAACGCGTGTAATATACCGCTGGCATTCCAGCAAACCGCATTATGTAATATCCATGACCCCATGAACTCGGCTGACCAGACGGGATGCCGTCGATACACCACGCGCCACGTGGCAGTGCTATAGTTTGTTCGCGTCGACCCGCGCGCGCGATGTTTGCGGGGTCACTATAAGATTACTTTTACTGCAGACATAGCAGCTACTCGCGCCTGCGTTTACGTCAGTGCTTGCGCACGCGCGCGCGTGTGTGTGTGTGTGTATGTGTGTTTTATGTGTGTTTGTTGGAGCGAGCCGTGTTTATTTTATGATGAGAACAATAGCGGTTTCATGTACAGAATCCCGGATATCGGCGGCGGCCGGTATGCTCTTTACTTTTCCTATAGTATAGTTTTAAGTGATAGCAATGTATGGTGTACATGATATATATATATATATATATATATATATATATATATATATATAATATATATATATATATATATATATATATATATATATATATATATATATATATATATATATATATATATATATATATATATATATATATATATAATAAGCGCATTAAATAGGCGCTTTATCCCAATTGAAAACTATCGGCTCAAAGCGCCGCCGCGAACTGAACCCAACAAGCACGCTCACGTGAATCACGCGCATTCACTCACACGGCACTGTACATAAGTTGAACACAGAACATTCACGTGGTGCTAAGGGCAAGCTCAAGCGAGCTACTGTAGTTTTTGGAAATTCAAAATCGTTTGTATTTGAAATTTGATTAAGTGGGCTGAAACTGATACCAAAGTCGTGGGGGAGGAAGAGCCGGAGTACCCGGAGAAAGAACCCCCGACGGTCCGCCCGAATTAACGGTGACACTTACTAGAGGAGAAAAATCCGACGCCGGAACCCGTAATCGAACCTCGCACCTTTAAGCATTGGTGGCAGGCGCCTTAACCACTGCGCCACGGACCGCCCCATATATATATATATATATATATATATAATATATATATATATATATATATATATATATATATATATATATATATATATATATATATATATATATATATATATATATATATATATATATATATATATATATATATATATATATATATATATATATATATATAACAACAGAGAGAGAGAGAGAGAGAGAGAGAGAAAGAGAGACAGAGACAGAGACAGAGTGACACAGACAGAGACTACAGAGACACAGACAGACAGACAGACTGAGACAGAGACAGACAGACTGAGACAGAGACAGAGATTGCGTTCGTGCCAACATATCTAGTGGGTTTTTTTCCCCAAAAGAACTCTCATGCCGTATCGCCCCGGGGTCTCTTTGGAGTGACTATTTTTGTAACACGCCAAAATACTGACGGACGCTAAAAATGACCCCGGTTGATGTAACATGGGAGTCATGTGACGTTTGCAGTTGCCACATGATCGCCAAAGCCGCTGAAGAACGCAAAGATTAACACCCTTCAGGCTACATGTCCGCGATAATGAGGGTAAGAAGCGGCCCCATGTTTCCAATGACCGGCACAATCCGGGAAATCCATTGATGGCGACATCCCAGTAAACACAAGACAATCGGTCCCACGTCGGCCGCCGGTGGCCCGCGCACATCTGTGGGACCAGAGACCTTTGTCTCACTTGGCAGACACTGTGCTGTGCTAATGACATCATTTCCGTGGAAGCAGACGACATTTTGCTTCCCATTGACCCACTTTTTATACAAATCCCGAAAGATGGAAACCGAGCTTCGCTGAGTCGAATTTCCTGTCCTGGTGTTGTTAGCGGTTACAGACGGTGACGTAAGCACTTTTTGCGTGTTAAAGGGACTTGAATAAGGGATTAAAAAAAACAAAAAACAACTGGATAATTGAAGAGGTTACATTTGCGCGTGCATGTACGCGCGATGTTGCACACAAACGCACACGCAGGCAGGCACACGTACGCACGCACGCACACACGCACGCACAGTCCACATATACACACTCACACACACGCACACACACACACGACACACTCATGCATGTGCGCACATGCACACACGCGCGCTAACAAAATATAGTAGATAAGAAGACACAGACCGACAGACACAGAGACGGAGAGAGACACGGAGACACAGAAACAAATGGTTTAATTAAGGATAGCAGCATTAAGCAAATTATGTTTTTCTTACAGGCTGTCATATCAAAAGTAATCACAAAACGACCGCATGAGGAAAAAACATCGGTTCGATTTTGATGCCAGCTTAAAGTAATGCTCTCAGGCAATTTCAAAGACATCGGATGTCTTTTTTCCCTCCTTGTACGCTGAACTGAAATCTCAAGAAATCCTTCTTAGCCCGAAATTTGATTGCATCTGCTAGAGGCATAGATTCTCATGAGCCCCGGCGGCCTGCGGGGGCTCATGAGAATCTATGCCTCTTGCTAGCCCTTTTCATATCATTTCATTTACTCCTTACTATCAAGGGCCGTTTGCGGTTTTCGCACTTAGGCAATTTTTGTTTCATCTTTCCAAAGGAGTTTCGTGGAAAATTATTTAGGATTAGAATGACTAGCATGCATGGGCTTTTGAGAATCTAATCCTCTTGCTTGCTATGCGCTATCTACTTCAGCCGTTCAGTCTGGACTGCGGGTGGCAACAGAATGGTGTGCGGCTACTGTTATGTTGTCAGCAATCCCAAAGCTTAGCTTATTCTGAACTGCAGGGGGCATAGATTCTCATGAGCCTCTGCAGCCTGCTGGTGCTCATGTCAATCCATATAGGCTGTCTTGCTAGGTTAAATCAAGTCCAGCTTTACATGTTCAAGTCTACACATCAGTGTCGCGTACACATTATATGATAATAACTTTTTTTTTTTTTTAAATCAGGGGCTACAGAGTGCTTGGCATGGCAGACCCTCAGTAATTGTTTTTCTTGCTCAGTATTAACCCCTTCTCTGCCGAGAAAAAAATGGACACCACGCTAACTGTGCAAGAGGTATTGATCCTCATGAGCCCCGGCAGTTGCGGGGGCTCATGAGGATCTATGCCTCTTCCTGAAACCACTCTGTGTCCTTTGCTCATTGGACGGATGGAGCTCTTTCGCGCAAATTGCAGACGTACAAAGTACGATCAGTGACAGTGAAGGGGTTAACCCCATGACTGCTACTGACTATTCCGCTCTGGGGTTGGGGGTGAGGGTGGGGGAGGGGGATGCCATGAACACGCGCCTTTTTCCCCTGAACGGTGTCGTCAGTAGCTGTCAAGGGATTAAGTACTAGATCATACGACCTACTTTTTGATTCACGCAATGTCTATTCTGGTCATCTTGTCACTGGTGTTCCGGAACTTACTTAGACACTGACACACAATCTGCATTTTCTCTTACAGACTTTGTGTCCCTAGCCATTACTACCCCATTCCCTTCACTTCCAGAGCCAAACAGACGTTTGTTCGGAAATCAGAAAGTACTTCAAAACTGCAGGTGAAGAAGGCAGTGGACGTGGGGCAGACTTTTAAAGGACATGAGAGATCCATCGCCAGTAGCAAAAGGCCCTCGGGCCGATGTCGGCCGCAGTGGGACCGAGTACTGCCGTGCGCGGGTCCACTGTGGTCCGACGTCGGCTTAACTCATTCTACCCCATCACCGAAATCCCCAAATGTTGCCGTTGTCCTCTGAAGACAGCACCCAGTGCAGGACACAGATCGACCATGATAGTTCAAGGGTGATGCCAGAATAGCTTGGCGCCCATAGGCGCCAAGCTATTCTGGCATCACCCTTGAACTATCATGGTCGATCCTTATCTTGCTGTGGTGTGTCTGGGGTAGAATGAGTTAAAGACCTTTGCGTATACTGGGATATTGTAACACACCAACATACCAATATTGGCACGATAAAAGGAACTGTGGAAAGTGGTGTTTTTTTTTTTTTTTTTTTTTTTTTTTGGGGGGGGGGGAGGGGAGGGGGCTCATGGGAGAGGTGAAGCGCGTATGGGTCTTGTCCGAGAGATTCTATCTTGACCGAACTGAACAGAACGGCATGACAAAAAAAAAAAAAAAAAAAAGGAAAGTAAAAGACCGGACAAACATGCAATATCGCTCTTATATACGACGGGCTTTTAATCAGCCAATATTTGCGTCAAAGACAAGCAGTTTTCGACCTACTTTTGATGTACGGAGATCGTCTGCTGCTCAGATTTTAGAATCATATTCTATACCCTGCGTACGTAATACCATACAGTTCGACCCACCGAGACAGCTCAAGTATGGTCCTTTAAAATATATGGAGCCTCTGTCTCCTGCAGCTTCTCTGACAGTGAAAGAGGAGAGACGTGGCCACACAGGTTGTCTCCCTTATTTCGCTACAGCGATACCAAAACGAGGGCTGCAACCAGTGTGAGACGTGACATGGCCTAAACGATTTCGAGGAGCAAGAGATCTTCTACCTGACGTCGGTCTTAGTTTGGCATGCCTTAAAGATCGAGCACTTTTGGCTTACTAGGATCCAAGCTTTTTTCCTGTTTTACTACACTGATACTTATAATCTGCAATGAATGAATGAATGAATGGATGCGTGAATGAATGAATGAATGAATGAATGAATGAATGAATCGAATGAATAAAACAGGAAATAGATCGATTGGTCGGTCCGTCCGTCCATCCATTCTTTCATCCATCCATCCAGTTAATCCATAAAGCCCTGACGTGCTATGAAAGGTATGGATCGACCATTACAGTTCAAGGGTGGTGTCAGAATAACTTGGCGCTTGTATGCGCCAAGGTATTCTGACACCACCCTTGAAATATCACTTATGGTCGATCTGTCTCCAGAACTGTGATGTAGACCTCAAGAGGTATCTACACAATTTGATAATTTCGTCCCCAGGATGTAAAATGCGTTAAGTAATCATCAATCACCGCCTGTCGTGTCTGTGTGTGCAGGGTGTTTTGGGCTGTGGTCGTGTGCTGCATGGCCATCCTGCTGTCGTTCGTGATCTACTGGCAAATGTCCGACTTCTACCGCTACCCCACTGTCACCAGGTACGTCATGTTAACTCATTCGAGACGTGCCGCCTCCGGATACGCGGCTAATGCCGCGTATCCGGAGGCGGCACGTCACAAATGCGTTAATGAGACGATGTCACCACTGAGGTGTGGTGTAAGATTTACACAGACAGCACCCTGTCAAGACGGGTCCATCACATGTTTGACAAAGGAGTGAGAATGCCCTGTTACAACACATTTGTTCAGACAAAATGTTATAATTTTTGATGATCTAGCACGGAATATCAATGTTACTGTACGTACCAGTATAGCAACAACTATTATTAATTAATGTCAGACTCCTACAGGTAAACTTTTGTAATACATGTATAGTTCAGATTATTATGTTTTGAGTTTAAAGAGTGTGTGTTCTGTTTTTTTTTTTTGTTTAGTTGTGTATGTAATAATAATAATAATAATAAGCGCATTAAATAGGCGCTTTATCCCAATTGAAAATCGGCTCAAAGCGCCGCCGCGAACTGAACCCAACAAGCACGCTCACGTGAATCACGCGCATTCACTCACACACTGTACATAAACACAGAACATTCACGTGGTGCTAAGGGCAAGCTCAAGCGAGCTACTGTAGTTTTTGGAAATTCAAAATCGTTTGTATTTGAAATTTGATTAAGTGGGCTGAAACTGATACCAAAGTGGAGGGGGAGGAAGAGCCGGAGTACCCGGAGAAAGAACCCCCGACGGTCCGCCCGAATTAACGGTGACACTTACTAGAGGAGAAAAATCCGACGCCGAAACCCGTAATCGAACCTCGCACCTCTAGCATTGGTGGCAGGCGCCTTAACCACTGCGCCACGGACCGCCCCCATGTGTGTGTGTGTGTGTGTGTGTGTGTGTGTGTGTGTGTGTGTGTGTGTGTGTGTGTAGTGTGTAGTGTGTAGTGTGTGTGTGTGTGTGTGTGTGTGTGTTTTGAAAATCACCAAGATGTGAAGAGTCATTAGATAAAATTCATTGTTTTCCTCCCTACGTCACACGACCAGTCTCTTTAGCACAAACCGTACCGTGTGACCGTGATACAAAAACCCTTGCAGCGAAAAATGGCGGATTTCTTGTAGCCCTCTTTATGATGCATCTTGAATGTGAGTTTTGTTCTATAAAAGATCTTCAAAACATTCTAAAGTAAAAACTTACTTATTTTTTTTCGAAACAACAAACACACTCAGTACTTGAGACGGCAACGTCATGAAATATTTTCAATTACGTCATAAGTCTATTACCTATAAATGTATATTCCTTTGACGTCAGTCATGTCTGACCTGATCCAGGTCGGAAGATGTCTTCTTGATTTCTTTTTACGAAAATAGTGGAGGAATGAAAACAAATACGTTATTGGTAGCAGGGGCTTGCTGCACGAACCCTTGTAGGCCTTCGGGAGGTCAAAGGAACCATTATACCCAGAAGGCTTTCGGCCTTCGGGGTACAATGATTCCTTTGACCTACAAGGGTCCGTGTAGCAAACTCCTGCGACCAATAACTTATATTGTTTTCATCCCTACCTCATACGACCAATCTCTTTAGCGCAAATTGTACCACGTGACCGAGCTAGAAAAACCCTTATAGCGCCCAATGGCGGACTTTTTGTAGCGCTCTTTCTGACGCGTTTTGTTCTATAAAAGATCACCAGGCGTTCTAAAGTACAAAGTTACTTATAGTCCAGCAGCTTTTCGCAATTTCTGCAGACTAAGTAGTTCGTCAAAAGAGTAACAATGGTTTGCAGGTACGAAACGAAAGTACTAATGCCATATAGTTTATGCATGGCAACAATATTTGTCCTTAGGATGGAGACATTTTTGTAGAAGTGTTTTTCGAAAGCTATTTTTCGATGTGAGGGAACCAGTCCTCGTACACCGCCCAGATAAGGTGCAAGACATTTTTTGTGCATAACATTGAAAATTTCAAGCATACAAGTTACAAGTTTATTCCAGTGAGTAAATTAAAATCATCAGCAAGTAAACATGCATACATATATACGATAAAATAAGTTTAAAAGTATTATTTTTAATGCGGTAAGCATAGTCGCGTCGCTAGTTTCAAAATGGCGGTCAGCGAGAAGCCTTCTAAAGAAGTCAATCAGACGCGCACGGTTGATGAAGTTTTACTTTGCTCCTGAATTGAAACAGAGATTATTATCGATTTGAACATCTTATCAACGTCAAATACGTTATTTTTCCTGGTCTTAAAAACAGCTTTTCCACAGAACTCGGTCTTTTGTGGGAGGAAAGCATATCGAAAGTAAACTCCCTTTGTGCATGTTGTGCAATGTGTCAGCCGACCATCTTTAACATTCTTTGGCCGGATACAACATGCATGTTGTTCGTCTGTTTTTCAGCCTAACGGCTCTAAGTGCAGGTCTGCTCTTTTTTTTAATTTATTTTATTAGTGGAGATGGGATTTTTAACTGGTCAAGCACACTCGTATCCGACTGGTCTTAAGCACAAGCCAGGCAGAGTGAAATCCATCTCCGAACCGTTTCCATCAAAATCACCATGTTCAGCTAAACACCTAAATATAAAATTTTAGTTTTTGCAACCAATTCAACCAATCAGCACTCAAGTACTCACAAGGACTCTTATGATTAAGCTTTATCAGGACTGCATGAGACACAATACAGATAGTAGCCCTCTCTATTATATTACAGGTTTTATTTATTTATTTTTTATTGATTCATGTATGTATTCACTTACATATTTATTTATTATTTATCCTTTTAATTATGGATGGAAGGAATTCCTTGATGCACATGATCACTATAGTGGTATGGTAGTGGTCACCAAGGAGAGGAAATTTGTTTTCAATATGCATACATCTGTGCATATTCATAATCTATCCTTTACTTAACATGCATATTTATAGGTCCCAGGTATCCCCAACTTCATTTATTAATTTATTATTTTTTTGTTTGTTTGTTTGTTTGTGATGTATGTTTGCACATACACATCAGCATAAAATGATTGATTGTACATTGTTTAACGTCCTGACAGCAACAAGACTTTCTCAGGACGTGCCTGCACTGCTTGTGAAAAAACCCAAACTAAACAGAATATTGAATGTATGTCGCCAGCTGGTCTAATACACTAAATAAACCTAACTAGACCCTTTAGCAACACACATCCAATATCAAGAGCTACAAGCAGTGCAGACAGTAGGAAGAGTTTAAAAAAGGTAAATACTGGTGAATGTACCAAGGGTAGACAGAAACACACGCCCATGAATAGAGGGGAAAACCCACCCTGTGGGGCTGACCAGGGTCACCCTGGGAACTAAAAAGTAGTTAACCCCGCCCAAGTCCCCCAGGGTAGACCTGGGTGGGTATGAGAACATACATATACACATATATGATGTGAACATAACATGTACACATATGGTAATAGGTGCATACCACCCGCTCCCCACCCCACATACAAAACCACAGAACAAACATCTGTGCATGTTCATAATATATCCTTTACTTGGTATTCATATGTCCTAGTTATTTAAATTTATTATTTATTTTTATTTGTTTGAAAAGTAGGTTTTGTTCATATGCTGATGTTCACATACACATATATGGTAATACTGCCCACTCCCAACCCCACTCCACAACCAGAGAACACCCACCAAACGACACTTACATCTGTGCATGTTCATAATCTATCCTTTACTGAGCATTCATATGTCCCAGGTATCTTGACTTATCTTTTTTATTTAACCGCCATGAGATGGCATTGGTCGCCTGCTCGACATTAAACCCAAATAAGTATATATTTAAATTATTTATTTATTTTGTTTGCTTGTAATGAAGGTTTTGTACATACACATCAGCAAACAATGATTGATTGATTGTACATTGCTTAACGTCCCGACAGCAACAAGGCTTTCTCAGGACATGCCTGCACTGCTTGTGAAAAAAAAAAAACTAAACAGAAAATTGAATGTATGTCACCAGCCGGTCAAATACGCTAAATAAACCTACAACATGGGGCCTAAATAAAGCTAAGACTGTCTAGCAACACACATCCAACATCAAGAGCTACAGACAGTGCAGACAGTTGGGAGAGTTTTAAAAAGACAAATACAGGTGAATGGACCAAGGGTAGACAGAAACATATGCCCCAGAATAGAAAGGAAACCCACCCTGTGGGGCTGAACAGGGTGACCCTGGGAACTAAAAAGTACCTAACCCCACCCAAGTCCCCCAGGGCAGACCCGGGTGGGGGCATCAGCAAACAAGAAAATATACACATATATAGATGGTAATAGGTGCCATACTGCCTGCTCCCAACCCTTACCTAAATACACACATAACACCGCAGAACACCTACCAAAAGAAGGACATACACATCTGTGTATGTTCATAATTTTTAATCTATCCTTTACCTAGCATGCATATGTCCCAGGTACCTTAGACTTACTTTATCTTATTTATTTAAATTATTTATTTATTTTGTTTGTTTTGTTTTGTTTGTTTGTAATGTAGGTTTTGTACATACACATCAGCATACAGCTCAAGAACATACACCATGGTGCCCCTGTGCATGTGGCCACCAGTACTATTCTGACAGATCTGTCACACCCAGCCAATCATCTCTTCGAGCTTCTGCCCTCTGGCCGGCGGTTTCATGCTTTTAAAGCCAGAACCTCTCGATTCAGATGCAATTTTTTTTCTCCAGAAGCTGTCCTCAATACATCACCATGCACGGAACAACGTGATTCCATGATTTGTGACATATGACTGATTTGTGTTTAATATTGTGTTTATCTATCTTTTAGTGCTGTATATAGGATGATCGCCAACTAAGTGTATGACATGATGAATGCCCTACAAGTGAGGACATATTTTACTGTCGCCATGCCACACAAAAATCCTTGTAACGTTTTACTTGGTGAATAAATGTCTTATGTCTTATACACGTACATGGTAATAGGTGCAGTATCACTCGCTCCCAACCCCAATCCAGTTACACACACAAAACCGCAGAACATCCACCAATGTACATCTGTGCATGATCATAATCTATACTTTACTTAGCATTCTTATGTCCCAGGTATCTTTGACTTACTTTATCTTATTTATTTAACTGCCATGAGATGGCCGTAGTCTACCGCGCGGCATTAAACCCAAATAACTATTTATTAAAATTATTAATTTGTTTGTTTGTAATGAAGGTTTTGTACATACACGGTAATAGGTGCCATACCGCCCCACTTTCAACCCCAGCCCACATACAAAACCACAGAATACCCACAAAAGACATGCACAATTGTATACTGATGGGCATTAGTGGACTGTAAAATCTATATATAGAGACTTCAGGTTAAGCAAGTGGCTTGTATTGACTGCCTGTATTTTAGCTGCCCACCTACAAATTTCATGTGTCCAGTTAACCACACTGCACATGCAGCCATCAGTTCTGTGAAAAGTACTGTTGGCCTCATGCACAGGGGCACCAAAACTTAGAGATAAGGCCACACCTGATAACAATAACAGTACTAATAATAATATGCCTACTCAGCCACTAGTTCTGTAAACAGCACCTTTGTAAACAGTACCAGTGGCCAAATGCACACATACATCATGGATGTTGCTACCACTGATCACTTCAAACAATAGGCTGCCCAGTTCACATTTTGATACTGTGAACTAGCCTGCACATGCAGTCATCAGTTCTGTAAATAGTACTGGTGGCCACATGCACAGCGGCACCAAACTTAAAGGTGAGGCCAAAACTGCCACCTCAAACAAAACCAAACGCTACCTACACACACATATCAATGATACAGTCAACCTCTGTGTGCGTTAGGGGGAACATGCTTAAAGTATGTGACTGTAAATCTTACAGCGAAATGTCAAAACCAGTAAGAAGATAATGTAACAGCAACAAGTACATGTATTTTGTAAACCACTCAAAACATGACAACTCATCGAGTCTAATGGTGTTATGAATGGGTGATGGAAACACTGAAAAAAATAGTACGTGTACATTATAAAGTATGTGCCTCCTTCCCCCCCCCCCCCCCCCTCCCCATAACTAGCTGTTTATCATAAAACATAGATATCTCATTCATTTCATCACTTGACTGATTTATTAAATCATCTCTGTGTCACCTTTCTCCGTTTTCTTTGTCGTTTTAATCCCAATATGTCGGTGCTAATGTCAGCTGCTAAGAATCCTTGCAGCGAACTGCAAATGTCTATATGCAGACAAACTGCAAATAACACAGCAGCAAAATAAGTTCCTCTTTTGTGCAGTAGCAAGATAGTGCTTTTGTGCTAGCAAGATAGGGTTCAATTTTAAACAAAGCATTGCATGACTTGAACTTCCAAGCGTGTTCACATTGTACTGTGTATTTTTTTTTTCAGTGTGAAGTGTACTGTACCATCAGTGATCACTGAGACTGCAAAATTGGCACTGGTAGTGATCGCACATCACAACATAGCTTGTCAGTGCAACTGATTAAAATAAATGTTACTGCTGCATAAAATAATTAATCAAGTTCCGAAACTTTGCTCAGCCATGACAGTTAAAACCAAGTGGTGTGGCACTCTTTTTCTTTTACAAAATGCAGCATAGGTTTTGAAGATAGCGTTTGTGTCGTGGGTTACGTTTTGTTTTGGTGCTGTGTTGTCGAAATGAAACGGGCAAAGCGATGGTAAAGTGAATGGAAATAAACGTGACAAACCTTTATCAAGCTGTAAAAATGCACACAGCAACTTGACACGTTTGCTTTTTTTTTTTAAACAAACAAGCTTATGTAGAACAAATAAAAAAGAACCCGTCGGCACACAGAAATTCACGTCCGCAGAGGTCGTGGCGTCACGTGATGTTTTGATCACGTGATTTTGGGATACCTTATTGTTGCGAAACGATATTAATTTTGCGTTCAAGGCAAGCGTTTTCGTAATTGTTTCTTCTCTTAATATATCTAAGTGTGAAAATATTACTTTAAAAATGAAATCCTTTTAAGTGACATATAGTGCATACTACCACTGAATACAGGAACAATGAGACCCGTGTAAACTACTGATCCCCTGTAAACATGGCGGTAAGGTCCTGGTTTCGTCTGCAGCCATACTGGAAACAAAATGTGCTACAGAAAAATGTCTCCATCCTCCGGCGATTTAAAACGAGTGCGCACTGCTTTTATTCATACTAGACTTCATTTTGATATACCCAAACCTTTGTTACTCTCTAGAAAATCACTATCTCGTAAACGGCTGATCGTCTATGAAGGGCAGCTGCTAGACTATTAGTGTTGTTCGAAACAGCAGGCACACTACTGGGACGGCAACGTCACGATAGATTTTAAATTACGTCATAAATCTATTATGTATAAATATATATTCCTATTACGTCAGTCATGTCAGGCGCGATCCAGGTCGGAAGATTTCTTCTTGATTTCTTTTACGAAAATAATGGAGGAATAAAAACAAATACATTATTGGTAGCAGGGGCTTGTTGTACGGACCCTTGTAGGCCTTCGGAAGGTCAAAGGAACCATTGTACCCCTGAGGCCTTCGGGGTACAATGGTTCCTTTGACCTCCCTCAGGCCTACAATGGTCCATGTAGCAAACCCCTGCGACCAATAACTGATATTCATTCATTCATTCATACATACGAAAGAGTGATGACCCTGGTTTGATAGGGACATTCCCAACAAAGTGAAAAACACGGTCAGAAAGGTCAAGTACAATGTCTGAGCGTCCTCCTTTGTTGGGAATTTCTTTGTATTTTAACCCCGTCACTGCCGAGAAAAAGTGAACGCGATCTAACTGCAAGAGGCATATATCCTCATGAGCCCCCGCGATTGCGGGGGCTCATGAGGATCTATGCCTCTTGCTGAGACCACTGTGTGTCCATGTTCTTTGGACAGTTGTGGCTTTTGGTCGTTCAGCGAGCACAGATTTCAGTCACAAAATGTACGTACGTTGGCAGGGAAAGGGTTAAACGCTTGGCAGTCACAGTTATGATCTAGATTTAGGATGCACAAAAAAGCACCAAGCAACATGCCCCAGGTATGCAGGGTTTCCACTACAGAAAAATGACGTGGAAAGCACACTTCCGCAGTATCATCGTTGTACTTTCTGACTTTTATTTTCATCAAAGTGATCCGAGATAACTCATTCTTGCATCGTAGCTGATTGAACTCAACCCATATAGGATTCATAGATTGAGGCGTGGATCTGTTGTCGAATTCCAACTTTGGCGTTTGGGAATCGAATACAGATGATGACATTACAAGTTACACTTTAATCAACCTTGTTGTGAAATCAGAAGTAGGTCAAAATTTGCACGTCAGTGTTTGGCACAAACAGTGGATTAAAAGTTCGGACAAACATGCGATATCGCATGTTTGTCCGAGCTTTTAATCCACAGTATATCGCCTGTTTCAGCTTTAATCCACTGTTTGCGCCAGTGGCACGCACAGTTTGACCTACTTCTAGTTTTTTGTTTTTTTTTTAAATGGCCTATATTGTCTCATCACTCTCCTCCACAGAGTGAACGTTCACTACATGACAGAAGAAGACTTCCCGGCCATCACTATCTGCGACCTGAACATATTTAACGAACAAATACTCAACACGTCTAACGTCCGAACTCAAATGCAGATGACGTATCTCACGGAAATCTCCAGCATTTTTCATCTAGCCGGCAGAGAGGCCCTCAACAGGCTGCTACCTTCTACAAACGAGGAGAGCAGCAGGAATGATGTGGAAGATTTGCTTAATGTAAGTGAAACCATCACAGTACGCATGTCTGTCTGATGCGGGGAAAAAGCAGAAGGGCTGAGTTTTTTTTTTTTTTTTTTTTTTTTTTTTTTTTTTAACACCTTGGCGTAATCAATTTTGCTTAAAGACAGTGCTCGCCTCAGGGTAGAGTTTTTAAAGGTGCACTGAAACACTGTCATTCTTGCTTATTGACCGAAAAAGAACCGAGTTGTAAATAGGACAAAATAAACATAGAATTAACAAAGGACATAAATCGAAGGGATGCGCTATGTTACTAACAGGCAGGTGGCACAGCTACCTCTATGCCGCTATCCATGCATCGCGCTACTACTCTCAAAAGTAGTTGAAGGGTGTTGGGAATGGTCCTTGATTACGTAACTGCCGGGCCTGGCGCTGACTGGACTAATATTCCATGGCCACCTGCGAGACATGTCGCCTTCTGGAGCTGGCACATGCATAAATGTATAGAAAGCCTTGCGAACAGAAGACCAAACAATCAAGATATAGCCCTATATCCTGAACACTAAACAAAACAGTGTCGACTCAAAACTGACCCATCGCGGTCAAAAGAGAGATAAAACAACCCAGCGGGAACCTCAGCTCACGGATGAATTTATGTCTGTTCCCTCAGACGACGAAAGGATCAAGGCCTCCTGTTGCATATACTGCACAGCCAGCCTCTCCTGCCTCTCCTCGTTGCAGCCTGACGCCGGACCTCAAGACCACCATAGGCTCTGGCCTGCAGACAAGGCGAGCTTTCCGCCGCGACGTGCCAGAGCGCACAACTGAAACATATCAGTACCTACACCACCTGTCGGCCCACCCACCAGCAATCTTCAAATGACAATTAAAAGGGGAAACACTCGCAAGAGACTGCTATAACGCAGTTGAAAGAATTTGTAAAAACGAAAGTTGAACCTCACAAACATTAGGATACAACTCGATGCGAGAATCCTTCCGAAAGTGAGCCAACGACCTACTAACTCAAGTCAGTAGGAAAGCCCTAGAGCTATCAATCCTAATCCCCAACCAATACGGGGGATAGGATTAAACGGAGATCGAGATACGTGCAACAAAACGCTGCGCAAAATAACTATCCACGGTTTGGTCCGCTGACGAAGAGGAGTACCGGCAATTTAAAGCAAAACTTCCTCGAAACACACATGAACTAGACATAAAAATTCAGACTGACTTGTGTCGCTCGAGTGTGTACGGCCGGCCGATAAAAAAAACAGGCCATTTCATCGGATAGTGTGCGATGTGATACACTTTTTTACAAACTGACTTGAATGTACTACCACCGGCGAGGTAAACATTGTCCTTGGTGGGCGCATACATACACGTGAATGTACGAAGAGCCACACTAACAATAGACAAAAGAATAAATGACATAGCGCCCTTATCCAAAACGCGGAAAAACAGAACAGTGTTTGAAGAAGGATCATTTCAGTTCAAAAAAGAGTGCACGAGATATCTTAAACCACTCATCGCGACTCCAAATGTATAACTCTTTCCGCTCAGACGACGGAAGAGACAGAACTTACACTTCAACGAGAATCCACGACTCTACACAGCCAGCGTTTGGACTACAGACCACGTGGCCCGGGCTCTCGCGTGCAACGCGGCCAAGATCGTCTCTTCAGATTTGGTGCCACGGCGTGCCATAGTGCACACGCAACCTTCCTCGTCACAGCACTGGCACTGACCAGCTTTGCCTGGCTAAAGCACAAAACCACCAGCAATCCTCAAAGGACAATTAAAAAGGGGAAACACTCCGCATGGCAAGAGACTGCTATAACGCAGTTGAAAGAATTTGTAAAAGCGAAAGTTGAACCTCACAAACACTAGGATACAACTGACTCGATGCGAGCATCCTTTCGAAAGTGAGCCAACGACCTACTAACTCAAAGTCAGTAGGAAAGCCCTAGAGTGATCAATCCTAATCCCCAGCCAATACGGGGTATAGAATTAAACGGAGATCGAGATACGTGCAGCAGAACGCTACACTAAATTCTCATCTCCACTAAGTTGATCGGGGCGTCTCTTCAATTGGTGCCGGGCACGGCGTGCAAGAGTGCACACGCAACCTTCCTCGTCACAGCATTGGCACTGACCAGCTTTGCGGGGCTAGAGCACAAAACCACACGGCAAACAGCAAACGTAACTGCAAAAGACAGTGGCTGTTTAACAGCGACTGAACAGAAGAACGTTCTCGAAATAAAGTTTCTATATATATATATATATATATATATATATATATATATATATATATATATATATATATATATATATATATATATATATATATATATATATATATATATATATATATATATATAAATCCATTACATTGTATCACAGCCAGCAGCTGATACGGAATGAACCTTAAATTTTGGGGAAAAGAGAAAAAGAAGAAACAACAAACCAGCAAGAAACGGGTATCAAAACCGACAGACTTGCAATAAAGAGAACAATCGGCACTGAATAAGAAGAATCTAAATGACACAACTTTCTAAAACAGAGAGCTAAATGTCACGTGGAAAAACTAAAACTACACAGCGAAGGGATGCGCTATTTTACTAACAGGCAGGTGGCACAGCTACCTCTATGCCGCTATCCATGCATCGCGCTACTACTCTCAAAAGTAGTTGAAGGGTGTTGGGAATGGTCCTTGATTACGTAACTGCCGGGCCTGGTGCTGACTGGACTAATACCCCATGGCCACCTGCGAGACATGTGGCTTTCTGGAGCTGGCACATGCATAAATGTATAGAAAGCCTTGCGAACAGAAGACCAAACAATCAAGATATAGCCGTATATCCTGAACACTTAAACAAAACAGTGTCGACTCAAAACTGACCCATCGCGGTCAAAAGAGAGATAAAACAACCCAGCGGGAACCTCATCTTACGGATGAATTTATGTCTGTTCCCTCAGACGACGAAAGGATCAAGGCCTCCTGTTGCATATACTGCACAGCCAGCCTCTCCTGCCTCTCCTCGTTGCAGCCTGACGCCGGACCTCAAGACCACCATAGGCTCTGTCCTGCAGACAAGGCGAGCATTCGCCGCCAGGACGTGCCAGAGCGCACAACTGAAACATATCAGTACCTACACCACCTGTCGGTCCACCCACCAGCAATCTTCAAATGACAGTTAAAAGGGGAAACACTCCGCATCGCAAGAGACTGCTATAACGCAGTTGAAAGAATTTGTAAAAACGAAAGTTGAACCTCACAAACACTCATTAGGTGATACAACTCGATGCGAGAATCCTTCCGAAAGTGAGCCAACGACCTACTAACTCAAGTCCGAGTAGGAAAGCCCTAGAGCTATCAATCCTAATCCCCAACCAATACGGGGGATAGGATTAAACGGAGATCGAGATACGTGCAACAAAACGCTGCGCAAAATAACTATCTCCACGGTTTGGTCCGCTGACGAAGAGGAGTACGGCAATTTAAAGCAAAACTTCCTCGAAACACACATGAACTAGACATAAAAATTCAGACTGACTTGTGTCGCTCGAGTGTGCCGTACGGCCGGCCGATAAAAAACAGGCCATTTCATCGGATAGTGTGCGATGTGATACACTTTTTTACAAACCGCATTGGCGGGGACTCATGAAGATTTATGTCTCTTGCAGCTCAGTAGCGTTCGCCTTGCCCCGGCAGTTAAGGGGTTAATTCAAAGAGCCCAAACGGCTAACACGCAAAGTCAAGTCAAATGTAGATTTACGCATACTTGGATAACAAGATACATCCCGGTGAGCAAAGTCCATATGGCCGATGTCGGCCGCAGTGGGCCCGCGCACGTCTGGCACGTCTACGATAGCCCGAGGGTTCTTTGCTGACTGCGATACAGGACAGCCTCAGAGTGTATGCTGTGTCTGATATAAACGCACAGGTGTCTGGCTCCCACTGGGATGCCCGGTGAGCAAAAGGCTATCGGGCCGATGTCAGCCTTTGTTCGCCCGCACGGGCCAGCCGAGTCTGACGCCGGCCCGAGGACCTTTAGCTTTAGCAAGCGGTTTTTCTTCGCAAATCTGAGTATAAATTCAGCACTGCAATAACGCGACCGCAAATAACACAGTCCAACATTAGATGGCTCCAGGTTACCGCGCGAAATAATAATAATAATAATAATAATAATAATAATAATAATAATAATAATAATAATAATAATAATAATAATAATAATAATAATGTTTCTTATATAGCACAGGAGTAAGCTCAAAGCGCTTTACAAACACACGTGTGTGTGTTGTGTGTGTGTGTGTGTGGTTGGGGGTGGGTGGGTGTTCTGGTGTAAAATGGGATATACAGCCACTGCTGCGTTTCTCTTTCACATTTTATTGCACGTGAACCGTGGGCAGATGAATCTTTTCATCCTTGAAGGCTGCGGGGGAGTTTGAAATGTCTACATATTCATGTTATCGTTAATCATCTTCACATTAAACCGAACACTTTTCTGCTATCGTTTCACTATTTTTGCGAGTATTGTCAGCAGCAAACACGATTCTTTTGCACAACGCTGTATCTGATTGAATTAATTTAAATCGGCAAATCATGATGAAGTTCTCTTTGGTCAAGCGACACTTAATATGCCACCAAACAAACAAGCAAACACTGACCGAAATTTGCTCAAAGAATGCAGATGTAAATGGGACAAAAATAGGCAACAACAAACAAACAAACAAACAAACAAAAGTGCAACAAACAAGAGACATAAATCCTCATGAGTCCCCCGCTTTTGCGGGGGACTCATAAGGATTTATGTCTCTTGCAGGTGGGTAGCGTTCGCCTTGCCCCGGCAGTAAAGGGGTTAATTCAAAGAGACCAGAGAGCCAAAGAACCCCAGCCGTTCAGAAACATGGCTACAGTAGATTCGTTTCAACTAATACCAACTCCCAACTTCAAGCTTCTTACAATGTATTTTGTTTTCAGAGGACCATTCACCTGATAGAGAAGACCAGCGGAGGACTTTTCTGCGCGTGGGGGGACTACTACTGGGAATACTGCGGGGTGGCCCTTACCACCAGGGTCACCGAGATGGGCGTCTGCTTCACCGTGGACACCCGCAAGCTGGTGAAAAAGGTGCAGGGCTCAAGGTCAAGGGTCAACGCCATCGGCAACGCTATCCGGGGACTCGGCGTGTTCGTTTCCACGGTGACCAAGGACATCTCGTACCGCCTGTACCAATCTGGGGGCTTCAAGGTCAGTGGGAATCAAGGTCATTGTGATTTAAGTGAATTGATGAAAACGTGTGCTGGTCTTTGATTTTGGACATCACGGACAAAGGCCTTGAGGTAAAAAATCACATACCAGCACATATTTATAAAGGAATTTCTAACATGTCGAATAAAAGCTCGTACTGAATGCCTTTTTATGTATTATTTATTTTCTATTATTATTTTTTTATACTTACTTATTCAATATGAAAAGAGTGAGCAGAATTAAACGTTCCGAAAGGTGTGCCTGTTTATACATGTACAATACAAATGTATGCAACTTTGCCGTCCAATGGCAGGTCGTGTTACATAACCACGACGAGGATCCTCTTCCACGATCGCGTGGTTTCGTCGTGAACGCAAATTCCACCGTAGAAGTTGAGATCGAAAAACATGTGGTAAGCGTTTAAAGTCCCAATATTCCCATTACTCATTTCTGGTCCTCATATACTACTCTCTTTATCTCTTCCTTCTTTTGCACATGTCTATTAAACTATTAGTCTCTTGTGTAGTATAAAACGCGTATTTAATTAGCCTATGAAAACTCTTAGATTTGTAACAAAATGCTGAAGGTTGTTTCAGTCTTATTATCATTTGAAAATGTGGTTCTTTCTTCTTAAGTTAAATTACTTCTTCACTGCCAGTGTACGTAAATTATGACTTTAAAACCATGACAAATTCGACGCCAAATAACACCATCCAAACAAGGAACACGGATATAAATATGATCAGCAAGAGGCAAAGAACTTGATGAGCCCCCGCACTTGCGGGGGCTCATCAAGTTCTTTGCCTCTTGCACTTGGGTGGGGGTCAATATTAGTATGTTAGTGAAGGGGTTACATTTTACATTTTACAAGTTTTAGCTTTTTGTCTCTGGATCCCGTAGATTTGTAGAAGCATTGCATTAAGGCTTGTTTCTTTTTAAGGCGAATTATTTATTTATGCTGACATGCCTTGCATTTAGATATTGCAGTAGCCCGGCTTCTTTTTGCTCTGTGTGCGTGATTTGTTTTCGCTGTCCTTGGCAGTTTATCATCTCTTTCGCCTTCGGAGCCAACTTGTAAGCTACTTTTCGTACATGTGGCGGGAAATGGATCGACTTACAGACAAGGAAGCCCCCGGTCAGCTTGCAAGTGTCCACTTTTTAAAAAAATGGTTAACTGCTCCGTCGATCCATTTATCGCTCTGCTCCAAGTTGGCACTAAAGGCAAAAGTTATTTACATTTTTCTTCTCTCTCTTTTTTTTTTTTTTTTTTTTTTTTTTTTTTTTGCTGTTGTCAAATCAAATTGTTATTGACGAATGGTGCATGTTTGTAAAAGTTAACTTTTTTTCTTGACACGCAATAGCATGTGATTTTCCGCCACATGATATATGTTTTTTTGGGTTGCTTGATTGGAAAGGGTAGGGGGGAAGAAAAAACGCAAGCGTAATGCTTTTACAAAAGTGTATAACCGCTGCTCTACACCCGTTAAGCTTACTTTTTCGACTGATGTTCAAGCTACTTGGAAATGTTAAGGTAAGCAGTGCCAGTTTTTTAGTTTTCATTTCTACAGGCATGCCGTACTTGTCAGTTAACCCTTTTCATCCTGATACACTGCTATTGGAAATTAATTTGACTATGAAAGTTCAAGGGTGGGGCCAGAATAGCTTGGCGCCTCCGGCGCCAAGCTATTATGGCGCCATCATTGAACTGGTTTGGGTAGCGCTATCTCATAATCTGTAATTAGCCTTCATAGGACAATAAGCAAGTTTTTTTTAACATTAGTCTCAAGATGCAAAGGGTTAAAGCTTAAAGTTTTTTTAATTTTTTTAATTTTCCACGGCTGCCAGCATTGTTGAAGCCTAGTGTTTTAATTGTTTATTTATTTTTTTTCAATTTTCGCAATCCGATGTCGCACAGTGTATCCACTTTTATCAGTTTAGTTTATTAATTTGCGCACATGTGTACCTGAGTCCTAGTATGGAGTAAGGATTAATCTTAATGTGGTTTGTGTACACGTATGTGTGCGTGTGTGCGTACTTGAACGTGTGGGTGTGCGTGCATGAGAATGTGTGTGTGTGTGCTTGTGTGTATGTGTGTGTGTGTGCGTGTGTGTGTGCGTGTGTGTGTGTGTGTATGTGTGTGTGTGTGTGTGTGAGAGAGAGAGAGAGAGAGAGAGAGAGAGAGAGAGAGAGAGAGAGAGAGAGAGAGAGAGAGAGAGAGAGAGAGAGAGAGAGAGAGAGAGAGAGAGAGAGATTACCGTGGCTGCAGCTTTGCTGCTGTCATCTAAATAAATTGCCGCGCACCAGGGGAAACGTCAGTTAAATTTCCACTTTCCACAAATCCCACGCCATTGAGACTGACCCTTTTATGGCGTGTCTGTGGTAATGTGATGGGTGTTTTAACACGCATATTGACATGATGAACTAGCCAGTCACATCACGAGCATATACATTGATGACATTCTCCAGTTGCGGAAAAACTCTATATAATAATAATAATAATAATAATAATAATAATAATAATAATAATAATAATAATAATAATAATAATAATAAATTTATTATTATTATTATTATTATTATTATTATTATTATTATTATTATTATTATTATTATTATTATTATTATTATTATATCATCATCATTATTACATTTCCACGCATGTATCACATTTTTCCAAATGACATTTCCTTGTATCACCAGAGAAATAAATCACAGATTTTTTCCCCATTCATCAACGCATGCTTCACAATTTTACAAATGAAATGTCCTTGTACCGACAGAAACAAAAGATGGAATGCGGTATCACTGGTGTGAATTCGTGTGTGTGATTTGATTAGCTGTGCTGAGTTAATAATCATATTGCGCAATTCTAGGGTGTGACAAATTTTTTATACAATGCTGCCGTGATAAAGTAGCCCGGCGCACAAAACAACAACATCCAAATGCAAGAGACATAGATCCTCATGAGCCCCCGCATACGCGGAGGCTCATGAGGATCTACGTCTCATGTTGATCACATTTTTATTTGTATGTCTCTGGCCGAGGGTCTTGATTCTGTGCCAATTGCAGAGACGTCATTTTTAGAGGTGTGCAAGAAGGATTACGCAAAACATTTGTATCATCCGTCACCGATAGTAGCAATCGTGGCCCTTTGCAGATAATGATTTTTGTTTATAACTGTGATTGCTAAAAGTCTCCAAAACAAACAAACAAACAAACAAGCAAACACGTTCTCTTTGTTGTCTTGCCTCGGATAAAACGTTTATACCCTTCCTTTTTCAATTCATGTGAATAGTCACACATGACCGAAGTGTTGTTCTACTTGCCCCTTGTGCATAGCCGGGGGAAACTCTGCTACATAGCAAAGGAGGAAAAAGCAGAAAAAGTTTCAATTTTTCCAAATTCAAATTCACTATTTAAATAAAAGTTAAATTATCCTTTCGATCAGCGTAATCGTAAGACATATATCCAATATGAATAATAATTTTTCGAAATATTAGCACTTTATTTGCTCGGAGAAGGCAGCTTTAAAAATAATGTGTAATTTGTCACCCGTATCAAAAATTAGAAATAGCTATCATGAAGCCGTAGATGTGACGCTTTGCCTAAACATAATGTTTCACTGTTCATTAACCCATTCAGCCCTGACGCAGGCACTACAGCAGGAAATGGGTCGACCAGGGATATAATTCAAGGGTAGTGTCAGATTAGCTTGGCGCCTGTCGGCGCCAAGCTAATCTGGCACTGCCCTTAAATTATCATGGTTGATCCATCTCCTGCAACTGGTGCATAGTCGTTAGATGACGCCTCCAAACTTTGGGAAATACATCCGTCGGGCTGAATGAGTTAAGTATCTTGTTTTTATATGTTTCTTTTCACACCATTTCTCTTCTTTTTTTTATCCTTGCTGTATTCTGCACATTGCTCGCCTTCTTTTTATGAGTCGCCTACGTATCACACAATCCAGCACAGGTTTGGGGAAATACATTCGTTATCTACTCACGACAGGTTCCGGGCGTCAATATGATTAGGCTACCTATTAATGCTGGCGGACCTTGTCAGTCCGTGGAAATAACTGGGTTCACAATGTGTGGGAATCCAGCATAAAACTGATAACCCAGTACGCAAAAGGGTATCGGGACGACGTCGACCGCAGCCGGCCCCGCGAGCGGGCCAGTTGCGGCCGACGTGGGCCCGATGACCTTTTGCAAACTGATCAACACGCCTGCTTGGAATTACTGCGTTGTCAGGGTTTATTTAAATCATACTCAGTCGTGACCCTGTTATCGATACCTTATATTCCATTTCGAACACATGTCAAAAATCGTTGTAAGTTTCTGTTTTTCAAAAAAGGTGACTTCTAACCTCTGTCTCTGTCTCTCCCTCTCTCTCTCTCTCTCTCTCTCTCTCTCTCTCTCTCTCTCTATATATATATATATATATATATATATATATATATATATATATATATATATATATATATATATATATAAATAATCGATTAGCCCTTTGGATTTTTGGGTTTATTTCGTGACACGAATTTACTTCTGTGTATAGTGAGTGACGATCATTATCTTCCTGCATTTTCCTTTTCTATCAAAACTGAGGTAATAGACTCTTCTTGTTATAGCGAAGGAGCCTGTGTATTTATCGTATATTATACGGCCTACGATCAGTGACTCATTTCATTCGCCTTTCAGAACGTAACGATACATTATTTCCCCTACGTGGGACGTGACGCTAAGGAGCCAGTATATATCGCAGATGCGGTATATTATCAGTGACTCATTCGCCTACAGAACGTAACGAAATTTTATTTCCCCGTCGTGAGGCGTGACGTTGCCTGCAGCGACAGCGACAGAGCTGAAATTTCAGCTCTGTAGTTTCTCCTGGTTTTGTTTAACTTTGTTAGCGTTCATAAGCATTCATTTGTTCTTTTTTTTTACTTTCGTACACCTTTTTACCCCCACGTGTTGATTCATCATGCCTGCCTGTAGCCCAACTATACCCCAGTGTTCGCTGCAAAAGCAAGATTTACGAATAGGGCATCTTAATATGTATCATTTATTCAACAAAGTTCCCTACGCCACTGTTTTACTTTCACAACCCCAACCATTTCATGTATTTGGTTTTACGTAGTCTAGACTCAGAGAACATATTAGTGGCGACTCGATCTCCATTCATAATTATACTATATTCCGTAGAGATGCATCATCTGCTGGTCATACCGGTATAGCTGTGTACCTTCATAACTCTATTCGCCAATACGTTACCCGCCGCATGGATTTAGAGTCTAGTCACGTGGAAAGTTTATTCCTTGAATTGAAATGTGACAAATCTTCCCCCACACTTATCGGATTTATTTATCGCACCCCTTCGGCCACATTCTCATGGTATGATGATTTTGTCACCATGATGGATAAGGTGCAACTACGTAACAACAAAGACATACACCTTCTAGGCGATTTTAATATTGACCTTCTAAAGACTGGTCATGCGGCGTGGAATTACACCACCTCTTTATTTGGCCTGCAACAGTTGGTTCGGTCTCCCACAAGAGTTTCTTTGTCATCCGCCACATTGATTGACCACGTCTACACTGCAAATATATCTGCTGTCAAGAACGTCCATGTGCCGAATGTAGCCATTAGTGATCACTTTCCTACTTGTTTTAATCTTTCAGTTAAACGTGATAAACCCCAGCACAAACAACACACTACTATCACCTACAGGTCTTACAAAAAGTTCAACACTGATGACTTTCTTCATGACCTATCAAACACGCCCTTTCACCTTGTTTATAATACTAATGATCCCAATGAGTTAGTTATTTGGGTTTAACGCCGAGCAGGCGACTAAGGCCATCTCACGGCGGAATGATCCCAATGAAGCCCTAGCGCTTTGGTACAAGCTGTTCTCTGGGTCCTGGATAAACATGCCCCACTAAGGACTAAACGAATTAAACACCCTTATACCCTTCCGCCTTGATTGTCAAAGGACATCATTCACGCAATGAAAATAAGAGATAACTTAAAACGGCAGAAAAAAATTCAGATTTTAGGAAACAACGTAATTTTGTAAAATCCTTAGTTAGAAAAGCCCAGAAAACACTTGCGGAACAAGTAATCGCAGAGGGTAAAGATACACGAAGTGTCTGGAATGCAATCAATTTGTTTACAAAGAGGAAAAGTTCCAACAATGCTGCTACCTCTCCAGGCATGGATCCAGACGACTTCAATTCCCATTTTTTAAATATCGCTGAGTCCCTTGTACCGTCTTTTTCCACTAGCAGTGATAGTTACAGTTGTTCTGATAAACTGCGCACACACTGTGAGTCTGCAGCAGGTACGTCCTTCTCCATACCGCTTATGACAGTGTTTGAAGCTGATAAATATATTTCTACTCTAACCAGTAAATCGTGTGGCCTGGATGGAATAAACAACATGGTACTGAAATTGTCACTTCCATACGCAGCTGAAACCTTGACATTTATCTTCAACCTTTCTATCACGCAAGGTATTTTTCCAGACGCCATGAAAGATGCTAAAGTTGTTCCCATTCCCAAATGTAAAGATCCCAAAAGTACAAACGATTTCCGTCCTATTTTAGTGTTATCAATATTATCGAAGCCATTATAAAGACACGTTAACAAGCACCTAATACAATTCTTGGAGAATCAACCCCTACTTATATCTCTTAAGTCCGGTTTTAGACCTAAACACTCGTGTCATACTGTACTCGTTCACATCGTCGATGCTTGGCTCTCATCAATAAACAATTCCAAATTAAATGGTGCAGTTTTTCTGGACCTAACCAAAGCATTTGATTTAGTCGATCACGACATTCTTTTAAAGAAGCTTTCAGTATATAAGCTTGATTCGAACTCTATATTGTTTTTCTCCTTCTACCTAAGTCACCGTTGGCAGAATGTGTACTCGAACGGACGGTATTCGAAAAAAGGTATAGTGAGGCACGGAGTTTCCCAAGGATCTATCCTAGGGCCTCTTTTATTTTCTTTATTCATCAATGACCTGCCTCTTTCCATCGCAAATCCTGAGGTGAAATGCGAACTCTTTGCTGACGAGTCAACGCTGCATGCATCAGACAATCGTGTCACGACGCTAAATTGTATCCTCCAGCAAAGTCTTGATGAAGTGTCAGATTGGTGTACGCAAAATCGCATGTTACTCAGTACTTCTAAAACCAAAAGCATGTTGATTACAACCCGCCAAAAGCATCAGCTACATCATGCCCTTCAGATACTTTCACTTGTCAATAAACCTATCCAACAAGTATCCAGGCACCGCCTACTGGGAGATGTAATTGACGACCAGCTCAACTGGTCGTCGCATATCGACAGTTTGTGCAAAACCTTGTCCAGGAATGTATTTCTGCTTTCTAAACTTAGACATATATATTCTTAGTACAAAGTGCTGTACATTGTTCTTTTACGTACACATTAAGAGCCACTGTGACTATGCGTCCTCTTTGTGGGACGAATGCGGTGAACGTCATATTAAAAAATCAACTAGCTGTATCGTAGTTCAGTTAAAATATTCCAAACCCTACTTCCACAGACGAAAATATAAAATCCTTTGGCCTGCTTCCACTGAAGGAACAACTCAAATTTAACAAATGCGTCCTCATGCATAAAATATGTCATTCTCAAGTCCCCGAATATCTGTGCACGCTATTTAACTTCAGCCCTAGGCATCAGCTACACACGAGACATGGCTTGCTTCAATTACCCCGCCTCAGGATAGATATCTACGAGTCAAGCCTTCTATTTTTAGGTAGTTTTGTCTGGAACTCATTGCCTTTAAAAATTAAATCATGTTCCGGTAAAACCCATTTTAAACGTGCTTTGCACACGCACTTCCATACAGCCTGACTTCACAATTATTAGAGGCGTACTGCTGATAACATGTGAACGTCAAATATTTTCTCTTTCTCCTTACATTTGCTAACTGATATTCTTTTGTCTTGTCGGTGTCGCTATACGCTCTTGATGCTGCTGATTCTTTGACACTGTCTTACTTACTTACTTACTTACTTACGCCTGTCACCCCTACCCGGGTATAGGCCGTCGACGAGAGACCTCCAGCAACTCCTGTCCTGTGCTTCTCCTTCGATTCTACTCCAGGTGGTTCCCAGTCTCTTGATGTCTGCTTGGAGGTCTCGACGCCAGGAGTTTCTCGGCCTACCTCTTTTCCTCTTTCCCTGGGGGTTCCATGACAATGCCTGCCTAGTGATACTGGAAGCTGGCTTTCTCAGACTGTGACCGATCCATCCCCATCTTCTTCGCCCAATTTCATTCTCTGCTGTTATCTGCTCTGTTCTCTCCCAGAGTCTGACGTTGCTGATCTTCTCTGGCCAGTGGATTTTCAAAATTCTTCTAAGGCAACTGTTCATGAAGGTCTGTATTCTGTTGACTGTGGTTTTTGTCAATCTCCATGTCTCTGCTCCATATAGGAGAACTGCTTTTACATTGGAGTTGAAAATCCGGACTTTGGTGTGTTGTGACAGCTCTCTGGAACTCCACACTTTTTTCAACTGGAGAAAGGCTGCTCTGGCTTTACCGATTCGTGCTCTGACATCTGCATCAGTGCCGCCTTTTTTGTCTCTGATGCTCCCGAGATAGGTGAAGGACTCCACCTCCTCCAACGGGGTGCCAGCAAGCAAGACTGGTTCTTCCCTGGTTGCGTTCAGCCTCATTGTCTTTGTTTTCTGTTTGTGAATGGTGAGGCCCACTTGGGACGAGATGTCAGCAAGCCTCGTGGTCTTGTCCTGCATTTGTTGATGAGTGTGGGACAGTAATGCCAAGTCGTCTGCAAAATCGAGGTCGTCAAGCTGTGTCCACAGTGTCCACTGTATTCCACTTCGTCTGTGCTCTGTGGTCATCTTCATGACCCAGTCTATGGCCAGTAGGAAGAGGAACGGAGACAGCAGACACCCCTGCCTGACACCAGTTCTGACCTGGAGCTCTCTGGTGAACTACCCTTCGTGGATCACGCGACATGTCATGCCATCATAGCTGCTCTTGATCAGGCGGACGAGCTTTGTGGGTACACCGTAGTGTCGTAGGAGTTTCCACAGAGTCTCTCGGTCCACGCTGTCAAATGCTTTCTCATAATCCACAAAGTTGACGTACAGCGGGGAACTCCACTCCAGAGACTGTTCCACGATGATGCGGAGAGTGGCGATCTGGTCTGTACATGATCGGTTCTTCCTGAATCCTGCTTGCTGGTCTCTCAGCTGGGGGTCAACGGAGCTCTTCATTCTCTCTAGGATGATCCTGTTGAAGACCTTTCCTGGTACTGACAGCAAGGTGATTCCTCTGTAGTTGGAACACTTGCTGAGGTCGCCTTTCTTGGGAAGCTTGATTAGGTACCCCTCCTTCCAGTCAGCTGGCATCACCTCCTCTTCCCAGATCTTTCCAAACAGTGGGTACAGCATCTCAACTGTTGTCTCTAGGTCTGCTTTCAGAGACTCCGCTGGGATGCCATCTGGCCCTGCTGCTTTGCCATTCTTCAAAAATGCCACTGCTTTTCTGATCTCTTCCCGGCTGGGTCTGTCACAGCTGATGGGTAGGTCGGTCTCTGCCGGCTGGATGTCGGGGGGGGGGGGGGGGGGGGGGTCGGGTGGGCTAGGTCTGTTCAGTAACTCTTCAAAATACTCGGCCCATCTGTCGAGTTGGTCTGCTCTGTCTGCAATAGGCTTGCCTTCTTTGTCTTTTACTGGTCTTTCTGTATGGCCATACTTACCCGACAATCTTCTGGTAATATCGTAGAGCTGTTTCATGTTGCCGCTGCCTGCTGCCTTTTCTGCCTCTGCTGCCAGGCTGTCTGTGTAGGCCCTCTTGTCTGCCCTGATACTCCTCTTCACCTCGCGATTGGCTTCCGAGTATTCCCCCTGTGCCCTTACTTTGGCTGCTCTCGTGCGACTGTTGTTGACCGCTGCTTTCTTCTGCTTCCTCGCTTCTATCTTCTTCAAGGTCTGTGCCGACAGCCAGTCCTTGTGGTGGTGTTTCCTGAACCCTACAGTGTCTTTGCAGGTTGAGTTCAGCGCCTCTCTAACTGCCTTCCACTGCTGCTCTGTGGTGACCGCCTCCTCTTCATTTCAGTACTAGCTCCTGTAGCGCTTGAAACCGGTTGGACAGCACCAGTTTGAACTCTTCTCTAACTCCAGTTTCTCTCAGGAGGCCTACATTATAGCGCTGTCTTCTTGTTGTCTCTGTGCGGCTTTTCTTTAGCTTGAGCTTCATTTTTAAGGTAAGCAGATGGTGGTCTGAGGCGACATCTGCTCCCCTCCTCACTCGAACATCTTGAAGGGATCTTCTAAATTTCTTGCTAATGCAGATATGGTCTATTTGGTTCTCTGTTGTATGGTCAGGTGAGACCCAAGTTGCTTTGTGTATTCTTCTGTGTGGGAAGATGCTGCCTCCAATGACAAGTCGGTTTAGAGCACAAAAGTCTACAAACCTCTCCCCGTTCTCACTCATCTCCGAGCCTAGTCCCTGTCTCCCCATCACCTCTTCGTATCCGGTGTTGTCCTCCCCTATTTTGGCATTAAAATCGCCCATGACGTTGGTGATGTCTCGCTCCGCACATTTGTCCACGGCACTCTGGAGTCGGTCGTAGAACTCTTGTTTCTCTTCCTCGTCACTGTCATTGGTGGGCGCATAACACTGGATGACGTTCAGCTTGAGCTTTTTCTTGGTTCTAAAGGCTGCTGTTATAATTCTTGGCCCAAGAGGTTCCCAGCCCATCAGCGCTCTCTGTGCCACTGGTGACAGCATGAGTGCTACTCCTTCTGTATGGGGGGCATTCTCCTCTTCATGACCTGAATACAGAATCATCTCCCCACTTAACAGCCTTTTCTGGCCAGACTGCGTCCATCTGGCTTCACTGATGCCTAGCAGGGAAAGGTTGTACTTTTTTGCATTTCCGCTGCTATCTGGGCGGCCTTGCCGCTCTGGTACATGGTCTTGACGTTCCATGTGCCCATGGTTGTATCCCTGGATAGAGAGAGGCGGCTCGGTCCTGTGGCTTCCGAAGACTTCCGGCTTTCACCACAGGACGTCATAAGTCTTCTAGTAGAAGAACCTTCCTCCTCCAGGAAAGGAATTACTGTTAATCTTTTCGTCGGCGTTTTTGTAGCTATTTCCTTTTTTGCAGGGTGGGGAAGCTACCCCCACGCCCAACCCCCTTACTAGGAGGACCAGGGGTTTTCTGTCGGGGTCACCTTCCCTTAGACCATGTTGGTTCACGGCACCTTATTTCATTCGGTGCACCCCTCTCACGAGGGACCCCCTATCCACCACCCAGGGGACGCGCCTCAACGCCGTATGGTCCCAGCGCGAGGTTGACACTGTCTTGGCTGAGTATAATATTAATGCTATGCACTCATTTATTTCCCTTGCTTTTTGTATTGGTGGCAGTTACAAATTCTCCAATGCCATTTTTTTATCCTTTCATTAATTCACCTATTGTGGGTTTTTTCGTAGTTTTTCTCCCTCCTCTTCTTCTTCTTCTTCTTCTTGTTATTATTATTATTATTATTATTATTATTATTATTATTATATTATTATTATTATTTGCGTGCTATATTTTTTTTTCCTGTTATGTTGTTTTGTTACAGGACAGCTTGTAAGACTGGCATTGAGTTGTCTAATAGCTTTATCCTGAATAAAAAAAGATTCATCAAAGATTCATCATCATCATCATCTCTCTCTCTCTCTCTCTCTCTCTCTCTCTCTCTCTCTCTCTCTCTCTCTCTCTCTCTCTCTCTCTCTCTCTCTCTCTCAATTGCATTACTGCATTACTCCATTAATTTTTAAAGAAAGAAACAAGAAAGTCATTTTCGCTGTCACATCCTTCTCTCTCTCTCTCTCTCTCTCTCTCTCTCTCTCTCTCTCTCTCTCTCTCTCTCTCTCTCTCTCTCTCTCTCTCAATTGCATTACTGCATTACTCCATTAATTTTTAAAGAAAGAAACAAGAAAGTCATTTTCGCTGTCACATCCTTCTCTCTCTCTCTCTCTCTCTCTCTCTCTCTCTCTCTCTCTCTCTCTCTCTCTCTCCTCTCTCTCTCTCTCTAATTGCATTACTCCATTAATCTTTAAAAAAAGAAAAAAGAAAAGTGCCATTTTCGCTGTCACATCTCTCTCTCTCTCTCTCTCTCTCTCTCTCTCTCTCTCTCTCTCTCTCTCTCTCTCTCTCTCTCTCTCTCTCTCTCTCTCTCTCTCTCTCTCTCTCTCTCTCTCTCTCTCTCTCTCTCTCTGTCCCTCTCTGTCTATTATTGTGTTATTCCCGGCCTTTAAAACCTTTTTTCCGCATTGAAACCTGTCGTTTAAGAATATTTAAGTGTATTTAATACACTTAAATATTCTTGACATTTATGTCACATTATTCTATTAACCCGTATCTTTTCTGTATGTCCTCATCAGCGCATCGGTTTGGGGGCTCCTTTCGCGGCATTCGGCACAGGCTCGTGTTTAGATGTGGAAAAGCCTGACTTCGTCAACCCTCTTAAGAGGTTCCCGAACTACACGAAGGAAGCGTGCGAGACGGAATGTTTTGTAGACTACGTAGTTGAATTCTGCAATTGTCGTCACTTCCTGCACCCTGGTATGTACTTCCGGTTTTAACTCCTTTGTGCTTGTTAGTGGTGATACTATTTAACAAGCTGTCATAGTCTTAACCCATTCAGCCCTGACGCACTCCAGCAAGAGATGGATCGACCATGATAATTCAAGGGTAGTGCCAGATTAGCTTGGCAACTATCGGCGCCAAGCTATTCTGGCACTACCCTTGAATTATCATGGTCGATCCATCTCCTGCAAATGGTGCATAGTCGTTAGATGACGCCTCCCAACTTTGGGAAATACGGCCGTCGGGGCAGAATGAGATAAATGATATGAAGCAAATATCGGATATTGCAAATCGTTGTTACATCCGAAGTTTGTTATAAGCGAAGTAATCTACTTGGAAAGACTGCTGTCTGGGCCTCTCAAAAAGTATTGCTATATTCGACTATTGTTATGCGTGACCTTGTAATAAGCGATGTACACTGTGTATTTTCACTAGGTTACACTGAACGTATTTTCGTACCCCACTCAGCGCGTGTATTGTATAAGTTTAGTGGTGGTGTTGGTGATAGTAGTGAGTGCGTGAGCGCGTGCGCACGCACGCACGCACGCACGCACGCACGCTCTCTCTCTCTCTCTCTCTCTCTCTCTCTCTCTCTCTCTCTCTCTCTCTCACACACACACACACACACACACACACACACACACACACACACACACACTCTCTCTCTCTCTCTCTCTCTCTCTCTCTCACACACACACAAACACACATACACACACACACACACACACACACACACACACACTCTCTCTCTCTCTCTCTCACACAAACACACATACACACACACACACACACGCACACACATCATTAATCTGATAATGTCATCTTTAATGTGTTTGATTATTTGTCTGTCTGTTTGATTGTTGTTTGTTTGTTTGTTTGTTTGTTTGTTTGTTTGTTTGTTTGTTTGTTTGCAATCGACGTTACAAAGTTGCGTACAAACACATCGGGATCAGCATGGGTGAGTATTTGAAAATGTGTTGTCTTTTCAGGAAATGAAACCATCTGTTCACTCGAACACCTAAAAGACTGCTACAGAGGTGAAAATGGATCGGAGGGTGAGCTGACACGACACATATATTATGTATGCTCATGCTCGTATAGAGTTACCTTATTGACAATGATATCCACAGTTTGAGGGACTAAAAATTGTATTAACTCATTCGAGACGTGCCGCATCCGGATACGCGGCTTTAAGCCGCATATGCGGATGCAGAACGTCTCGAATGAGTTAACAGTACCGTGGCTGCTACGAGGACACATTCCGCAATAATCGGGGCGACCCAGTGAAACAGGTTCTTTTTAGTCCTTACTACAAATGGGCGCAACCTACTGTCTTTCATGACTATAAAGGTTTGTTTGTTTGTACATTGCTTAACGTCCCGACAGCAACAAGGCTTTCTCAGGACGTGCCTGCACTGCTTGTGAAAAAAAAAAACTAAACAGAATATTGAATGTATGTCACCAGCCGGTCTAATACGCTAAATAAACCTAAGACCATTTAGCAACACGCATCCAATATCAAGAGCTACAGGCAGCGCAGACAGTAGAGAGAGTTTTAAAAAGGAAAATACAGGTGAATGGACTAAGGGTAGACAGAAACGCATGCCCCAGAATAGAGGAGAAAACCCACCCTGTGGGGCTGACCAGGGTGACCCTGGGAACTAAAAAAATAGTTGACCCCACCCAAGTCCCCCATGGCAGACTCGAGTTGGGGGTGACTATAAAGGGACTCAACTTACTTTTTTGGACCTTACTCTGACTTTGGAGTTACCCTCGCCTCTTTCTCACTATGGCCTTGTAGCCAGCTCGGCGTGAAATCCCAATCACTGATATAGCCTAGTGATGGCAATTAGTATTAAGACTTTGGGAAGCATTTGTAAACTCTGTCCCCCCCCCCCCCGCCTGCGGGAGATGGATCATACATCAGTGATAGTTCAAGGGACTTGCCAGATAGGGACTGAAGCTTTCCCAGGCTCCATGCTAATCCAGCACTACCCTAAACTATCATAACCGAGCCATCTCCCACTGCGGTGTCTCGTAAACCAAAACAAAAGCTTTTGTATTGCAAGTTTAGACGATTATAATATATCTGTATAGCTTTCTCACGTGTTTTACTTCACTATCGAAGCGTGCCGCATTCGGATACGCGGCTTTTCCGAATGCAGCACGCTTCGATAAGAGTTGACGAGTGTTAAATGTATACTGACGAGCAAGAGAAATGCGACATTTTTGGAAGTGTTTCCGATGGTTCCGAAAATGTCGCATTTTCTTTCTCGTCAGTATACATGTATGTTTGTGTGCAGCCATGTACTACCGCTCTGCCAACGAGTCCCAAAAGCAATGCAACTGCCCCATGCCGTGCAAACAGAGCGTCTACACTGCTGCTGTCTCCTTCGCTACTGTTCATACCTCCTCCTTATTGAGGGAAAAGTATACTTTATGTAGATGTCAACCATTTAAGTACTGATACGCTTTAAATAAGATCAAGGTGACCATGATAGTTCAAGGGGGAGTGAGAGACAGAGATAGTTCAAGAGTGGTGCCAGGACAGCTTGGCGCCCATGGGCGCCAAGCTGTCCTGGCACCACTCTTGAACTATCATTGTCATCCACGACCGGAACTGAAATGTAGCCTTCGTAGGACAACTCACTAATCTAAAGAAAAAAATCAGCCTTAGAATGTAATGGGTTAAAATTTCAGTATGACGAGAGAAAGAGAGAGAGAGAGAGAGAGAGAGAGAGAGAGAGAGAGAGAGAGAGAGAGAGAGAGAGAGAGAGAGAGAGAGAGAGAGAGAGAGTAGGTGGGGGAGGAATCAAGTTGCCATACATTTCATTTTTCACAGCTTTCTTCAGCTTTTCACTCCCAAAACAAAAGCCTGGAAATCATTTATTTATGAGAATTAAAGGTTTAAAAGGGAATTTATCAGGAGTACGTAGGAATAAGACGAAATACGTCAGGTCTCAGGTGTGCTATGTATAAAAATGGATGAGAAAGCCTCAGTACTTCGACCACATTCCAGTCCGTACTTTAGAAATCGACAATTTGGTATGCATGGACCGAGTACAACAATGTCTTTGACGACACAATTGAATAGATATTGATCGGAAATCAGAAGTAGGTCAAAATTGCACGTGTTGCGATATCGCATGTTTGTCCTGGCTATTAATCCACTGTTTTCGTCGAAACATGTGCAATTTTGACATACTTCTGATTTCCGGAAATCGTCTGCTGTACGTCCAGACGAAAAGACTGACGCTAATTCGATCTAGACAGGGGTATCCTCCATACTGTGTAGTACACAGGCGCGAGGGCTGTTCAGGAACTGCATTCTGCATGCATTTTGATATTTATATATACTAATGAACAAAAGAAACGCAATTTTTCACCCTAGCGCTTTTCTTCGTAAATATGCTTTAATCATGGTTATTTTGACGTCGTTTATTGGAAAATGTTATGAAGAGTGTGTTATGTCGTGTGCTAATAGAATGTTTGGTCTTAAAAATCGCACATCGATGACTTATGACGTCATCAGTGAGACTACCATCACAGGATATTGAAAGTGAAATGGAAAGCATCTGAAAGGACACAGCTGAAAGCCAACCAATGTGCAGTGTCACTAGTGTCCGTGTGCATGAAAATCCGGCCTGTTTGGTCTTGACCTACTTTTCGTTTGTTAAAGGCACCTAAATAATCAAAATGACCTAGAAACATGAAAATAAAAAAGTTCTTTATTTTTAGGTTAGCGGCCATATTTAGCCTACGTGATCAAATGGACATGTGTGTGTTCTTTATCTCTGTGTCAGTCACTGGAGCATAACAAAATGCTTTGAAAGTAATTCACATCAAATCATTAAATCAAATAAGATTTATTAAGAAAATGATATGTGCCGGAAGTTCTGGTTGTCTAATGAATTTTTCGAGGCAAATTTTGTTTGAGTCAGTTAATAACATCATAAGCAATCTACACAACCTGTGTGTTAAAACATATCACAGGAAACTTGCTTCACAGAGTGTGTCCAGTTTCGCTTATTTTCACAACACTAATGGAAACCCTGTGTCCTCCAAGGTAGCCATGGGCGATAACTCATCAAATTTTTGTGTGAAGGTTGATTGATTGTACATTGCTTAACGTCCCGACAGCAACAAGACTTTCTCAGGGCGTGCCTGCACTGCTTGTGAAAAATAAACTAAACAGAATATTGAATGTATGTCGCCAGCCGGTCCAATACGTTAAATAAACCTATGACATGGGGCCTAAATAATGCTAAGACCATTTAGCAACACACATCCAATATCAAGAGCTAAAGGCAGCGCAGACAGTAAGGAGAGTTCAAAAAAGGAAAATACAGGTGAATGGACCAAGGGTAGACAGAAACACATGCCCCAGAATAGAGGGGAAAACCCACCCTGTGGGGCTAATCAGGGTGACCCTTTGAACTAAAAAGTAGTTAACGCTACCCAAGTCCCCCAGGGCAGACTCGGGTGGGGGTTTTGTGTGAAGGTAACTCAGACAGTAGGCTGAACATCTGAAGTAAGCAACAAATAAAATTTTCTTGTTTTGCTGTCAGGGTGGCTCTTTGTTTGGGGGTACACTTAGACACTTTTCGCGTTTTTAATGGAAGTCAGTATAATTGCACTGCATTTTATGGGTTTTGAAAAATGTGAGTGCCTAACAATACATTTCTGCTCTTATCCAAGGACCACCGTGAGATGGCCTTAGTCGCCTGCCTGGCCGCGTTAACCTAAATAACTAAACGTATCCATTAAGACATAATTCTGTCTGGCAACCCACGTTATTCCGATGTTTCAAATGATGTCGTATTTCTTATGCTCCTCTGGATATTTGATAAAGTAGTCTACTTTTTTTTCAGAAACATTGACGAAAGCATTGTGGACCTGCATTTCTTCTTTCCTGACCCAGTGGTGACCACTGTTGAGCAAGTGCCGGTCTACTCTCTGGAAGGCTTGCTCGGTAAATTTATTTTTTATACAAATGAAATGCGCTGTAGCTTCTTGACGTGCCGGAAAAATGCGAACAACATTCAGCTGCAAGAGACATAGGTCCTCATGAGCCCCCGTAGTTGCGGGGGCTCATGAAGATCTATGCCTCTTGCTGACACCATTTTGAATCCATGCTCTTTTGACAGCTGGGGCTCTTTGGTGTTGAATTAGCGAAGGTGGCAATAACACAGTCTGTGTCCGCTGTCAGTAAACGGGTATAAAATTTAAAAAAAAAAAAACATTCTTTCACTGTCTGCTGTAAACAGATTAACCGCGAGGGCTGAAATAATTATTGTGCGTGCTTTTACTCGACCATCCATTAATATGATTTTCTTTTTCGTGATCTATTCTATCGGACGCCGAAAGTGGGAATTCTGATGGAATGTTCCTTGGCCTCAACGTAAAAAAAAAAAAAAAAAAATGCTCACGTCTTGATTGAAGACCCACTACCGCCGTAATTGTTCAAAGATACTCTTGCGAAATGCTACATACAGGTCTAGCTATGGTTCATTTAGACACAGGACAATCCAGTTCAGCACACGTCGTCTTTATATCATGTAATCTGACAACGACTCCATTCCGTTCTAGTAATACAACGCTGTCACTGCGAGAAACAGCTGAAAATAGACTGACACGCCAACGGCAGCGCAGAATAAATAAGTGCGATTACGCGTGTGCTTTTGTTGCGTGTCCAAGTTGCTGTAAAGTTCATTAGGTGTGTCGACAAGGCATAACAAACACAGCTGGTGCTGAAATGAGTCTTCAGATTTATGCGTTATGGTGCTTTAACTCATTCTACCCCAGACACACCACAGCAAGATAAGCATCGACCATGATAGTTGAAGGGTGATGCCAAAATAGCTTGGCGCCTATGGGCGCCAAGCTATTCTGGCATCACCCTTCAACTATCATGGTCGATCTGTGTCCTGCCCTAGAGTGCAGTCTTCAGAGGACAACGGCAAAATTTGGGGATTTCGGTGTTGGGTTACAGTGAGTTAAGTCAATTTAGTTTAAGCTGGGTGGCTCGGTAGTAGAGCGTTCGACTCTCGTCTGATAGGTCCCGGGTTCGAATCCAGCTGGGGTAAAAATTTGTTCAGACCCTATTTCGGTGCCCCGTCATTGATATCACCTTCGTGGTGGACAAAAGACGTTAAACCATAAACCTTTTTTTTTTTTTTTTTTTTTTTTTGTTTTGTCCAGCATTACTGTAAGACATACTGTGAACATTTATAAATAAGACACTAGCTGCAAACTATTAATTCTCCATTTCCTTCAGGTACCCTTAACTTATCAATAAGCATGATTAATTAGTCATTAACCCCAAAAAGTGAACACGATTCAATTGCAAGAGACAAGATCCTCATGAGCCCCCGCAACTGCGGGGGCTCATGAAGATCTATGCCTCTTGCTGAGACCAGTTTGTACCCATGTTTCTTGGATGGCGTTGGTTTTTGGTCGTTGCACGAACCAAGATTTCAGAAGGAAAAAAAAAGTACTTACAGCGTACGTACAGTGGCATTGAAGGGGTTAACAATCGCTTTTTGAATGCGTACCAATAAGTGTTTATTATTAACCAGTTCATGACTAATCAGTGATTGATAATCCTTTTTTCAGGTTCGATCGGGGGTCAGGTTGGACTGTTCATGGGCTTCAGCCTGGTCACTGTGGCGGAAATGTGCGAGCTGGTGTTCCTGCTGGCCACTAGGGGCAGACGACTGTTCTTCGAGGAGCACCGCGGCCCCACTAATGCCAACAATCACGGAAATTAGCTCCCTTGAATCTCTTCTATCCACGGAACGCAGCTGTACTGAAAATACTTTTCAAGTCTTACATAAAATAAAGGTGGTGACTGCCAGCGCTTCCCAGGATAAGGCAAAAGTCAGGTCTTGCAAACAGCACGAGTAAGGGAGAGAACTGCGCATTAAATAATAATAATAATGAGAATACTAATACTAATATAACAACAACAACAACAACAATAATAATAATAATAATAATAATAATAATAATAATAATAATAATAATAATAATAATAATAATAATAATAATAATAATAATAATAAATAGTTCTTGTATAGCGCTGTTCTCCAGGAAAACACTGGACTCACTGCGCATGCACAACAACACACCCTCTCTCTCAGACACACGCACCATTATACACTACTTTACACTACTTTAAACCACCCTTCTCTTCCCATCACCTTATATCCACCTCCCTCTAGAATCAGAACAAAAGGCAGTCAGTCAACAGTTAGTTAAAGGTTAGCTAAATGTTAAATGCCCGACAGGAACGAAAAGTCTTTAAGTGAGCTCTGAACTGTGACAATGTGGGCAGATTCCGCATTTCAATTGGCAGTGAGTTCCACACACTTGGGGCTAAAAAGGTGAAAGAACGCATTCCTTGATGTTTGTGCCCATCCCTTATCCTTAACCCTCCACTGCCAATAAGAAGCGAAAGCTGACGATCCAACTTCAATGCCGATCTATGAAATAACTTTCTGTCCATGCTACTTGGACGGCTGGAACTCTTTGGCAACATATTGAAAACAAAAAAAAATTTAAGAAACACAAGGTGCGTCCACTGGCAGTGAAGGGGTTAAACACACTGATTGTCTCCCTCGATTCGCTGCGCCAATTGGCGCAGCGAATCTAGGGAGACAACCTGTGTTGTCTTGTTGAAAGAAGAAAAACTGCGGTTTGATGACATAAAATATACGTCAGTAATGGTTAAAAACAAAAAAATCAATAATGATGAGAGCAATGCGCGATTACATTACATGTATTTTCACGTATTGATTCTTTTCCGGTTTTGTTTGAGTGTGGGCGAGGGTGGGAGTTTCATTCCCCTCTCGTGCCGCCTCCACAGTTCCGCTTGGAGATTCCTGAAATTTACATTACAGTCTTCTTCCCTCCTGGTGTGGTCGGGTATAACACAAGTCGGATACAACAACACTTTTTCAGAGGTCCCGACAGCACTCTACGTAAATTACTGGCGATTTTTTAAATATTTAAAAAAAATATATATATATATATAATATATATATATATATATATATATATATATATATATATATATATATATATATATATATATATATATATATATATATATATATATATATATATATATATATATATATATATATATATATCCGCTGTGCATTTGCAGTTTTGAAATGGCAACACGGCCATTGACAGAGATGCTAATAATTATGTCTCATTCTTTTTCCATAGACTTTGTTCTGACTATCCTGGTCTACAGCAGAACCTGTTCAGAGCGAGCACCCTTGTGAGAGAACACCTGTCATTAAAAACCACCATTTAGATGGCAGCGGCTGATGACGGGTGGCACTAAAGTCCTTGTTTTGAGCGAGCAAGTGTTTAACTCATTGTACCCCAAGACCGAAATCCCCAAATGTTGCCGTTGTCCTCTGAAGACTGCATTGCAGTGCAGGACACAGATCGACCATGATAATTCAAGGATGTTGCCAGAATAGCTTGGCGCCCATAGGCGCCAAGCTATTCTGGCATCACCCTTGAACTATCATGGTCGATCCATATCTTGCTGTGGTGTGTCTGGGGTAGATTGAGTTAAGAGATCACCTGTCATTAAAGATTATCCTTTAGGCTGCTGCAGCCTTCTTATTGCCCGTCAAGACTGGTCTTTTAAGACCAGTTCGCAAAATGTGGTAGCTGAAAACAAGTTTTACTGTACTAAATTATAGAGTGAGGGTTTACATATGTAGGCAGTTTCGAACCTCCGTCTGCAGGGTGATAAGCTGATATGCATCTGACAGTCTGGCTGGCCTCTCTTGAATACACGTGTATTTATTATTTTATTTCAAGCAGCCGACCTGATCACTTGATAAAAAGAAAGTATGTGCTTCTGTTGCCTGATGGAACCAGCTTTAAACTCCGGAAGCATTTACAGGCAGCAGTAACTTTATTTATTTATTTATTTATTTATTTATTTATTTATTTATTTATTTATTTTTCCTTTTTTTTTTGGTACAGGAGAAACCGTTCTGAGCCACCATCAACTTTGCAAACGAAAAAAGGGTCTTTAATAAACAGGTGTTCTCTCAAGAGATGTCATGAAGGGCCAAAAAGTGTCACATGTCATTAAAGACCATCATTTAGGTAGCTACAGCCACAGTCACAGCTACAGCCACCTAAATGGTGGTCCGGAATCACAGGTGATCATTTGTAAGGGTGGTCGCTAAAGACAGGTTCTGTTCTATACTGATGCCCGTTTGTGATAATATGTTGCGATCGTTAACCCCTTCATTGCCAGTGCACGCAAAAACATGTCATTTCAAGCAGGGCAAATTTGAACACGAAATAATCGCACCGGGACACGGTTGTGAGCCCTGCATCTGCGGGGGCTCATGATGTTCTTTGCCTCTTGCGGTTGGGTGGTGTTCGTATCACTTTCGGCAGCGAAAGGGTTAACTCTTGATGTAACAAGAGCGCGTGTACATGAAGTTGTTTTGAATGAGTTAATGCACGTGATTTTCACTTCACGTGCTTTGTCTCGGTGTCTTTTGTGTTATTACTTGTACTAAGTGTAATAACAAGTCGATTTATAAATGTCTCGCTGTCTGATGTCATGAATAATAATCTTGTCATGAATAATAATCATGTGAATAATAATAATGCGACGTTCATGGCGTGAGGAATAGTCCTGCGGTGTATGTCGAAATTGTCCTGAAAAATAAATAAATAAATAAATAAAAATTCACAACTGATGTATCCTGCTTTTTCATTGGTTATTGATGCTGCTATCAAGATTTGGCAAGGGTGTTTTTATGTTGTTAGTTGTAAAGTGATGCCTACTGATGTCGCCTCAAGCACCAGACGGCGCAGAGAGGATTGAATGAATGAATGAATGATGCCTACTGATTGGTTTTTCAAACGCTATTTCAAACCCATGCAGATGCCCTGGGAATGGTTCCTACAAGGTCTCTGGGGCCCTAGGCTTTATCTCATTTAATTCCAAGGCCGCATTTTGGAGGTGCTAACGACTATGTAGGCCAACCAGTTGCAGGACACTGATCGAGCATGATAATTCAAGGGTAGTGCCAGATTAGCTTGGCGCCATCAGGCGCCAAGCTAATCTGGCACTACCCTTGAATTATCATGCTCGATCCATCTCCTGCTGTAGAGTGCGTCAGGGCTAAATGGGTTAAAAAGAGCTTCTGCCTTCGGGCTTCGACTGCTAAAATTCGTCGGTAAGCTTGAAGGGCTCCATCTACTGACCTGGATCTTTTTTCAGACTTAGGAAACAAAATACTACTTTTGCGGCGGGCAAACTCTCACTTTTGACAATGCATTTCTTGAAACCGCTTAGCTCTTGACAGACATGATGCCAGACACTGGTTGTCTCCCTCGTTCGCTACCGCTGCGTCGGTAGCGAATGGAGGGGACAAACAGTGTGGTCGGTGGTATAGGCCGTTTGACATAGGTGCGCACGTGTTTTCTAAATATCTCGGCAAAAACCACAATTTTCTGTAAATTTTAGGAACAAATATCATTTAGTGCCAATTGACCTAATGTGTGCAATTTTTACTGAGCTTTATTGTTTGTTAATTTTGCTGTACAGTCGTACATAAATTGGTTGAAAGACAAGAAGAAGCCATTTTCAATACCCCAATAGAGCACCGGCGGGAAACGGCCAGATTTCAATATCGAGGTCAAGCATGCAGACTTCACGTTGGCCTGCTCTGTATCAGGTTTGAAAACTCGGCCAACTTAATCATTCACGTGAAAATGGACCTTTCTAATACAGGGCTGAATATATCTGGGACACATTTGGGGATGTACAATCAGTCATTTCATGAAAAATAACAATCCGACTGTTTACGACTATACAGCAAAACCGGCATATTTTTCGAGTTTCTTGGAAGTAAATCGTATTAGGTCAACTGACACTGTCCGATGTCAAACGACCTATACTGGTTTTGGTGAGAGACTGAAGTTTGAAGTAAATGTTATTTGTTTCTTTGAAAGATTTGTCAAAGTATCCATTGCTGTTAATAATGATGACGTAAAATGTCTATGGTGTTCGCATTTTTCAAACTTCTTATAACGTGTTTCGTTGTTCAATGGTAATGTTCGCCCATGCAGACATTTATCATGGTCGATCCATCTCATGCAACTGGTACATAGTATTGTTAGGTGACACATCTAAATTGTGGACATGAAGTCTTGAGGCTAATGGGCTAACTAGAGATCCGATGAAAACAGATGAAATTCCAAGTACAAAAAATGTTTAGATCACGGGTTTACAGTTTCCATGCCCTACTGTAGCCACAAACAGATATCCCAGAGCTAACATCATCCGCAAGCGCGTGGACACAATGGATTACAGGAATGTGACTATTGCGTGTGATAAAGGGGAGGCTATACATTAGGTAGATACAAAGAGTGGGTCGCGCGTATTATTATTATTGTTATTATTATTATTATTATTATTGTGTCAGTCCTTGTTGCGATGGTTGTTTGTGCTTTGGGTTTGTTTATGTGCTGTTAATTTTAGAATTTGTATTGTAATATTTGTATTTTGTGTTGTTGCTGTCTATTGATTTGTGTTTAGGTTTTAACTTTGATTTGCATTGTACAGCGCTTAGAGCCTGCACTGCAGGGATTTTGCGCTTTATAATAATAATAATAATAATAATAATAATAATAATTATTATTATTATTATTATTATTATTATTATTATTATTTTATCTTAATCATTTTAGTAGTAGTATTGTTGTTGTCGTGGAGGTGGAGGTGGAGGTGGAGGTGGTGATAGCATCACACTTTCAGCTAACGAAATTAGGTCACCTTCAATTGCTCATTTGCCGGTAACCAAAATATATTTTAGCCTAAATACTATCGGAATTCCCATGTTATACGTTAAGTTTGTTTTACGCCAAATCCGAATAAAGTAGGTCTCAGCTTTGTCACATCCGTCATTTTTCTGTTCATGCATATAACTCAGCTTTATTGCTGGATTTTCAAACCAATCAGTGGTGTCATGCTCTAAAATGGCAAACAGGATTCTCATTTCTAATGTGTTCTGTGCTGACGGCCAAAGAAATGCAACATCGTTGAAGTCAATGATTCCAATGATGTCGCATTTCTGATCGTCAGTATATATTTCTTCACTTCACTGATGTACACAATGTAATCGTCATCATGTCACTGATAATGTGTATTCTTGAGCAAGTGTCACATGGTTTGTCTAGTTTGTAAGAAATATTATTTGGGTGTAACCTGCGCGTATCCCTCATTTTTGGACAATGGCTTGCTGTATATATGTCCTGGTCTGTGGTTTTGAACCTTATGGCTTTAGGTCGTAATGTCCAGAACCACCGACAGACCAGCACACACAAGACTTAACCCTTTGCGTGTCGGTAGCGGTTTTAGTCGCGATGATTCCTGTAGGAATCATCGCGACTAAAACCGCTACCGACACGCACAGGGTAAAGCGTATAATCATGATAAATGTTGGTGCAAAGTACATTTATATAGTGTCTTGCTGTATATTTTTTTTATACGAGTTGGTATCCCTTTCGCGTGCAGATTTCCCACATCTTGAAAAGATTCGATAAGCAGTATGAAACAATCGCGAGCGATGGATTTACTTTAATGTACTTTCATTTGTATTAGCTTGGGACGTTAAGACACTACCGTTAAGATTTCGTGGTAAATTCGTCTCTTGTACCTGACGCACGGAGTGAAAGATCTATAGTGAAAATGTGACGTTTGTAAGTGTATTAATTTCGAATTTCACTTTTCGATCAGGTATTGTTGGAAGTAAAGAGAGGTAATCGACTGACAGTCGGAAACCTCTAGCGTTGCGTCGCATTTTTAATTTGGTTTCGAAGATGTGGGGTGTACTCAGTACTTGCAGTCTTCTTCAAGTGAAAGAGAAAACGATGTGTTCTTTTGAAAGCCTTGACATAGAAAACAAAATCATTGTATTACAAGTTAGTTGTGTGTATTAATTGTGCATGACTGAGAGAGCGATTGGCGAGTTAGTGGCAAAGGTAAACTCAGTATAGGGGAAAGTCCCCTAATTTAGCTTTGACATCAACTCACTAAACGCTCCCTCGTGTGACAATACTTGTATCCACTGGGAAAGACTAACTCGTTATACCATTATAATTAGAAAGCATTTTGTGTTCTGAAATACGTGCTTCTGTACTCGTAATTAGTCGTATTGTTCTGTGTTGTACACGTCGCGCTGTTGTGTTGTACGGTAGAGTGATGTATTTTGTGAATAAAAAATAAATTGTCCGTTCGGTTTCGTTAGAGTGGAGTGTGTGTGTGTGTGTGTGTGTGTGTGTGTGTGTGTGTGTGTGTGTGTGTGTG
>BTPG01000001.1:301048719-301218597 GCA_036245525.1 Semisulcospira habei | reverse complement strand
ACATTCATGGACGGACAAAAAAAAAAAAACAAACAATCAAATCCCATTGCAATAAATAATTCACACAATTTTGTTGTTGAATAATCTGTACACGATTTAGTTATGTTGACCTGAGCGACTTTGAACAATTTGTATCTACAATTTTAATACATCTGTACATGAGCATATACAAAATCGAACATATTTCCCCTCCACAGGGTAAAAGACAGAAAATTCCCTTTAAATTCGACAACTAACTCCGTGGTCAGAATGTTGTAAATTTAGAACAACCAGATCCGTGTCAGTGTAACAGTGTTAGAAGATAATCGTGTTGTACTGGTCTGTGATTTTGGACCGTACGGCTTTACGCCGTAAGGTCCAAAATCAATCACAAACCAGCACATAGAAGGAGAATGAAGATTTTAGAGATATTGCAAGATTACTCATTTTGTGACACAATTTGGGAAGGGTATTTGAATGGAACAATCGCAAAGACTAGTTCAGATATTTAACTAAATGTAATATCAAAATTATTACAACTTTGCAAACATTCTGAGGGCAGGACTAGGTTTGTAAACAGAATATTCGGGTACACATGCGTAAAGAACACAGGTAATGCTCAAGGCTTGCATTGTCCATAAAACTTTGCAAACATTCTGACGACAGGACTAGGTTGCACAAAGAAAAGTCGGGAATGTGCGAATAATACTGTCATCAACATCACGTATGGTGAACGTATCTGCGACAGTTGCCTTCACATATGCGGCACTGCGGCGATGCTCACAGCTTGTAAACAGAAGCCAGGGTCGGTCCGTGAAAAGGGCTTTTGGTCAACGATCCTTTTGGTTGTATGGCCTCCTCTAAGGTGGCCGCTTACATGGCGATCTGCTTCGGCTGGCCGAACTCTCGAAGATCGCCGTCACGCTGGTTGAAAATGTACTCATCTGGAACGGGGCACTGGGCGGCGCAGCGGCAATTTGTGGGGATTCGGAGAGCCAGCTTGACGAATCTAGACAAGTAAGGTTACGTTTTGAAAGGACCATCATTGGCAGGTCTCACTACGACCTGCCCGACCAAGTAAGTGACTGAGTGATTGACTCAGTGAGTGAAACAGTGAGTCGGTGAGTGAGTGAGTGAATGGGTGGGTACACGGATGAGTGAGTGAAAACTTTGACCCATTAAGCGCTATGGACGAAATTGTCAATTGTTGGAGACATCCTCTAAGGTTTAAGTCACAATTCTGGAGACAACACGACCAAGGTCCCACTACGATCAGATCGGCTGAGGAAGCGAGTAAATGAGAGGGCCAGTGGGTGAGTGAAAACCTTAACCCACTAAGCACTGAGGATGGAATTATCAATTATTGGAGATGTCTCTTGAGGTCTAAGTCACAGTTCTGGAGACAACTCGGCCAAGATATTTCATGGGTGGTGTCGGAATAGCTTGGCGCCTAAAGGCAACACGCTACTCTGACATCACCTATGAAATATCATGGTCGATCCATAACGAATCCTGCCATCTTGTGTCAGAGCTTTACGGATTAAACGTGCAAGGCGTAACGTCTTTGGTCCACCAAGTGACTGTAAAGACGGGGCACCAAATAAGGTCTTGCACAAACTTTGACCCCAGCTGGGCTCGAACCCACGACCATACGGACGAGAGTCGAAGGCTCTACCATCTGCGCTCCCCAAGGTGATTGGGTGAGTGGCTAGACCTTCCATCTGTCAGTCAAGCAACTTCGGGGGTCGGGTGGGCGTAAGGGATGGGGACTTGGGAGTAAATGATGTGAGGTTCAAATCCACAGACTGAAGCACACAGCAAATCAGTTCAGTTCAGTTCAAACTAATGCAGTTCAATAAACTGTACTTATCTCTTGATACCTTCACTGCAAGGTGACACCGATTGTGTTTCTGCGATCTTCGGTTTGTGCAACTGCGAAAAGACTCAGCCGTCCAAGGACCATAGACACAAGTGGCGTCAGCAAGAGACGTAGATAAGCAAGCGCCCATGCAACTGCGTACCTGTGTCTCTTGCAGCTGGATTAGGCTCACCTTTCTCGTCAGTGAAGGTATTAACACAACAGTTCTTGCAATACTTACCTGTCCATGTATATGAGGTGAGGGCAGTAAGCAATGACCTGCACTGTCTGGTAGTCGGTCTCCACACATCGTCCAACCACTGGGCAGTCGTCTGCCAGCAAGCAAGCACAGCATCTAGTAAATAAAGGGTTAATGAACGTGAGAAAAAGACGGGTTGACACACTGAGCGAAATCACCAGAGATCTGGGAGTTGTTTTCTTGGACTGCATTACAAATCAAGAGTATAATGCACCCCTTTCCTAGTGTGCAAATGTCCTCGGGACGACGCTTCTCAGGAAGATCAGAATATCGTCCCCATCTAAAACTCATCAGATCCCTTCGCTCATCCTCTCAGACCAGACTCATCATTTCCGGCTTTGGAGAAGGCGTCAGCAGAAGGAAGTCCGGAGCAAGAGCCTTCAAGAACGCTGCCGTCACTCTGTGGAACAATGTATCAGCCGGCTTCCAAAATGCAGCCTGTACTTCAGTCTTTTAGAAGCCAGCTGAAGACTCATCTCTTCACTGGACATTTCAATGACAAATGCCAAGCAGTGCCCTCCCCCCCCCCTCCTCTCTCTCTCTCTCTCTCTCTCTCTCTCTCTCTCTCTCTCTCTCTCTCTCTCTCTCTCTCTCTCTCTCTCTCTCTCTCTCTCTCTCTCTCTCTCTCTCTCCTATAGCGCCACGAGCATGTAGCAACATGGATGTTTCGGGTGCGCTATCAGGATCAGGATCAGGAATTTATTTAACGTGTTTTCCCACATTGGTGATATTAAACAACAACAACAACAACAACAACAAATCAACCAAACACACAACTTGTGAATATAAAAAATAGCAATAATTAACATCCAACCACACACACAAATTACTGATGATAATAGTTTACCCACCAGACTATGAATTATTATATTAACTATTGGAATGGCAATATTTCTATGTAAGATGTCATACAAATTTTCTGCTAAGTGATCAACTTTTATGTTATTTTTTTCAACAGATTTATTGTAATAGGACACTCACAGATTATATGTTTAACAGAGATGGGGCTTAAGCACTCGCATTTGATGTCTTTTGCGAATTTTGTTTTCCAAGAATTTAGTCTTAACCTGTATATCAATGAAGCTGTTTTTCTTGAACAAGGTGGAAAATGATAAATATATTTCATATCATCTTTGTGAAAAAAAAACTGTTTAGCACAGAGCACATTTCATGTAGAGATAATTGCATATTTGCATAGACAAAAAAGGCGGCACTGATGCAGATGTCAGAGCACGAATCGGTAAAGCCAGAGCAGCCTTTCTCCAGTTGAAAAAAGTGTGGAGTTCCAGAGAGCTGTCACAACACACCAAAATCCGGATTTTCAACTCCAATGTAAAAGCAGTTCTTCTATATGGAGCAGAGACTTGGAGATTGACAAAAACCACAGTCAACAGAGTACAGACCTTCATGAACAGTTGCCTTAGAAGAATTTTGAAAATCCACTGGCCAGAGAAGATCAGCAACGTCAGACTCTGGGAGAGAACAGAGCAGATAACAGCAGAGAATGAAATTGGGCGAAGAAGATGGGGATGGATCGGTCACAGTCTGAGAAAGCCAGCTTCCAGTATCACTAGGCAGGCATTGTCATGGAACCCCCAGGGAAAGAGGAAAAGAGGTAGGCCGAGAAACTCCTGGCGTCGAGACCTCCAAGCAGACATCAAGAGACTGGGAACCACCTGGAGTAGAATCGAAGGAGAAGCACAGGACAGGAGTCGCTGGAGGTCTCTCGTCGACGGCCTATACCCGGGTAGGGGTGACAGGCGTAAGTAGTAGTAGTAATTGCATATTATTACAAACTGCTAAGTTTTCTCTATTTATAGCTCCCTTTTTTGGTTGTCTGTCACAAATTTCATTCCAATAAATTCCGCAGTGTGAGGGTATCCAAAGAAAATCGATCCCTATTCCTCTGGACATTATACAGCTCATAATATGTTTTATTTCATATACTAAGTCTTTTCTAGTGTTACAATTCCAGCTTTTTAGACTATATAGGACAGATTTAGAATCGACACAAATCAAAATGTTAAATATATCATAAGGTAGAAGTTAAATAAAATTTAGTGCCATGAGAATCGCATACAGTTCAGACGTAAATATGGAAAACCCTCTACCAAGATAAAAAGATTTCTTCACTTTGAGATCTGGAATAACAAAGCCTGCACCACAGTCTGAAGAATCTAAGACAGATCCATCTGTGAAAATTTTCAAATGTTTAAAATATGTTGTCTGTAATTTTTCTTTCACTAAATTTGCTAAAACGTTCACATCCTCATCTTTTTTCAAATCTGTGTAATCGATATCGAAAGTAGCATTAATATGTTCCCACGGAGGTATAGTAAGAGTTACTGGTAAAACGGGAATAGACTTGAAATCTATATTGCAGTTTTCTATAGCATCTTCGACATAATTACGTATAGGTAAAAGATACGGGATTGTCTGCGCTCTCTTCGGGAAATCCAAATCTGCGTCTAAAATTATGTCTTCTCGCACTGAATTTTTGACGGACAGGCTTCGGACAATGTATTTTGCAGTTGCTAATTTACGTTGGTCAGATAAAGACAGAATACCTGCTTCTTTGTAGGTTTTTACAGTATTAGTATGAACTGGCACTCCAAGGGCTAATTTAACTGCTTTACTGTCAATGCTTTGCAGCTTCTGTAGAAGTGTAGCTGGGGCAGTAAAGTAGACTTCCTGACCATAGATAAGTGTTGATCGAACTAAAGATGTACCAAGGTGTAAAGCAGTTTTAATGTCCTGACTCCATGGTTGTGAGTTTATAATTTTTAACAAGTTAAGTCTTTTTCTTGCCTTATTTAATATGGCTTCAATATGAATTCTCTAAGATAATTTTGATGTAAAACGTACACCTAAAAACTTTACACAATGTTGGTAATTTAAAGGCGTCCCGTTTAGGGATAATTTAGGCAATTGTTTAGCACTTTCCCCATTACTGAAAAGCATTAGACATGTTTTTCCCCAGATAGTTCTAGACCATTTTCTTTCATATAGTTTTATAATTTGTCCAATCCAATCTGATAACTTTTTTAACGTAATCTACGATTCTTTTTGGGGTGCGTTTTCTGAGATTAGTGTTTATCCATATAGCAATATCATCTGCATATTGTACCACAGTTGTGTCCTATGAGAGAGATTTTGGAGGTCGTAAATTAACACAGTGAATAAAAAGGGTGAAATTATTGATCCCTGCGGAATACCCATATCTATTTTCTTAAAGGCTGAATAACTTTTCCCAACTTCGGTGCAGACAAATCTTTCAGACAAAAAGTTTTTAATGTACTCATACATAAACCCGGTTATGCCAATCTGTTTTATTTTGTATAATAATCTAGCATGCCAAACACTATCATAAGCCTTTTTTACGTCAAAAAATGTCGCTAATATACGTTTTCTTCTAGAAATTTGTTTTTTAATGTTATTTGGGAGTTTAACTAAATGGTCTATCGTACATCTACCTTTCCGAAAACCAGCTTGATGAACTGGAATTATATCCTGTTTTTCACAGTAATGAAATAGCCGATATAAAATAATCTTTTCCATTACTTTGCAAGCTTGTGGTGTTAGTGCAATAGGTCTATAACTACTAATCAATGTACGTGTTTTACCCGATTTGAGTACTGGAACTACTACTGACTGCTTCCAGATAGTAGGAAGAGATCCATTAAACCAACATTTTTGGTAAAATTTATGTAGTAGTTTTTTTCCACGACTCAGGTAAATGATAAAGTAGTTTGTAAGAAATTCCATCTATACCCACTGCACTAGAGGTATTTTCAAACGACCGTAAAACATCTAGGTATTCATTATATTGAATTGGAGCATTGATATACTGAGAATGATTAGAAACTGATTAGAAACGGGTGCGCTATACACGTGGACAAATCATCATCATCATCGACGTCGGCCGCAAAAGATATTCGGGCCGACGACGGCCGCAGTTGGCCCGCGCACAGCAGTTTCCCGGCCAACTGCGGCCATGGGTCCGAATATCTTTTGCTTTTGGAGTTACAACCACAAGGAATGAATTAGGGACCGTGTGGCTGGATCGCAATGATCGTAGCAATCGTACTGTTAATACCATATTAGTGCCTCAAACTGTGGATGTAATCGAAGCAACTCCCAGTGAGCAAATTGCACAGATCTTATGAGCACTGCGTCTGTATGGGGCGCATGAGAATACACGCCTCTTGCAGATGGAGCTGGCTCGATGAATAAATAAATAAATAAATAAAAATCATTATTTATAAGCGCTTTATCCCAATTGAAAATCAGCTCAAAGCGCTGCCGCGAACTAAACCCAACAAGCGCGCTCATGTGAATAACACGCATTCACTCGCACACTGTACATAAACACAAAACATTCACGTGGTGCCATGGAATGTCTAGTTGGATGGATCCATTGAATGTCTGGTTGGGTAAATCTATTGAATGTCTGATGTCAGTGCAATGTTTGGGCAAATTTAGTAATTCCCATTGCATGTTTGTAAAAGATGACTCACGTGCATCGCCTGTAGAGGTATCGTGCCTCTGGCCACACGACCCAGCAGACGCCGTTCGCGTCGTTGACGTACTGGAGCAGGATGTCCGTGTTTTCGCACTCATGCAAAGCGTTCTCACAGCACCGCTCCACGCTTTTCAGACAAACAAGACAAACATTATGTAATGGACTCATGGGTCTTTCGAGTTGTATTTATTTTATTTCATCTAAGAAAACAAAAACACACATAGAAAGAGTGTTTCTTTCTTTCGTTGGTATTTCTTTGTATTTACGCGATTTGCAGTCACCCTTGGCTTGGCCTTTTATCTAGATGTTGTGTTGACGTTAGCGGGTTATTACTCAGTTGTCCACGCCATAGTGCAGCAGTTTGGCGCATTCACCCTTTCAATATACTGAGCCATAAGGTCGGAATTCCCAAATATAGCAGTTGTTCTCCAAAGACTGCATTACTTTCAGGAGACAGATCGGCCCTGATATTTCAGTTCAATGGTGGTGGCAGAATAGTTTAGCGCCGAAAGGCGACAAGCTATAGACCGACCCAGTCCTGGCGTGAAATGTCAATCAAACTTAGCCTCGCGCGTTCGCCTCTCGGCCAATCAGTGCGCCGTAGAACCATGAGCTTTAAGTGCCAAGCGGCGGGGCATGGACTGAAGAGCGTCGGTGTTTTCATTGTGTTAGCCAATTTCGGTTGTATTGGAGATGCCTGAAAAGCAGTGTTGTTATGGGGACTGTAAATCAGATTCCCTATACCCCGATCGATATCTAGGTGTACAATTTGTTTCCATTCCCTAAGCCTTTATCACGACTGGAAGACACGACAGGATGGATAAAGGCTTGCGCCAAGCTATTCTGGAAACACCCTTGAACTATCACGCTAGATGCATGTCACGCTGTGGTGTGTCGGGGCTGAATGAGTTAACTGACTTACAAAGGTGAGAAGAGTTCGAAGCCGGTGTTGTTCAGTGAGACCGAATTTGGCACATCAACCTCTTCCAGCAGTATCTGAATCTCTGGAATGGCGAACTGGGCATCTCGCATTACTTTGTCACTGTACAGAGAAAACAAAACAAGTGGTTACACGTTGTCAGTATTATGACTAGTATACTGACGAGCAAACGAAAGGCGACATTTTTGGAATCATCAGAAACACTGTCGTGTTTTCGATGATTCCAAACATGTCGCATTTCTTTTGCTCGTCAGTGTATTTGTAAAATTTAAAGCGATCAGCTTCAGGGAAGGCTTCGCTTGCTAAAATTCGCAGACAGAGCGGGTTCTCGATGGTTGGTTTGCCTCAACTATAGTAAGACTTTTCTACCTTCCTTATAAAATACTATCCGCGTGAGTAGGCACATATAACAGAGCTTTTCTACTGACTCGATCTCCATTGTGCGCATCAGTGGAACTCTTCTACGCGCAACGAAGGAGAAGAGCAGAAAAAGTCCTTCCTTTGACTACATTAAATCTTCATATGTTAAGTTAGCATTTTTTCTCTCAGTATTATTGTAAACATAGCAAGAACATATATTTAAAAAACAAGATGACGATTTCATCCCAAAGTCTACCGTATTGTTTGGAGCTCAGATGCGTTTATCTTATAGGAATCTTCAGAGTTGTTCATATTTTTAGGCTTATTATGTTGATCCATTTCCCTCCTCTCTAAGCCAACCTCTGATAACACACACGTCGGCACACACAAATAAAGACGGACACACGGCGCTTCCCGCTAATAGAACGCTCGTTGGGCTCGTGTAGTGACAAGAATCCATCTCCTTCTACTCTAACCCACCCTCTGATCCACACACACTAGCACGCAGAAATAAAGACACACGGCGATTCCCGCCATTCGTAAGCTATGTAATCTGGCGTAGCATATCTATTGTAAAGAAGAAGAATAGCACGAGCAGCGAAATGACTTCACTTCAAGCTTCACGTAATCATGGCATCATTAGTCTCATGACGCCGTGTTCATAGTGACAACTCGATGTTATACGTCACTCATTGTAGTACTAACATTTGTCGTATCAGAGAATCAACTTTGCAATTTTCTTGCTGATTTTCACGCCTAGGGCTTACAGGTCACAATTTGACCTAATCCTACCCCAGAGCCGGGACAAACAGCAGGGTTATGCAAACACTGTTTATGAAAGTCACGCAGTTATTAATGAGAACGGATAGTTTCTTTCGTAAAAGATAATTAAAGTTATGTTTAGCTGTTTTACAATTAATGACTCCGAAAGTGGTGCAGAAAATTGTTTGATTTTCACACCTGGGGCATCCAGGTCACAACTGACCTAGTCGAACCCGACAGCCGAGTCAAACTGTAGGCTTATGTAAATACCGTATACAAAAAAAAAAAAAATCATGAGATTATTAATGAGAAGACTTTTTTTTTCGTAAAAAAGATTCAATTGTTTTAATATTAATCCATATAATTCGTGAGATTAATCCCCAAAACGTGAAAATATATTTTTTCAAAAAATATTTAATTATCACTCAAAAAATTCTAGAGGTGCAATGCTGGTTAACGAATTCATTAAAAATGTCCATTTTATCTAGCTATACGCAAAATATCTAGTAAAAATAAGAAAAATTACGGAGTCCAGTGTGGCTCAACCGAGTTTTTTCTAAACGGCCATTTTCTCACCAATAAGCATCTTCATCAAAAAATGAAAAAAAAAAAAGGTCTCGAGATTATTTTTTTAAGAACAATATCCTCAAATTTCAAGCTTGTCCGTACTCAAACGCGGGCTCTAGTCGCTGTCACGTACACACACACACACACACACACACACACACACACACACACACACACACACACACACACACACACACACACGCACGCACGCACGCACGCACACACACACACACACACACACACACACACACACACACACACACACACACACACACACACAAACACGCGCGCGCGCGCGGCGCTTTGGCGCCAGAAAGACGTTTTCTAACAAGGTTTGCGTAGCTAGACTTGATGTCATTTTTATCTTGTTACTTCTTTGCCAGAATTTCTGCCCCGCACGCCAAAAATGTCATGTGTATGCTCCGGAATGCGCTCCGACCTTCCCCATTTCAAAGTCTACGCTATTTTCAATACCGTAGACAAAAACATACTACGAACTATTAACCATTACTGCCTGGAACAGGTCCTTTTAATGGAGTAGAGGATGGTGATCTGTTAAGGGAGTACAGGCATGTAAGGTATGATGATCTGTTAAAGTAGTACAGACATGTAGAGGATGGTGATCTGTTAAGGGAGTACAGGCATGTAAGGTATGATGATTTGTTAAAGTAGTACAGACATGTAGAGGATGGTGATCTGTTAAAGGAGTACATAACCGTAGGGGATGGTGATCTGTTAACTCATTCTACCCCAGACACACCACAGCAAGATAAGGATCGACCATGATAGTTCAAGGGTGATGCCAGAATATCTTGGCGCCTATGGGCGCCAAGCTATTCTGGCATCAACCTTGAACTATCATGGTCGATCTGTGTCCTGCACTGCAATGCAGTCTTCAGCCGAGGACGACGACGAAATTTGGGGATTTGGTGTTGGGGTAAAATGAGTTAAAGGAGTACATACACGTAGGGGATGTTGATCTATTAAAGGTGTACATACACGTAGGGGATGGTGAGATGCTCGCGCACGTCAGTGAGGTTTCGGAACTTGGCCACCCAGCTGTTCTCCGGCGGGCAGACGTAAGAGTCATAGTTAAACTGGCCACTCACCACGGCCGCCAACAGCACAACCAGTGAATATACAGCAATAGCCCTTTGCCGCGTGTCGGTCGCGGATTTTTGTCGCGATGATTCTTGTAGGAATCATCGCGACAAAAATCCCTACCGACATGCAGAGAGTTACAACGAACAGCATGAATAAGCAGCATTAATTCAGTTCTTTATATTTCCTCCCAGTAGTTACAATATGGTGTTTCACGGTCTCACTCCGGGACTGAGTGCGGCCAACAGCTCAAAGTTCGTGATCTAAAAAGATGTAATGCGGATTGTCGGATACTGACAAGCAGCAAACTTGCAAGGCTGACTGCCGAATGCGGTAAAACATTTGAAATGTTCTTAATCCTTTGCGTGTCGATAGCGGTTTTTGTCGCGGCGATGATTCCTCAGTACAGAAATCATCGCGACGAAATCCGCTACTGACACTCAAAGGGTTAAATGCATATTTTCTAAAAAGGTTTCTTGCGTTTGCTGTAGCTTTGTATTACAATAAGATATTAACTGCGAATAGGATTTCCACGCATGTTAAGTCGTATTTTCAGCAAACGTTAGTCACCCTAAGTTGTGACTTTGTACAATTGCTTTCACATTTGTGTTACTATCTGTAAACTTGTACACACTGTAAATGTACTTGAAATTTGAAAATAAAAGTGTTGTCGTGTTACTGCAAATTCTTTATTTAACAACAGTGAAACTCAGCTGTGCATTTCTGAACTTGTCGCTGCAAATCTAATCGGAATGTGTGCTACATAATGACTTTCTCTACTGACTAATTGAAAGACGGATTGAAAACTCAGAGTATTTACAAACATGAACGTATACTTGAGAGAAGAAAATGTTAAATGTTAAATTTTAGGGCTTAACGTCTTTTGTCCACCACGAGGGTGATACTTGAGAGAAGAGGAGTTGCTATTACCGTCAGACATTGGAGTATCGTCATGTTGAGGCTTCTGTCGAGACTGCGATGCTCTGCCCACAGTCCGAGTCTCACGTACTTTTATACAAGAGCGTGCGCCATGTCAGCCACTGTGTTCAATACACAAAGTGACAGCCCTGACAGATTTCGTGCTAGCGCCATTGACGACCATGAAAACTGTCAAACCGATTTCTGCAGTTTTCGTTAGTGATGTAAGCACAGACGGACAGCCATGAAACTGTCACTGAAGCTGTCACCGTGTAACTTGACTTGTATATAGCTGCATCCACATTAAAATGTCCATGTTTTCTTTCTGATATTAATATGGTGCGTGATCAGGGTTCATTACGTACAGGATCAGTTTGATATTGACGACTTACACATGGTAATGCCATCTTTGCTCCGAAAATGTTATTCTCGCCACGTCATGCCTTTCGATTCATAATTATTATCCTTGTGTTTCACATGCGAGATGCTCCTGAATCGACTATTTGTCTTATACAATACAATACAATACAATACAATACAATACAATACAATACAATACAATACAATACAATACAATACAATACAATACAACTTTATTGTCTGTTTGAGACAAAGCACGACAGCAATGTGCCTTTTGGCTCGTCATAAAACAACAAAACAAGACACAAATAAACACTATAAGAACATTCCATTAAAATTATCATTGCAGCAATCTATCACAGGCAATCTATCACAAGCAATCTGTCACAAGATGGGAGGTAATGTTAAGTAGATCACACATTATACATCAAGTCGTTATAACGAAGAGTTTAAAATCGAGACAGCAGTTGGAATAAAAGACTTAGTAAAAACATTCTTTTTGGCAAGTGGCATGTTGAAACGTCTGCCTGATGGTATCATTTGAAACTGATCAAATTGTGGGTGACGAGGATCACTGACAATGCTCGCAGCTTTCCTTCGGACAGCCCTATGGTACAGATCATCTAATGGGTACTGTCCTAGGCCAATGATCTTCCCAGATGTTCTGACGATACCTGACAGTCTGCCCCTGTTTTTCATACTGAGGTTGCCATACCAAGCAGTGATGTTAAAAGTCAGTATGCTTTCAATCAGGCTTCTTTAAACGGATTCTAAAACCTTGGAATTGACATAAAAACTTCTCAGTTTCATGTTTTGCGTTTTTCACAATCAGATCGATGTTTCCAGTAAAAGACATCCTACTATCCACAACTGTGCCAAGGTATTTAAATTCAGTGACCACTTCTACAGGTTGATTATTAATTGAAACAGGTACACAAATATCATCAACTTTCCTGTCATCAATGGACGAGCTCCTTGGTTTTCTGTACATTCATTTCCAGAAAACTGTCTTTGCACCATGACTCTAATACTGTTATCTGTGCAAAGTACTTGGCCAGACTGTCTCTTTTTTGTGGAGTAGGCGTGCGAGAGCCATGTCGTCTGAGAACATTAAGAGACGAGAAGTGGCGGCACTGAGTATGACAACGCATATAGAAAACAATGTCGGAGAGAGAACACAACTTTAAGGGCAGCCCGAATTTAACACCATTTGGTCAGAGAGACTGCCAGGTACATTTACACGTTGCGGCCTGTCGTTCAAAAAGTCTCGCACCCACAGAATAATGCTTGTATTCTCATTAAAGTCCATCATACGCGCTCAGAGCTTCACTTCATGTCACTCAGGTAGGGCCCGGCCGTAAAAGGCTGTAAAGGTTTCTGTGGCCTAAGGCCAAAAGGAGGGGAGGTATGCAGGCCCACTTTGGGGGAAAAAGAAAGAATTAATAATAGTTCGACTGATACAGAGGCTAGTTGCATCCGGTACCACCTCCTCCTTCACAGGCACACACACCTCCTTCATCACCCCACCCCTCTCTCTCTCTCTCTCATAATCTACCTGACAAGTATCCGTATCAAATATGTACTTATCGTATAATCAGTGCATGCTGCCGTATGGTTTGTCCATACTAATAATAATCGCCTAATTACATAATTCAAGTCTCTATTATAATCCAAATAATTTTTGCTGCCTGAAGTGAATTTTCACTATTTATCCAAATGATTTGCTTCGTATATAGGTCAAGTTATCATTAGCGCGTGTCTCTGTGTGCGCGCGAGCGTGTATGTGTGTGCGCGCGTTTCATGTACTTTATGTTTTCGTTTGTTTTTGTATGACCGAATGAATGAATGAATTTTGTTTAATGTCTTTTCATGTGTAATGTCTCCTAATTTTTCTTTGTGTAATTTGGTACTATTAGTATTACAATTATTATCCTGTGTTTGTAGAGTAGCAACGGCAAGTATGAAAAATGGCACACGTGCTAATTACTTCATCCGTTGAGAAATAAAGTTTCATTTCATTTCATTTCATTTCATTTCATTTCTCTCTCTCTCTCTCTCTCCAGCGGATCCCACACCATTGTTTCTCACTTTCTTCAGACCGATTTCAGTGACAGTTTCATACGCGGCTTGAAAGTTGTGCAAATGACAGAAAGTTTTGATACAGTTCAAAATCTGTCAGTATTATAACATGTTTCGTATTTTAGTACAGCTACAATATATGGTGCTCCCGATTGTGTATATCGTGCTGTCACAAGTCTCTCTTTTGCCAACGTAAACTGAGGTGTGATTTATCGCAAGACCCTGACACTGCTTCATCAAGCTGGTGGCATACACATCAGTTTCTGCGGAGTATATCAAGTAAGTGCTACCCTTCCTTTCATTTATCCTCCACACACCATCCCAGTTCTTTTTTTTTTAACCGTGACTTTTTGGCACAGATGTTGCATTGCGCAAGACACTCCCAGAAGTCTGTTAACACATTAACGGCTTTTGCCGCGTATCCGGATGCAGGGGAGGGGGCTGCATGTTCTCAGGGCCGTTTTGTAGCGGAAGGGTGAGTGTGAGATGTGTGCGTGTGTGTCGCGGGCCGTGAAGGAGGGGGGGGGGGGGGTATAGGGTTACTCTCTCCCTCGTCTCGGGAGGCGGTCGCGACTGAATCGAGGCGAATAACCAGTGTGAGGACTCAGTTCTGACAAGATCCCGGGTAGTCTTCAACCGGGATTCTTTAAAAAATAAAAGATAAAATGAATGTTTTTCGTGTTGCTCGGTTAGAGTTTCAACCCTTTTAGCCCCGAGTCCCTACAGCAGGAGAATGATTGATTAATTCAAGGGTAGTGCCAGATTAGCTTGGCGCCTTCATGCGCCAAGCTAATCTATCACTACCCTGGAATTATCATGGTCAATCCGCCTTCTGCAACTGGTACATAGTCGTTAAGTAACACTTCCAAAATTTGGGAAATGCACCCGTGGGACTAAAAGGGTTAAAGGTTGAATGGAGAATTAAGTAACTTGTCCTACATTATGTTGTGGCTGGCAAATCATTTACGGTGGTATAAACCATCGCTTACTTAACTCCGTGTGTGCTGGTCAGTCAGTAATTTCAGTTGTAATAACCCAGGCGACGGTAGATCAGCCGTACTAGTCCCCAAACATGCACCGCCCCCTCAAAAAAAAAAAAAAAAAAAAAAAAAAAAAAAAAAAAAAGTAAATAAATATCGGAGCTAAGTAGCTAAACGTAGTTTACAATGTTGTGGAGCCAGTCAATACCGGTTCTTCAGTACACTGAGGCCCGGGAGTGTAGAACGGTCCGTCTCTCTCACGTCTCTCACCTCCACTGTCAAAACCCGATATGCAGGGGACTCAGGTCGATCTCAGTCTTCCGACTGACGCCGGAAAACAATTCCCAATCCATTTTTGAGAGAGAGAGAGAGAGAGAGAGAGAGAGAGAGAGAGAGAGAGAGAGAGAGAGAGAGAGAGAGAGAGAGAGAGAGAGAGAGAGAGAGAGAGAGAGAGAGAGAGAGAGAGAGCACGGTATTACAAAGTACCTAACTGAGAATCACGGTCGTGATCTGTCAGTTCCTGGCAAGATGCCCGTTTGTTTGATTGGGTTTTTTCAAAGCCGCGGCGCTTTAGTTAGTAGTGTGGGCTAGTTATATAACAGGATAAGAATATGAAGTGTGAAGTGTTAATACTGGCACGGATCAGTTAGTATTTGCAGTTCAGCCTGAGAGGGATTAATTGAATATACTGATGGTATGACTGAGTTTCGTGCCCCTGACCGCTCAGAGCGTCGATAGACGCTCTGAGTCAGGGACACGAAACTCTTGCCATTCTTCGATTTTCTTCCCCCTATGCTCAAGCTGAGCCACGGTATTATGTTACTGACATATCCTTTGTTTAAGTACTAACCGACCTTGCATCTGACAGACATGCTTGTCAGATATATACGAGGATAGCCCTGTCGTTTACACCAACGACACTCAATCACATCAATTATGTCGAAACAACTTCTTTTTGTCTACCGTATTGAAAATAGGGTAGACTTTGAAATGAGGGCTGGTCGGAGCGCATTCCGGAGCATGCACATGACGTTTTTGGCGTGCGGGGCAGAAATTCTGACAAAGAAGTAACAAGACGAAAATGACGTCACGTCTAGCTACGCAAACCTTGCCAGGCAAGAGAACGTCTTTTTGGCGCCAAAGCGCCGTATGTGCGTGTGCGTGTGTGTGTGTGTGTGTGTGTGTGTGTGTGTGTGTGTGTGTGTGTGTGTGTGTGTGCCGCCTGTGTGTGACAGCGACAAGAGCCCGCGTTTGAGTTCGGACCGGACAAGCTTGAAATTTTAGGATGCCGATATTGTCCCTAAAAGAATTATATCGAGACCTTTATTTCGATGTTTTGATTAAGATGCTCATTAGCGAGAAAAAGGACGTTTCACAAAAACTGGTTGATCCAACATGGAGTCCGTATTTTGTCTTATTTTTACTAGATATTTTGCATATAGCTAGATAAAAGGGAGATATTGAATGAATTCGTTAACCAGCATTGTACCTCTAGAACTGACATTTTGAGTAATAATTAAATATGTTTTGAATTTTTTTCACGTTTTAGAGATTAATTGGACGAATTATAAGGGTTAATCTCAAAACAATTGAATCTTTTGAAAAGAAAAGGGGAGACTGCCAGTGCTAATATTTTAGGAAGTTTACAAATTAGGTAAAAGCACTGTCAGGGGAGAGAATTGTGCTGTATCGACTAATGATCATAGATCTAGTTTGATCGAAGCACCCAAAACCAAAAAAAAAAAAAAAAAAAAGATAGGAAAGAGGGGGTGCGCTAAGTAAGTGACCGGAAGCAATGCATATGGAAGCCCCCCCCCCCCCCCCCCCACCCTCCCCGAATCTTTTTTTACGGAAAAAATTCTTCTCATTAATAATCGCACGACTTTTCGTATGCGGTATTTACATAAGCCTACAGTTTGTCTCGGCTGTCGGGTACGATTAGGTCAATTATGACCTGTATGCCCTAGGTGTGTGTAGAGCATTGGATTTGTGTGATAGAGTATTATTTTTTTAATTGTTATTGTTGACTGTGATGTTTGTAATTGTAACGACGCCAACACACATTCCTATGCTTTATGTTCATAATGCAAATGGCAATAAACAGTATTATTATTATTATTATTATTATTATTATTAAACTCAGACAATTTTCTGCACCACGTTTTCGGAGCGGGCCATTTGTAAAACAGCTAACATAACTTTAATTTATCTTTTACGAAAAAACAATATCTATACCCGCATGCTTTTTCATAAACAGTGCCGGTTTGCATAAGCCTGCTGTTTGTCCCGGCCCTGGGGTAGGATTAGGTGAAAATTGCCCTAGGCGTGAAAATCAGCAAGAAAATTTGCAAAGTTGATTCTCTGATACGTCAAATGCTAGTTCTGCGATGAGTGACGTATGACATCGAGTCGTCACTATGACTGACACGGCGTCGTGGGACAAATGACGCCATGGCTACGTGAAGCTTGAATTGACGTCATTTCGCTGCTCGTGCTATTATTCTTTTTCAGAATAGCTATGCTACGCCAGACCACAGAGCTTACGAATAGGGTCGAATCACGACCCTTGCCCGCGAAAAAAAATTCTAAAAATATATTTCCGAGCGCAAATGCCTACTCCCGGTGACATGGCACTGACCGTCGAAAATGCCGACGAAGCACTGCAGCTGGGGAAAATGCAACACAGTGTACCCTCATTGAGTTTCCAGCTAAAATATTATGCTGTAAAGTGTTCTCATAATTCATCTTTTTAGATAATATAATTTTTGTATGCAATGAAAAATGAATAATAAATAGCTGGTAAATTTATTTCAGATTTGTCTTCAGTAGTGGTTGCTTTTTGTTTTCTGACTATGCTTCCATGTATAGAAAACACTGATTTTCAGCGTCAACAAGTATTACTCGATTTGCAACACAGATAAAATAACACACAAGACATGGACAAAGATGTCAACCCTAAAACACTGAAAAGTAGAACACTATTTTAAAAGAATTTATTAAATTGGTGCAAAATAAATACCTTATGTTACAGACAAAAATACCACTCTTTTTGTAAATAATTGCACTTAGAAATTATTTAGACGGAAAGATCTGTAAGTTGTTAAATTCAATTCTCTGAATCGAAATACATCACTCATTCCGTAAATAATTGAAAATTGTCCTAAACCGGGCATTTCCCAGAAATAGCTGATTTTGTCTACAGGCATTTCCTGAGAATGACTGATTTCTTGTTCTGACTGCACACACATGCACAGCGGCACACACACACACACACACACACACACACACACACACACACACACACACACACACACACACACACACACACACACACACACACACACACATACATACAGGGGTGGCCAAATCTTTTTTTTTTTTCTGAGGTCATCTGGCGGACTAGCTCAAGAAAAAAAATGAATTAGTCTGCAGGAATCTTAACTAGTCCGCTTACTAATCACCAAAAATCAGAATGCTTGTACAATGTTAGTGAATAAATGAAGGAAAAAAAAAACATTTAATGAAATAACACATTTAATATTGTAATTGTATTTTTTTTCTATAAGTTTTCTTAAAATAAAAAAAGTTTATATTTCTCACAAAAAAATTAATTAAAACAGCGTTAGATAGGCCTACCTTCTAACTGCATATGGTAAAAAGCATCAGAAAAGTATCACTGTAAATTAAATGAACATTTATTATTTATCCACCATTGCTTAAAATCTTTTGCAAAACGTAATCGTTTAAAAAAAAAATTCGCTTCATCTGTTGTTTTCTTCTTCTTTTCTTAAGGATCGCTTTCTAAAACAATACAGTGAGCCATCACAAAAATCAAAACAACATAAGAGTCCTGTCGTCTGCTAGCAGAAAGTCGTGAAAGTTATCACATGGTCACATGACTATAAATAAAATGGTGATAATTTCGAGAAGTAGACGACGCTTGTGTTCGTCATGCCTTACAAATCGGCGGAAAAAAAAAAAATAGTTGACTGGTCATATAATAGATAACTGGTCATAATTTGAGGTAGTCCGTCAGGCTACCAAATCTAGAATGTGAGGTAATCCCGCGCAGCAATTCGAGATCACATAGTACATAAAATATATAACAGTATTGATATTATATGACTAAGATATATTACACTGTTATCACCATGATCATCATGTCTTGTCTGTTCAAAGAGTCTAAGATCGACAGCTACCATCCAAAACACAAATTAAATTCTGGACACCGAGTGTTGGCACCGGGATTTTTACCGATCATTTACAAAGATGACGTCGCACGAAGCAGACGCCTTAATTTCGTGATTCGTCCCTACGGCGGGAATTGCCGAGTGTCCGTCTTTATTTCTGGCGGTGTGCCAGTGTGTGTGGATCAGAGGGTTGGTCTGATACAATGTTACAAAATGTAACGGCCCGAAAGACCGTGTCCACTTTGACGTCATATTTGAAGTCACTACTGAGTGAATAATCGCGCCCTTTCTAGGTCAAACGACTCATGTCGGACTTTAGCAACATGTAACGAAAAGACGCGTCATTTTAGCGTTTACACAACAGAAATCGACCGCGATTCTCCACAGAAGCAAAAGAAAATGATGAATCCTACTACTGAAAAGGTACGTAATTCTTATCTCAAATAACTCAAATTGTTGAGTGAAATATCGGATTGAAAGTCTTTCCTATGATTAACACACTCATGCTCTAATAATAAAAAAAAATAACACAACCACAAACGTAACAGATACATTTTTTTCTTCTTCTCAGAAAAGTACTAATGCCGGCGGAGCCCGGCAAAAGCACACGTTGTATTCAGGCACTGCTGTTCGACTAACAGCCTGCAGCATCAATGAAGGCCCGGAGCTGCATGCGTAGCTCTGGTGGTAGAGCGATCACTGAGCAAAATGTCATGGCGGGCGGGGTTCAGTTCGAGTCAAGCCGCCTCAAGTTGGATCCATTTCGGTGCCGCGTCTGGGGAAAACTGATCCTTTGTAGTAGACAAAAGACGCCAGGCCCTCGACGTTTAACGTTTTACGTAATAGCAAAATTGAGTGGCAGTCTCCCCTTTTCTTTTCAGTCTCTTGCCTCTTTATGGCAAACCGCACACATAGTGTTACCGGCACTGACTGACACGCATTTGGTCAAATTCTCCGAAGCAAGTTTCAGTTCACAAACAATATACGCAAAGCATCCAATACAAAATATAACCCAAAACCCCTCAGATCTCCGCCCCCCCCCCCAAACCCCTCCTCATAGCCCCTCCCCCCACACACACGGCCGCCACCCGCTGCCTCCGGCTCAGCTGTCCCGGCCGGATGATCTTAACATCAATCAATCACTCAATCAATCAATCAATATAAAATAGTTAAAATGTATGACTGAGTCGTATATCATGAGTTGCGTTATTTAACAACTAACTTATATCCAGTAAGTCAGTTATTTTTCAGAACCGTGATAGAGCTTGAGGTCCTCTGTATTTAAAAACAAGCGGATTCAGTTCATCCCAAAGTCTACCGTATTGTTTGGAGCTCAGAAGCGTTTATCTTTTAGGAACATTCAGAGTTGTTCATTTTTTTTAGGCTTATAGTAATGCTGATCCATTTCGCACACAACTTGAATAAAGACGGACATGGCGCTTCCCGCCATCGGTACTGACTAGGGCGTTCTGTGGGCTCACCTCGTCAGTGTCAGCGACAGGAATCCATCTCCTTCTACTTATCAGTCTAGAGCCGGTGGGTTCAGTCTTCAGTTTTTATTAATAAGTTTTGGTTAAGTTTTATTTTCTGACTGGTTGTGTTGTTTGACTTTGCTGGATTGTTCTGGCTTGAAATCTGTATGACTGACTGAGACGGCCTAGGAAATATGTGTCAGTGTACATTCAGGTGTGAGACGCAGTACGTTTGTCAAAACTGTGCTGAGATTGCATCGCTGCAATAAAATATTGTTGGAACTGTTACTCCAGTGTGGTCCGTACAACCTTGTGCCACGTGTGACGAGTGCCGCAGCTGAGTGAAGTTTCTTTCGACTGAGTGTCAGTCCGGGCTGACTGAAGAACCGGCTAGTGACGTGCGTGCGTCTCAGTGGTGTGATTGCATCATACTACTACGGCGGACTACCACCCAACAGTATCAAAAGCTACGCCGTGGTTTACCTAGCTGAACTGTTTATGTCAGCCAGACATATATATAGTATTGTCTTTGGGCGGTCAACTCATGTGACCCCGTTTGTCGATCTACATCCTGGGATAGTCAAGCCGACCTATTTTTCCTTCGTCAATTTCCGTGACACAAACGGAATTAGCCGACTGTTGCCGATCCTAGCAATCGACCATTCCCGGAAATTCATAACCTCTTAGGAACGTTTGAAGGACATGTGCTTCGGCCTTTCGTCATCATGGTTGATTGTTGAAGGACGTCTCGGAATTTCCGTCTTTGAAAATTTAAATTTCTGGTAAGTTTTTCACGCCGATCATTACTTGGTTCTCATCTTTGTGAGTGTTGGTGATCATTTTCGCCCTTGAAGCGATTCAGCAGCCTACACTAACTCATTCGGACTGTAGAAAATACAGTGAAACAGATTGCAAGGGCACCATAGACAATTTTTTACGTAACGTGCTCAGTGTAAAACGGATACATAAGCGAGGTACAGTTTGGCATCGTTAAAACGCTTTATGTCGTGTCAGCGTGTGTTGTACTTGCAGGGAAGGTCGCAGTGTAACTTAGATTCGCTTGAATGAGTTGACCGACCGGTGCAGACCACTTTGTACCAGCTTTCCCGCTTGAAAAAGAGTCCGATGGATCTCCCGCTTTGCATGCTCAGCCGTTTTGTCTGACATACCACGTGGCCGATCTCAGTGCTACGCTTCAAGAAATTTGATACCACGTTTACGCACACGTGTTTAAGTATTTCTTTGCTGCTCTTACATGCAACTGGTCCAGTAGATCTATTTGCTTTGCGCTTTCGAGGTGGTGTTTCCAGCATTTGAAAATTGGAAATTACCTTTCTTGTTTATGAGTCATTCCACACTAATGATGACTAAAAGGGGGAATCACTGCTAAAAAAACAAACTCAACTTTAAATGTTAGCACCATTGTTAATTATTGTGTTAATATGTGTAGTTTATAACCTGTAAAAAGAAAAGCAGACCAACATACCAAACTGCCAATAGACAGGTAAATATGAAATATGTCGCTGCAGTGTAACTGCGTTACACTGTGACAGAAATTCAGCTGTGAGCAATGTACAAATCATGCAAAATGTCTTATCAATCATGGCTTACTTGAACACAACAAGGAGAAAGGTAAAAAAACAATTCTTGAGTTATTAGATGCAATTTGTTTTGGAAAGAGGTATATTTTTTCTTCGCGACACCGTAACACAGTTACACCCCCATACTAAAACGTTTTTGTTTCAAACTTTAGGGTAAAAAAATATGAAACAAATATGTAACATATTTACTTTCAGTGGTCAATGACGATGCTAAAGGTAAAAGAGACAAAAACTTGTACTCGCTTTGATGTTATACAACATCAATACTAATCTGTAACTGTGTAACATGGGACACAAACTACAAAGTAACTGTGTTACACCGTGACAGAAATTCAGCTGTGAGCAATGTACAAATCATACAAAATGTCTTATCAATCATGGCTTACTTGAACACATCAAGGAGAAGGTAAAAAACAATTCTTGAGTTATTAGATGCAATTTTTGTCGGAAAGAGGTATAGTTTTTGTTCGCGACACCATAACACAGTTACACTCCCATTATAAAACGTTTTTGTTTCAAACTTTAGGGTCAACAAATATGAAACAAATATTTAACATAAAATGTACTTTCAGTGGTCAATGATGATGCTAAAGGTAAAAGAGACAAAAACTTGTACTTGCTTTGATGTTATACAACATCAACACTGATCTGTAACTGTGTAACATGCGACACAAACATACATCCATCCTCGGGGGCAAGATTTAAGAACTCAACAAATGCAAAATACTTGGGACAGTGGAAATCATTTATTTCTGACATTCATGTATTTATTCCATACACCCCTCCCCACCACCACCAAAATCCTGAAGCATCCTGACAACCCCAACAAAATTTATGAAAAGAAGTGTTGTCCACGGCCGTTGATGGTGGGCGGATCCAAAAGCGTGACGTCCTCCACAGAGACCCATGATAATGTCTTCAACATGGGGGAAATGTGTACTACCTCTCATGAATCTTTAAGAACTTCACCAGCGCTTCATCACCATTAGTCTCCAAAATCTGGGAAGAAAAGGCTTTTTAAGTTTTTATGTGATAAACACCAGGAAAAGATTATTAAAAACGCTAGAATGTTTACACTTAATCAAAATTCGTGCTATGGATAAAGGTAAGGTCAATGCAAAGTAAACATATGTGAAAAACGTTCTTTTTTGTGTTACATAGTAACAACATAACATGCTACATCATCTTCAGGTAACTGCATTACATGCGACTCGTGAAAAGTGTAATGCAGTTACGCATGTTAGATTTTTATGAAGTAACATGCTTTTACCCAGATTTTGCAACTTGAAAACAGCTTAAGCGATAAGGTTTCTCTGATAAACGCCCCCCAAAAGGTATCTAAAGCATTATTCTTCGTGAAAACAAGCAGTTCTGTGCACTGCGTAACATGCGACACCAGCATAGTCAATGCATCGCGTCATTTAAACTAGGTATTTCTCTACAATCACAAAATAAAACATGCAGATAACCATGTAAAATAGTAGATAGGAGAATAATATGATCAGTTCCGCTTACCTTTTCTTCCAATGATGTCGTATATCCCAGGATTTGGTACCATTTCACGTTCACCATCTCAAACTCACTTTGTGCGTAACTGTGTAACCGCGTGTTGCATGTGTGACACGTCACACTTTATTGTTGTGTACACACTTCCATATATGGAAACCTTGGGCGAAACGTCATCAAATCATGTGCTGATATGTACCCTTGTTGTGGATGAAGGCTTCCCGCTCAGCAGACGACGGTTTCGTCATTATTTCATTTTGAAAAATACAGCGTAACTGTGTAACATCTGCGATACCATAACTTAGAAGCCGGTCATCTCTTTATTCTGTGCATATACATTCAATGTGTGTAGTTGTACAACTTTAGTTTTTTAATATGTTAGTGATTTTCGTGGCTTTGTTTGTTCTGTGACCAGCAAGAATGACTTGTAGTTTATTTTGTATGTCTGGAGACGTGTGACGCCGCTTGTTACGCAGTTACGCTCTTTGAAAACGAAAAATTTTACAAAATCCCTTTACTGAAATAAAAGATTTCAGAAATATCAAAGAAAAACAACAACAGTTTCATAACACTGTGCGGTTAAAAGGTTAATTTACGTAACAGAAACCTCTCAAGTAGCCACCAAAGTTGCCTCCTTTCGGCGTTGCTGTTTTGCGCAGCCATTTTGAGTTGAATTTCGCTCTTTTTTCGTTCATAGTTAATAGTAGACTTAACTTTTAACAGTTTCTTTGCTTGACCTGCTTAATCAACATCTGTATAATCCCAGCAATGGTTCTGAGTGCAGTTGGTCGTTTCTTTTGGATGAGAAATGCTATTAAGTGAGAGCCCCCTAAAAAGTCATCATCAGTGTGGAATGACTCTTATAATAGTACGATTCAGGATTGAATCTTTTTGTGAGTGTTGTGTTTTGTTCAGAATTACCCCCGGTGTGTTTATTCTTTGTAGTACTAGGCCTACGTGAGTCAGAAGCCATTCATACAACATTTACTTTTCTTTCCAAATCATGAAACTTGAATTTGAAACTCGATCATCGTGTGTGTATTGACTATTGTGGTCAGTTTGTCTTGTGCTGTTGATGCCAGTAATGAGTATTTTTCAGTTCACTTCAATTTGTTGATTTACTCTACAGTTCCACTCACATTTTAAATGGTTTTGCAGGAGGAAATCCAAGCGAGCTTGTGACGATAAACTCAAGTGCAGCCCTTCAGCTTCTGTACACCATGAGCAGTACACATGTCAAGAAGGGTGCAGGTCTGCTGGGCCTTGTTTTACATCGCAGCTTCAGCCGGTCCACAATGGGGCTCCGTCTCACACAGGTGAACAAATATTTTTTTAAATTGTATACGTTCACAAATTCTGTCATTACATTATTAACCCTTTTCATCCTGATACGCTTACTTGAGATAAATTTGACTATCATAGTTTCAGGGTGGTGCCAGAATAGCTTGGCACCTGAGGCGCCAAGCTATTCTCATTCTGGCACCACACTGGAATTGAAATACAGGGCTCCCGTTTTAATGCGTCTGAAAATCACGTACCGAAAATGTTACGAAGGGGTAGGCAGACACTATAATTTAGCGCATCTGCATCTGAGGCGCACAATGCTTACGCCACCGTGCGTACCTTAACAGTGTCATTTGTTCTGTTTTTAGTGATGAGTTGGCTCGCTTAGCCGCGGCTGCGTTCAGGTTCGACTGAATCCGGGGTCAGTGTGAGTGTAACTGGGCGGGCAATGAGTGGTGTCCGTATTATCACAAAGTATGCACTGCATGTTGAACGCGTTATTTGCTGTGACGTCATCCATTTATACTATTATTGGATACGGCATTTTGTGTTGACTTTCGATTTTGAGCTGTGTCCTGTTGTGGAAAATGGTACTCAAAATCACTCACCAAAAGACATGCCTGGTTCGGGATTGGTCGTATACGCAAAGTTTCATGACACAGGTCTGGATTTGCTTTTTTGTCACTCATTTTTTTTGTGTATTTCAAGCAAGTTTCCACTTTAGTAAGCCGGCCATGTACTGCTCTCCTCAGAACAAACCTGACTATGCCCTCACTTTGGTTGGGGGTTCTGTGGTTTTGCATTTTTGTTGGTATTATTTTCATTGATATTTACTGCGTTTCTGGGTGTCATTTATATCATAGCTGCCAACCCTCCCGATTTTATCGGGAATTTCCCGATTTTTTTTCAATTCCCGATTCTCCGGTTTTTTGTACATTTCTCCCGATTTTCATATTTTCAAGCTTTGTTTTAAAATTCGAGGCATTTTGGCGTACCGCGCGGGGTCAAGCGCCTGTAGTTGAGAGCCTACCGCTATACTGTACCGCTAAGCTTTCGGGGACCCACAGCCAGTCTTGATTACGCATGCGCGGCAAATTCCGTTCATTCTGTTTGTTCCGGTTCCTTCGAATTTGCCCTCGAGCACATGCTCAACGATCTTCACAACTGGTCGCAGAGAATTTTTGATTTTCAACAAAATCATGCCTCCTAAGAAGCAGAAGTGTTTGGTGAAGTTCCATCCAGACTACAAGCGTTCCTTTCCTTACATCGACAAATCGAGAAAGGGGGAACACTTTGCCTTTTGTAAAATGTGCCGGGCGGACATAAACATCGGTCACGGCGGCCAAAAAGACATCAGTCTGCACGAAAAACGTAAGAAACACCAAGTATAAGTATAAGTAGCGAAGTATAATGAAGAAAAAATAAAGACTGTCTGGCGGTCAGACTGAATGATGAATTGAATAAACGAAGGAATACATGAAAAAGTAAGAGCATCTTGTGAAATAATTATGAAAGTGTGGAACACAAACCGAAAGAGACGAGAGAGAGAGAGAGAGGACTTGTTGTTGAAGGCAAAATCTTAATCAGCAACATCTCAGTCCCTGAAGGCTGCTGCAAACCCTTGCCCACCATCAAAAGAGTAGATAAACTTTGAATTTTGTTTCAAAGAGAGGCCTCCAAACTGCCTTCAAAATGCTGATTTTCGTTTCCATTGTCCTTGATTTAGTTTGTTCAGCTATGATTTTTTGTGCTGATGTGAATGTAAATAAACTTCAAACTGTAGGATACAAACTGGTCATTATTTTGATTTTTGCTTCAAGGAGAGGCCTCCAAACTGCCTTCAAAATGCTGATTTTTCGTTTCCATTGATTTATTTTGTTCAGCCATGATTTTTTTGTGCTGATGTGAATGTAAATAACTTCAAACTAAAGGATACAAACTGGTTATTATTTTGAATTTTGCTTCAAGGAGAGGCCTCCAAACTGCCATCAAAATGCTGATTTTCGTTTACGAGCGGGGGGCGTAGCCCCCCTGCACCCCCCCAGCGGGGCGCTGCCCCTGCACCCTGCCGGGGCCTAGGCAACCCCTGGACCCCGGCCAGTCAGGATTTTTATTTCTCCAAAGTTGGCAGCTATGATTTATATCCTTATTTTCCAGTGTGTATGTTGTTTCACATCATATTAGATGTTAGACCGCTTAGTGTTGTTCACTGGATATGGATATTATCAGTTATTTAGGCACTGTTTTGCCGTTTATGGGGGGGGGGGGGGTGTCTTTATGGTAGATTATTCTGGCATTGTTTTGCTGTTCACTGCACTTGTTTAGTGAGTTATTGATGATAGATTATTCTGGCATTGTTTTGCCATTCATTGCGTTGTTGTGAAAGGGTGGGATGTGTAGTTTTCTTTCCCCTACGTCTTAGATTGGTTCATCCTGTGAAAGGACTGTGTCTTTGAAGACCTTGTGTGAACGCATTGTGACGTTTCTAGGAAATGGGTTGCAATTATCCAAACAGCCACATTCCGTTGCTCTTGTTGCAATGATACATTGATGGCCAGGGCTTCTGTTTTCACAACAGGTTAAAGGGCCTGTAGACCCCCAGGTATAAATTTTAGAGGGTACACAGACCCCCATCTGAGCATAATAGAGGGTCCGCAAATTTATTTAAGAAAATCTGCATCATCTGTATGGTTTAAAAAAAAAAAAAAAAAATTAACCTGTTTCGCTCTCTCCTCTTTAAATTTGTTGTGACAGTGTGTGTCTTTTCCATGATACTGATTTTTTAACTGTTGAGCTATCATGCAAAAGCCTGTCTCCCTCTGGCTTTCAGTCTCTCTCTCTCTCTCTCTCTCTCTCTCTTTCTCACTGAAAAACACATGTATTTATCTGTATGATCATTTGATAATGTATTGAAACAGAGAATATAGCCTTTTCTGCTGAAGGCAGATTGACAACCAAAGTCTGACTTGTCTAAACTCTCTCTCTCTCTCTCTCTGTGGGTGCATGTGAACTAATGTACAGTGGAGTCCAGTTAACACAAACTCGCTTTACACGAAATTCCGGTTAACACGAACCGTTTTTGAATTCCCGGCCGACGGCCTTCTTATTCTGTATTAAAATTTCACTGATAACACGAAATGCTTCACACGAAATTTCGCTTTACACGAAGCTGGTTTCGGTTCCCAACCAGGGCAATTTCACTATTATTCACCTGTTTAACACTAACACAGATTCCATTCACCGAAAACCAATTCACGTGTCGCTCTCGCGATGTGGAAGTACACATGACAGATCAGAGCGAACTCTAGTCTGTGATTGGCTGAATAGCCTTCGGCTGTTGTAATCTGTCTTCTCATTGGCTAGCATTTCTGTACTGTATTCATGTTGTATCATTCGTGTACCAACACAACCCTTTTACCGATGCGGGATTGTACTGTGTTGCTTTTACCTGAGGATTGTAACTTAGTATGGATTTTACCTGATGGATTTACATTAAATACTCGAGCTGTGCACGTTTCCTTGTGTTTTCCTAGCGAGCTGAAGGTATGCATAGACTAGTACGATAATGTGCACTTTTAACCTGGTACTCATTCACGCACACGTCTTACACATTTTCTCCTTGAGGGCCGCGATCAATTTTCAGGCCATATTGGTTAACACGAAATACGGTTAACACGAAGTGATTTTCCGTGTCCCCAGAAATTCGTGTTAAGACAGCTTTCACAGTAAACAGTCTCACTGTAGCTTTAACTTTTCTGAAGAAAATTATCACGTTCTGTTATTGTTTGTTATTTTTTTTATGTTTGTGCTTGTTCATATGGCTTGTGACAATAAAAAGACGATGAAATTCATCAATTTGTCGAAAGCGTTTTTTCTTTTTGACAACTTTTACACGTGTGATCGTGTCGATTACCACAGACGCCATTTCCCTGTGAACATGCACTCTCACATTCAAATATGTGCAATAATCACAAATCAGCAAAAGTTACGCGTCATCTTACGTAACATTGTAGAAATGTGATGTAAAATGCTTTTCCGATAAAAAAAATTACAGATTTGATGAAAATATTTAGTTGTTAATGGCCCAGCGTAACATGCGATCGAATTCGCCAAAGTCTGCTACCGAGTGCGTCTATAGCGACCGGCAACACTTTGACGTCGCGCTAAAAGTAGAAAGGCAATAGAACGAACTTCAGGGTTTCGATGCAATGATATAATATATACAGTTTTAGTGTGGATAATTTTTTTTATTAATCATTTAATCTATCTGAAAAATAATCAATTAATCATTATCACGCTTGGCGTCTGCTACCGTTTGCAACATGATCACGATTTCAGAAAATATAATATTTAAATACGATTTTTTTACACCACCGGAAGTTATAATGTAGAATTCGTAAAACGGAAACCGACTCTTTTGGCGGGGGCAGTGTTAGCAGGTGAGATTAATGTTTCTTTTAATAAATTCATAAGAACAATGGTGTCTGCTACCAACGATCGATATTGACACGGTCACAACAGTCATGTTAGAATTAACAGTTTAGCAGTTTTTTTTATATAAATTGGATCGCACATGTCTTGATTGTGACATTACTCGATTAATTTTACCAACATTCAAGGCTAGCAAGGCAGAAGTGTGTGTTAGCCTGCTTCTTTTCTGTTTTTTTCCGATGAAATATACATCGAGTCAGCAGTTGTGCACAAACATATATCGATTGCTACATTGTCATTGGTAGCAGACAGATGAATTGCGAATTCCAGACAGCTCGAGGAGCTACTGTTGAATACACAGCATGTGTTATTGCTCCTCCTCCCTATCTGATCCAAGACGTGCAGTGATGATGTAAATGTTAAGTTCATGAAGTCTGGAAGCAGCAAAAAATTCTTTTTTTTTCCCAGATATTGATGAAATAAAAGTCACAACTGACAAAACTTAAACAGCTTGTTATTGACAATAGAGGACATTATTACTTTGTTTAATTTAATGCATTATGTCTGAATCTTCTTGTATTATATAATTATATTCTTATATTTTTTAATGTAATATAGTTGCTGCAACTAGATTACATTTTAAAATGTAAGTATATATATAATTATATAATACAAGAAGATTCAGACACTTCAAGAATAACCCAATTTACAGTATATTTCTTTAAATAGCTGCTATAGGAAAATAGGCTTTTTTAAAACTGCATTATCATGTTTATGTGTGTTTTTACACTTCTTTCATGCAGACACATATATAACTGATGTGTTTTGCAAAGATAGGCCATGCTTGTATCACTGGTTTGATTCCGTCTTTTCATACGTTTTGCGATTTAGGGGGGTAGGGTACCATTTCATCTGCTTTTAAGAAATGTTCAAGTGTATTGTCATTTTAATGTTACTAATTTGTCGGCAGGGATCCATTGTACACATTTCTAAAGGTTTACTCATTCTAATCTGTAAAATTATTGCTTGAGAGAAATTATTGAGCAGACGTTATCTTGAAATGTCACCTTATTAAAGTCAGTCTGACCCTGCTATATGATATGTCCACTTATATGCAGGTTTTTTTACTTCATTTGTTGCACTTGAAGTAGTGCTTTAGTTTTATGCAATTTGTGACCATGTATGACAAGTGTAACATGGTCCAAGGAACAGAAACCTTTACTATGGCTTGTTTTGGCCTTAGAACCAGTGACACACTTTGCGCAAGCATACCTCTTTTCAAACCAATGAACCTATATGGTTTGTTACCTTTATTTGAAAGTATTAAAGTTATTCTTTTGAAAAATCACTACAATTGGGTATTTGGTTCAAATTTTTTTGGGACCAAAAATGTGTGTAAATGGGAAATGCTCAATTCAAATACTGTGAACGGATCCACTGTACTTAAAAGTTGGTTTCAACCCATTTAACCCAAAAGGCGTAGGGGACGTAGCTTAGTGGATAAGACATTGCGCTGGCAGTTGTAAGATCCAGGGTTCGAATCCCCTGGTGGGCAGGAATGGGATGTGGACTTTTCCTCATTCCCATCGAGTCAAATTTACAGCTCTCGCCTTCGTGTGTACAACACGCATAATCATCTGACATCAAGTGCGCACGTTAAAAATCCATTACCACTATTCGAAAAGAGAAGGCCCGGTAGGGCCGGTCAAATGGAAACAAGTTAATAGCAGGGTGGAGGTTTGCACATAAAGTAGCGCTTAGTAGCAACAGGCTTTCAAAGCTTCTGATTCCATCCCTATGGCGCCTTGAGCATCTTTAAATAGATGGATATGTGCGCCTCGGAGACACCATACCACACCATCATGTATTTCTCCAATTTGAGAGCCACCCCACCCGGGTCTGCCCTGGGGGACTTGGGTGGGGTTAGGTATTTTTTAGTTCCCAGGGTCACCCTGGTCAGCCCCACAGGGTGGGTTTTTCTCTCTATTCTGGGGCATGTGTTTCTGTCTACCCGAGGTCCATTCACCTGTATTTGCCTTTTTAAAATTCTCCCTACTGTCTGCACTGCCTGTAGCTCTTGATATTGGATGTGTGTTGCTAAATGGTCTTAGCTTTATTTAGCCCCATTTGTTAGGTTTATTTAACGTATTTGACCGGCTGGCGACATACATTCAATGTTCTGTTTATTTTTTTTTTTCACAAGCAGTGCAGGCACGTCCTGAGAAAGCCTTGTTGCTGTCTGGACGTTAAGCAATGTACAATCAATCAATCATTCAATCCAATTTGAGAGCTTTTGCCTAATAGTAATACCTGTGTCCAGAAGACGGATCGACCACTATAAAAAAAAACTGACAAACTTATTTCTGTTCAAATTTCTGGACTTGCTTTTTTAGTTCGCCTCCATGCACAATGCGCATGTCATCCATGCGCCGTCATGCTTTAGCCATGGAAACGCACGCAGTCATGAACTCTGAACTGAAAACTGCGAGTCGCAGCGGCGGTGCCACACACGGCTCAAGGGTATCATTTCCGGTAACCGCTTGTCCATGGAGACGGCGGTGTCGAAGTGCAACTTTCTTCTAAGCGATTGTCACGTCTAGATGATGCCGGATTGACGAATCTGAAACATTCCAGCTTCCTTTGCTTTTTCTCCGCTATTTACAACTTTGTTCAAGATTGAAAGTGAAACGCACAATGCGGTATCCCATAATAGTATGAATGGTGAGGTCACAGCAAGTAACGCGATCAACATGTAGCACGCACTTTGTAATAACATGCTGACACCACACGTAAACTAACAGTTTGCCCGTCCAGTTACACTCGCACGGACCCCGGAGTCGGGGGTGATTCTGAACGCAGCTGCGACCAAGTGAGCGGCTAAGAACCAACCCGTCGGTAAAAATAGAATGACTGTCACCTACCTCTGTTAGGTTACGCACGGTGGCGCAAGGATGATGCGCCTCAGTAGTCAGACACAGATGCACTGAATTTTAGTGCGTCTGACTACCCCTTAGTTACATTTTCAGTACGTGATTGAGTTTTAATGCGTCATAGATGCACAGACGCACTAAAACGGAAGCCCTGATAGCTATTCTAGCATTGTTTTGCCATTCATTGTGTCTGTTTGGAGGGAGTTTGGATGTGTAGTTTTCTGTCCCCTGCATTTTAGTTTTGTGTGTCATGTTAAATAACTCTGTGTCTTTTGTGGACATTCTGTAAACACGTTTAAAGACAAGAGAGAGTGAAATGAGGGTTTTTTTTTTAAACGTACAGATGACTCAGAGTGAAAACAGAAGCCCTGAACTAAAATGGTGGCTCCATCTCCTAATCTGCAATAGAGCCTTCATAGGGCAATAAGCAAAATAAAAAAATTCAGCCTCAGGATGTAATGGGTTAATGCTGATGCAGAATCAATGAAAGTCATGCAGACGCTGTAGCAAGGGAGTGACCCCACCCGGGTCTGCCCTGGGGGACTTGGGTGGGGTTAACTACTTTTTAGTTCCCAGGGTCACCCTGGTCAGCCCCACAGGGTGGGTTTTCCTCTCTATTCTGGGGCATGTGTTTCTGTCCACCCTTTGTCCATTCACCTGTATTTGCCTTTTTAAAACTCTCCCTACTGTCTGCACTGCCTGTAGCTCTTGATATTGGATGTGTGTTGCTAAATGGTCTTAGCTTTATTTAGGCCCCATGTGTTGGGTTTATTTAACGTATTGGACCGGCTGGCAACATACATGCAATGTTCTGTTTAGTTTTTTTTCACAAGTGCAGTGCAGGCACGTCCTGAGAAAGTCTTGTTGCTGTCGGGACGTTAAGCAATGTACAATCAATCATGTAGCAAGGGAGTGTGTTTTAAAGAACTATGGGATGACTACAGTCAGGACAACCATAGTGTGGTATTACTATAAACTTGAAGACGTAATTATATGAAAGAATGGTTTCAGCAGCCAAAATAGGAAAATATGAAGTGCCAGCAGCACTAGCAGTGTTTAGGCGATTGTGCAACGCTGGTGTATCCACCTTGCCCTAACCTTCACCTTGTTCTACCTTGTCTGTTTTGCTTATCTTTGGCAAGCAGCAATATTATCCTACATGTACTTTTGTCATGTTTGTTGCAAGACGTACTGGAAATGGGTGTTGCAAACAGAAATGCTGAGTTTGTCTAGTGTAAACAAATGTTGAGGTTTATAACTTGCCTGTGCTGGACTGTGCTTTTTGATCTTATGGCCTATAGCCATAAAGTCCAAAATTAAGACCAGCACATTAATTTTTAGTGTACTGTACAGTTCATCATAGAGTTATAAGGCAATTTAATTGAGTGAATGATGATGACGTGTTGTATGGGCAGACAGTGAATTTCTACATGAGGGATTAATAAAGTTTTATTGTATTGTTTTATTGACAGAAGTTTTAACTGTTCCCACTGATAACCAGATTCCCTAATGTGATTTAGAATGTTCTGTCAGTATTTGTACAATATTTAGTACTTCTTCAGCTATTGAAGAAAATGTGGGTGCCGCAGACATGCTGTGCATGCATCTTACAAATAAAGTACATTGGAATTATAGCCTGTTGCAATTGCATGGTGTATAATATATGTTTTATGTGAACTAGACATCATTTTTTTGGCACACTTGAGTGAATACTATTGACAGAAGGGAGAACACCTGTTGCTTGTAGTTGTATGAGCACTCCCACATGCCAGATGTTTCAAGCCAGTGAAGTGCAGTTTTTTTTATGAGTATTTGCTACTAAAATTAAACCTTCCTCCCTTCCCCCCGCAACCTCCCCCCACCCACCCACCCACCCACCCCCACCCCAAAAAAAAAAAAGCATTAAAAAAAGAAAAATTAAAAAAACACTCTGAAAAGGACTAAAGAAAGCACAAAAAAACAAAACCAAACAGAAGACACAAGCACACATACACACATTACAAATGCTCACATTATCAACGCTGGCTCATATTATTCACTGTATTACTGTACAGCACTTTGTTCTTAGAAATAGGTTCATCAGCACACACTAGGCACAAGTGACATGAGGATTGATCTTGAACACTCTGTATCAGTGTCTGATAAGGTATTGAGCACCTTTTTGTCTTTGATTATACATTATAGCGGTACTAATATATACCATATTGGCTTTGTGTTTTGCAGGGTCCCTCAACACAACAGTCAGAGAAGAGCTGGGTCAACACGTCATGTTTCGCCATCGCAGTGTTAGGCCTCAGTCTCTCCCTCTTCAGCACGCGACAACTGGCTGATGACCCAAAGCGTCGGAATCTTTTAGAGAAGAAATAGGCATAACTCTCAGTGGCAGAAAGATTCAAGGGACATTCTGAAATTGTAAACTTCTGGCCACCTAACTTTTATATTTATCAACCAGCCTGGCTGATCTCTGCTTTACTACCAGCGAATCCATGATGTTGATGGAGGTGACTGAAAGTCGGAAGATGTGTGCTTTTCAGTGTCATGGTGCTGCTCTTGCTTCTTTGCCTGCAAAACTGGAATACTGAAAAAAGGATATGTAGCATGTATTCTACATGCACTGTAAAGGCCATGTGTACATGTATGATTATGTGTGCTTGTATGGTAGGCGTGAAGATGTGACTGGATTATTGCATGTGACTGTGTGATTGTGAATTACTGGTTGTATTTCTGACATCAGCTATTGAATGTGTGGCTTCAAATTGACTTGTATGGTTGTATTTGCGTACATGAAAGAGAAAGTTGCGTGTGTTTGTGTGGTCATGAAACTCTGCAATGTACATCACTGGCAGTGGAATGCTATGAGCCAACTGTGATAATTCGCTGATGCGCAAGTCAGCACAATGCAATGGTATCCCGTACCATGTACGGTGGTACTCCAAAGATGGACCTACTTGAGGAGCATGCCACAAGTGAACCTCTATTCCATTTCAGATGACATCTCATTTGAAAAGAAGTGTACCTGTAGCACACTCCAGGAGAGGGTGTATCTGAGGAGTACTCCTTCAATCAGTATGGGATAGTTCAATGGCGGTGGTAGAATTACTTGGCGTCTCTCTAAGCACCAAGCTACCAATGACACTACACTTGACCTCTTTACTGTGAAGATATGATGTTCCTTTTAAAGTTTCATTTTCAACCAGAGATTGAATGAAAATCTTAAAATTTATATAACTTTAGTAAGGATCAGCTATTTTAACCCTTTGGGTGTCGGTAGCCATTTTAATTGCAATGATTTCTGCAGGAATCGTCAGGACTAAATCCACTACGGACACCCAAACGGTTAAGTATGAAATGAAAAGCTTCTCTCAGTTGGTTTCTTGCATTTTGATGAAAATCTGACGTCTTTGAATGCTAATTTGCAATACATACTTTATGAACATACTTGGAGAAAAAGTGTCAGTTTTTAGCAATGGAAAAAGATGTACTGGTAAATGTCATTTTAATAGGAGACACTTATGAATACAAATGCACTTGTGAAAATGATACTAGAAGAATTTTCACTTTTAAGGAAAGGAAAAAGGTGTCAATATCATTTTGTTTGTTTGTTTTACTGTAAAAGATTTTGTGATGTTTTTTCCCTTATTTTTATTTTGTCTATAGGTGTGTACTAGAAGTAGAAGATTTAGAAGTACAACAGGCATAGAATATGAGCATCAAGTGAATCATCAAATGTTATTGCGTAAACAAGCTCTTATTAATGATGCATAGTGCCCACCAAAATGCATCTGGCTGCATGGATCCAAATGACCAGCGTTATTATGAAGTTCATCTTGTGTTCAATATTTATTGTTTGAGATGCAACTATAATATGATGAATAAAAAGAAAAGAAGCAAATTTCTTGTTTGCGTGATAATTTTTTAAGTCCTTGTGATAAATATTCATTTACATCACTCACCAGTTACACACTTTAGAAATGTGACAACTTTGATCAGTCATCAAACATTCGACGATTCGTATATCACTTTATCAGCAGATACAACTTTTCTAACTGAGAAGACTGCAGCTCGGTTGGCATGTTATAACATCTTGACCCGCATAGACTACTGCAATTCTATTCTAGCAGGTATGCCCAGTCCTCGCGCTGGGACCATACGGCGTTGAGGCGCGTCCCCTGGGTGGTGGATAGGGGGTCCCTCGTGAGAGGGGTGCACCGAATGAAATAAGGTGCCGTGAACCAACATGGTCTAAGGGAAGGTGACCCCGACAGAAAACCCCTGGTCCTCCTAGTAAGGGGGTTGGGCGTGGGGGTAGCTTCCCCACCCTGCAAAAAAGGAAATAGCTACAAAAACGCCGACGAAAAGACTAACAGTAATTCCTTTCCTGGAGGAGGAAGGTTCTTCTACTAGAAGACTTATGACGTCCTGTGGTGAAAGTCGGAAGCCACAGGACCGAGCCGCCTCTCTCTATCCAGGGATACAACCATGGGCACATGGAACGTCAAGACCATGTACCAGAGCGGCAAGGCCGCCCAGATAGCAGCGGAAATGCAAAAGTACAACCTTTCCCTGCTAGGCATCAGTGAAGCCAGATGGACGCAGTCTGGCCAGAAAAGGCTGTTAAGTGGGGAGATGATTCTGTATTCAGGTCATGAAGAGGAGAATGCCCCCCATACAGAAGGAGTAGCACTCATGCTGTCACCAGTGGCACAGAGAGCGCTGATGGGCTGGGAACCTCTTGGGCCAAGAATTATAACAGCAGCCTTTAGAACCAAGAAAAAACTCAAGCTGAACGTCATCCAGTGTTATGCGCCCACCAATGACAGTGACGAGGAAGAGAAACAAGAGTTCTACGACCGACTCCAGAGTGCCGTGGACAAATGTGCGGAGCGAGACATCACCAGTCATGGGCGATTTTAATGCCAAAATAGGGGAGGACAACACCGGATACGAAGAGGTGATGGGGAGACAGGGACTAGGCTCGGAGATGAGTGAGAACGGGGAGAGGTTTGTAGACTTTTGTGCTCTAAACCGACTTGTCATTGGAGGCAGCATCTTCCCACACAGAAGAATACACAAAGCAACTTGGGTCTCACCTGACCATACAACAGAGAACCAAATAGACCATATCTGCATTAGCAAGAAATTTAGAAGATCCCTTCAAGATGTTCGAGTGAGGAGGGGAGCAGATGTCGCCTCAGACCACCATCTGCTTACCTTAAGAATGAAGCTCAAGCTAAAGAAAAGCCGCACAGCGACAACAAGAAGACAGCGCTATAATGTAGGCCTCCTGAGAGAAACTGGAGTTAGAGAAGAGTTCAAACTGGTGCTGTCCAACCGGTTTCAAGCGCTACAGGAGCTAGTAAATGAAGAGGAGGCGGTCACCACAGAGCAGCAGTGGAAGGCAGTTAGAGAGGCACTGAACTCAACCTGCAAAGACACTGTAGGGTTCAGGAAACACCACCACAAGGACTGGCTGTCGGCACAGACCTTGAAGAAGATAGAAGCGAGGAAGCAGAAGAAAGCAGCGGTCAACAACAGTCGCACGAGAGCAGCCAAAGTAAGGGCACAGGGGGAATACTCGGAAGCCAACCGCGAGGTGAAGAGGAGTATCAGGGCAGACAAGAGGGCCTACACTGGCAGCAGAGGCAGAAAAGGCAGCAGGCAGCGGCAACATGAAACAGCTCTACGACATTACCAGAAGATTGTCGGGTAAGTATGGCCATACAGAAAGACCAGTAAAAGACAAAGAAGGCAAGCCTATTGCAGACAGAGCAGACCAACTCGACAGATGGGCCGAGTATTTTGAAGAGTTACTGAACAGACCTAGCCCACCCGACCCCCCCGACATCCAGCCGGCAGAGACCGACCTACCCATCAGCTGTGACAGACCCAGCCGGGAAGAGATCAGAAAAGCAGTGGCATTTTTGAAGAATGGCAAAGCAGCAGGGCCAGATGGCATCCCAGCGGAGTCTCTGAAAGCAGACCGAGAGACAACAGTTGAGATGCTGTACCCACTGTTTGGAAAGATCTGGGAAGAGGAGGTGATGCCAACTGACTGGAAGGAGGGGTACCTAATCAAGCTTCCCAATAAAGGCGACCTCAGCAAGTGTTCCAACTACAGAGGAATCACCTTGCTGTCAGTACCAGGAAAGGTCTTCAACAGGATCATCCTAGAGAGAATGAAGAGCTCCGTTGACCCCCAGCTGAGAGACCAGCAAGCAGGATTCAGGAAGAACCGATCATGTACAGACCAGATCGCCACTCTCCGCATCATCGTCATATGGGCCCCAGTGTTTCCCCGGCCGATGGCGTAAGTGCTCGCACTTGAGACCGTAATGCCAGCTGCTCCGCGGGCAGTCGAAAACCACGCTTTCTCTATTTATCTGTTGTAGATGGATAGTCAGTCAGTGCGGGCATTCAGAGCATGGACCGGATCTGGTTACTGGTTACTCAACATAGCAGATCTGGAGCTGATACCCCCACGAAAACGCTTAAGAAGAAACCGGGCCCATATGTGGAACAGTCTCTGGAGTGGAGCTCCCCGCTGTACGTCAACTTTGTGGATTATGAGAAAGCATTTGACAGCGTGGACCGAGAGACTGTGGAAACTCCTACGACACTACAGTGTACCCACAAAGCTCGTCCGCCTGATCAAGAGCAGCTATGATGGCATGACATGTCGCGTGATCCACGAAGGGCAGTTCACCAGAGAGCTCCAGGTCAGAACTGGTGTCAGGCAAGGGTGTCTGCTGTCTCCGTTCCTCTTCCTACTGGCCATAGACTGGGTCATGAAGATGACCACAGAGCACAGACGAAGTGGAATACAGTGGACACTGTGGACACAGCTTGACGACCTCGATTTTGCAGACGACTTGGCATTGCTGTCCCACACTCATCAACAAATGCAGGACAAGACCACGAGGCTTGCTGACATCTCGTCCCAAGTGGGCCTCACCATTCACAAACAGAAAACAAAGACAATGAGGCTGAACGCAACCAGGGAAGAACCAGTCTTGCTTGCTGGCACCCCGTTGGAGGAGGTGGAGTCCTTCACCTATCTCGGGAGCATCATAGACAAAAAAGGCGGCACTGATGCAGATGTCAGAGCACGAATCGGTAAAGCCAGAGCAGCCTTTCTCCAGTTGAAAATAGTGTGGAGTTCCAGAGAGCTGTCACAACACACCAAAGTCCGGATTTTCAACTCCAATGTAAAAGCAGTTCTCCTATATGGAGCAGAAACTTGGAGATTGACAAAAACCACAGTCAACAGAGTACAGACCTTCATGAACAGTTGCCTTAGAAGAATTTTGAAAATCCACTGGCCAGAGAAGATCAGCAACGTCAGACTCTGGGAGAGAACAGAGCAGATAACAGCAGAGAATGAAATTGGGCGAAGAAGATGGGGATGGATCGGTCACAGTCTGAGAAAGCCAGCTTCCAGTATCACTAGGCAGGCATTGTCATGGAACCCCCAGGGAAAGAGGAAAAGAGGTAGGCCGAGAAACTCCTGGCGTCGAGACCTCCAAGCAGACATCAAGAGACTGGGAACCACCTGGAGTAGAATCGAAGGAGAAGCACAGGACAGGAGTTGCTGGAGGTCTCTCGTCGACGGCCTATACCCGGGTAGGGGTGACAGGCGTAAGTAAGTAAGTAAGGTATGCCCAGTGAACAAACACCCCGCCTTCAGAAACGGGGCAGGCACCATGTCGCTCCTCTTTTAAAGCAGCTGCACTGGTTCCCAGTAAAACAAAAATCGAATTTAAATTCGCTACACTCGTCTCGCTACCTTGATGGCACCCTTCCTGCGTACCTCTCCTCACTCGGGTCCAGTTTTGAAAAGCTGTCTGTCGCCGTTTATTAAACTTTCTTTTGGTAAAAGGGCCATTAAATATCAGGTAACCCATGTCTGAAATGCTCTACCTTCCCATGTCTGCCCAGCTCCATCTGTCGACCTTCAAGCAGCAGCTTAAGACTTATCTTTCCTCTAGAACTTTCCCTTAAATCCAAAGCAGTTCTAAACGTGTGTTCTTTGAAATTTCATGGTGTGTGTAAGAGTGGATTGTACCTGACTGTAGGAATAATGTGCTTTATAAGTATGATCTATTATTATTATCAAAGTTGTTGCATTTTGAAAGTGCATATCTGTACATCAGTTTGGTTTGGAACATATTCTAACTTGCTTCGCTATGCTCTTCGAAAGACAAACGGGTCATATTTTAGGAGTGTGTGCTAAAAACCGCAAGATTGATGAAATTCAAGAGGTCAGCATTTGATATTACTAATTTATCTAGCCATATTCATGCTGCTGTTGAGGTACCCTCTTTTTGCCGCTGATCAGCGGTAGCGAATCAAGGAAGACAACCACTGTGCTATCCAAGTCAACCCAACTTATGCAAGATGACATGAGTGAATGTTGCAATGTAAATTGTGCTGGTCTGGGATTTTGGACCCAATGGTCTAGGGCCATATGGTCGACAATTGCTGACCCACAAACAATACAGCTGTAGTTACAACTTAAACCTGTTACTTCAACTTTTGAACATCCTTCGCACAATCTGTGCACCAAAATCTTCTGCTAAGAGGTGTCATTTTATGATTGGTTTCCAACAGATTTCCAGGCAAATAACATTTTCTAGAGTACATGTATGCTAATGTGTGTTAATACATGATTTCTGAACGTAGCTCCGAGTCAAATTAATATCCCAAATCGCAGATCGGTACAGAATTAGCCCCTGGTTGCTGACATCAGCTGTAGTCCAGAAGCACACAGCTGTGCGCAGGTCAACTGCAGGCTACAGCAGCCAGATAAAGTGTGTGAGCGTTGTGCACAGCTGGAACACCCACGCCTCTGGAATTTCATCTGTACAGTACACTGATGTAGGTGTCAGGTGGGTTGTTTTGGTGGTAGTTCTGTCCCCCGTCAAGACATCCCTGGATCCGCCCCCAGGAAATGGCACGATTATTTCGAAGTGAACAAAGTAGACTATGACAATCTACAGCCTGACTGAAGAAAGGACTGATGCTCGAACTCATGAAAATCTATTCCTCTTTCCTAAGCCTAAGTTAAGGAAGTTGTGCCCACATCCAAAACCAAAGACAGTACAATATAATGTACTGTATTTGATAAAACTGAGACTAGTTGGATGTCAGCAAAGAGCATAATATGATAATAGAGTGGCTGATGGGAAAGAGACAATAAATCAGGCATGGTTAATCTCCGTTATTACCTCCCTCAAAAAATATTCGCTTACCTGGTTTGAAGGTTTAGTTACATAAGCCTGCATTTGTAGGTGTGATGCAGGGACTAACTTACAGACGTGAAGCAGAAGCATGCACATATTTAAAAAAATGCTTTCTACCTCTCCAACAACATAGTTTTACAGGTCACCAGCAGACATTTTCACTGCGCCACAGAGGATCCCACATTTGTCGTCTGCTACTCTTGCTCTTTTACGAAAACGTTGTTTTGGGCATATTGATTTTAATGAAAGAATAAGCTAGTTAATGTGCGAAATATATTAAGTCGTTATTTCATTGTTAAACCTATATTCATGTACAGTATATTTACTAAAAGTCTTTATTATCAAATGGCTTGTTTCTAAATTTGTGTGTCTTGAATGAGGTCAATGTTGTTATAAATGTTTTGGAATTTGCACCCAGTAAACGGGTTTAACTCACCCAAAACTGTTGATAAGTGTCAGGCATGAAATTCTGACTGTACATACATCGAAATATTAATTTGCCCAAAATAAATTTATAGGCTGTAGTTTTGTTTTCATATTTATGAAAGTGACCTCCCTTGCGTCAGACAGCTGGTGTTGGTGTGTTGCCAAGCTTTTTTTGACTTTAATTAAGCTCACAATCAGTGCGTGTGCCCGCTTGCGGACGAAAGGATGATGGACCTACAAGACGTCTGGAAAAACAAGCATGTGACTGGTTTCAGGCGACTGTTTTACGTGGTCTCACCAAACGAAACTTCGTTTGAAACATTAGAAGAAGTCCCTCAGTATGTGAATGAGGTAAGTTTCGTTACTAGGGATGGACATTGGACCCTCCGAATAATTATCTTACCCAATTTAGCCACGAAGCACTACAATAGGAGATGGATCGCATAATAATTCAAGGGTAGTGCCAAATTAGCATGCCGCCATCAGGTACCAAGTTTATCGAGTACTACCCATGAATTATCCGGTATTACCCATGAATTGTCCATCTCCTTCAGCTGGTACATAGTTGTTATGTGAAACATTTTAACCCATTTCATTCTGAGGCTGATTTATTAAAAGTTGCTTATTGTTCTATAAAGGCTACATTACAGATTAGGGGCTAAATCAACTGTTTTAGTTCAAGGGCAGCGCCAGAATAGCTTGGCGCCTGAGGCGCCAAGCTATTCTGGCACCACTCTTGAAATATCATAGTCAAACTTATTTTAAGCAATGGGTGTATCAGGATGAAATGGGTTAAAAGCAGCAGTGGGGGTGGGGGGGGGGGGGTGAATGGATAACAAGCAGTTCACAACCTGGGTAGATTTTTTTAACAATTTCCCACGACTGTTCATGGGAATATTTGCTGTTAACATAGCTAAAATGCTTCATTTTTGCATTGTAATGGAAGTCCTAGCAGGAATACTAGTAAAATGTTCCTTGCTGTGGTTTTGGCAGCATAGAGGCTTTTGGTTTATGTGACTGTGTGTCATATGATACAGGTTCACTGGTGTCCCAACACAGGTGACCTCTTTTCCAAGATATCAAAGCCTAGCCTTCCACTCTAACCCTCCATATTCCCACCTATTTTGAAATTTGATCCAGGCCTTCTCACCCATTCCTATTCTTGCATTTTCCTGGTTCTGGTTGAATTAAAAATGATTGTGGCTTTGCAGATACATGTACAGTACATTAACTCATTCGAGACATGCCACATCCGGAATTTCACGGTATTAGTCGCATATCCGGAGGCTGCATGTCTTGAATGAGTTAAAGTATGTGTGTAGGTATTGTGTAGGTTAGACTAGAGTAACCACTAATTATAAATAATTATGATTGCTTCAGCACTAGGGCTTTGAGTTTGAGGGCAACTGTCCTGTAATGAAGACAGTTTCAATGTGCACGAGGCATTGATTCTTATCAGTCCCAGTAGGCTGCACGAGGATCATCATTTCACCTCCTAATGTACACTTGTGTCCCTCAGGCAGGGTAGATGTTCCATGTGTGATGGGACTGTTAGTACTGTTACCACTATCAGCATAGCTATCTTGACAGTCTGTCAGTCAACCCTTTTAGTCTGCAAGAGACATAAACTTTCATAAGCCCTTCCCAGCACACGAAGGCCATTGGGCTGAAGTTGGCCACAGTGGGCCCATGCACAATTGTATGCAGGCCCACTTGGGCTGACTTCAGCTTCATAGCTTTTTGCGTGCTGTGATATAGCTGAATGGAGGGGTTTATGACTTGTTCTGTGCCTTGCTGGAGGAGATCAGCACCATTTGCATTCTCAGATTGATGAATTAAAAAGGTTAACCACCTTGTGCATGCAGCCACTGGTACTTTTTACAGCACAAGGGGTTTGACTGTACCACTCTTGACCGAGTTCCTTTTCCCTATCAGCTCACAGTGCATAAGTACTGAGAGGGTTCATCTGCACCCAACATAATCTAGATAGTTTATCATACTGTATGTCAAGTTTACACTTTTTACAGCTGATATTGCTTCTTGCTGTAGTGCACATTTTGGATGCAAAATACATGTACATGTCTAGACCTCATCATACTACCGGTGTATGGATACCATGATATAATCCCAGTATACTAGCTGGTAGTGCCTTCTCCCTATCAGCTCACAGTGCATAAGTACTGAGAGGGTTCATCTGCACCCAACATAATCTAGATAATTGTTTGCACTGTATGTCAAGTTTACAAAGTGATACTGATATTGCTTCTTGGTGTTGTGCACCTTTTTGATGTGAAATACATATGTACATGTCTAGACCTCATCATACTATTACTACCCTTATATGGATACCATATCATCCCAGTATTCTACTACTAGCAGGTAGTGGTACTGGGTACAGGTCTGTGATCACGCTAGGGCTAATGACAATCTGTATTTCCTTTCCTTAGTACCTGGCCAAAATATAGCACCCATCTAAACTGCTGGTTTCTAGTCACATTCAAAGTCAAACACACATTTCTTCTTCTTGGCTTGACTTCGCGAACGAAGATTTTATAGGAGTTGCCCACGACGTCTGCAGGCTTGTTCGTGGCTGCGGAGGCCAATCCGAGACAGGCAGGTTCGACCGCAGTGGCTGCAGGGGAAGGTATGGCCAGGGTTCTGAGCTGCGGCATCTCTGTTTTTTCTCCTGAGCCGCTTGTCCTTAAGGCTAGCTCTGTGAGAGTCCTCAAAGGAGACAGCTGCCTTGTAAATGGTGGAGCGCCAGGTGTCACGGTCCGCAGCAAGCGAAGACCACTGGTGGTGGTCGATTTGGCAGGCACTAAGTGACTTCTTGAGACAGTCTTTGTATCTCTTCTTTGGTGCCCCTCTGTCACGGTGTCCAGTAGCAAGCTCGCCGAACAGGGTGATCTTTGGTAGGCGATGATCCTCCATCCTGCAGACATGCCCCGCCCAGCGGAGCTGTGTCCGCAGCAGCAAAGCCTCGATGCTCACAGTTTCAGCCTGTTCAAGGACCTCGACGTTGGTGACATAGTCACTCCAGTGAATGCCCAGGATGGTACGCAGGCAGCGGTGGTGGAAGCGTTCGAAGAGTCGTAGTTGGCTGCGGTAGAGGGCCCAGGACTCGGAACCATACAGCAGGGTGGTGAGGACCACAGCTCTGTACACGCTGATCTTGGTGCCTGTTTTCAGCTGTTGATTGTGCCACACCCGCTTGAAAAGTCGCCCGAAAGCGCTGTTCGCTTTTGCCAGCCTGCTGTCAAGCTCCTTGTCCAGCTTGGCGTCCGACGTGATAATGCAGCCAAGGTAAGTAAACTGGTGCATTGACTTTAGTTCAGACTCGCCAATGGTGATGTGAGGAGGGCGATACACTGTCTTGGGTGCCGGCTGATGGAGGACCTCTGTCTTTTTCAGACTGACCTCGAGTCCAAAGAGCTGGGCAGCATCTGCGAAGCAAGATGTGATGCGCTGCAGGGCTCTCTCTGTGTGTGCAACGAGGGCAGCATCATCAGCAAAAAGCAGCTCACGAATCAGTTGGTCTAGGGTTTTCGTGTGGGCCTGCAGTCGTCTGAGGTTGAACAGGCTGCCATCGAGACGATACCTGATGTACACTGCATCGTCATCATCGAGGTCCACTGTGGCCTGCTTCAACATCATGCTAAAAAAGATGGTGAAGAGGGTCGGTGCCAGCACGCAGCCCTGCTTTACGCCGTTGAGAATAGGGAATGGTTCTGAGAGGTCATTGTTGAGTCTGACCTGGCCTTGCTGGTCCTCGTGTAGCTGGACAATCATGTTGAGGAACTTTGGGGGACAGCCAAGTCGCTCCAGGATCTGCCACATGCCTTGCCTGCTCACAGTGTCGAACGCTTTTGTTAGGTCGACAAATGTTACGTACAGCCCTTTGTTCTGCTCGCGGCACTTCTCCTGTAGCTGTCTCAGCACAAAGACCATATCGGTGGTGCTCCTGTTTGCTCTGAAGCCACACTGGCCCTCTGGGAGTTGGTCTTCAGCGATGGCAGGTACCAGCCGATTCAGGAGCAGCCTTGCAAGGATTTTCCCAGCAATGGACAGCAGGGTAATTCCCCGATAGTTGGAACAGTCAGACTTCTCGCCTTTGTTCTTGTACAGGGTGATAACGACTACATCACGGAGATCTTTTGGTAGTGTTCCTTCCTCCCAGCAGCAGAGAAAGAGGTCATGGAGCTTGTTGTGCAGCGCTGTGCCTCCATGTTTCCAGATCTCTGGCGGTATTCCATCAATGCCTGCTGCTTTGCCACTCTTGAGCTGGTGGATGGCTGTGAGGGTCTCTTCAGCGGTGGGCGGTTCGTCCAATTCAACCTTTACTGGGAGGTGTGGGATTTGTAGGACGACTGCTTCTTGAACAGTGCGCTCAGCGCTGAAGAGGCTCTGAAAGTATTCCGACCAGCGGTTCAAGATGGAGGTATTATCTGTGAGGAGTGCCTGGCCATTCGCGCTTCGCAGGGGACTTTGTACCAGGTGCCTGGGGCCATACACTGCTTTCAGTGCTTCGTAGAAGCCCCTGTAGTCACCATTGTCAGCACAAAGCTGGGTCCTCTGTGCAAGTCTGGTCCACCACTCATTCTGAAGATCTCTGAGCTTGCGCTGGAGACTGCTGCAGACGAGGCGGAAGGCAGACTTCTTCACAGGGCAGGAAGGCTGGGCTAGGTGGGCCTGATGGGCGGCTCTTTTTTTGGCTAGGTGTTCCTGGATCTCTACATCGTTTTCGTCAAACCAGTCTTTGTTCTTCTTTCTGGCGAAACCCAAGACTTCTGCAGAGGATTTTGCAATAGCAGTTTTCAGTTGTTCCCAAAGTGTTTCAGGGGAGGAGTCTACTGGGTCCGCTGTGTCTTTGAGCCTGCGCTGTAAATCTGTCTGAAAGGCGGCTTTCACATCGTCACGCTGAAGGCTGGCAACATCAAGCTTTTTCTTGGGGGGCCCCCATTTCTTGGGTTTTGGCTTGAAGTGGAGCCTGAGTTTGAAGCGGACAAGGCGGTGGTCAGTGTGGCACTCTGCGCTGGGCATCACTCTGGTGAGGAGGACGTCACTGCGGTCCCTCTGACGCACTAGGACATAGTCGATAAGGTGCCAGTGTTTGGAGCGAGGATGCATCCAGGTGGTCTTTCGACTGTCCTTTTGCTGAAAAGTAGTGTTGGTGATGACCAGTTGCTGCTCCGCACAGAACTCCAACAGTAGGCGGCCATTGTCATTGCAGTTCCCCACGCCATGCTTGCCAAGGACTCCTTTCCAGGCTTCAGAGTCCTGGCCCACTCTGGCGTTGTTCACATTTGCACGGGACATAGACATAGACGGACAACACACATTTACACTGCAACTTAATTGTAAATTCTGGTGTTCCTTCTCCTTAAAACGCCCAGAACTAAGTAAATGACTTCCATATTCTATAGAATGAAAGTCATATAGTTTGGGAGTTTATGAGTTAAATAGTTCTGATATCCTTATCTTCACACTACGTATTTGTCTTTTCTAACCTGAATCATCTGCTGGCTGCTACTTTCAACTTCCATTAATCAGGGGCGGATTTTGCCATTGTTGAGGGGGTGTGCACTCTTCCCTGAAACCATTAATGCGAAGTGGCGAAGTCACAAGCGCGAGCCTACGAAGCAGGCGATTGAACTAGGGGGCTCCGGGGGCATGCCCCCCCCAACGCCCCCCCCCCCCACCCCCCTGGAAAAAATGTGAAAATAATGGTTAAAATCTGTGCAATCTGGTGCATTCAGGGGAGTGTGCACGTGCACAAGTGCACACCCCCAAAATCCACCCATGCATTATTGTAATAATGGTAAAATATTGATGTTACCCGTTAACACTAACTCAGGGTACAATTGTAATGTATTTGTGTGTTTGTTTCTTCTTCTTACCATTTTTTTTTTTTTTTTTTTTTTTTGAGTGGAGGGGCGGGGGTGGGGGAGGGGGGGGGGGAGTGGTTGGTGTGCATGTTGGGTGGGGTGGGGGTGGGTGGGGAGGGGGGTATGTAATGTACGATATGTAGCTGATGACATGTTGGTTAACTCTCAATAACAGACAATATATTTTGTATTTTTTAAGAAATGCAAAAAAGTAATTTGTTGCATTATCATGCCCAATCCATCTCCTGCTGTTGAGCATCAGGCTAAGTGGGTTAAAGCAACCTACTCCAGGCAGTAAAGATTTATAGTTCACAAAATCTCCTTTATAAATTTTCTGATGTTTAACACAAATTAAGGAAAAAATGAAGTTGAAAAGTGTTATGTACCAGCTTAATATTTTATGATTTCAATTGATTCCATTTGCAATACTGATTGTTACCTTGTGGTAGGATGATTTATTAAAATTGTGAGGTGGATGAAATAATTTTTGGGCAGGCTGCACCATACTTCATGATCAGTATTGCCATAGAGCACCTGATCCTCCTGGCCAAAGGATGGAAAGGCATGCGTCCCAATGACAGCTTCAACAGCATTGCTCATGGCCTCCTCTCTACTCTCCATGGGTAAGTGTATACTATGTAGTTAACCCATTTAACCCCACTGCCACATTTCCTAAAGACTATGTACCAGTTGCAGGAGATGGATTGAACAAGATAATTCAAAGCTAGTGCCAGATTAGCTTTTCACCTTCAGGCGCCAAGCTAATCTGGCACTACCTTTGAATTATCATGCCCAATCTCCTGCTGTTGAACATTGGGCTAAGTGGGTTAAAGCAACCTACTCCAGGCAGTAAAGGTTTATAGTTCACAAAATCTCTTTTAAAGGTTCTTAGTATGTCTTACAATGATGCTGGACAAGAGGGCTAACTTAAAATTATGTGTTTGAATATCATATATGGGGTTTAACGTCCACGGCACTGAAGTGATAATGGACAGCCCTGACAGGCGGGTTATGGGGAACAGGGAAATCTATTGTCTATGGAGTATGACCTGAACACTGATCAACTCAGTCACACTCCAACTGTGCCACTTTGATTTACCAGGACCTTTCAGAGGACATGCTATTGAACAAGCCCGTCTTTTCCCCTTGGATTGCAAGTCCAGCTACCGGGGCCGGGACGTGGATTCGAACCCACGACCCAGCGATTCCCTTCACTCTCCTGCTCCGACACTTAACCGCCTGAGCTATTTTGGACTCTTGTCCTATTTGAAACAATTAGACAAAACATTTTATCAGCAAATTTTAGCAATCAAAGCTAGCCATGGAACAGACTGCTTTAAACATTTGGCTGTCAGTAGCGTTTTTTGTCACTATGCAGGAATCATCATGACAAAAAATTCTACTGACCGCCACAGGGTTAAGGTAGAAATTCCTTGCACCCGATTGGACTGTATACAGCAGCCACTGCATACAGCAGCCGGTACCACAAACAGTAGCAGTTTCTGCAGGCACAAGTGGGTTAGGGGGGTTGTCCTCTTAAGACTATGAACCAGTTCAGCTAGGAGAGAGATCAACCCTGATAGTCCTGTCATGGTGCTAGGATAGCTTGTTTTCCTCAACCTCATCAGCACAATCAGTTTAAGAGCTCTGCAATTTGTTTCCTCAAAAACATTACCGATGCCATTACTACAAGGAACTGTCTCTTAGCTTACATAATTTTAGCCAAAAACTTACGATGTGTACCTATAAGGCCAAGGGAGGCAACCTACGGGTGCTGTGATCCAGTACCCTGAGTAGCCTCTCATCCCACCCCTTACGGGTAACTGCCCTGTGCAGACACGCAAGTTTATTCTCATAGCTTAGGGAGTACAGACATGTGTTAGCCTGCTGCAGTGTTGAGCCTACGGCTGTGTATGGTTCTGCACCGGTTGTACCTTCGACTTGGAGACTTGTTTCCGGCTGTGTATTAGTAGCCCTGCCTCAGAGCCCTTGGCCTGTTGTTACTTGTGTGCTTCATCTTCTGGTGTTCTGCACCGGTTGTACCTTTGACTTAGAGATTTGTTCCCGGCTGTGTGTTGTGCCGGGCCTCGGAGCCCTTGAACTGTTGATGTTCCTTGTGTGCTTCTTCTTCTGGTGCCCTCTGACAAGTTCACGTGTTGCCGGACTTCTGGGTCTTCCATCGCGGACTTGGCGCCCTTGCCCGATGTGTGCGGCCCTCAGCCCCTCAGTGGCGCCCCCTCCTTCATTGTGTCAGGTTCTCCTTTGCCCCGCCCTCTGCGAGATGGCCAGGTAAGGTCTCGGTGTTTGCCAGCGACCGGCGCCTTTGACGCTGGGCAGCGGCATCACTCTTGGAATTTTCTTTACTCATCGCGTAGTTTTGTGCTCGGTTGCGCTTCTCATGTGGCCTATCAGCCACGACCAGTCGCCTTTTCTTTTCGCCTATATGTTGCAGTTGTCAAGTACGCACCTTCACCCGTTGTGGCGATTTCCAGTGGCCGAGTTATACGCAAGTGGTATGCCTCCCCTGCTCTGGTTGTGCCTCCGGCCGCACCTGTGACGTCTGCACGCCCTGGGTAGTAGAGCTATGGTCCCAACTCTGGAGCTTTTTTGGCATGAACGACCTACGCCGTCCCTCAGCCTCATGCATGCCTCGGCCCCAGACCGATCAAGAAGCACTCGCACTGCTGTTGGGGGACAGCACACAAAGGATCTCCCCTTGCGCACCAACTCGACCGATTCTGGTCCACAGCGAGTTCGTTCGCCCCGCTTTGTGGAAAACAAAGGCTGCCAAGCCCTGACGTTGGGGGACGGACAACTCCTCCCTTGCGCACCAGCTCGCTCGAGCCTGGCCCGCAGCGAGTTTGCTCGCCCCACCTTGCGGAATACAAGCATCACAAGGAGGGAAGTAAACCACGCGCCGGACCTTTGGCTTCGTCTTGCGACCCACGACACGTGACCCCTGGAACACAACAGACTGGACACATCCTCTGGACCTTTGAACACCCGCTCGCCATGCCATCAGTCGTTCTCCTCGGACTCGCGCCTCATCGCGGCAGAGCCCGCCGCCTTTGCCCCCTCAGCGCCGTCATCCCGCGCCGCCTGAGGATGATGACGCCCTCAGCATCCCTCCGGAGGATTCCGCTTCAGCGCTCCTTAGCTGTTCGGCTGCCCCACACACTCGCTCGCCGAAGGCTCCTTCGTCGTCTATGCTTCTGACGACTAGGGCGGAGACCCTGTGCTCCCTGGTTGAGGCCGCGCTCCTGGTCGCTTCGTCTCTTCCCCCAGAAGCCTGAACCCCCCCCCTCCCTGCCCCCCAAGAGGAAGCTCTCGGCCTTTGTGGATGCGGATTAGCCGAGGTTCAAGTCCTTGCCGCAACCTCCTGGGTTCCACGTTCTTCGCGACACCTTCTCCGCTCTCCTACAGCAGGGCTCCGGCTCCGACGCGGTCTTCTTCTTTTCTGACGCCCGTTGCCCGGCTGACTTGGATATTGCCTTTCAGCAGAGTTGGTACGCCGGACACTCGCAGAGCTTCGCTACCGCCCACTCAGCGGTGGACCCGCCGGCACAGCTACAAGCATATGAACTTCGCGCCGTTGTATCCCACCCAGTCTTGAACAGACAGCGACCCTCATCTGCAACACCCTTGCCTGTGCTGGATTTCTTGATTTAGTTGCGCAAGCTGTCGTCTCTCGAGTGGAGGAGGCCTGGCACCCGTCGATCTTGCCGCTGTTAGGGGACATCCTTGCCTTGGCTGTGCCCGCCAACCGGGCGGCTTACCACGCTTCTGTCAACGCCATGGCTGCTGCCAGGGTTGGAAGATTTAACGATATAACTATTTAACGATTTAACAAATTAAATTTTTGGTTAAAGAAAATTTAACGCGTTAATGTTTTTAAAAAGTTTAAGAAAATTCAACGAATTAAAAAATAAAAGTAACGATTATCGATTTCTTTCGTTAAAAATTTCGTTACTTCAGTACGTTTTTCCGCGACGAACAACAGGTGTCTATGTGCAAAGCCGCGCCGGTTTGACCCAGTTGCAGCCGGTTTGAGGCGGTTTGGAGGATCTATGCCTCTGGGTGAAAAACTGAACGGATCCCCTTTGCTTGAGAAAATCATGAACGTCGATTATCCCAGAAAGAGGCATAGATCCTCACGAGCCCCCTGAGGTTGCGGGGGCTTATGAGGATCTATGCCTCTTTCAGTTGAGTGGTTTTCGTTTCAGGAGTGAGAAGGCAGATGACACTCGTACAGCAAAGATTGGACAGTTGAAAAACTTAACGGAGCCCCTTTGCTTGAGAAAATCACCAGCATAGATTATCCCAGCAAGAGGCATAGATCCTCACAAGCCCCCGTAGTTGCGGGGGCTCATGAGGATCTATGCCTCTTTCAGTTTGGTGGTTTTCGTTTCAGGAGTAAAAAGTCAGATGGTACAGCAACGATTGGACAGGTGAAAAACTTAAGAGATCCACTTTGCTTGAGCGAAACATGAGCGCAGATTATCCCAGCAAGAGGCATAGATCCTCATGAGCCCCCGCAGTTGCGGGGGCTCATGAGGATCTATGCCTCTTGCAGTTGGGTGGTTTTCGTTTCAGGAGTGAGAAGGCAGATGGTACTGCAACGATTGGACAGCACAGGTGTATACATTTTTAACTGTAGTAGGCATAGATCGTCATTAACCCATCAATCCCCCCTCCCCCTCACCCAAGACTGCTGGGGTGCTTGAGGATCTATGGCTCTTGCAGATGAGTGGATTTGTCAGCATCGCGAAATAAGATCAAACAAGCCTGAATTGTTCCATTTTTAGCCGCATGACTTTTTCTTGCGCTGTGCAGTTTTCCGATTTTTTTTTTTCTTTCTTCCCCCTTCTCATAACTACTGCATGTATCTGGCCAGATAGTGTTTTAGATAGTGGGTAGAGGAGGAAATCTGGTGGCGTGTCACTTTTCAACTGCTTGCCACTTTTCTTGTCTGAGCTGAGCAATAAATGATCATTCTTGTATTTAACGCAAATTTATTTCATTAAAAAGAAAAATTAAAGAAAATTTATTTCTTTAATTTAAAAAAAAAAGTAAAGAAAATTTATTTCTTTAACCTTTTACCAGAATTAAAGAAAATTTATTTCATTAAAGAAAAAAAGTAATGACTATCAACCCTGGCTGCTGCCACGAATTCTGACCTTCTCCGCCGGGATGCCGTCCTTTCCGTCTGCCCCGACCTTCCGCCGGATTCACGGAGACAGCTACGACAGGTTCCTATCGGCGATCCGCTCCTCTTCGGTCCTACCTGGCAGGCGGTGAAGGATGCGAACTAGGACCTTTGGCCTTCACACGCCACCTCAACCTGGTTTCAAGCTGCCCGCAAGGCCGTGGGTCGCGCCCTGCAGACCGTTAGACCCTCCTCTCGCCCGCTCTCCTGGCGTGGCCGCCTGCCCCCGCGCCCCCATGCCACCGGACGTTCCCGCCCTCCCTGTTTTCGAGGGCCTCCTGCTCTCCTTCTGGATGCCGATGCCCCTGCGACGCAGCCCTGCGTCGATTTCCGCCCCTTTGGACCGACTCGAGGCAGCCGCTCTTCGAGGAGAGATCGCTGCCCTGTTGCAGAAGAACGCCATGGAAGTGGTAACGCGTCACAACTCTCCCGCCTTTTACAGTCACCTCTTCTGGTCCCCAAGCCCGGAGGCAAGTGGCGCCCGATCATCAACCTCTTGGCACTCAACAGGTTCATCTCCATGCCATCCTTCCGCATGGAGACCACCAGAGCCCTTCGCGGCTCGGTGCCTGGACCTTTCGGACGCTTACCTTCCTGTGCCCATTCACCCGGCCTCCAGACGCTATCTGCGCTTCACTTTCGATGGCGTAGTCTACCAGTTTCGGGCTCTCCCCTTCGCCCTCAACCTCAGCCCCTGGGTTTTCACCCGCATCATGGATGGCATCGTCGCCAAGGCCAGACAGACAGCCTCGAGCCCAACTTCGCATTACCTCGACGATCTGCTTCTGCATAACCACTTGGCAGCCGCCTTGGAGAAGGACCGAGACACGTTGCTGGCTCTTCTCGACAGAATCCGCTTTATAGTCAACGTGGGCAAGTCGGACCTCGCCCCGTCCCTCCGCTTCATTCACCTGGGCATGGAGTTCAGAACCGACCTCAACCTGGTGAGACTCCCGGAACCGCGGATACAGAAGTTGGCGAACCTGGCTCGCTTAGTGTCTCAGGAGAAGGCGGTCTCCGCGAGAGTGTCGTTACAGCTCCTGGGCCTGATGAGTGCGGCAGCGGACCTCCTTCCCCTTGGCCGTCTCTTCTCTCGTCCGCTTCAACTGCACCTGCTTCTTCACTGGCAGCCCTCGGCTTGCGACATCGCAACTCACATACTGGTACTTCCCATACAAACCGCTCCCCCAGTTGTCCCTCTGCGTCGACACCAGCCGCTCCGGCTGGGGCGCGCACCTGCTGCAGACGTTCACCACAGCTTCCGGCAGCTGGCCCATGGACCTCGCGCACAAGCATATCAACTGGTTGGGGCTACAGGCGTTTGGCAAGCCCTCCTCGCGTGGGAAACGTCTCTCATATGCCAGGAACTGCTCATCCTATCCGACAACTCCACGGTGGTTTCCTACATCTGGAAGCAGCTCTTCCGGTGGTGTGAAGATCATGGCAGCTCTCTCCGAGTGAGACATATCCCGGGCCACCTGAATGTCCTTGCAGACTCCCTCTCGCGGCGCGGCCAGCTTCTCCACACCGAGTGGGTGCTACATCCGGACTTTTTTTCGGATGATCTGTATGGCGTGGGAGACCCCTCTGATTGACCTCTTCACGTCGAGGTGGAACCACCAGCTGCCCCTCTTCGTCTCGCCCATCCCGGACCCCCTAGCCTGGGCTGTCGATGCGCTCTCCATCTCCTGGGACGGTCTCATCGCGTATGCCTACCCTCCGACAGTGCTGGTCCCCAAGGTCCTGCTCACGCTCAAGGGATGCAACGTGATCCTGTTGCTAGTGGCCCCGTTCTGCTGGACCAAGTCTTGTGCCACCGACCTTCAGAACCTTGCATCAGGCCCCCCCTCTGTGGCTCCCAACCCCACGCGCGATGCTCAAGCAGCCACGACAGGCACTTTACCATCCGTGCCCCAAGCGACTCCTACTCCACGCCTGGAGATTGTGTGGCACGCCCTCACCGCTAGAGGCTTCTCGAGTGCAGCAGTGGAAGCTATCCCTGCAGGCCGCAGACCCTCAACCCCTGCGAGTCTACGAAGGAAAATGGCGAGTCCTAGGGTCTTGGTGTGACGATCGTCACCTCTACCCTACCGATCTGACTTCCCCCCCAACTGGCCGAGTTCTTCCTTTGGCTTTTCGCCGAACAGCGCTTGGCGCCAATCACCATCAGGGGCTACCTCGCCATGATTGCCGACACGTACCGACACTTGGGCCGAGCGGACCCGACAAGTGCAAAGACCTCGCTGATCTGATCGCCCACTTCGGAATACAGCGGCCTGCCCGCCGCTCCCTGATCCCGCGCTGGGACCTATCCTGGGTACTCTCCTGGCTTAACTCAACACGCTTCGAACCGCTTCCCCTAGCCAGGCTGGCCGACGTAACGTGAAAGACCTGCTTTCTTCTCGCCCTTGCCACGGCCTCCAGAGTGAGTGAGCTGCACACGCTCTCAGCATGCCCCTTCTGCCTGCAGTTCAGGGCGGACAGCTCTGTGCAGCTACTGATGGACCCGGCCTTCCTGGCCAAGATGCAGTCCCCATTGACCGCCGCCAGGTGATCGCCGTACGGCCGCTGAAAACGATGAGCCTGAACCGGGAAGCCAGACAACAGGACCCGGTGAGAGCCCTACGCGTGTACCTGCGTCGAACCAAGCCGCTCCACAGGGGATGCTCCCACCTCTTTCTCCCTCTGTCCCCAGGTAGATCTGACATCTCGGCCCAGACGATTTCGTCCTGGCTCCAATTGGTGATACACTCCACCTACCAGGACCTCTGCCTCAACGCTGCCAAGCGGCTACACGTCAGGGGACACAAGGTCAGAGCCATGGCCGCAAGCGTCGCCTTCGTCCGCAACTGTGCTGTCAGGGACATTGTGGCGGCTGTGGGCTGGCGAACAGAGTCGACTTTCACCCGATTCTACCTCTGAAACCTGGCAGGCCAGCGACACAACCTGGCCCTGGTGGGGGACATCGCGGCGGCGCAACACTCCCTCCCGGCGCCTTTGGTGCCGTAACCCTTAGCTAAAATTATCAGGAGTTTGCTCCGGGGAGGGCAGGTCTAGCTAGCTTTGTCGGGTTATGGGTTTATGCGGCACCCACCTCCTTTTCGCTATTCTTCCTTGTAGTAATGGCATCGGTAATGTTTTTGAGGAGACAAATGAATTTTTCTCTAAAATGTATTTTTTTGAAAAATACTTACCTATGCCATTACTCGGACGGCCCTCCCACCTGCCCCGCTTGCCGCTAGTCAGCTAAGCGAATAAACTGGCGTGTGTGCACAGGGCAGTTACCCATATGGGGTGGGACGGGAGGCTACTCGGGGTACTGTGTCACGGCGCCCCTAGGTTGCCTCCCTTGGCCCTATAGGTACACATCGTAAGTTTTTGGCTAAAATTATGTAAGCTAAGAGACAGTTCCTTGTAGTAATGGCATCAGTAAGTATTTTTTGAAAAAATACATTTTAGAGAAAAATTCATTTTTCAGTTCTGTTCAGTGCATTAATTAGCTTTGAATATATGTGTGCAAATTTTTGTTCGATCATTACTTTGCCATGTTTGTAAGTTTATCATCTGATTTCAGGTGAGACTGGCTGTGTACTTGTGGGTGTACATCTAGTTCTGCATATATTTTGAAAATCCAATTGATGATTTTCTTAACCCATTTAGCCCAAACGCACTTCTGCAAGAGATGTATTGACCTTGATAATTCAAGGGTAGTGCCAGATTAGCTTGGCGCCTGAAGGCACCAAGCTAATCTGGCACTACCCTTGAATTATCATGGTCAATCCATCTCCGGCAAGTGGTACATAGTCATCAGGTAGCACCTACCAAATTTTGGAAATGCAGCCATGGGGTTAAATGGGTTAAATCAGAAGTAGGTAAAAAAACAACGACTGTGTCCATTCTTGAAAAAAATGTAGATTAAAAGCCTGGACAAATGTGATATCGCATGTTTGTCCCAGGTTTTGAATCCACTGCAGTTTTGACCTACTCCTGATTTCGGTAAAACATGTTTCAGGATCCTTTTTCGAGGGGTGGAGCTTGCAGTGTACATCTGGGTATACGAGCGGTTCTGCATCTATCCCTTACCCTGGGATAGCCCCTGGACATGGCTGGCTGCACTGCTACTGGTTGACCTGGGGTATTACTGGGTGCATCGCTGTGGGCATGGTATGTCGCTGAACCCATTTAACCCTGTGGCCGTATTTCTCAAATCGTTTTGGTGTGACTGTGCCATGCAGTTGCAGGAGATGGATAATTCAAGGGTAGTGCCAGATTAGCTTGGCGCCTAATGGCGCCAAGCTAATTTGGCACTACCCTTGAATTATCATGGTCAATCCATCTCCTGCTGTAGTGTTGTGGGGCTAAATGTGTTAACCCTTTCCCTCCCATTGGTGACAGTTTGCATTTCTGAATTCAGCGCTGAAGAGACAGCCATCCAATGAACATGGATGCAACGTCGAACAAGGCATGGATAATTATGAATGCTGGCAACTCACAAAAATCTATATCTGTTGCAGTTGGATTGTTTTTTTCTTCTCGGCTTTGCCGGTATCCTTGATGTTTTGTGAGAGTTTGTTATTTGTATATTGCTGAGCACTGAATAGTGTATGCTACCACTGGACCTGTACCAGTACCAGTAGTGGATTAAGATATTTGTGAAGTTTTGATTTAGAGTGGTCTAACAGGGTAGGTTTTGTACTTTGTTATTCAGGGGTTTGTTTGTGATACATGTATCTTAGTCTTCCCAATCAGACGGTTTGATAGGGCTGATGATGATCAAATGCATATTTATCTTTCTACTGATATTGTGGTGAATGCTCAATGTACAATGTGCAGATAGATTTCTCATCTATAGAACAGGCAGGGGAGCCGGGGGGAGGAGGGGAGGGGGAAGGGGCGGGGGGTAGGGGGGGGGGGGGGGGCAGAATCAAGCACATGCATGTATTCAAGTATTATGTGCTTGTATATAACAGGTTTCAGTATACAGTTCCCTCACATGGCATGTTTCTTTTTCTTTTGTTATTATCTCAAACCTTTGGAAAGTTTATATGTGTACTATGAGACAGACACTTTTTCCCCCTTGTTTCAGAGGTGAACATAATGTGGGCTGGGCATCAAGCTCACCACAGTTCTGAGGACTACAACTTATCTACAGCTCTACGCCAGTCTGCCTTCCATCGATATATCTCCTGGGTAGTGTTTCAATTTCTTTATTTCTTTGCTGCTTCATAAATTCAGTTCAGCCTTATCGTTAGAGCTAGGCCATCCATTAATATGTTTTATGGGAATTGATACAATTGTTTTGTGCTGGTCCGTGATTTTGGCTGTTAAGCCATAAGGTCCAAAATCACAGACCTGCACACATCTATAATCTGTTGTAGAATTTGCAGTCCCTTTTTCTTCTTTGACAACTCCTTCAAAATGTTTTAAGTGCTTTCTCAAACTAGACAAACGAAAGTAACAATGGTGAATGCCACATACATTTGCAAGTGTCAGGCAACCCAGATCTGTTTGTTGTAACAGTCAAACTTGTCAAGGCGACCACGTGTCTAAGCAGACCACCAATTTAACACCAATGATCTTCCCGTTAATTAGATGACTCTGTGTAAGGAGACAGCACATACCTAAAGGGCTCGGCTCACGCTGACAGATTTTGCTTCTGGCAGTGTGTGGTAAGCAAAATTTTGTCACCTGCCACATCGGCTTCATGTCGCATGTTTCAGTGTGCACGCAATGTGTTTATACTGACTGACCTGCCATTACCGTAACAGCTTTCACGCGCTATTACCGATAGTGCCTCCCTCGCATGATCGCGGTTGAAATATTCCGAGCTGCGGGAGTCCCATATGCATGGGAACTCTCAGACAAGCTTGATCATTTTAACTCATTGGAGACGTGCCACCTACGGATATGCAGCTATTCACCGCGTTTCCGCATGCGGCGAGTCGCCAATGAGTTAACAGTCTCAAAGCCATCGTTCAGCTTTTCCGCCATTTTTTCCAGCTCGCTAGATGAAGAAATGGGAAGTGACGGAAAGGACACCGCTGATTGACTGAGAGGCAGCAACATTGCGCTAGCCTTGTGGGCCGCCACAAGAAAATAGACTCGGATTGTATCGGGTGGCAAGTTGTGTCAGCAATATTGCTGGTGCCCCACAGTATGGCCACAACATTGCCGCCACACAAACTGCGGCCAGCAATAGATGTTTGTGGTAGCATGTGCCCAGCCCTTAATCACTTTTTGCTAGTCCCTTAGGCGGTCACAAATTTGACTTTATATAAAAAGTTATTTGTTTCTATCAGAAGATAGTTATTTATATCCAGAGTTACTTATAGCTGACATACTGTGTTGATCGAGCAAATCTGGGGGAAAAGTTGACTTTTTACATTTTTCCTGATTATATTTAGTTTGACTGTAGTTTGATTTTGATGTCCCTCTTATGATTTTGACAGCTGCATTTTGACATGTACAGTAAACACCGGATACAGCAAACCACTAAGGGGCCCAATTTCTGTTGTTGTTATATCCGAAGTTTGTTATAAGTAAAGTAATTTACATAGAAAGATACCGGTAGCTGTCAGGACCTTAAAAAAGTGGTGTTATATCTGATTTGTTTCCTCAAAAACATTACCGATGACATGACTTTATGGAAATGTCTACTTCTAGCTCAATTTTAGCCTACTTACCCGTTGTGTGCCCACACAACCCGGGAGGCACTCGGGGAACCCCCCCTAGAGGGGCCGAGAGTTGTCTCCCATTTCCCGCCTTACCAGCTCCGGTCACGAGACCGGCCAGTTTTGCTACTTCGCTCGTACAGAGAAGACGTGTCTGGCCTTGCTCTCGCGCCGCTTCGACCGGTCCTTCTCTTGCCTACGCTCGTTGCCTCTTCGTGTGCTCTGCGCCTCCTAGCGCTGACCTGCCTTCTTGTGCCCTGCCTCTGCTGGCGTCGTTCTGCTGCTCTCCTCTAGGCTGTGGAGGTGTATGACTACCCTTCCCCCTGTTCCCGATTCGTCTCGGAGGTAAGGTAGTGGTAGTTTCCCACAGCCGGCCCTCGGGCCGAGAGCCGGCTACCGTTGGGCTTTCCTTTCGGCTTTGCTACTACGTGGGCGCCAGTTGTTGAGCTTACGCTTCGGCGCCTTGCACGACCTTTTTTTTACGAGTCTCCTCGAGGGAAGTCGCCTTCTCTCCTTTGGTATTTCACTGTTACGAGAAGACGTTGCCTTGTAGACTAGGGTTTCTGTTCTCGTACGGCCTTCGGGCACCCACACTCCGTGCGTCTACCTTAAAGGCCCTTTAGCTCTGGGAGACTGTAGCCACTATTTACGCGCCGGTGGTTACGGCGCTTGGAGTACCTTGGTGTGGGGCTAGGCTCCCTTGTCCGCCTTTGCGACCTTGTGCTCTTTGTCTGTTGCAGGAACCAAATGCTTACCTGCGCTCAATGCGGCGACTTCAAGTGGCCGACGGACGACCATGCGGTCTGCCTCCCTTGCTCGGGCTGCGCCTCGGATCATCTCTGCGATGTCTGTGCGACCTGGCCGGAGATCCGTTGGTCTGACCTCTGGAGTTTTTACCGGCGAGAGCGACCTCCGTCTGCTATCTCTCGTCCCACTCCTGTTGACGTCGCCCCTGTGGTAACGACCGCTCTTCCTTGCCTCGGCCTCTCGGAACGGATTGATCGTCGGGACCCTGCGTTGTTCGCTGACCAGAGGACTGCCACTGCTGCCACGCCCGCTGACCCTTCCGGAGGGTCTGTTTGCCGGCAAAGCGCCCGCCTCACTGAGCCCGGCCTGCAGCAGTTCGCCACGAGCCGTCCCACGTTGACTGGCCTTGCTCCTCTCTCTCTCCACGATAAGCCCGCTGATCCTTCCGGAGGATCTGTACACCGGCATAGAGCCCTTCTCACTGAGTCCGGCCAGGAGAGACGTCAGCCTCAACCTACGCGACACAGTCGCGCCCCCGACCTTTCCCGTTCCACCGTCAGTGCTAGACACTCGCGCTCGCCCCGCGAGCGCCGCCGGAAGGATCGTTCCCCCCGCCGGGAGCGTCGCCGCTCCCCCCGCCTCTCCTCGTCGCGCGCGCTCGGTCGCGCTCGCCTTCGCACCGTTCGATGCGTTCGCCGCGTCACCGCCATCGTCGACCTTCTTCCCGTGATCGGCACTCCTCTTCGGTTGTCCGCCGTACTTCACCCAGACGTCGTTCTCGCGCACCGGACAGGACCCCTCCTCGCTCCTTCCCGCGTTCGCCTCGGCGATCCCCGCCTCCGTCGTCGCTGCCGGCTCATGCCCGGGCTTCCCGCGAGGTTCGAGATGCCCCCCCGCCCAAGCTTCGACCTTCCGTGGTGCCTCACCCGCCTTCTCGCCACCCCCTGGACGAAGAAGCCCTCAGCTTGCTGCCCGAAGACTCCGTCTCAGCCCTGTTGGAGGAGGATGCTCGCTCCCTTTCGCCCTCCGACGTCGGTGATGATGTCCCCTCGACCCTTCCGTCGTCGTCCCGGGCGGAGACCCTCCTAGCCTTGGATGAAGCCGCCAGGATCATCGCGGCCACTCTGCCAGCGGACTCCTGCCCAGCCTCTCCCCCCCTGAAGAGGAAGGTCTCGGCCTTTGTGGATGCCGAGCGTCAGGTGAAGAGGTTCAAGTCGCTTTCCCAGCCGCCTGGATTTAAGGAGCTGCGAGATGTCTTCTCAGCGCACCTGCAACTTCCAGCGTCTCGAGAGCCGGTGTTCTTCTCCGATCGTCGCTGGCCGGCTGGCCTGGACATCGCCTTCCGTCGGGATTGGTATGCTGGTCATTCCCAGGCTTTCTCCATCCCTCTTCCTGCGATCGACCCCCCGGCCGTGTCGCAAGCTGGCGGCTCCGCCCTCCTTCGCCGTTCTTTCCCTCGTGGCCTGGATTTGACTGCGTCTCTGGTGCGGAACACCTTAGCCTGCGCTGGGTTCCTGGAGCTGCTCACTCAAGCCCTGGTTCGTCGTGTGGAAGACGCTTGGCATCCTTCTATCACGCCTCTCCTTGGGGATTTACTCGTCTTAGCGGAAGTCGCCAACCGAGCCGCCTACCACTCGTCCGTTAACGCTATGGCTGCCTCCGCCAACTGTGACCTGATGCGTCGAGACGCCCTTCTGCTTGCCTGCCGAGGGATACCACCTGACCTGCGTGCGCAGCTTCGTCGTGCTCCGCTGGGTGGCCCCCTGCTTTTCGGCGACACCTGGTCATCCGTTCGAGCCTCCAACCCCGACCGCTGGCCTGTGAGTGCTCCTCCTCCCCGCCGCTTTCCGTCCTCCCGCCAGGCTAGGGGTCGCGTCTCGTGGTCGGTTAGACCCGCTGCTGCGTCAGCCCCTGCTTCGGCCCCTGAGCAGGCCCCTGCCTTTGGCCGTCCTAGACCCTCCAGGGCCCGTGTCCCCGCCTGGCCCCGTCCCGCCCGGCGACCGGGTCGCGGGCGGGCTACCTGACTGCCCCCCAGCCTTGCCCCCACCGACCACTTCGGGGTCTCCGGTCGGTGGGAGGCTAGCCTTTTTCAGCGGAAATTGGCTCACACTCTTTCCCGACGACCCCTGGATTTGCGACACCGTCTCGGCCGGCCTCCGGATCGCCTTTCGCAGCCCGCCGCCTTTGCGTCGCTCCCCCCTTTGGACCGAGATCCCCAGCGATCCGTTGAAGGCCTCCGCTCTTCGGGGAGAGGTCTCCTCCCTCCTGAGGAAAGCCGCCACGGAGGTGGTACGCGTCCCCTACTCCCCAGCCTTTTATAGCCGCTTGTTCGTCGTTCCGAAGCCTGGAGGGAGATGGCGACCGGTGATCGATCTCTCGGCCCTGAACAGTTACATTACGGCCCCCTCCTTCCGGATGGAGACTGCTCGAGCCCTGAGAGCCGCGGTCCAGCCTCTGGACTTCGCAGTCAGCCTGGACCTTTCAGATGCGTACCTGCATGTCCCGATGCACCAGGCCTCCAGGAAGTTCCTCCGCTTTGCGATCGACGGTGTGGTATACCAGTTTCGCGCGCTCCCGTTCGGTCTCAACCTCAGCCCCTGGGTGTTCACCCGGCTGATGGACGCCGTAGTCGCCAAGGCCCGACAGTCCTCCTCCAGTCCGACGTCGAATTACCTAGACGACCTCCTCCTACGCAACCAGTCAGAGACCTCGCTCGCGTCGGACAGGGATGCGCTGCTACGGCTTCTGGCACACTTGGGCTTCCTAGTGAACGACGGCAAGTCGGATCTCTCTCCGTCCCGCCGCTTCGTGCACCTGGGCATGGAATTTGCGACCGACCTCAACACGGTGCGCCTCCCAGCCCCTCGGATCCAGAAGATTGCGGACCTAGCAGGTCAGTTAGCACGACTGGACGTGGCCCCCGCCAGAGTCTGGCTCCAGCTTTTGGGCCTGCTGAACGCCGCAGCGGACCTTATCCCCCTAGGTCGTCTCTACTCCCGGCCGATCCAGCTGCATCTCCTACTCCATTGGCGCCCGTCGTCAGGCGACTTAACGACGTTGGTTCCGGTGCCCCAGATGCTGCTGCCTCATCTTCGTCGGTGGACCGACCACTCTTGGCTAGCGTCGGGAGTTCCCCTGGCCGCCCCTCCTCCCCAGACCTCGCTTTGTGTCGACGCCAGCCTCACTGGGTGGGGCGCTCATCTCCTTCCTCGGTTCCTCTCGACTTCGGGGCCCTGGCCCGCGGACTTAGCGCACACTCACATCAACTGGCTGGAGATGCAGGCGGTGTGGCAAGCCCTGCAGTTCTGGGAGGATCTCCTCAGACACCAGGAGCTACTCGTCCTCTCGGACAACACGACTGTGGTGGCTTACGTCCAGAAACAAGGTGGCACTCGCTCTCCCGACCTTTGTATGCTCCTCTACCGGATGATGCGTTGGTGCGAGGACCGGGGTATTACCATTCGAGCCCGACACATCCCCGGACACCTGAATGTCTTAGCCGACTCGCTGTCTCGCCGCGGCCAGCTCCTGCACACGGAATGGACCCTTCGGCAGGACATCTTTCGGATGATCTGTGCCCGGTGGGAGACTCCCCAGGTCGACTTGTTCGCCACAAGGTGGAACCATCAGCTGCCACTCTTCGTCTCCCCGATTCCCGATCCACTTGCCTGGGCTGTCGATGCACTCTCCATTCCCTGGGACGGCCTGGTGGCTTACGCCTTCCCCCCGACGGTTCTCGTACCCAAAGTCCTTCTCAAGCTTCGGGGATGCTCGGCGGTCCTGCTGTTAGTTGCGCCGTTCGCCTGGAACCGCTCCTGGACCACCGACCTTCTCAGCCTCGCCACGGACCCGCCCCTGCTGCTTCCCGCCCCACGCACCATGCTCAAGCAACCGCGTCAGCCGCTGTTCCACCCCTGCCCGGAGCGGCTCCTCCTTCACGCCTGGAGGTTGTGCGGCAAGCCCTCGGAGCTAGAGGCTACTCGGGTGCAGCAGTGGAGGCGATCGCTTCGGCCCGCAGACCTTCCACCATCCGAGTCTACGAGGGAAATTGGCGAGTCCTGTGTTCCTGGTGCTCTGAGCACGGCCTGTCACCCACGGAACTGACTAATCCTCAGCTGGCGGACTTCTTCCTCTGGCTCTTTCGAGACTTAGGCCTGGCCCCCATCACCGTGAGGGGTTACCTGTCCATGATCGCTGACACTTATCGACACCTTGGACACCCAGACCCGGGCGCCTGCAAAGACTTAGCCGACCTTATGGGTCACTTCGGCATCCAGCGCCCAACACACCGCTCACTCCTTCCCCGCTGGGACCTGCCCTGGGTGCTAACGTGGTTAAATTCTGACAGATTTGAACCCTTAGCTTTGGCCCGTTTCGCAGATGTGACACGAAAGACGTGCTTCCTGCTGGCCCTTGCTACCGCCTCTCGGGTGAGTGAGCTACACGCACTCTCGGCGCGGCCTACCTGCCTACAGTTCCGAGCGGACGGGTCTGTTCAACTCCTCACTGACCCTGCCTTCCTGGCCAAGAACAGGTCTCCTCTGACGGCACCTCAGGTTATCACCTTACGGCCGCTAAGAACCAACCCTCTGTCTCAGGAGACCAGGCAACAGGATCCCGTGCGCGCCCTTAGAGTTTATCTGCGACGATCTAAAGCCTTCCGCAGAGGGCGTTCGCGCCTCTTCCTACCTCTGAGACCCAGCAGGAATGACATAACAGCCCAGACGATCTCGTCCTGGCTCCGCTGGGTTATACGCTCCGCGTATCAAGATATCTCCCCGCAGGGAGCGAAGAGGCTGCACATTCGCGCACATGAGGTACGAGCCATGGCCACGAGCCTCGCATTTGACCGAAACTGCGCTGTCAAGGACATCGTGGCAGCCGTGGGCTGGCAGACTGAATCTGTATTCGCCCGCTTCTACCTCAGGGACCTGGCAGGCCAAAGAGAGAATCTCGCACTAGTGGGGGACATCACCGCGGCGCAACACTCCCTCCCGGCGCCACCGGCGCCGTAGGTATGCACTTTCGCTAAAATTGTTGGGAGGTTGCGACTGGGAGGACGGCGCTGTTACCATTAAGAGTTGCCCGGCACCCTCCTCCTCATCGCAATTCTTCCATAAAGTCATGTCATCGGTAATGTTTTTGAGGAAACAAATTCATTTTTCTCTAAAAGGTATTTTTTCGAAAAATACTTACCGATGACATGACTCGGAGGACCCTCCCTCCTGCCCCGCTTGCCGCTTTCGAGCGAAGTATCACAAAAAACTGGCCGGTCTCGTGACCGGAGCTGGTAAGGCAGGAAACGGGAGACAACTCTCGGCCCCTCTAGGGGGGGTTCCCCGAGTGCCTCCCGGGTTGTGTGGGCACACAACGGGTAAGTAGGCTAAAATTGAGCTAGAAGTAGACATTTCCATAAAGTCATGTCATCGGTAAGTATTTTTCGAAAAAATACCTTTTAGAGAAAAATGAATTTTTGTTATAAGCGGAATAGACTGTATATCAATTTTCTTTGTTTCAGATGTTCTACATGCCCCTGGCACTGTTCATACCACCCACTCACTTTCATGTTCACAATCAGTTCAACTTGCTGTACCAGTTCTGGATCCACACAGAGGTAAACCTGATGCCACACTGCTGTTCTCCCTCAATTTGCTAACGCAGCAGAAATGAGATGGGAGAGGCAGCTGATGTGACTTCATACTTAACATGAGCTCTTAATAATGGGTACAAACAAAAATAATTAGTCCATTCAACCCCAAGGTTGCATTTCTCCCAGTTTGGAGGTGTCACTTAATGACTATGTACTAGTTGGCAGGAGATGGTTCGACCATGATAATTTAAGGGTTGTGCCAGATTAGCACTACCCTTGAATTATCATGGTCGATCAATCTCCTGCTGTAGCATGTTCAATGGGTTCAGCACTGTATTTTGTAGTCTGACAATCTGTTTGTTTTCTTAACTCTTATCATTCAGAATACACCAGTGTGTGAAATAAGTTTGACTAAAATAGTTCAAGGGTACTGCCAGAATAGCTTGGCGCCTCTAGGCGCCAAGCTATTCTGGCACCACCCTTGAACTAAAGCCATTGGTCTATATCCTTATCTGTAAATACTATAATGTAGATTGCTTATATATGGCAAATTTGAAGCTTTTAGCCTCGGTATGATATGGGTTAAGTGCTGTACATGTTTCAGCTTGTGAACACAATCGGGCCTCTAGAATACATTCTGAACACACCAAGCCACCATCGAGTTCACCATGGACGAAATCCTTACTGCATCGACAAGAACTATGCCGGTGCTTTCATCATCTGGGACAGGATCTTTGGTAAATATATTTGAACCATTTGGTTGTCGGTAGCGGTTTTTGTCGTGATGATTCCTGCAGGAATCATTGCAACAAAAACCGTTTCTGACAGCCAAAGGTTTAGTCTACTTTCTGTGACACAAAAAGTAAGTGGACAAAATACTATTGCCTTTAAATCTACCCTTAAGACCCAACTGTTTGATAGCCCAATGTAGCTCAGTTCTTAGTGAATATGTACCTGTGTGTTTGACTGTGTGTGTGCGTGTGTATTGCAGAATCCGTTGTTTCTCAAGCTTTATGACCCCCTCCACTCCCACTCTTTATTTGTAAAGCGCTTAGAGCTTATTTTAGGATAAGCGCTATATAAGTAGCCATTCTTATTATTATTATTATTATTATTATTATTATTATATAGTTCTTTAACCCATTCACCGCAGGAAAATGAGAACACCACCCAACTGTAATAGGCAAAGAACCTCATGAATCCTGCAGATGAAGGGACTCATGAGGTTCTTTGCCACTTGCTGACCGTCTGTGTTCCTTGGATTATTTAGTGTTGGATTTGCCCTGCTTTGAAAGACATGATTTGTTTCCTCAAAACACATTACCGATGACATGACTGTCAGGAATAGGAATAGTCTACTTGCTTACCAATTTTAGCCTAAGACCCGAAGGGTCCACCCAGGAGGCTCTCGGGGATCCCTAACAGGGACGAGAGTAGCCTCCCCTGCCCATCCGGTCACGTGCCACGTGGTGCATCCTTTAGCCAGTTGTCTACTTCGCTGTTAGCGTACGCACGCGTTTTCCAGAGCCTACGGACCCGACCTTCACGGAGACTGTGTACGGTGCGACCGTTCCCACCGGCTTGCCTTGTCCTTGCCTTCCGTCTTCCTCTTCCTTGCGTGGCCTCCTTCTTCTCTGCCTGGCCGCTTCTGTGCCTCGTGTAGCTTGCTGGCCCTGGAGCCTTCTAGACTTCCGTCGCACGCGGTGGTTTGTGCTTCGTCACTCTGCCATTCCGCCATGGAAAGGTAAAGTCTCGGCCGCCTCCTACGTCTCGCCCGGCTGGGCCGGACGTCGGGCTTGGCTCGAGCTACTGTTTGTTTTCTCTCCACATTTCACTGTGAGTTTCGCGTGTTTCTTAATTTCGAAGCTTTAAATGGTGGGGTTAGTTTCCCGCCGCCGGTCGCCTTTCATGTATGGGTATGGGTTACAGTTACCAAGTGCGCCTCTCCCCAGTACGGCGACTTCCAGTGACCTAGTGTCCGGTGCTTTGTGCTTCGTCCCTCTGCCGTTCCGCCATGGAAAGGTAAAGTCTCGGCCGCTTCCTAAGTCTCGCCCTGCTGGGCCGGACGTCGTGCTTGGCTCGGACTACTGTTTGTTTTCTCTCCGCATTTCACGGTGAGTTTCGCTTGTTACTTACTTTCGGAGCTTTAACTGGCGGGGTTAGTTACCCGCCGCCGGTCGCCTTTCATGTATGGGTATGTGTCACAGTTACCAAGTGCGCCCCTCCCCAGTACGGCGACTTCCAGTGGCCGGGTGTCCGCCACACAGTGTGTCGACCGGGTGCCGGCTGCTCCTCTGTCATCGGCTGCACTGGCTGCACCTCTTGACCGGAGGTTCTTGGTCTCTACTCTGGTGTTTCTACCGGCGAGCGACCCGCGTCTGTCCGCCTTCCTTGGGACCTACTGCGGCACGGTGGGTTTGTTCAGCTTCCCTCGGACTTGGGATTACACACGCCTTGCATCCCGGTAAGTTTGTAGCCTATTAGTAGACGCGTTAAGCCCGCTGACTCCTCCGGCGAGTCGCCGAGCCGGCTACGTGCCCCCCTCCTTTGAGCCCCGGGCACCGCGACCTTGTCGCCTTTAGTTCACGCGTCGGCCTTTCGGCCCAACTTCTAAGCCTGCTGACTCCTCCGGCGAGTCGCCTAGCTGGCTACGTGCTCCCCTCCTTGAGCCCCGGGCACTGCGACCTTGTCACCTATTACATAAAAAAAAAAGAAAAAAAAAAGTAGACGCTTTGGCCTCGCGGCCCCTCCTAAGCCCGCTGACTCCTCCGGCGAGTCGCCAAGCCGGCTACGTGCCCCCCTCCTTGAGCCCCGGGCACCGCGACTTTTGTCGCTAATTAGTTTACGTGTCGGCCTTCGGCCCTACTTTCTAAGCCTGCTGACTCCTCCGGCGAGTCGCCCAGCCAGCTACGTGCCCCCCTCCTCGAGCCCCGGGCACCGCGACCTTTGTCGCCTATTTGTAGATGCACTGGCCTCGCGACCCCTCCTAAGCCTGCTGACTCCTCCGGCGAGTCGCCAAGCCGCTACGTGCCCCCGCCTTGAGCCCTGGGCACCGCGACCTTTGTCGCCAATTAGTTCACGCGTCGGCCTTCCGGCCCCAGCTTTTACGTCCGCTGACTCCTCCGGTGAGTCGTCAAGCCGGCTTTGTGCCCCCCTCCTTGAGCCCTGGGCACCGCGACCTTGTCGCCATTTAGTACACACTTCGGCCCTTCGGCCTCAGTCTCTGGGCCCGCTGACTCCTACGGCGAGTCGCCAAGCCGCTATGTGCCCCCCTCCTTGAGCCCCGGGCACCGCGACCCTTGTCGCCGGTTATTACCCTAGTCGGCCTTGTGGCCCTCCTTCCAACCCGCTGACTCCTTTGGCGAGTCGCCCAGCCAGCTACGTGCCCCCTCCTTGAGCCTCGGGCACTGCGTCTGGGTCATCTTTCATACACCTCGGGACTTCGGGCCGATCCCCCAGGCACCTACGGCCATTCCACGTTGTATTCACCGGTTCCCGTCTGTTCACCGAAGTTAAGCAACGTCGCGCTCGGTTAGCACTCGGATGGGTGCCCTCCTGGGTACACCCAGTGCAAGAGGGGATCAACATCTTAGCCCTCGTCGCCTGGATAGACATGGCCCGGCGTTCGTCGCCCGCCCGCTCGACTCCCTCCTGTGTTCCTGTCGGCCTTCGCCTTGTGCTCGGCGCAGTCGCTCTCCTCGGGACAGCCGTCTTCTCTGCTCTCAGCGCCCTTCGCCTCCAGTGTCCCCCCGACCCTCTCCGGTGGATGACTCGGCGTCCTGCTGCCCTGTCCCCTCCTCGTGGCGAGTCTCTACGCGCCTTGGATCGACGAGGCCTGTCTCTTCGCGCTTTGCCACCGCTCAGAGGATGCTGCTGCCTTGTAGACGATGCCCCTTAGGTTAAGTGGCGTGACCTCCGGACGCTCTTCTGCCCCCTCCAGCAAGTTCCGCCGCTGACACGATCTTCTTCTCTGTTCACCGCTGGCCTGCTGGTGTCGACATCGCCTTCGGCTCCCTGGTTTGCTGGCCACTCGCTACCCTTCATGCCCGCTGCCTCCGGTGGTTCCGCCGGCGCTCGTGCTTGCGGCGGCTCTTCCCAGCTCAAGCGGATCTTCCACATGGCTTCGGACCCTCCGCTCCCTAGCCTTCCTGCGTTCGTGGCGGACTGGCTCCCTTCCCGGGACTCCCCCCCCCCCCCCCCCCCCCTGATGCGACGTCGCAGCCCTACCGTGCTCCTGTGGGTGCCCGTGCCCTTCGGCCCTGCCTGGCAGTCTCTGAAGGAAGCCTTCTAGGCCCGTTGGCCCAGTGCCCCCCTTGTGGACCGAGTTCCCGCCCGTTCGGACCAAGGCCCTCGCCCTTCGCGCGCAGGTCTCCGCTTTTCATCGGGAAGCTGCGACGGTGCTCATCGCTCGGCATGACTCCCCCGTCTTCTACTGCTGTTCCTTGTCGTCCCCAGCTTGGAGGCAAGTGGAGGCCTATCTTCGTTCTCCCTGCCCGGATCCGGTCCTTAGCCGCCTCATCTTTCCGCATGGAGACAGCCCGGGCCCTTCGTGTCGCCTTCAGCCCATGGACTTCGCCGCCAGCCTGGATCTGTCCGATGCTTCTACGCGTCCCCATGCCTCCCGCCCCCGCGCCTTTGCCTTTGCTTGCTGTCGACGGGACCGTTTCCAGTTTCGGGCTCTCCCGTGTGGTCTCTTCCTCAGCCCGTGGGTCCTTGCGCGGATCGTGGATGCCGTGGTTGCCAGAGCCCCTCGGTCTTCCTCCAGCCCGATCTCCTCCTTAGACGACCTTCTTCTGCGGAATCAGTCGGTGGTCTCCCTTCGTAGGGCAGGGATGCTCTTCTCCTCCTGTTTTCTCGCCTGGTCGTCCTGGTCAACGCCCACAGTCTGACCTCTCGCCCTCTCGCCACTTGGTCACCTGGGGATGGAGTTTGTGACCGACCGCAACTTGGTGCGTCTTCCCGAGCCTCGGATCCAGAACTTTCTGATCTAGCCCTTTGGTAGCTCAGGAATCGGCGGTCCCCGCCAGAGTGCCTCGGCCTGATGAGTGTGGCGGCAGATCTCCTTCCCTTCGGTCTTCTGTACTCCCGTTCTCTCCAACTGCATCTTCTCCTCAACTGGAGACCGTCCTCCGGCGATCTCTCTACCCTGGTGCCGATCTCTCCTATGCTGCGGCCCCATCTGCTTCACTGGACGGACATTTCTTGGCTCGGCTCCAGGATTCCCCTGACCTCGCCTTTGCCCCGTCTCTCTCTCTCTCTCGGCGTCGACGCCAGTCTCGACGGTTGGGGCGCTCACCTTCTTCCGAGTTTCGCTCGACGGCCGGCCGCTGGACCGCGAACCTGGATTCGCGACATGTCAACTGGCTGGAACTGAATGCAGTTTGGCAGGCCCTCCACGCTTGGAAATCCGATCTTCGGGCACAGGACCTCCTCGTCCTCTCCGACAACTCCACAGTCGTTGCATACTTACAGAAGCAGGGAGGAACCCGCTCCCCCGACCTCTGCATCCTCCTTTATCGACTCCTTCGCTGGTGCGAGGACCGCGGCATCTCCCTCCGAGCCCGTCACATTCCAGGTCACCTGAACGTCCTGGCAGTCTACCTCTCGCGGCGGGGTCAGCTTCTTCACACGGATTGGACCCTGCGCCGGGACATCTTTCGCCTGATCTGCGATCGTTGGGAGACTCCCCTTAGCGATCTCTTCGCCACGAGGTGGAACCACCAGCTTCCCCTCTTCGTCTCCCCAATTCCCGACCCTCTGGCCTGGGCAGTCGATGTGCTTTCGATCCCTTGGGACGGTCTGGTCGCTTACGCCTACCCTCTGACGGTCCTGGTTCCCAAAGTCCTGCTCAAGCTCCGGGGATGCAACGCAGTCCTTCTCCTGGTGGCCCCGTTCTCCAGGACCAGATCGTGGACTACCGACCTTCTCAGTCTTGCCTCGGACTCGCCCCTCCCTCTTCCCACCCCGCGCACGATGCTCAAGCAGCCCCGCCAGCCGCTTTTCCACCCCTGCCCCGAGTGACTTCTCCTACACACCTGGCGATTGTGCGGCAAGCCCTCTCCGCTAGAGGCTTCTCAAGTGCGGCAGTGGACGCGATCGCTTCGGCCGCAGACCTTCCACCAGACGTGTCTACGAGGGAAAGTGGCGGGTGCTTCGAACCTGGTGCTCTGACCGTTGCCTCTGCCCCGTCGACCTGACGACTCCTCAGCTCGCGGACTTCCTTCTCTGGCTCTTCCAAGACCAAGGTTTGGCTCCCATCATGTACGGTCCGTGGCGCAGTTGTTAAGGCGCCTGCCACCAATGCTAAAGGTGCGTGGTTCGACTACGGGTTCCGGCGTCGGATTTTTCTCCTCTAGTAAGTGTCACCATTAATTCGGGCGGACCGTCGGGGATTCTTTCTCCGGGTACTCCGGCTCTTCCTCCCCCTCCACTTTGGTATCAGTTTCAGCCCACTTAATCAAATTTCAAATACAAACGATTTTGAATTTCCAAAAACTACAGTAGCTCGCTTGAGCTTGCCCTTAGCACCACGTGAATGTTCTGTGTTTATGTACAGTGTGTGAGTGAATGCGCGTGATTCACGTGAGCGTGCTTGTTGGGTTCAGTTCGCGGCGGCGCTTTGAGCCGATTTTCAATTGGGATAAAGCGCCTATTTAATGCGCTTATTATTATTATTATTACCGCGGCTACCCTCTATGATTGCCGACACCTACCGCCACCTCGGCCGTCCCGACCCTGGTGCCTGCAAGGACCTGGCCGACCTTATGGCACTTTTCGGCTTGCACCGTCCGGTTTCCCACTCCCTCGTTCCGCACTGGGACCTCCCCTGGGTCCTCACCTGGCTGAATTAGGACCGTTTCGAACCGCTCCATCTGGCCCGCTTCGCGGACGTGACTCGGAAGACCTGCTTCCTGGTGGCCTTCGCCATGGCAGGCTGCATCAGCGAGCTCCACGCGCTCTCGTCTCGTCCTTCCTGCCTGCAGTTCTGAGTGGATGGCTCCGTTCAGCTACTCCCGGATCCTTCCTTCTCGCTAGGATTAGATCTCCCTTGATGGCGCCTCAGGTCATCGCTATTCGGCCGCTTAAAGGGCCCGACCTTCCTCGGGAGACTCAGCAGCAAGATCCGGTGCGTGCACTCCGTATCTACCTGCGTCGCTCCAAGTCCATGCGGAGGGGACGGACTCGTCTCCTTTGCCGCTGCTCACCGGCAGAACCGAGATCTCGGCCCAAACGATCTCCTCATGGCTCCACTGGGTCTTACGGTCCGCCTATCGCGACCTCTTCCCACTGGGAGCTGAGACACTCAGGATCCGCGCCCATGAAGTTCGCGCTATGGCCGCAAGTCTCGCCTTCGACCACAACTGTGCGGTTAAGGACATTGTGGCTGCAGTGGGGTGGCGGGCCGATCTACCTTTGCCCGCTTCTACCTCCACGACCTGACAGCCCAGCGCGACAACCTCACGCTGGTGGGCGACATCTCTGCAGCACAACACTCCCTCCAGGCGCCCTCGGCGCCATAGTTCTGCACTTCGCTAAAATTGTCGGGAGTGTGTGATTAGGAGTGACGGGCCGTTTGTCCCTGAAGAGGTCTCTGAAGGGATGGTGCGGCACCCTCCTCCTTTTTGACATTCTTCCTGACAGTCATGTCATCGGTAATGTGTTTTGAGGAAACAAATTAATTTTTCTCTAAAATGTATTTTTTCGAAAAATACTTACTGATGACATGACACTGAGGTCCCTCCCTCCTCCCCGCTTGCCGCTGGTATCTCCGTAGACAACTGGCTAAAGGATGCACCACGTGGCACGTGACCGGATGGGCAGGGGAGGCTACTCTCGTCCCTGTTAGGGATCCCCGAGAGCCTCCTGGGGGGACCCTTCGGGTCTTAAGCTAAAATTGGTAAGCAAGTAGACTATTCCTATTCCTGACAGTCATGATATCGGTAAGTATTTTTCTAAAAAAATACATTTTAGAGAAAAATTAATTTCACATCCACCGGCAGTGAAGAGGTTAAATATGCACTGATCCTGATTCTTTTAACTATATCTTTTGTGTGGGTGCCTTCCACATTTCCACTACAGCGATGCTTACTAAGATTCCTATAAACCCAATTAGCCCCAAGACCCTATCTCAGGAGATGGATGGACCATGATAATTCAAAGGTAGTGCCAGATTAGCTTGGCGCCTTTAGGCGCCAAGCTAATCTGGCACTACCCTTGAATTATCATGGTTTATCCACCTCCTGCAACTGGTACATAGTTGTCAGGTGACAACTCCAAAATTTGGGAAATGGAGCCTTGGGGTTACCACCTCTTTCAAGGCTTTGACTCCATTTCTCAAACTCAGGAGGTATTCTCTGAAGAATGTGCATTGGATTTGGGAGATGGGAGTTGGACCATGACAGTTCAGGCATGGCACCAGATTGGCTTTGTGCCTCAGTGGCACCAAGCTCATCTGGTGCCACCCCTGAACTGTCATGGTCCATCCATCTCCCGCTGTAGTTTGTCAGGTATGAATGTCGGAAAGAAATTGTGTGACTATTGATTGTTATGTTCCCAACAGGTACGTTTGAACCTGAGAATAAGGATGAGAAGGTTGTCTATGGCCTCGTTCACCCACTGACCACCTGGGACCCACTGTATGGTCAGGTAAGCCAGTGAGCCATGTCTCAGGGATGTAGATACTCATACATCATATATTCATACATTTTACAATCATGCATTCATTCATTCATACCTGCCGTGAGATGACCTTAGTCGCCTGCTCGGCATTAAACCCAAATAGCTAACATTCATTCATACATACATTTTACAATCATACATTCATTTATTCATGCATCTTTAGTTTCATCTAGCACTTAACTCATTCAGCCCAGTGCTCATATTTCCCAAATTTTGGAGGTGTCGTCTAACGACTATACACCTGTGGCAGGAGATGGATCAATCATGATAATTCAAGGGCAGTGCCAGATTAGCTTGGCGCCTGTCAGCGCCAAGCTAATCTGGCACTACCCTTGAATTATCATGGTCGACCCATCTCCATCTGTAGTGTGTCAGGGCTGAATGGGTTAATAGCCGGACCTTGTGTCCGGCAATCCCTACAAAATCCGGAGGATTGTCTCATGAGGATCTATGCCTTTTGCAATTAGATCGTGTTCATTTTTTTTTCGCGGCAGCAAAGGGCCAAACATGCAATCTGCACACCGGTCCTGTAGTATATAGGTCGTTTGACGTCGGAGCGCACAAAGGTTTTTGCAAATATCTCCGCAAAGAACCACTTTTCTATACCAGTCTAGGAACAAATATGCATTTTTCTTTAAAAGGTATTTTTTCGAAAAATACTTACCGATGACATGACAAATGGGAGTGTCTACTACGTGCTCAAATTCTAGCCTACGAACCCGTTGTGTGCACACACAACCCGGGAGGCACTCGGGGAACCCTCCAGAGGGGCCAAGAGTTGTCTCCCGGACCTGCCTATCCGGTTCCGAGTCACCTGACTCGCCAGTCAGATACTAGGCTCACCAGCGGCAAGCGGGGCAGGTGGGAGGGTCCTCCGTGTCATGTCATCGGTAAGTATTTTTCGAAAAAATACCTTTTAAAGAAAAATGCATTTATTTCATCAAAAACATTACCGATGACATGACAAATGGGAGAATCACGAATAGGAGGAGGGTGCCGCCCCGGTACTACCGGAGACCAAGACCGTCCTCCCATTGCTAATTCCCAGGTAACGAGCTAGGTGCGTACCTACGGCGCCTGCAGCGCCGGGAGGGAGTGCTGTGCCACCGTGAGGTCCCCCAACAAGGCGAGGTTGTCTCGCTGTCCCGCCAGATCCCGAAGGTAGAAACGAGCGAAGGTAGATTCTGCTCGCCAGCCCACCGCGGCCACGATGTCCTTGACAGCGCAGTTCCGATCGAATGCGACGCTCGTGGCCATGGCGCGTACTTCGTGTGCGCGGATCTTCAGTCTCTGCGCTACGCGTGGGGAGAGATCCATGTATGCCGATCGTATTACCCAGCGCAGCCAGGAGGAGATCGTCTGGGCTGTGATATCAGTCTTGCCCTGGCGTATGGGCAGGAAGAGGCGGGAGCGCCCTCTACGGGTAACTTTGGTACGGCGCAGGTAGATGCGTAGGGCACGCACGGGATCCTGTCGCCGAGTCTCCGGAGAGCAGGCAGGCCCTCCCAGGGGCCGCAAGGTGATGATCTGTGGAGCAGTTAGGGGCGACCTTGTTTTGGCAATAAAGCTGGGGTCCGTTAAGAGCTGCACGGAGCGATCTGCCCTGAACTGGAGGCAGTCTGGGCGGGTAGAAAGAGCGTGTAGCTCGCTAACTCTGGACGCGGTGGCCAAGGCTAGCAGGAAGCAGGTCTTGCGTGTCACATTTGCCAGAGGGGCTAGAGCGAGTGGCTCGAACTGGGAAGAATTCAGCCACGTCAGGACCCAAGGTAGGTCCCAGCGAGGAACGAGAGAACGCTGAGTCGGACGTTGGAGGCTGAAGCTGGACATGAGGTCGGAGAGGTCCTTACAGGCGCCGGGGTCTGGAAGGCCGAGATGACGGTACGTGTCTGCGACCATGGATAAGTATCCCCTGATGGTGATGGGCGCCAAACCTTGGACCTCGAAGAGCCATAGGAGAAAGTCCGCTAGCTGTGGGTTAGTCAGTCCGGTGGGTAGGAGGCGACGGGCGTCGCACCAGGCACACAAGACGCGCCACTTCCCTTCGTAAACACGCCGGGTGGAAGGCTTGCGGGCTGCAGCGATTGCCTCCACTGCTGCACCAGAGAAGCCTCGAGCGGTGAGGGCGCGCTGCACAACCTCCAGGCGTGAAGAGACAGGCGTTCGGGACAAGGGTGGAAGAGAGCCTGCCTGGGCTGCTTGAGCATGGAACGGGGCGTGGGAAGGCGCAGGGGAGGAGAGGTGGCGAGGTTGAGTAGGTCGGTGGTCCAGGACCGGGCCCAAGCCAGCGGGGCGACCAGAAGCAGGACTGCGTCGCTCCCTCGAAGTTTGTGGAGGACCTTGGGAATGAGGACTGTTGGGGGGTACGCGTAAGCGATGAGGCCGTCCCAAGGAATCGAGAGGGCATCGACTGCCCAGGCCAGCGGGTCTGGAATCGGGGAGACGAAGAGGGGAAGCTGGCGGTTCCACCTCGTAGCAAAGAGGTCGATTAAGGGAGTCTCCCAACGGGCGCAGATCATCCGGAAGATATCCGGGCGCAACGTCCATTCTGTGTGGAGCAACTGGCCGCGGCGAGAGAGCGAGTCCGCCAACACATTCAAGTGGCCAGGAATGTGTCGTGCGAGGAGTGTAATGTCGCGTTCCTCGGCCCAGCGCATCAAACGGAAGAGGAGCATACAGAGGTCGGGAGATCGGGTGCCCCCCTGTCTCTGGATGTAGGCCACCACCGTCGAGTTGTCGGAGAGGACGAGAAGCCGCTGGTTCCTGAGCTGGTTCTCCCAAACGAAGAGGGCTTGCCAGACTGCCTGCAGCTCTAACCAATTGCTGTGCTTGTCCGCAAACTCCGGGGGCCAGAGGCCGGAAGCCGAGGAGAATTGAGGAAGCAGGTGGGCTCCCCACCCCGAGAGGCTCGCGTCGACACACAGGGAGAGGTGCGGGGGAGGGGAGGACAAAGGGACTCCCGAAGCCAACCAAGCCGTGTCGGTCCAGCGTAGAAGGTGAGGGCGAACCAGGGGGGAAACCGGGACCAGGTGGGTAAGGTCGCCAGAAGAGGGTCTCCAGAGAAGCAGGAGGTGCAGCTGAAGGGGGCGGGCGTAGAGGCGACCCAGGGGGAGAAGGTCCGCCGCTGCGTTGATCAGTCCGAGGAGTTGAAGCCAAAGTCGGGCGGGAGCTGCTTCCTGCTGAGCTAGCTGGTTGGCGAAGGTGGCCAACTTCCGAATCCGGGGATCCGGGAGGCGAACAACGTTGAGATCGGTGGCAAAATCCATTCCGAGATGAATGAAGCGGCGCGAGGGCGTGAGATCTGACTTCCCGACGTTGAGGAGGAACCCCAGTCGCGACAGCAGACGCATCAGTGTATCCCTGTCCTCTTCCAAGACGGACTCGACGTGGTTCCTCAGGAAGAGATCGTCGAGGTAGTTGGACATAGGGCTGAGAGACGACTGCCGTGCCTTGGCCATAACTGCATCCATCAAGCGGGTGAAGACCCAGGGGCTGAGGTTGAGGCCGAAGGGTAGGGCTCGAAACTGGTAAACGGTTCCATCGAACGCGAAGCGCAGATACCTCTGGGCGGCCGGATGTATGGGTACGTGTAGGTAAGCGTCGGAGAGATCCAGGCTGACGGCGTAATCCATGGGTCGCACCGCGGTACGCAGGGCTCGGGCCGTCTCCATGTGGAAGGAAGGAGCCACGATGAAGCGATTTAGGGCTGAGAGGTCGATCACTGGGCGCCACTTGCCGCCAGGCTTGGGGACGACGAAAAGTCTGCTGTAAAATCCCAGCGAGTCTGCGCGGCGCACAACCTCTGTGGCATCCTTCCTCAAGAGAGAGTCGACTTCCCCCCGTAGGGCGCACTCCTTGAGCGGGTCTGCGGGGATCTCGGTCCACAGCGGAGTCGTACGCAGAGGAGGAGGGGAACGAAAGGAGATCCGTAGGCCGCTGGAAACAGTGTCTAAAATCCACGGGTCTTCTGGAATCAGTAATCGCCACTCGTCGCTGAAGAGGGCGAGCCTGCCGCCGACTGGAGGACCCGAGACGGCCGGCGGAGGCGGAGGAGGGGAGGAGTCACTGAGCCCGCCCGCGCCCAGGGCGACGGGCGGGACGGGGCCAAGCGGGGGCGGGGGCGTTAGCTTGGCCGGGGCGACCGAAGGCGGGGCGACGGCGACGCAGGGACTGCAGCTGGGTTGTTGACGTCGGGGCGACGGGTCTGGAGATCCGCAGGGGGCGACCCACGGCCTTGCGGGCTGCCTGAAAGCGCCGAGGAACAGACTTGGGAGGCCACCTGTCCGCATTGGAATCCTTGACGGCTTGCCAGGTGTCACCAAAGAGAAGGGGTCCCCCGAGGGGGGCCCGACGCAGCTGGGTCTTCAGGTCGGCAGGCATTCCCCGGCAGGCCTGCAGGACAGCGTCGCGGCGGAGTAAATCACAATTGGCGGCTGCAGCCATAGCGTTGACCGAAGAGTGATACGCGGCGCGGCTGGCCGCTTCAGCGAGGACGAGGAGGTCGCCAAGAAGAGGGGTCAGGGACGGGTGCCACGAATCTTCCACGCGCCGGAGGAAGGCTTGCGTAAGGAGCTCCATGAAGCCGGCGCAGGCCAAGGAATTCCTGACAAGCGAAGCCGTCTTGTCCAAACCCGCGGGGAGCGCGCGTCTGAGTGCAGAGGCCCCACCCGCCTGAACCACGGCGGCTGGATCCACCGGAGGGAGAGGGCAGAGGAAGGCCTGGGAATGGCCGGCGTACCACTGCTGGCGGAAGTACATATCGAGGTCCGGAGGCCATCTGTGGTCCGAGAAGAAATTACTGTCTCTTGAGTCAGACAACAGGTGGGCCGAGAACACATCCTGAAGCTCACGAAAGGAGGGGGGCTGAGGGAGAGTCTTGAACTTCTTTACCTGTCTACCCGCGTCGACGAAGGCAGAAGGCTTCCTCTTCAGGGGGGGGGATGGAGGGCAGTCCGCTGCCGGAAGCGTGGCGGAGATGAGGCGAGCGACCTCGTCGAGGGCCAGAAGAACCTCTGTGCGGGAGGAGGCCGGAAACCCGTGGGCTGTCGACGCATCTGAAGGAGAGAGCGGCGAAGGAGAGCGGCTGAGACCTCCGAGGAGAACTGAGATGGAATCATCCGGGAGAAGACTCAACGAATCGTCGTCCACTCCGCCGAGAGCCGTCGAAGAGGGACGGCGACCGTGACTCCGAGAGCGAGCAGCTCGACGAGGATGAGGGGAGCCATAAGGCGCCGAAGCACGCAGGGGAGAGCGACGTCCGCGACGGCGACGCGACGCACTAGAGGAGCGGGAATGGCGGCGGCGACCAGACGAGCGACTACGAGCTGGAGACCGTGATCCTCGGGAACGAGGAGGAAGGAAGGAGGCTGGGCGAGGGGAAGGGGAACGGGCGAGACGAGGCAGACGGCGGGGAACGTGGGACGAACGCCGCGAAGAGGTAGAGCGCGAAGGTCCATGGTCCAGATGACGAGAAGAATCCCGAACTTCACGACGCTCACACGAAGGAGCGCGAGAGTGGTGGTCCGACTTCGATCGCAAGGAGGAACTGGACACAGGTAGTGGTGTGGTGAGTGTGCGCGAATGTCTCCGCGAGCTGGACTCTGTGGCGAGGCGGGCTCGCAGCGGCCGAGGGGGATCCAAGGCCTTCCTAGGAGACGAGTGGGGACCGGTTGACCATGGACGGCGCGAGGCACGTCTCTCCGAACTGACCTCTGTCTCGAGATGGGTTCTCTGCCTGTCGTAAGGCTTGGTCCAAGCGCGTTCCCTCCTGGGAATTCGCGCCTCGAACTCCCGACTCCGCACACTACCTTGCTGTGTCCGCTGTGGAGATCTTTCCAGACTGGGGCCATCGGGGGCAAGAGCGGTCGGTGTGTCTGAGATGACAGCCGGCACTTCCGCAGGTCTTGCAACAGGCACAGGTGTCGGGCGTTCACGTCGGTAGAAGCTCCAAAGTTGGGCCCAGCGGAGCTCCGGCCAGACGGCGCAAACGTCACAAGAACGCTCAGATGTACAGCCGACACACGGCAGGCAGACCTTGTGCGAATCCGAGGGCCACTGGAAACCTCCACACTGCGTGCAGGTCATCAGGAGGGCACTGCAACACACTAAACAAACAACGTGCCGGTACGTGGTCGAGACCAACAGGGCTCGTCCTACCAAGGGGAACCGTACCGAACGATATGGACAAACGGGCTGTGCCCCCAGGCTATACTGTTATAGCGCCCGAAGGTAAGCTTGCGTCTTTAGAACAAAGCCTACCCCAGCCAGGCTGGAGAGGAATGTGCGCCAAACAACAATAGGTTTAGTTTAGTTTAGTTATTTGGGTTTAACGCCGCGCAGGCGACTAAGGCCATCACACGGCGGGCCAAACGACAATAGGGACGAAAGGCCGTGCCCCCAGGCAATAATGCTGTAGCGCTCTAAGCTAAGAGTGCGCTCTCGAAACAAGCATACCCCAGCCAGGCCGGAGATGCAACATGAGCCACGCGCCGCAGCTGGTTTAAACAATGCTCCCCGAAGGCTACCAGGGGAAGCCAGTAATTTCACCCCAAAGGGGAAAGGCGAGGGCACCAGGGCCCCGCCAAGCTAAGAGTCCCCGCTCAACGAAACCTAACAACATGAACAAGGTAGAGTCCAAAGGCACAGGCCGGTACCCCGCCCGGGGACCGGGTTCGGGCCCAACTAACTATCCTACCTCTCTGCCGAAGCGGTAGCGGGAGAAGAGACGTCCATGTCGCCACCGGCGAAATGGCGGGAACCAGCAGGTCCGCCAAGCGAAGCCAACCAAGGAGGACGCCAAGCGAAGAAGCGCAAGCGAAGCTGCAGCGAAGCAAGAAGCGAAGCAGAAGCGAAACAACCGGCGAAGCCAAAGTCACGGCGAACTCGAGCACCAAGACCGACCGGTCGAAGGGAGCGCGAGGCTAGAACACGTCCGAAGGTCGTGAGCCTACGTAGCTGACTGGCGAGTCAGGTGACTCGGAACCGGATAGGCAGGTCCGGGAGACAACTCTTGGCCCCTCTGGAGGGTTCCCCGAGTGCCTCCCGGGTTGTGTGTGCACACAACGGGTTCGTAGGCTAGAATTTGAGCACGTAGTAGACACTCCCATTTGTCATGTCATCGGTAATGTTTTTGATGAAATAAATCATTCAGTGACAGTTAATGCGATTTACTTTTACAAAACTCGAATGAATAGGTTAAACATGATCTGCTAAAAAATATTGTACAGTTCTTGTGCAGAAGATCATATTGATTGCAAATTAATAAAACCAAAGTTGGAGAGTGGGATGGGGTGGGGGGGGGGGGGGGAACTTGTAGTTATTTTGTCATGATGTTTGGATGGACGGCTGTGATGATTCATCAGTTCATGAACTAATTTTAATGAATGAATGATTGATTAGCTTACAGAGTCTCGTGGTTCAGAGTTGGAGTATGTTTTATTTTTTAATTTGTTTGTTTGTTTTTGTCCAGTTTTGCCAGCTTATTCACATCATCAAGACATTCAGAAAGATGGACAAGTGGGGAGACAAACTATCAGTTGTGTTCAAGGGGCCGGGTTGGGAGCCGGGGAAACCTCGCCTTGGTAACCATGAGGACCTTCCGCAGGTAGATGAAGAGTGTTGACTCGATTCTATTTTGTTGTAGGCTGTAATAGAATTGCAGGCAGCCCAGAACTACATATACATGCATGTATTGTCAGGCATGGGAATTGTCCGCGAAATTTCGCGGGAAAAAGAAATCGTCCGCGAAAATAAAAAGGCGTTTCCGCGAAAAAACATTGTGGGTAGCAAAACAAGCAAAGCACCGGTTTTATTCCGTGACAGAATATGACGTGACAGGCTGTGTCCGTGGCGTGTCTGAGTGCGCAGTAAACCCCGAACTTAGGCGGGCAGACCCAAGGTGCTCCATCAACCGGCTCGCCCCCCCTCCCCCCCCCCCGTCCCCCCTCCCCCCCCCCCGTCCCCCCTCCCCCCCCCCGTCCCCCCTCCCCCCCCCCCCCCGTCCCCCCGTCCCCCACCCCCGTCCCCCCTCCCCCCCCCCGTCCCCCCTCCCCCCCCCCCGTCCCCCCTCCCCCCCCCCCCGGTCCTCCCTCGGTCCTCCCTCGTCCCCCCCCTTCCCCCGCTCCCCCCCCTCCCCCCCCCCCCCCCCACTGTTTGATTTTTCGGCCCTCGCAGAAACAAGATCTAGCATGGTGGAGGCCTTTTGTATCAGGTTCAATGTCCCAAAGAAAAAGTTGCCCCCCCCCCCCCCCCCCTTCTCTGGAGCCAAGTGATCCGGCCTTGTTTTGTATCAGGTTGAAGGTCCCGTTTCAGATGAATTTTGCTTGGGCAATTCCCATGCCTGATTGTGTACAGGTCAGCCTTTGTATTATGTGCACCCATGTGTGTCGTGAAACTGGATATCAAATGAACAGGTAAAGAGTATATATGCTCAGCAAAATGAACCCATTGGCTGTTGGTAACGGTTTTTGTCATGATGATTCCTGTGAGGATCAGTGCCTGCCTCTTGCAGTTTAATAATGATCTCTTCATCTTTGCAGTGAAAGGGTTATTATTTACCCGTATCATTCAAAATACACCAGTGTGTGAAATAAGTTTGACCAAAATAGTTAAAGGGTAGTGCCAAAATAGCTTGGCGCCTCTAGGTGCCAAGCTATTGTGGCACCACCCTTGAACTAAAGTCATTAGTCTATATCCTTATCCATAGAAGTACTCTAATGTAGCTTGCATATGGCAGTGTACAGATTTGAAGCTTTTAGTCTCAGTATGATATGGGTTAACACTAATAATGCTCTCTGACCTCATGGCTCGCAGATATCTGTGAGCCATGAGGTCAGACCGCGTTATAGTGTGAACAATAACCCCTTCACTATGCTACGAATACTGCTATATACGAAGTCTGAATGGTACAGTGTACTAATTGTTTTCTCTCCCCCTGACGTGTGCATGTTGTTGTGTGCAGATTGAGTATCCTGTGAAACAGTACAACAGCACTCTCCCATGGTGGGGTAGTCTGTATGTGTGGACTCATTTCCTGTTGATCATTGCTGCCAATTCTATCTTGGGCTTTAACAAAGAGGTACAGTGACAGTTAACATTTCCTCATGTCACACTATTGTGGGTTAATTATTAGCATTTAGCTGATTTTCTTCACAACACAGCAGAGCTGTAAACTGATTTGAACAAAATGATGCTAATTAACCCGTTTAGCCCCAAGGTTACATTTCTCAAATTTTGGAGGCGTTGCCTAATGACTATGTAGCAGTTGCAGGAGATTGATTGACCATGGTAATTCAAGGGTAGTGCCGGATTAGCTTGGCGTCTGAAGGCACCAAGATAATCTGGCGCTACCCTTGAATTGTCATGGTCAATCAATCTCCTGCTGTAGGGACTCAGGGCTAAAACGGTTAACCAGTGAATCTGGATGTATAAAACTGGGCAAATAAAACTATTAGGAACCACAATCTTTCAGTTGTTATAATTATCTGAATTTTGCCGACACATCTGATTTTGTGATGACATGATAACCCTGCTGTGTTTTTCCAAATAACATAAGAAAGGGGTCAATTTTTGAAAATATAGAAATTTGTGTACACAGTTTATGGATTTCCATATATTTGTGAGAGTTAAGAGTTGGGTCGCAAACATAAAAGAATGGACCGAACTCGAGATGTCAGACTTGCTTGCCACCGCCCAAAATAGAACTCAGTGGAGAGCACTGTCTGTTGCTGCTGCCTTTCAGTCCCCCCAACGCCCAGTTCGGGCAAGGGACTGATGATGATGATGATGATATATTTGTGACTGCCAACTTTCACCCATGCATTTGTGTGTATTTGCATTTATTTATGTTCCAGCATGTATCGGCTGTGCTGCTGGTCACCTTTATAGTGTTTGCCATTTTTTCACTTACCAGCTTTGGGGCACTCTTTGACAACAGGTGAATATTGACCCTTTGGCTGTCGGTAGCGCTTTTTGTTGACAAAAAGCACTACTGACAGCCACTTGTTTTACACTTTGCCTTTACATAATCCCGGTGTGCATTCAATGAAAAAGGTTTGAGTTTGAGCATCAGAAAATGTACTGTTCTTGTTTGTTTGTTTTTTGCCTGTAAGGGGGACAGTAGCATGGGAAGGAGGATAGAGTTGCGTGGTATAAGTGCTGCAGACATCAAATTTGTTTCAGTTTCGTTTTCATCACGCAGTGTTCAACCCAATCAACCATGCATCTAATTTCAGGACATATGCTCCAGCCATGGAATTCATGCGCTGTGCAGTATGCCTTTGTGTGGCCCAGCTGTACCAGCCAATCAGCATGCAGCTCTCAGCTGTGAGCGTCCTATACCTGATCTATTTGACGTCTGCTCTCTTCTGGGGTTACCTGGCTGTTAGCAAGTTCCAATTCAAGGTGTACCGCAAGAAAATTCAGTAAAATGATCCCAGTTGGTGATTGTTCCCACTATGCTTAACCCATTTCGCCATGACATCCTACTGCAGAAGATACATTCACCATGATAATTGAAGGGTAGAGCCAGATTAGCTGGCACTACCTTTGAATTGTCATAATCAGTTCATCTCCTTCAACTGATGCACATTCGTTAGGTAACACCTCCAAAATTTGGAAAATGCAGTTGTGGAGTTAAAAGGGTTAAACCCCTTTGTGCATGTATTTGCCAGTACTGTAAACATTGTTGGCATCTGCATGCATTATGGGGGCAATGATCAAGTTGATTTAACTTCATCAGTAATACAGAGAGGACAGGAAACAACAAAACTACTTTTGTAAATTCAGCAGGCCCTAAATGGGATGGTAAAGTCACCATACAGTACTTTGGAACAACTTTAAATTTTGGTGATGGTTTTCATAATGGCTATGACCATAGCTAATAACATTTTTAAACCCTTATACCTCTGAGTAGGATATCATAGTAGAGTTGACATACTTTGAAATTGCTCCCTGGATTTTTTTCCCCCTCGTTTTCATAATGGCTACCATATTATTTAGTATTATTTAGTGATGAAGATGACAGAGGTTTGTGGTGCCGTCTAGCTTTACATCTAGGCCAGGTCGGTTGAAAATTTTGTGATGACATGATAACCCTGCTTTCTTTCTTGTATATATTGTGATGCCTATGATGATCGAAGCCTTATCACTTTGGCTGTTGGTGGCAGTTTTTGTCCCGAATCATCGTGATATAATATCTACTACCAACAACCAAAGGGACAAGCAAAGTCGTGTACTCTTGCTCCCAGCAGGGAGCAATAGTACACGACTTTGCTTATCCCCTTGTAATGAAGTTTTCATCATGCGATTTTATCAAAAGCATGGACAGAATGCTCAAAGCTGTGCGTTTTTCAGGATTTGATGCTCAGGAGTGAAAAGGCTACACTGTTTGTGCATGGTCACTGTCTGTTACAATGTTCTAATTATGCTCATTTATTTATAGATTGCATTTATGCACCCAGTGCTGAATGCTCAAAGCGCTGTGTGTATGGAGAGGTTTTGAAGAGAAGAGAATGCAGCAGAGCACCAATTTAGAGAGAGAGAGAGAAGAGAGTTTGTTTTATGAATTTATGTACCAGAGTCTTTCATAGTTTACAGATCACTCGATTTTTTATAGATAGCTCACCGCACACTTTTTAACCCATTCAGCCCTGACGCACTACAGCAGGAGATGACCATGATAATTCAAGGGTAGTGCCAGATTAGCTTGGCGCCTGTCACCTGGCACTACCCTTGAATTATCATGGTCAATCAATCTCGTGAAACAGGTGCATAGTCATTAGATGACACCTGCAAAATTTGGGAAATACATGCGTCGGGCTGAACGAGTTAAAATGTGTTGCATTTTTAACCCCTTCTCTGCCAGTGTACGCAGATTGTTTTAAAAATCATTGCAAATTCAAAGATCCCAGCTGTCAGAGGACCTAGATACAAAGTGCTGTCAGCAAGAGGCATAGATCCTTATGAGCCTCTGCAGCTGCAGGGGGGATCATGAGGATCTGTGTCTTTTGCAGTTGGATTGTGTATATTTTTAACAGTTAAGGGGTTAAAAGTGGAGCACAATCGCAGGGATGCGTCTCCGAGTGCGTATGTGTGTGTTTGATCATGATTTTTTATTGGCTTAATGTGCTAGCTTTATTTGCATAATTGAATTCCTCACAGCGTTGAACAACTGCATGTGTATACTGTGCATAGTGTAGTGTTGTTGAGAGTGCTGAGTGTTACAATTTGACTCTTTTGCCTGTCAGCCACCCAAATCAGCTCGACAAAAACGTAAAGCAACAGATAGCCAAAGGATTAACACATATTCACACAGGTCTGTTTAACCCTTCGACTGCTGGAGCACGACCAAAATGCAAGAGGCAATGATCCCCATGAGCACTTCAGTTGCAGGGGCTCATGTGGATCTTAGCCTCTTGCTGACCCCATTGCGTATGCACGACCATGTGCCTTGGATGGATGAATTAGTTTTTTAGCGTTGAACTGACCAAGATTTCCAAAACACACTCTGCATCCATCAATGATCCCCCTTTTTGGGGGGGGGGGGGGGGGGGTAATATTATTATGAATGTACGTTTATACCTGCTGCTGTATCAGACGTATGAATGAAGTGGCTGCGACTCCCTGTTTGCAACATATTGCACAACAAAATTTATGGGTTTATAAAAATTTAAATTGGCAAACATGAGGGTCACAAAAGGTGCTGTTGTCTGATTGAAATGATATTAGGGGTAATTGAGATTTTTTAACCCTTTGGCTGCATGTCGGTAGCGGATTTAGTGGCGATGATTATATAGGAATCATCGTGACTAAATCCTCTACCAACAGCAGAAGAAATAAAAGCTGAAATTGATATGCCTGTTTTAAGATTTTAACACTTTGGCTGGTGGGCTTTTGTCAAGGTGATTATGAGAAATCACGTCAACAAACAACATTGGTGTGCTATCAACAGACAAATGGTTAAAGAATACTTGTGACATTTATACATCTTTATGAAGTCACCTTAAATCCATTTGTTTTGCACTTTTTTAGTTTTCCTGCTTGGATACTACGTATGTGCGCACTGAGAGACGTTGTAGAATGTTGTGATTGGTGCTTTCACGATTGTTAAAGTAATACAATTTTGATTCACATTCATATAATCATCTTTATTTGCTTTGACTTTGAATTTGAAACCTTAGATTGATACTTGATTCACTATGGTCATATCACTTGAGCATGAAAAGGGAAGAATATACTTGCCACAAACTTTGTATCAACATGTCCACAAGCATAATGACACTGACACACATAAATTTGCAACAAAATATGTAGAAGAAATATATATATATCTGCCCAAACTAAAAGCACTCTAGTCAAATGCAATTTCAAATGGTTAAAAGAACAAGCATTGACAACTTTTTGTTGTAGGGAGAGGGAGGTTTGACTAAAACGTCGTAGCAGGCTGTAATTTATCAAATTACATTGTTTCAATGTACTCTGAAGTCAAAGAACAAATTACACTTGTAATTCATGAAACAAATCATGCATGTAATTCAGGAAATGTAAATCATGAAACACAGCAATATGTAATTCATGACAAAAATTATGCATGCAATTTGTTTCACTCCATATAAATTCATGAAACAAATTACACATCTAACCCTTATCATTCGGAATATACCAGTGTGTGAAATAAGTTTGACTAAAATAGTTCAAGGGTAGTGCCAGAATAACTTGGCGCCTCTAGGCGCCAATCTATTCTGGCACCACCCTTGAACGAAAGCCATTAGTCTATATCCTTATCTGTAAGTACTATAATGTAGCTTGCATATGGCAGTGTACAAATTTGAAGCTTTTACTGATTTAGCCTCAGTTGTAGGGGGGGTGTGTGGGGTCGTTCGCACGCACTCACACCACTGGAGGTTCGCTTCCGTGAGAGTGGATCAGAGGCTTACTTCAAGAACATCTTTTTATTGCGGGTCAATTCATGGCATCAAGCCTAGGCATTAGATCAATGCCTTAAGCCACCCTTAGCAAAGTGTTAAAGGTGGATTCAATGAAGGTAGACTGAATTCCATATGACCAGATGCAGTCAAGTAACAAAACTGCTGTATCTGACTGCCAAAAAAATGTGACAGCAGGTATAGGTGACTACAGTTCAGTCAAAGCTCATGCACCTGACAACTCATGACAAAACATATCGCCCAAGATGCACTGGATTCTTGGAGCACTTATAGCTACATGCTGTCCAAACACAGTCAGGCAGCAATACTTGTACATTTAGGCTAGAGCTAGGCACAGTATACATCTAAGCTTCCACTGACACTGACTTTAACCTGTCTCGTATCCATACCAGCTTATAAAACAAAAGAACGGAATAAAGTAGAGTAAAAAAGGAAAAGATCTAAAAAGACAATACTAACTAGGAATTAACCTATTTGGCTTTAACCATTAATTAACATTTCTTTAACTTACAGATCATATTCAGTGGAAAATACTGACTAAATACTTCCATTCCGCTATTTAACTGCACGATCAAAGATCACTCTACCACAATGATATGGACTAATTTATGAAACTATTTGTGCATGCAGCAGATACCGTTGTCATATACTTGCATTGAAGTTGGGACTGTGAACTGCATGAACATTTTCATAACAATGGAACTACGGCGCACATACAACCACGATAAACACAGATGAATCCCTGCAAAAAGTTAGGATCATAATACTGCCAGGCACATTTTACTGTATCAAGAGTTATGGGTATAAAGGATGATTGCGATTACTGCCCTTGCTGCTTTAACTCATTTCATCCCTTTTTTAAACGTATCCTTTGCGGTCTATGTCACAGTTCTGGAATAAAATCCGACTATGATTGTTCAAGGGTTGTGTCATAATAGCTCAGCGCCAAGCTATCTGACACCACCCTTGAACGGTCATGGTCAATCAACATCTTGTTGTACGTAGCAGGTCAGGGCTAAATGGGTTAAGGAACAAAATACAAAACTTTGACATTTAGCAATATGCTCAATACACAAAGCGCTATAGTCTTTAACTCCTTGCCTACAGAGCAACTTTCTGGTATGTACTATGCCACTAAATAATTCTATTATGAGGTCATTAATCTTGTGCACCTGTAACAACACGGTCAGCACTAAAAATAGCCAAGCATACTCACTGCAAGCGAACCTTGGCTGACGGATCTTGCCGCCCATAGTGTACGTGTTACAGGAAGTTGTTTATAGGCGACTGGACCCGCCAACCATAGGTAAAAGTTAAAGTAAAAACCTTATCAGCCAGCAATCAGCAACTGTTAAACAACACAGGCATTCACTTTGAAGCTTTTATTTTCAGCATGCATAAATCCTTTGGCTGTCAGTAGTGCTTTCTGTAGCAGCGAGTCCTGCAGGAATCACCTCAACAAAGAGTGCTGCTGACAGCAAAAAGATTACATTTTGGCAAAATAGGTATATGTACAACTAGTACATCTAAGCAACACAAGGCCATAAATCTGTAAAATTCTGGATAAAATGCACGAATCATGCATTATATACTGATGAGCAAAAGAAATGCGACAGTTTTGGGATCATAGGAAACACTTTAGCGTTTCTGATGATTCCAAAAATGTTGCATTTCCTTTGCTCGTCAGTATGTATATATCATACTGCTGTATAATCCAACTATTATGATAAAGTGGATATCAAAGTACATTTACACGCATAGATACTTTCAGAGAAATAAAATTGCACTAAAAGCAGAATAATGTAACAAAGAAGTACGAAGGCATAAAGGACTATATAGTGGTTTGCTTCAAAATCAAAAACATGTATCAAAAGTAATAATCAGATAACTGCGGTAATTATTTTGAATTTATACATTTTAACTCCCTAGTGCATGCAGCCACCAGTACTGTAAACAGTACTGGTGGATGCATGCGCAAGGAGATTAAACAAATCGCACCATCACAATGTAGACTTATTTAACCCATTCAGCCCTGGCGCACTACAGCAGGAGATGGATTGACCATGATAATTCAAGGGCAGTGCCAGATTAGCTTGGTGCCTGTTGGCGCCAAGCTAATCTGGCACTACCCTTGAATTATCATGGTCAGTCCATCTCCTGCAACAGGTGCATAGTTCTTGGATGACGCCTTTAAAATTTGGGAAACACGTGTTGGGCTGAACGAGTGGAGAGAAAAAAATCTCTCCAAAAGTTAATGCCCCATGATGACTCAAATTACACTTTAACCCTTTGGCTGTCAGTAGCGCATTTTGTCATGACGAGTCCTGTAGGAATGTTACGTGTTGAGTCATAGTCGTAGTATGATATCACACCAGACGTACGTACGTAAGGTTCTTTTAAAGAAACTTCACTCAGCTGCAGACCCATCGCACGTGGCTTAAGGATGCAGACCACACAAGAGTAACAGTTCCAACAATATTTTATTGCAGCGATGCGATCTCCACACAATGTGTTCACCAATGCACCAACACAAAGTCTTATACAATGTCTCCTCTGCAAAAATGTCTACACTTTGACACAATGCGTCTCTCATACAATGTACATCACTACACACTGCATAACTCCGTCACTGACAATGAACCACGATACCTTGCATAGCTCTCTCAATGTCAATGTGCTTACGATACACTGCAATTATACAACTGAACAATGTACCGACGCTGTTACATTGCAATTCGACAACTGAACAATTAATTAATAAAAAAGAATACACCAGAATGGTCTACAAAAAATCTGGCTGCTATTTCCAGCCCCCATTTTGGGAAATCCCGGTGGTATAATGACGTCACACAAAAGTACGCCAGACAGTTCACGACCTTGCCCGCATTCTCTGGAAATTACACAAGTTTTCGTAATACATACTGGCCGCTAACTTCATGCTCACAGAAAACTGGTGATTACTCGAGCAGTTTCTAGACTCTTCGGGATTCAACTCCGTGTATCAAAAGACAATCAATTCCGCTCTCCGCGCGAACAATAGTGACTCTTACTAAAAAGGTACGTGATTCGTAATCATGATAGCTCAAATAAATATCGGATCGTTTCCTACGATTAATGCATGCATGCCTTTACAGAACAACACAACCACAATCGTAACAAGGAATCATCATAATAAATAAATAAATAAATCAGTGCATTAAATAGACGCTTTACCCAATTGAATATCGGCTCAAAGCGCCACCGCAAAATAAACCCAGCAAGCACGCTTACGTGAATCACGTTTATTCATTCACACATTACATAAACACAGAACATTCACGTGGTGCTATGGGCAAGTTCAAGCGAGCTACTGAAGTTTTTGGAAATTCAAATCATTTTATATTTGAAATTTGGCAAGTGGGCTGAAATTGATACCAAAGTTGGGGAGGAAGAGCTGGAGTACCCGGAGAAGGAACCCCCAACGATCTGCCCGATTTAACGGCAACATTTACTGGAGGAAGAAAGTCAGACGCCGGAACCAGGTATCGAACCTTGCACCTTTAGCATTGGTGGCAGGCGTCTTATCACAAAAATCATGACAAAACTCTCTACCAACAGCAGCGGATAAAGTGCACACTACATTTTTGTTATCCCCTCCCCAGGAGTCTATTCTTATAAAGAAAATAAAGTCAGTAAGATGGTGTACCTGTACAGATATGATCATCAGTTATGGCAATTAACCCTTTCACTGTCACAAATCACTGACAAAAACCGTTACCAACAGCTAAAGGGCAAAGTTGTATTGAGAGTATGTATGCAGAATCACAAATTCAAAATGAAACCATTAGTGTGTGTGCCACCATGACTTACCCACCGACCCATTATCCCCTGTCACAAGAAAGAACAAAATCCTAGGCAGGCCATATTTTTTCTTACAAAAAAGAAAATAACGCATGATCAGTCATATCATAACTCTAACCCTTTGCCCGGATGAGCTTTTTTTAAAGATGATTCTTGCAGGAATCACTTTGACAAAAAGTGCTACACACACCCAAAGAATTAACAACCGGTGCATGGACAAGAGTCTCCATCCTATCCCATTTGGTCAAGGCACACTGATGTTTCTTCATCAAACAAACACCCGAACACACTCTTTCTGTTGCTAACACACACTCATACAAATACTACTGCCATATCGCCTTGATCTGTGCAACTGATCACTTCTGTTTGGATGGACGGGGCAGAGTGTTCATGTATTTGCAAATGATTGAAAGCATCACTTCATCTGCACCCCCTCCGATAGACAGCAAGCGGAAATCCCTGAAAGTAAAAGAAAAAATTATAAAAGCAATTGTCAAACTTACTTCTTGCAGGTAAACTGTGCTTAAAAACTTTTCATACGTACACCTAAATTATTCCAGTTCAGTTACAACAAACAACAGGCAAATTTTGGTCCCCTGGCAATAAATTTCGAGTTAACCCTTTTAGCCCCAGATCCCTACAGCAGGAGATGGCTTTACCATGATAATTCAAGAGTAGTGCCAGATTAGCTTGGCGCCAAGCTAATCTGGCACTACCCTTGAATTATCATGGTCAATCCATCTCCTGCAACTGGTACATAGTCGTTAGGCAACACCTCCAAAATTTGAGAAATGGGACCTTGGGGCTAAAAGGGTTGTTACGTGGTAGTGGTAGTATGATACAATCACACCAGATGCACGCACGTAGGGTTCTTGTAAAGAAACTTCACTCAGCTGCTGCAACTTGTCACACGTGGCATAAGGTTGTAGACCAAACTGAAGTAACAGTTCCAACAATATTTTATTCTCGCGATGCAATCTCCGCACAATGCATCCACAACTGCATCTACACTTTGGTACACTGTCTCTATACAACGCATCCACAATTCTGATACACTGCATCTCGCATACAATGCACCAACACTGATACACTGTCTCCTCTATAATGCATCGACACTTTTGACACGTTGCATCTCTCATACAATGTACACACATATTTCCTAACATTGTCTTTTATACTATTACAGATTTCCAGAACAATCTCGCAAATTCACACAACCAATCAGAAAAGAAACATAACCAAAACTCATTAATAATCATGAGAAAGAACACTCTACAGCCTTCTACAAACTTCTAGGTGCATATGATAAAATGTTGCGAAATGTAGCCAACAACTTGACGTCATATTTGAGTTCACTAGAATAATCGCGCCCTTTCCAGAATGTTCTAGGTCAAACGAGGTCGGACTATAGCAACAATGTAACAAAAAGAGGTATCATTTTAGCTACTCAACAGAAATCAACCGCGATTCTACAAGCAAAAGAAAATGAATCCTACTAAAAAGGTATGTAATTCGTATCCACAATAACTCAAATGAATATTGTATCTTTCCTATGATTAACACACACATGCTCTCAAAAGAAGAACACAACCACAAACGTAACAAGGGTTAAATGTGTATGAATGATATTCTTGAGTAGCATGCATGTCAGAGGCAATAGATTCTCATGAGCCATTTGCAGCATTTGTTCAAAATACATTACATCTCTGAAAATGGTTGGGACAATAAGGACAATCAGAGTGCTGAAAACTCAAACAATTTGGGGAAGATTTTTCTAATCAATACAGTAGAACCGGTTTGCACAACCACCCTTTCAAGAGATCACAGACTGTCATTTAAGTCATAAAAGACCATCATTTAGGTAGCGGTAATTGTGAACTTTATTGAGGTGATTTCTGCAGGATTTATCTTGACAAAAAGCAAACTACTGACAGCCAAAGTGTTTAGACATTTTAATCATGATCATTGCCGTGAAGGGGTTAACTGTATGTGGAGCTGAACTTTAACTCTTTACATCCTGAGGATGAAATTATCAGGGTTTTTGTAAAGATATCCTTTGAGGCCTACACAACATTACCGGTGACATCAACCGTGATAGTTCAAGGGAGGTGTCAGAATAGCTTGGCACCAAGAGGTGCCAAGCTGTTCTGACATCACCCTTGAACTATCATGGTCATGTCAGGGATTTATGGGTTAAACTAACCTGTAGAACCTGCTGACGAGAACCTCATTAGTGAACCCCATGCCACCCCAGTACTGGAGACACTTGTCCGTCAGTTCTCTGGCCAGTCTTCCAGCTTTCAGCTTGCACATGGACGCCAGCTTGGTCACATCTTGGCCCTCGGTGTACAACACTGTAACACAAAAAAACAGACTGTGTTTTAAAAATCTTTGTTAACTTGACACCAAAGAGCCCCAGCCATCCAAGGAATATGGACACTAAGTGGTATCAGCTAGAGGCATAGATCCTCATGAGCCACCACCAACACGAGGGCTCAAGAGGATCTATGTCTCTTGCAGTTGGGTTGTGTGCACTATTTCTCGGCAGTGAAGGGGTCAGAAATACAGATGGAACATTTTGGGTATTAAAAGGAAGTGAAAAAATTTAGGCACGTCAACAGTGTAGTGTCGGTAAAAATAAAAAAATTATGATGCTTGCGTGCCTGCAGCCACAGGTAATATTTAGCTCACTGACTGGTATTGACATGCTACCACTCGGCAGGAAAAAATGGATTTTTCTCTAAAATTTATTTTTTCGAAAAATACTTACCGTTGTCATTACTACTAGACTTGTTCGCTTAGCAACCAATTTTGGCCCAAAAAACTTGTGTACATCACAACCGGGGAGGCGACTCTAGGGAGTCATTACCAAGAGACCCTGAGTAGCCTCCCATGACTCCCTATCTATTGGCGTGATCACCATTTCCCGCCAGTCTCTGAGCCTTAGCACCACTGCGGCAAGTGGGGAAGGAGGGAGGGACCTCTGAGTAATGCCATCGGTAAGTATTTTTCCAAAAAATACATTTTAGAGAAAAATGAAATTTCTCTAAAATGTATTTTTTCAAAAAATACTTACCAACGACATCACTATTAGGAAACGTGCACTTAGCTTACCATTTCAGCCCAAAAAATTCCGTTGTGTACCTACACGACAAGGGAGGCGACCCAAGGGTGCCGTAGCTGTAGCCAGGTACCTGAGTAGCCTCCCTTACCTCCCCATCCGGTGGCATGAGCGTTGGTGTCACACCAGTCTGAAGCTTAGCTTAGGAGCGGCAAGCGGGGCAGGCGGGAGGGTCCTCCGAGTAATGTCATCGGTAAGTATTTTTCAAAAAAATACATTTTAGAGAAAAATTCATTTGATTCCTCAAAACACATTACCGATGACATTACTAATAGGAAGAATAACGAATAGGAGGTGGGTGCCGCCTAGCCACAATCCCTTGTAAGGGGCCCACCAGAGCCGCCCACCCCGGCCACACTCCCGACCATTTCAGCTAAGCGACCACAAGGCACCTAGGCGCTAGGAGGGAGTGTCGTGTCGCGCCTCAAGGACAGGTCTGGTCGAAGGACTGCGAGCTGTAGCGATGACCTCCATCGGTGCCCTTGAGAACCTCTAGCAGCGAGCTGGCGCGGGACCTGGCACTAGCAGCATTGGCGGGAAAGCATCCACGAAGAGGGCCACCTCAGACATGGAGAGAGCGTGGCGACTTCTGCGAGGGGGAGCAGGCAAATCCACTGTGTCGGGAAGAGGTTGAACACGGCCGTCTTGCACTGCGCGCAGCTCCTCTGAAGATACCCGGCTGGAGCGCCCACTCGGTGTCGAGTAGCCGGCCGGGCTGCAAGCGAGAGTCGGCCAGACCATCAGGTGACTGGGTGGCATCGTGCTCAGAGAGGGATGTTGCAATTTTCGCAACACCGGAGGATCTGTGACGGGAGTCAGCCGAGGGAGCGGAGAGAAACCGGACCTGCCGTCGGAAGTAGGAGCCCTCAGTGTCGGTGTCAGAGAGGACGAGAAGCTCCAGATAGCAGAGGCGCATCTCCCACGGACGAAGGTTCACCCAATCGCCACCAGCTCCAACCCGTTGGGGTGTCTGTCCGCGCGGCCTGGAGGTCAGTGGCAGGAAGCGGTGAGGAACGTCAGTAGAAGGAGCACGTCCCATCCGGTGAGGCTTGCGTCCGCGTCGGAGGGTGCGCCTGACAGGAACCGGCCAGCAGGGGAGACGGGGGCGAGGCATCGGGAAGACTAGCACCAGGGTCGCGAAGTCGCCAGGGGACGGATGCCAGGAGGGAAGCCGGAGCAGCCTAGGCGAACGGGAGGAAGCCAGTTGAGGGGAACGACATCCGCCGCCGCGGTCCTCAGGCCCAGGGGATGAAGTCCAACTCTGGAAAGAACTGTGTCTGCTAGAAGCATCTGCCAGCCGAAGGTCGCCAGCGTCCGTAATCGAGGCTCCCGAAGACCCACCAAGTTGCAGTCAACCCGAAGCACGTCAATGTGCACCACCGGTGGGAAGGCGTGGAGTCAGACTTGCCGAAGCTGCCCGGGAGGCCGGTCCAAAGGGGTAGATCATGCCCGAAACGATGGCTGAAAGCGACGAGCAGGTCCCGGCCGATGATGAAATCCAAGGTCTGCAAGCTCCTGGTGACGAGGCGGGCATAGAAGGTAGGCTAGCGACTCCCTCCAGTCGCGAAGGAACATAGCTCCGCGCCGCACTGTCGGGACAGCGGACCACCGGCGAGAGCGCCGCATCACGGAGGAGACCCGAGGAGATCCAAGAAGGTCAGGAGGACCTCGGAGCTGGCTGGAGCGGGCCCAAGGGTCGTCTGGGAGCAGCAAGCGTCACAAGAGGCGGCGGAGAGAGGCTGGGTCAGGGGCCCATGTCGAGTCCGTCCCCTAGTGCAGGCTAGGACCGAAGAGGCGAGCGACTGCGCCGGGTCTGCGTAGAAGTGTCTTCCCTTCAGTGAGGAGGTCGCGGCAGGAACAGGGGACAGCATCACTACGCAGCAGGTCTGTCGTAGATGCGCCTCTCTTTGGCGAGGAGGTCGGGGCAGGAAAGGCGGTCCCAGTAGGTGGCGGAGGCCAAGGCACCATCGGAGGCGTAGGTGTCCTCGACGCACCAGACGACCGTCTGCGGGAACAGCTCCGAACTCCCACAGGTCAGGGCGCAGCGGCAGAAGACTGGTGCATCTCCGTCAACAAGGAGAAATCCTCCACCACCCTCTTCACACTGTCCCCAAAGCAGAAAGCCGGAACCATCAAGCTTGGTGGAACCCCTCTGAAAGAGGATGAAGAAGCTACCTACCTTGGTGTCACCTTCGACAGACGTCAGACCTGGAAACCACATATTGCACAGGCAGAGGGGAAGGCCCGGCGCAAGCTGGCCATACTCAGGAAACTGGCAGGCACCACCTGGGGAGCGAACGAGAAGATACTGAAGACAGTATACCAGGGAACAGTCAGGCCCCACCTCGAGTACGGCTCCACAGCATGGTCAACCTCAGCCAAGACGAACCTGCAGACCCTCGACCGAGTGCAAAACCAGGCTCTTCGACTCATCACTGGTGCAATGAAATCCACACCAATCAAGGAAATGAAGAAGCTGACCACAATCCAACCTCTCAGTCAGAGGAGAGAAGCCAAAACCATGGTACAGGCGGAGAAGCTCAGGTGCTTGCCCGACCACCCCATGAAGCACAGACTAAGCAACTTCACCAAGAACCGGCTCAAAAGAAGCAGCTTTGTCCATGAGAGCATGCGACTTTCTCGACAGTACAGGGAAGTCCTTCCACAGAGCACTCTACCTCTGATCACAAAAGAAGTGGAAAACCCATGGGCAGTGGACAAACCAGACATCCAGATCTGCACCAGTGTCCCACATGCTGCCTCAGGAGACAGTCAGGATGACACCGTTCGATGGGCATTCACCCTAGCCCTGATCGACGAATGTTCCCCAAAGGAGGCATGGATCCACATCTACACTGATGGATCAGCAACAAATGCTGTTTCCAATGGAGGTGCTGGCATCCTGATCCAGTTCCCAGGGGGACATACAGCCACATCCAGTGCAGCCACCGGCAAACACTGCACAAACTACAAAGCAGAAACCGAAGCACTTATGCAGGCCGCCTCTATGGTTCAGAATTCTACAGACCCATGCTATCAAGTTGTCTTCTTCTCCGATGCCCTTTCAGTCCTTCAGGCCCTCGAGAACGACAAACTCCCCCAGCTGACCAGAGCTTTGCAGGTCAGACAAACCAGAAGAGTTGTTCTCCAGTGGATACCAGCCCAGTGTGGGGTACCAGGAAATGAAAGGGCAGACGAGCTGGCGAAAGAAGGAGCCACAAAAGATCAACAAGAAAACAGCGTCAGCTATAGTGAGCAAAAGACAATCATCAAGGCATTGATGAGGCCGAGGTCAAACAGAGACGACTACCACACAATGACCAGAGAGCAGCAAGTCGTCCTGATCAGACTGCGTATAGGCCACAACAGACTGAACGCTCACATGAACAGAAAGCTCAAGCTGGCGCCATCACCAACCTGCGCCTGTGGTCAGGAAGACCAAACAGCGGAACATATTCTCCAGAGATGCCCCCTACTGGACGATGAAAGAAAAGAAGTGTGGCCGTCGCCAACTCCACTACAGACCAAACTCTACGGCAGTCGAGAAGATCTGGAGAAAACGACGTCATTCATCACCGGTGCTGGACTGACCGTATAGCCCACTGTGAACGAAAAGAAGAAGAAGAAGAAGAAGGGCGCAGCGGAAGAAGGTCGCGGTCCCGTCCAAGCCCCGGGCGCAGCGGCGTAGCGAAGCTGAAGAGCCGTGTGCTGTCACTGCCGGGGTAACCATTACAGGTGGAGATCCGACCGGGAGCCACGTACCAGGGAAGGCAGACGGTGCTGTCCAAGACTGCCCAGGCCGGAGGAGTCGGAGAGGAAGCCAGCGTAGCCGGAGCGCAGAGCACCTCGATGAGGTCAGGGGAACCATGGGCCTCTAGTGAAAAAGTCAACTGTCATCCCACAGAGAACCATGACAGAGCCACTTGGCCACAGCTGGGGCTCGTCAGCGTCGGTAGACTCGGGTGGAAGACGCACGCCAGGGTGAGTGCGGGGTCAGCCGGCCCTCGAGGAATGCAAAGTAGCCAGGGGCAAGGAAGAGAAGGCTCCAGGCTGGAAATGTGTTGGCCAACAGTGGAGAACTAGGTCCTGAGGGCTGGGCCGCAAGGTGGGGCGAACCAGTTTGCTGTGGGCCAGGTTGGGGAGAGCGGGTGCATCAAGTCCAGGTGCGTCGTCGGGCTGGAGGCGCTTGACACACACCTTTGCGCAGGCTGAATGCGGGTGCTGCTGGACCGGATCCGAGTAGAGGCGGGAACACTTCTGAGTATCCGTGACAGAGCCCGAGGACTCAGGCCACAAGGCGGGGTGAACCAGCTTGCTGTGGTCAGTCTTGAGAGGGTCCAGTAGCTTCGTCTGGCTGTGGGCGCTGTCACTCACCGAGGGGTGGGACGGACGACGGCGCTGCTGGACTGGTACCGAGTAGCAGCGGGGCTGTGTACACGCAAGGGGGGGTCTTGTTGGGCGAGTCGTCAGTCCCCCAGTATCCAGAAGCCTCATCCAGCAGGTTTTTATCCTTCTTTTAGGTTCCGCGCAGAGCGGGGCGAGCAAGCTCGCTGCGGTCCAGGACCAGGCTGGAAGTCTCCACAGCGCGTGCAGTCTATAACTGCAACATAGTCAAGGTGAGAGGCGAGCTGCCGTGGCCCAGAGGGCCAATAGCAGCAGCACACCCGCACTCACATTATCCCATCACTCATTCATAACTGTACCTACCGCCTGCCGCATGGCACAGTGAAGTCATGTCCAAGTTACCCAGAGTAAGATAACCTTAGTGCGGTATTGCGGAAAAGAACCCCACGCTTTTCCGAAGACCACTTGGGTATTTCATAATGAGTGTATTATAAGGGCACTGCACGCCCAGTACAAGTCCGTACCATTCACACCTACCCTCTGCCAGGTGTAAATGGCAGCGGTATCTAATATACACAGCTATAACATAAACACATGGCGGAGGCAACCAAGCGCAAGGCGAGCGAGCGCGGTTCCGCAAGGCCACGCAAACCGACATAAGCCATCTCTACAGAGAGTCCCAGTAATTCCTTCCTCACTAACCCCCTTCTTCGTCAGGTGAGCCGACGCATTCTGTTTTTTGGGTTTTTTTTTTAAGAACCATCACTTAGCAGAGCGTGCTTACGATCTACGGACCAATGGGAAAAGGGCCCAGCCCACTCCCACTGCGCCGCTCTGCGTCACTTCTTTCTCTGCTTAAAAAGGACTAACTGTCAAGCTCAGTAGCCAGTAGCCACAGATGCGTTTGACAGAGATACGACTGTCCCGGCCTTCCAACTGTGACGCTCGTTGGCACATGTGAAGGAAACCTCCATATAACTAGTCAAATTCACGGGACGTGTCACTGCCCGGCGCGCTGAGCGCCAGTTAAGGGCAAGAACCGAGGCCTTACCTTGCCATGGCGAGAGAGACCAGGGGGAAACCTGATCGAAGGCTGTCGGCCACCGCTTGCGAAAAAGCTGTTGCCCGTCCCGCGAGGCGGAAGTAGAAGGCCCCTCATGCGCAGTGGAGAAGGGTCCAACACCTCCCAAGCCAACGAAGTCCCCGCCAAGCAAAAAGCACCCTGTAGTAGACAAGTTTCACAAATACTAACTGGCATGTGTCTGTCCATCACAAATGCACTTGCACTTCGGCCAACACGTGTATATCAAAAATTCAAATGTCTCCATGAACAGGAAGTCTCTAAGCGGAAACTGTGAAGTGTCAGCAATCAGCTGTGCGAGGCAGATGAGACAGAGCGTCGCCGAGTTAGCCTTGTCCAAAGGAACCACCAGCACCCACACGGCCAATCCTTAGCATTGAACACTCAAAGAGAACGAAGTTAATCCAAGGCAGGCACGGCAAGCCTAGGCAAAGTCAACACAGATAAGACCGGTCACGACCGTACACAGCTGAAGATCCAGTAGGCTGAACACATCCATTCGCGGTAAGCTAAGCGAACAGACTGGTGTGACACCAACGCTCATGCCACCGGATGGATTTAGAGGAAACAAATCCATTTATTTTCTCAAAATCTTTACCGATGGCATTACTACTAGGAAGAATGGCGAATAGGAGGAGGGTGCCGCCCCCTATGCATCCCACGGGACACTGCCTGGGCACCTTCGTGTGTTAACACTCGAGGCCCCCTCTACGCGCCCACTCCCGACAATTTTAGCTAGTTGTTACCTATGGCGCCTGTGGCGCCGATAGGGAGTGCTGCGCCGCCGAGATGTCCCCCACTAGGGCCAGGTTGTCGCACTGGCCAGATAGGTCTCACAGGTAGAAGCGGGCGAAGGTAGATTCGGCCCATGAACCCACGGCAGCCACAATGTCTCTCAATGCGCAGTTGCGGTCAAAGGCGAGGCTCGCCGCCACTGCTCTGACCTCATGTGCCCGGATGCGCATCGTCCTGGCGTGTTCTGGGGAGAGCTCTTTGTACACCAACCGGATGACCCAGCGAAGCCAGGAAGAGATCATCTGCGCAGAGATGTCTCATCTGCCCAGAGCCAAGGGCAGAAATAGGCATGAGAGCCCTTGTCATAGTGGCTTAGTTCTGCGCTGATATATTTAAGCTCCCTGACCGGGTCCTGTTGACGGGACTCCCGGGACTGGTCCAGCGAGGCTCAGGAGGTCTGAGGTCCAGCTCCTGGTCCAGCTGAAAGAGACCACAAGGATCAGGATCGCTTTGCTGCCCCTAAGCTTCTGGAGCACCTTTGGCACCAGCACTGTTGGCAGGAATGCGTACGCTAGAAGTCCATCCCACGGGATGGAGAGCGCATCTATGGTCCAGGCTTGTGGGTCCGGGATGGGGGAGACAAAGAGTGGCAGCTTCTTGTTCCACCTTACGGTAAAGAGGTCGATCATCGGCATCTCCCAATGTGCACAGAGCAGCTGGAAGATATCCGGGTGCAGTGACCACTCTGTGTGCAGAAGCTGGCCGCAGCACGATAGGGAGTCCGCGAGGACATTGAGACGGCCTGGGATGTGCCGTGCCCGCAGCGTGATGCTCCAATCTCTGCACCACCGGAGGATCTGGTACACGAGAATGCAAAGGGAGGGCACGCGCATACCCCCTTGGTTCTGTATGTAGGCCACCACCGTCGAGTTGTCAGAGAGCACCCACGGCTGTGCATAACCACACTTTTAGTTAGGAGCGGACCGGACCACTGAGTGCAAGATAAGCCATCTGTGGCAGTTTCTGGGCATGGGGGCAAGTAATCATTAGCGCACGCCTCTTCAGGCAGAGTGAAAGAGCTATTCATGGTCCTAGAAAGTCATGCTCTTCCATTACCCTACACTATGTGTACGTGCCGACAGCCGCCTACCAGCGCACAGCAGTGAAAAACGCTGAAAAGTGTTAGTAACTGAACATTCACAAAATGCGTTTTCTTAAAAATGTCATTATAACATGAGTGTAAATTTGTAGCTGATAAAATTTGCTTTCTTTTCATACTAAACATGCCCATGCTGATTACTACCAGCACACCTTCAAGAGCAGTTATATTTCATATTTGCAATCCAATGAACATGAAAGTATTAACTTTCAAGCTCAATCTGTTGTGCATGTCGTTTTTCTGTGGGATGAAAAGTTGATGTATCTACGCAGCATTCTAGCCTCTACTGTTATCACTTACTAGAATTCGGGTTCCATTCCTGCAAAAGCAACACTAGCGTCAGAAAGTACTCCACTGCTGAGAAGCTGGTAACCTGGTAATCCGTTAGGTCCATCAAGACGACCAACACAAACATGCTGATCCCAGCATTTGTGTACTGTGTTTATGCAGTACACTTGGGTTTATACAATAAACGCATATCCACCAACACAAGTAACAGGTCTTAAGCACATCACACTGGTTCATTTATATTATTAACATTAACACAAATAACAGGTCTGAAGCACATCACACCAGGCGTTTATATCAACACGAACACAAGTAACGGGTCCTAAGCATATCACACTAGTGGTTCCTTTATATTAGCAGTTTTTAGAATTTCCCTTTCAGGGGTGAATACAGTTTTTGTAATTGAATTGAATTACGTCTCCTTTTTCCGGTTGTTCATTAATTATGTGTCCCTTTTGTTTGTTCCTACGAAAAGGGGAGACAGCTAGTTCAGTGATTCCATCTATTTCCTGAAGTTCAGTTACATACATTTTACAAAGTTTGATTGTTTTTTCATCAAATCTTCGTTTTGACCTTCCTCCACATACTCTACATAGAGAATTTAAACTTTTAAAGTGAAAGGCTTTTGTGTGCGCAACAGTTTCTTGTGAATGTTTTAGTATTACCGCCATAACTGTACTGGTCTTTTCCTTAGACTGCACCATTTGGAACAAAGGAACCATGATAATATAAATGAGGAGACAAGAGTTAGTACCTGATACTATTACTGAACAGTATCACAGAGAATACTGGAGGCTAAAAAGCTGAGCATAAAGCACAGGGATTACACAATACCAAAAGTATTCCCGAATACAGAATGAATGCTCAGAACTACTCAGTACTGTGAGGCTCCGATAATTTATTGTCCAGTCACACACAAACACGGTACCTGTTTTTATCCTCGGATTGCACCCTTAATAAAAGCGTAACCCGAATAATACCACCAACACAGGAACCAGCAGACAACAGTACACAAGTGTGTCAAACGGTTTCATGTAGAAAAGCGCTGAAGAGGTGATCGAGACGATTAAACACAGGCAAACACATCACACATCAGTAGTCCGTTACAGAGATTATAGAAGGAATAGTTCGCGCCAGCCAGTGACCTAAATAGGCTCCTCGCAGCGGGAAGCGACGGCCGCATACACAGCAGCAGCTGGTGGGCCAAACTAAAGAGTGCAAACTCTGGCAAACTACATAGCCGTGCACCAGAATCTCCTGTTGCGCGAGGCGTTCTTCCCACTCGACTAGCGCCAGCCACACATCTTTCATCTCCAGCCAGTTAATATGTCTGCCTGCGTGTTCCCCTGTTCCCCTGTCCAACTGCCTGAGGTCGTGATGAACTCCGGAAGCAGATGCACTCCCCAGCCGGAGAGGCTTGCGTCCATGCAGATGGAGAGCTGTGGCAGAGGGGAGAAGAGAGGTACCCCCGATGCTAGCCAGGAACTGTCTGTCCACCGCTGGAGATGAGACTTGACCAGCGTCGACACTGGAATCAGGGTTGCCAGATCGCCCAGTGCAGGAGCAGATGCAGCTGTATCGGCCGAGTGCAGAGCCTGCCGAGGGGTAAGAGATCCGCTGCCGCGCTTAGTAGACTAACAGTTGGAGCCAGATCCTGGCCGGGAGAGCTTCTGCGCGAAAGACTTGAAGTGCTACCTCCGCTATCTTCTGGTTATACCCGGTTAATATCGGTCATGAACTCCATGCCTAGGTGAACAAAGCTGCGTGAAGGAGAGAGGTCGGACTTGCCTCCGTTGACCAGCAATCCGAGTTGGTGAAGCAGAGTCAGCAAGGCATCCCTGTCTTCATCCAACGCTTTCTGGTTCCGGAGAAGCAGATCGTCTAGGTAGTTGGAGGTTGGGCTGGAGGCCGTTTGTCGGAACATGGAAACGACTCCGTCTATGATCCTGGTGAAGACCCACGGGCTGAGGTTAAGTCCGAATGGCAGGGCCTGAAACTGATACACCACCCCGGAATGTGAAGCCCAGATACCGCCGTGACGCCGGGTGGACGGGTATATGGAGATATGCGTCCGTGGCAAAATCCTGGGGCTGCACCGCCGCCTTCAGGGCTCTGGCTGTCTCCATCCTGAAGCAAGGGGCCGAAATCTACTTGTTTAGCGCCGACAGGTCTATCACCGGCTGCCACTTGCCTCCGGGCTTGGGAAAGAGGAAGAGCCGACTGTAGAAGGCCGGGGAGTTGGGACGAGAGACGACCTCAGTGGCCTCCCTCTGGAGTAGGGACATCACCTCGCCATGAAGTGCTGCCTCCTTGTCCTGATCCCCCGGTACCCGAGACCACAGGAGAGAGTGTCTCAACGGAGGGGGGGACTGGAAGGAGATCCTCAGGCCCTCCATAACGGTCAATAGAATCCAAGGGTCATCCTGAAACAGTTGGCGCCACGCGCTGATGTGGAGGGCTAGTCTCCCGCCGACCAGAGACACTACAGAGATCAGCGGAAGGGCAGGTGGCGAGTCAGCGGGCACTGCCGTGCCCTCGCTTCCAGGCACCTCTGGGCCAGGTATGGGAGGGTGCGGGGAAAGCGCGTGAATGCGCGGGAAGTGTGCGGAAGCCGCCGTGGCCCTTAAGGGGCCGGGCGGCGGAGGGCCTGACGAACCGCAGAGCGCGACCCACGGCTCTGCGGGCTGACTAAAATCGAGTGGAGGAGGATCCTGCTGTGGTGGGCCAGAGCACCTTCACCGTCTCTTTCACTGACTGCCAGGTTGGTCCAAACAGCAACGTTCCCCCAAGCGGAGCCTGGTGTAGCTGCGTCTTCACCGGAGCTGGGAGTGAGGGGCAGCATCCGAGAAGCTCGTCCCGCCGCAAGAGGTCGCAGTTAGCGGCCGCCAGCATGGAGCTGGCCGAGGTATTTGCCGCCATGTGTAGCACCAAGTGTATTCCGCGTATAGGGGCTGAGGCAGAAAGATCCCAGGTGTTCTCCAAATACTTGACCACGGACTGCATCGCCATCTCGAGGAACCCCACGCACGCCAGGGAGTTGCGGACCAAGGTCGCCGTCTTGTCCAAGCCTCGTGATGCCAGTGTCCGTTGGCCGCGGGGCACCCCTGTCTGCAACAACGCCTCCTTGTCTATAGTTGGAAGGGGACAGGAGAACACCTGTGAGTGACCTGCATACCAATGTTGGCGGAAGCTAATATCCATCCCTGCTTGCCATCGGGAGTCCGAAAAAAAGCCCAGGTCCCTGAAGCCGTCCTGTCGCAGGTGCGCCGAGAAGGCCTCAGCTAGGTCCCTAAGCCCGACGGTTGAGGGAGAGACTTGAAACGCTTTGGCTGCCGTGGAGCGTCGACCATCGACAAGGCAGAGACGGAGGGCAGTACTCCTGGGGAAGGGGGAAGGACGCGATGAGCCGGGATGCCTCGTCCAAGGAGCGACGAGCATGCGAAGCTGGAGCCGCGTCGACCGAGATGGAGGAGAGCGACAAACAGGCACTGGGTGAAGCAGGGAGAACGTCGCCTATGCCCAACGCTGACACGGAATCCTCTGGGTGAAGAATGAGTGCCTCCTCCTCGTCCGTCGCGGCCTGTGAAGGGGGGGAAACTGAAGGCCTGTGCTTCAACCGAGGCGTGAAACCCGAGGAGTGTCCGCTCCTGAGGAACGTCAAAGACCGCCGGTGAGGACTGGGTAGCCGCCGAAGGGAGGTTGAGTGCGTCCTGAGGCTGCTGACCGAGCGGTCCCTGTGCTGACTTCGAGGCCGCCGAGTCCATGAGGTAGAACGATCCCTGGAGGTCCGGCCGGAAGATCTGCTGCTCCTAGAGGGTGGCGCTGAGGTCCGCGCTCGAACTTGTCCACCGGTTCGGGGAGGTGGAGCGGGAAGTGGAGACACCCCCTTCACGCGTAGGGTCTGTGGTGCGCTGCCTCCGTCTGCTTCAGTCGCTCGTCCCGTCCGTGCGTGACTCCTTCTCCTCTGTCCTCCAGGTGCAACCCCTTCGGTAGCGGCGCTTCCTTTCCTGAGCGCCAAGGGAACCGAGGCTGCTGGGTGTCCCTATCTATGCTCCTAGTGCATGGGGGCGGCGCTCTGGGGGCCCGAACTCGACGGGGAAGTACGTCCCGTCGACTATAATGGCTGACCGAGCTTCCTTCCTCTCCACGGAGGGCTCGGGTCTCAGTCATCTTGCCCTGACGGAGAATCTCATCCCGTCTGTGGCTCTGTTCTCCGTCATGGGACCCCAAAACATGGGTTCGTGGCCTGTCCAGTCGGCGGCTAACATTCCTCTCCCTCTCTGAGAGGCGTGTCCTGGCTGTGGCCCGGTTCAGGCGCTGGCCCGGCCCAAGGCTGGCGGGCACTAACCTCTCAGAGGGGTGGTCCCCTGCTTCTGCTGCCTGGGCTCGCCTTCTATTTCGCTCTCCTGGAGGGTGTTTGATTAGCCCAACTTTCTCCCTGTGGGGGGACTGAGCTCCTCATGCCGGTACACACCTAGGGGACGAGTCCCGTCGCGGGCGGTCCGGCATAATTATGCCAGCCTGAAAGGCGGGTTGGAGCTCCTGGTGCCAAGGCTTGACCAGGGGGCAAGTCCCATCGGCTACTATTAGGCTCCTTCAGCCACTCGTGGTGGAGCAGCACTGTCCAAGGCACCGGTGGGGGCAGCAGGTCCCTTTTTCGCGCCGACAAGCCCATGATGTCTGAGGCGGCCCTTCTCTGCAATCCAGCAATGGCTGCGGTCGCTGCGTAGGTGGTCGGGTGTCTAAGCTGTGCCGCCGGTATCTCTCTCCAGTAAAACGCCCATAGCTGCGACCATCGATCCTCCTCCCATGTCGTGCAAGTGTCGCAAGACCGACTAGAGGAGCAGCCTGAGCAGGGTAGGCACACATTTGGGTATCACTAGGCCACTGGAAGTCACTGCACCTCGTGCAGGTCTTCACCTGAGCACTGTAACACAAAGACAGACAAAGGCCGAAGTGAGTGCGCGGAGCCTCCTTGCGAGGGTCCGAACTTCCCGGTCGGCAGCGTAAATAATATCCGGTCAATGCCGGCGTCCGGTAATTCGCCGGCTGAGGCAGTAACCGAAGCTTTACCTTGTCATGACGCAAGCCCGGGAATCCCACAGAGACCAAACCACAAAGTAAATCCTCAGAAAACCGACGGTAATCCAAAGATAATCCAAAGTACCCAACACCACACAGGTAGTACCACAGGTCCAAAGAATATGCAACGTAAATCCAAGGAATATCCAACATAAGTCGAGTTCACAGTGGTAATCTCACCATACACAGTCGGAGCACACGAGATGTACATGACCGGTCAGGTGTAGCTAAGCGAAGAGACTGGCGGGAAACGGTGATCGCGCCACCAGATAGCGAGGCAGGGGAGGCTACTCAGGGTCTCTTGGTAACGATTCTCTAGAGTCGCCTCCCCAGTTGTAATGTACACGAGTTTTTTGGGGTAAAATTGGTATGCTGGTATTCCTAGTAGTAATGCCATCGGTAAAGATTTTGAGAAAATAAAAGTGTAACTATTCATTTTTTCCCCACCAAAAAGTATCGTCAGTATGGGGTTATCACCCTTCAGGCGTGGCCAAATCCCATTTCCCGTTTCCCGGGGCAAGATAAAATATCGCTGGAAAAGTTAAATTCCAAAGGCAGCGATACCCCGGGAAAGATTTTAAAAAAATTAAAAATTACAAAACGCAATCGTAAAACTTGAAACATGCAGACAGTTGATTTCGCCAGCTGCTAATTCTGTCGTCTGCTTAAGCAAAACAAAACTTCAAGCCAGTTGCTTCCCTTACATTGCTGCCGTAGCTTCTCAAAGACACGCTATTTGATTGGTGCTTGTCTTCAGGCGAAGCCAATAACAGTGCACTTTCGACCCAGAACCGGCCATCCAGCACTTTCTGACAGCAGGGCCAGGTATCAAGAACGTCCAAGGACACAAGACACCAACCCTTCGGGCTGCAGCTGAACCTGCTAACCCACAGCCCGGCTGTTCATCAATTGTTAGTCTTGTTAGTGACCAACAGTGCTGAAACTTTCACATGAACAAAGACACATGGTAGTGTACATTATAATTATTTTTGCTTGCAATTTGCGGGCAAGATAATATTTGTGCGAGAAATATGAAAATGACATGCTGCTTGCCTGGGAAAGATGATAATTACAAAATGTGGCCACCCCTGCCCCTGTGCATGAAGCCACCTGGTACCATTTAACACCCTTGTGCATGCAGCCACCTGGTACCATTTAACACCCTTGTGCATGCAGACACCTGGTACCATTTAACACCCTTATGCATGCAGACACCATTACAGTTTAACCCCTGCGCTGCCAAGAAAAACTGAATACCATCAATCTGTAAGAGGTATAGATCCTCATGATCCCCCACAGTTGTGGGAGGTCATGAAGATTTGTACCTTCTGCATAAACTGCTTTGTATCCATGTTCTTTGGACGACTGTGGCACTGAACGAAAAAGACCTCAGAAATCAAATAATGTACAGTTGCAGGGAAGGGATTAAAATTCCTTATGCATACAAATTGGCTCAAAGCGCTGCCACAAGGTACACCCAACAAGTACATGCACTCACTTAACCCTTATCATTCGGAAAACACCAGTGTCTGAAATAAGTTTGACTAAAATAGTTCAAGGGTAGTGCCAAGCTATTCTGGCCCCACCCTTGAACTAAAGCCATTGGTCTATATCCTTATCTGTAAGTACTATAAAGTAGCTTGCATATGGCAGTGTACAAATTAGAAGCTTTTAGCGTCAGTATGATATGGGTTAAAACATGCATTCGCTCACAAACTTGACATAAACACAGTACATTCATGTGGTGCTAATAAGGGCAAGTTCACACACACACACACTACTAAGGTTTTGGAAATTTGGATCGTTTGTTTTTTAAATTTCAATTAAGGGGGCTGAAACCGGTAACAAATTTTCCCAAATGTACTCACAAACAGCCCTGTAGAGAAGAGATCGCAACAATTCAACCTCTGTCTCCAGCTCAGCAAGCGTGTAGTGCACAACTTGATTGTTGAGGATGGGTTGTCCAAACGCTCGTCGCTCCTTTGTGTACTTGATAGTTTCCTGAATTAACTTTTGCAGTGGAACTAGGGCTGTTTCACACAAAGAAGATTTTGCATGAGTGAAAGCTGGGACACATATCAAAAAGATGTTTAATCTATATAAAAACCCAAAATCTCTGGTAAGAAAATTTCCATTTTTACTTACATGAGTAAAAAAAGAGTAAAGTATATATAAATTAAAAGTCCATAAATTAAAATCTTGTAGACATAATTAAATTTGTTTCTTTTTTTAAAAAAAATCTATTCTACACTTAGAGAAAATACTAAACCCTGGGCTGCCTGTCTGCATTATCACAACTGAAAAAAGACAAAAAATATGTATTGCTTTGATTTCTGCCATTACACCATGTGGTCTATCCATGGATCAGTGCACATATTCAACCTATGTTGTGGATTTTCATTTTTTGTTTTATGGCTCACACCAGCAGGGAGGACCAAAATCACTCGCCAATTCCCAAATGCACGTGAGGCAAAGTTACGAATGCCACTTTGCAAAGGGCTACAATAGTACAAAGTGCTCTTTATAAGAAAAAGACTTCTGGCTCCAGATTTAACTCATTCAGCCCCACAGCCATATTTCCCAAATTTTGGAGGCGTCATCTAACGACTATGCATTAGTTGCAGGAGATGGGGTCGACCATGATAATTCAAGGGTAGTTCCAGCTTAGCTTGGCGCCGACAGGCGCCAAGCTAATCTGGCACTACCCTTGAATTATCATGGTCAACCCATCTCATGCTGTAGGGCATCGGGGCTGAACGGGTTAATTACTTGGATGGTAGTCTGGGTGGCTACTAGTGCCCTAGAAAATGTGGTCCTCCCTGAAACCCTCAGGTACACATTCACAGACCAGCTCACAAATTGAACCCATGTATGCATACTTGCAGCTGCGGCCCACAGACGTTCCTCTTGAAACTGCAACATCTGGTAGGTGAACCCCTGACCCTCCTCCCCGATGATGTTCGAGTAGGGGATGCGTACGTCCTCGAAAAACACCTGAGCCGTGTCTGAACTCTGCATGCCGATCTTGTTGATCTTTTTGGCTATGTTCACACCTGCGTTTCAATGAGAAGAGAATGAGGGAGAGAACAAACAAATAATTAGACATCGAACGCAGGAAAATGTATTTTTCTCTAAAATGTATTTTCTTGAAGAATACTTAACGATGGCATTACTATGTATGTGGAAGATACACTCACGATTTCAGCCTAAGAAACTGTTGTGTTATACATACATAACCAGGGAGGCGACTCTAGGGAGCTGTTACCAGGGCCCCGAGTAGCCTCCCTTCCCTCCCATCCGGGCACATGTGCCGGGGTGTCACACCAGTTGAATGCTAAGCGCTCCGGCGGCAAGGAGGGAGGCGGGAGGGCCATTCGAGTAATGCCATCGGTAAGTATTTTTTTTAAAAATACATTTTAGAGAAAAATACATTTGTTTCCTCAAAATACATTACCGATGGCATTGCTATGTGGAAGAATAGCGAAAAGGAGGAGAGTGCCGCCCGCCAGACCCCATCACTGCTTGTGCTTGGCAATCGTGAAACGGAACAACCTCCCGACGATTTTAGCTAAGCGGTCAAGGGCGCCAGTGGCGCCATGAGGGAGAGTTCTGCCGCAGCAAAGTCCCCCCCCCCCCCCTCCCGCCCCCCACAGGGCCAGGTGGCCGTCGGCCCACGGGGTCCGTGAGGTAAGAGCAGGTGAAGGAGGAATTTTCCCGCCTCCCAAAAGCCGCTACAATGTCTCGTAAGGTGCAGGTTTGAACGAACAAACACGTCACCCATACCACTGTGCGCTCGAAATTACCGCCCCGTAGCTCCTCGCCCGCAGAAAAAGGAGGGGGGGGGGGGGGGAGCCAGCGCCGCCCAGCGGGAATCGTCTGCACGGATGGGACGCCCCTGCCCGGGGAACGGGAGTCCGGCCACGCCGAAATGGCCAAGGCCTGCGCAAGCAGACTCACAGCGCCTGGACCGAGTCCTGATGGCAGGAGTCCTGGGTCCAGGGGGAGCCCCGGGCGAGAGCCGCTACAACGGGAGGTGCAGGGCAAGTCCTGGGGCCCTGGCTGAGGGGCGCCGAATCAAGCCCAGAAGGCGGGGCTCGCAGGAGACACGGACACTCTCGGCACTGTCCCGTAGACAGACCTGGTCCATGAAGAGGGCGAGCCGCGCGCTGCCTCTGGGCGCTGAAGCCAGCGCCAGCGCAGAGCCGTTCCTTCTGGTGATGTCCGCCCGGCCAGAGAAGGCACACGGCTGTGCAGAACGCTGGATTTTTCACTCTTTAGTTTAGCCAGCAACATGCTAGCTGCAGCCACTCCCGCAGACAGCAGGCTTAAGTAGGTCACAGTCTGATATCAGCTATTCCTTCTCTAATCTCTGTAACGGACTGCTGATGTGTGGTGGTTATGCCTGTGTTTAATGTTCTCTATCTCCTCTATAAAGATTTTCTACATAGAACCGTTTGACACACTTGTGAACTGTTGTGTGCTGGTTCCTGTGTTGGTGGTATTATTCCAATTACGTTTTTTTTAAGAGTGCAATCCGAGGATAAAGACAGGTACCGTGTTTGTGTGTGACTGAACATGGCTGGTAAGTTATCTGAGCCTCACAGTACCGAGTTGGTTTGAACATTCATTCTCTGTTCTGGAATACTGTTGTGTATTGTGTAATCCCTGTGCTTTATGCTCTGCTCATAGCCTCCAATATAGATGTGATACTGTTTAGTAGTATCATGTACTAACTGTTGTCTGCTCATCCATATTATCCTCGTTCCTTTGTTCCAAATGGTGTAGTCTAAGGAGTAGACAAACAAAAGTGAAACATAAGTAACAAACAAAGGAGGCATAATTCATTTGAATTACAAAAACTGTATTCATCCCTGTAAGGGAAATTCTAAAAACTGTTCATATAAAGGAACCACCAGTGTGATATGCTTAAGACCCGTTACTTGTGTTCGTGTCGATATAAGGCCCAGTGTGATGTGCTTCAGACCTGTTATTTGTGTTAGTGTTAATATAAAGGAACCAGTGTGATGTGCTTAAGACCTGTTGTGTTAGTGGTTATGAATTTACTGTGTAAACCCAAGTGTACTGCATAAACACTGCTGGGATCAGCATGTTTGTGTTGATCGTCTTGATGGACCTAACGGATTACCAGCATTCCAGCTTCTCAGCAGTGGAGTGCTTTCTGACGCTAGTGTTGCTCTAGCAGGAAAGAAACAAGAATTCAAGTAAGTGATAACAGTAGAGGCTAGAATGCTGCGTAGATACATCAAATTTTCATCCCACGAAAAACTTAGATGCACAACAGATTGAGCTTGAAAGTTAGTGCTTTTTTGTGTCAGTGCATGTTCATTGTATTGCAAATATGAAATGTAACTGCTCTTGCAGGTGTGCTGGTAGTAAGCAGCATGGGCATGTTTAGTATGAAAAGAAAGCAAATTTTATCAGCTACAAATCTGCACTCATGTTATAATGATATTCTTGCGAAAAAAAAAGCATTTTGTGAATGTTCAGTTACTAACACTTTTCAGCATTTCCGCTGCCGAGCGCCGGAATGCGGCTGTCGGCACGTACACATAGCGTAGCGTAATGAAAGAGCACTCCTTTCTAGGACCATGAACAGCTCTGTCACTCTGCCTGAAGAGGCGCGCGCTAACGACTAATTGCCTCCACGCCGGCCTTGCCACAGATGGCTTATCTTGCACTCAGTGGCCCCCGGCCGCTCCTAACTAAAAGTGTGGTTCTGCACAGCCGTGGGCAGGGCTCATCAGGAGACACACAGAGCCGTCGGTCCTATGCTGTAGCACAGACCGGGACCACCGAGAGCGCATGCTGCACGTCCACAGTGCTGCGCTAAGGGAAGAGGCGGGCCCACCACGCCAAGCGGGGGACCGGCAGAAGACGTATAGAACCTTCGACCCTGTATTGAAGCACAGGCCGGGACCACTGAGAGCGCATGACGCACGCCCACGGTGCTGCGCTAAGGGAAGAAGTGGGCCCACCACACCAAAGCGGGGCCCGGCAGAAGACGTATAGCACCTTCGGCCCTGTGCTGAAGCACAGGCCGGGACCATCGAGTGCGCATGCCGCCAGCGGATTCCGGCGGCCATCCATCGGCCCTGTGCTAGAGCACAGGCCCAGCATCCAGAGGAGCACAGGCCCAGCATCCAGAGGCGCAAGCCGCACGCCAACAGCACAGGCCGGATCCACAGCGAGCGCAAACCCCATGCTAATTCCGGCGGCCGGTCCTCGGACCTGTGCTTCAGCATAGGCCAGGAACCCTGAGAGTGCATGTCACGCGCCGACTGCGGGTGCCGTCCATCAGCCCTATGCTGTAGCACAGGCCGGGTCCCCGGAGAGCGCATGCCACATGCTGATTCCGGTGGCCGTCCATCAGCCCTGTGCTGAAGCACAGGCCGGATCCACGGAGAGCAAGTGCCGCATACAGATACCGGCGGCCGTCCATCGGCCCTGAGTAGACTGAGAGTGCATGCCACCCGCTGCCCGTGGCTGTCGTCCATCGGCCCTATGCTGAAGCACAGGCCTGGTACACTGAGAGCGCATGCCGCGCGCCACCTGCGGCTGTCATCCGTCAGCCCTGTGCTGAAGCACAGGCCGGGTCCACAAGGAACACATACCGCATGCTGATTCTAGCGGTCAACCATCGGCCCTGTGCTGAAGCACAGTCTGGGTACATTGAGAGCTCATGCCGCGCGCCGCCTGTAGCACAGGCCGGGTCCACGAGGAGTATATGCCGCATGCTGATTCCGGTGGTCGTCCATTGGCCCTGTGTTGGAGCACAGGCCGGGCATTCAGAGAGTACATGCCGCATTCTTTCCAATAGGACTTGGAGTTCCCAAGCGGTCACCCATCCAAGTACTAACCAAGCCCGACGTTGCTTAACTTCGGTGACCAGACCTGAACCAGTGTCTTCCACATAGTATGGCCGTTGGCCGATTCCGGCGGCCGTCCATCGACCCTGTGCTGACGCACAGTGCAGTGCAGTGCAGTGCAACCCGTGCAATGCACTGCGAGTGCAGGCAACCCGCTGACTCCTGATGCTGCACTGGAGGAGAAGCCGGAACCACTGAGGGTGCGCGCAGCGAGCTGACACCGGACGCAGGAACAAGCGTCAGAAGGAAGCCGACCGACTGGTAACATCCGCCAGGCTGGCCACCGCGGGGCTCATGACACGCGCGCACGGGACCAACGCACCTGCGCCGCAGACAAGGAGGATCAACCGAGAGCATGCGCCGTTTGCTGACTCTGGAAGCTGGAGCCAGTGCCAGGCGGAAGCAGGTCTGCCTGGTAACGCCCGGTAAAGAGGCCAAGGAGGGGCTCGCTGAGAGACACGCGGAACCATCGCACCACACAGGTGACAGGTAGGGTCTGCGGGGTTCGCTGGGGGCTCGCCGACTCTGGACGCAGAGGCCAGCGGGCGCAGGGCCAGGCCATGCTGTGTACGCCAGCCAGGGGCCAAGGCAGGGAGCGAACACGCTCAAGGGAGAGGGGCTCTGCCCTGGGCCCAGGTCCGAAGACACGCCACTCTGCTGGGAACCGAGGCAGAAGGAAGATCCGCTGACCGCCAGGAAGGCTCGACCGCCGCAAGCGCGAAAACTCCTGCGGAGAGGGCTAGCTCACACCTTCTCGAGCAATGTCCACCCGCGAGACGCAATCCGCTCAGGGCCAGGGAGGAGGGTCTGCTGGGGCCTGTACCGTATTAAACCCTCGGCCCCGCATCAACTAGTGGGGGAAGACAAGAGCAGGGTCCGCGGCGAGACTGAGGAGAAGGCGGCCCAGCGCAAGTGCCAGCCGAACGGAGCGACGAAAAGAATGATCCCATCCTCACACCGGCGCGGAGGTAAGCACTTGAGCGAACAATCCGGGAAGCCCAACGAGGCGTGAAGGTCGAAGAAGGAGCACCACCAACCAGGAAGACGGCAGGAAGGGCACATGTAGGAGAAGGCAAAAACCACCCAGGGATATATGGCGCATGAGGTCACAGCCGCGGCCGAGGCGCAGGAAAAGGGGACGCGTGGAAAGGCAGGCGGCAGGCCCAAGGCCGCCAAGGCTAGGCAGTCACTCATGGGATCCGCATCCGGGCGCTCCAGGGATTCCGCGAAAAGAGAACGGCTTGCGTCGCTAGCCCCAAGAACCTAGTGCAGGCGAGGGAAATGCGGACCAGGGTCACCGTGTTGTTGAAGGGCTCGCTGGCCTCCACACAACATCTTCGCGGCTGGGTCACTGGAGGAAGCGGGCAGGCAAATGACTGAGAGTGTCCCGCAACCAGTCTCATCGGAAGTGGAAGTCGATGCCCGCCGGCCAGCATTGTCGGTGAGAAAAAAACAACAACCTACAACGGCGGGGACAGGTGACGGAGGCAGGAAACAAGCGATGAGCCGGGAACGTCAAGGGTGCGCAAAGTCTCCAAGCCCGCCCGGGGGGGGCGGGGGGGGGGGGGGGGGGGGGGGGGGGGGGCGGGTGCAGGGGAAAGGCCCCGCGAGGATGAGCGAGACCAAACACACCCACGGGACCGGGAATCCGGGGACACAGAAGGGTCCGAGCGGTTAGGGTTGGGCGAGGGGAGAGCAGCAGATGTCGAGCACACCAGGAGGAGGCTAAGGGAGTCGTCGGGGTCCTCGAGGTGGATGACAATAGCAGGGTCAGGGACCTGAAGGAGGAGCCCTGAAGGGTGCTGAATCGGGAACACTGACCTGTTCCGAAGACCATGAGAGTCCTGCTGGTGACACCGCGCTATAGTACGGGGAAGCGCCGCACATCACGGGAAGAAGGCCGCCGCTGTAGCACCGCTGGATCTCATTGCAAGTTGCTGGTGGCGGCACCGCACTGTAGCTCTGAGTGCCGTACGTATGAGGAAGAAAGGTCTGTGCCGTAGCACTGCTGGGTCCCGTCACTGGTCGCTGGCGGCGGCACCGTGCTGTAGCATGGAGGAGCACCATACGTACGTGGAAAAAGGTCTGTGCTGTAGCACAGCCGGGTCCTGTCGCTGATCGCTGGCGGAGGAGCGCTGTAAGTACGAGGAAGAAGGTCTGTGCTGTAGCACAGCTGAGTTCCATCACAGGTAGCTGGCGGCGACACCGCTCTGTAACGCGGAGGAGCGCTGTACGAACGTGAAAGAGGGTCTGTGTCATAGCACAGCTGGGTCCCGTCACTGGTCACCGAACCAGCCACTACTCGAGGAATGCGCCGGCCCATCAGCAAGCTGCCTGGCCGAGGCCTGCCCACAGACCTTACCTGGCCATATCCCAAGCGACAGAGAGCAAGCGGGGAAGAAACACTGACCCAGAAGGGCCCGGGCGGCCTCCACACCAACCACAGGTAGTCCGAACGGAGGCAGATGGCACCACATAAGTCCAACAAGACACGAAGGTACACCGCCACTGCAAACACAGATAGTTCAAGCGGAAGCACATGGCACCATGTAATCCAAGGAAACACACAAAGGAACAAGAATCCGAGAGACAACTTCGAAAGTCCAAGGGTAAAGAAGGCACCAAGGCTGAGCACGAGAACACCACTTATCGCGATGAAGCTAAGCGTTCAACTAGCGTGACACCCCGGCACATGTGCCCAGATGGAAGGGAAGGGAGGCTACTTGGGGCCCTGGTAACAGCTCCCTAGAGTTGCCTCCCTGGCTGTTAAACAACAGTTTCTTAGGCTGAAATCGTTAAGCTAAGTGTATCTTCCACATAGTAATGCCATCGGTACTGTATTTTGAGGAAACAAATATACTGGAATAAAAAGAGAACAACAAGATTGTACATTGCTTAACGTCCCGACAGCAACAAGGCTTTCTCAGGACGTGCCTGCACTGCTTGTGAAAAAAAAAAAATAAATAAACAGAACATTGAATGTATGTCGCCAGCCAGTCAAATACGTTAAATAAACCTAACAAATGGGGCTAAATAAAGCTAAGACCATTTAGCAACACACATCCAATATCAAGAGCTACAGGCAGTGCAGACAGTAGGGAGAGTTTTAAAAAGGCAAATACAGGTGAATGGACCTCGGGTAGACAGAAACACATGCCCCAGAATAGAGAGAAAAACCCACCCTGTGGGGCTGACCAGGATGACCCTGGGAACTAAAAAATACCTAACCCCACCCAAGTCCCCCAGGGCAGACCCGGGTGGGGTAAAAGAGAACAACAGCCGAGTTCAAATCGCTCTAGTCGTTTGGTTGTCAGTAGAGGTTTTTGTCGCGATGATTCCTGCAGGAATCCTCGTGACAAAAATTGCTACCGACAGCCAAGGGGTTATTTACCCCACTTAACCTCTTCATTCCCCGCTAGTGATCACAGATTTTGTTTCTAAACTTTGTGTTAATTCCACACAAAACAGCCTAAGCAGTGCAAGAAACGTGGATACAATGTGTATGTGTCACCAAGAGGCGTAGATCCTCATGAGCTTCTCTAGGATCTACATCTCATGCAGTTGGATCATGTTTATACCTTTTCTCAGCAGTGAAAGGGTTAATACACAATGTATTGTATAATGCAAATAAAAAATATATGCAACCCCTGCACTCCCACAACATAATGACTCACACTATAAAATTATTCACTTTATGTTACTTAACCCTTGTCATTCGGAATACAGCAGTGTGTGAAATAAGTTTGACTAATATAGTTCAAGGGTAGTGTCAGAATAGCTTGGTGCCTCTAGGCGCCAAGCTATTCTGGCCCCACCCTTGAACTAAAGCCATTGGTCTATATCCTTATCTGTAAGTACTATAATGTAGCTTGCATATGGCAGTGTACAAATTTGAAGCTTTAAGCATCCGTATGATATGGGTTAAAGCCATATTTCAGGTTGCACAAGATGAATAAATTGTCTGTGACAGCTCTAAGCTGATGCGTGAATAGCCTTTGATTGCTAGAGACCTTTGACATTGAATTTACAATTTCAAAAACACTGCCTGTGTCCACTGGCAGTTGAGGCATTTATCTTCTTTTTTTTCAGAATTGCCAGATCCCCTGGCATACATAGGAGAGTTGTTTTGAAGACGAGGCCCCTGACTGATCCCTTGTATGTCTGAAGACATGAATATGACAAAGACCAACAAGAGGCATAGATTTTCATAAGCCCCAGCGTCAGCAGGGGCTGATGAGGATCTATGCCTCTTGCACTTGGATATCATAGCAGAATCACCTGGGAGATCCATGGGCATACAGATGAGAGATTTGTTCTGATGCGGCTGTCCTTGACTGGTGTTGGCAAGAAGGCACATCCAGTCCGCCTGCGTGCCATTTGTCGTCCACATCTTGCCCCCATTTATGATCAGGTCATCTCCACGTCTCTCTGCTCGTGTCTGGATACCTGCATGACAAAGCGGGACGTGAAACATGTGTTACGTTTGTGGTTGTGTTATTCTTTTGAGAGCATGTGTGTGTTGATCATACTAAAGATCCGATATTTATTTGCGTTATTTTGGATAAGAATTATGTACCTTTTTAGTAAGATTCATTTTCTTTTGCTTGGAGAATTGCGATCGATTTCTGTTGTGTAGCTAAAATGATGCCTCATTTCGTTACATTGTTGCTAAAGTCTGACGTCGTTTTACATAGAATGTTCTCGAAATGGCGCGATTATTCTAGTGACCTCAAATATGACGTCAAAGTGGTTGGTTACATTTCGTAACATTGTATCGAATGTGCCTAGATGTTAGTCGAAAGCTGTATTTAATTCTAGAGTGTTATTTTTCATGAATATTAATAAGTTTTGGTTAAATCTTCTTTTCTGATTGGTCGTGTTGTGTGAATTTGATAGATTGTTCTGGAAATCTGTAATAGTATAAAAGACGGTGTTAGGAAATATTAATTTTTCTCTAAAATATATTTTTTCCAAAAATACTTACCGATGACATGACTTTGTGGAAGTGTCTACTACTTGCTCAATTTAGCCTAAGAACCCGTTGTTTTACAACACAACCCAGGAGGCACTCGGGGAACCCCCAGAGGGGCCAAGAGTTGTCTCCCATCCCTGCCCTACTGGTTCCAGGTCAAGTGGTAGCCCAACCAGTTGGAAAACTTAGCTCGCTAGCGGCAAGCGGGGCAGGCGGGAGGGTCCTCCGAGTCATGTCATCGGTAAGTATTTTTTCGAAAAAATATATTTTAGAGAAAAATTAATTTGTTCCCTCAAAAACATTACCGATGACATGACTTTGTGGAAGAATTGCGATAAGGAGGCGGATGCCGCGTTCAACTAACAGCCTCCCACCCCCCCCCCCCCCCCACCCCCCCCGGAAGGCGTAAGGCAGAGCCGTTTTCTGTCGCAAACTCCCGACAATTTTAGCTAAGTGCGTACCTACGGCGCCTGTGGTACCGGGTGGGAGTGTTGCGCCGCAGAGATGTCCCCCACCAGAGAGGTTGTCTCGCTGGCCTGCCAGATCCCTGAGGTAGAAGCGGGCGAAGGTCGATTCTGTCTTCCAGCCCACAGCCGCCACGATGTCTTTGACAGCGCAGTTCCGGTCGAACGCGACGCTCGTGGCCATGGCTCGTACCTCGTGTGCGCGTATGTGAAGCCTCTTTGCTCCCTGCGGGGAGAGGTCCTGGTAGGCGGACCGTATGACCCAGCGCAGCCAGGAAGATATCGTCTGGACTGTTATGTCAGACCTACCGGGTTTCAAAGGTAGGAAGAGGCATGGGCGTCCTCTACGGACGGCCTTGGATCGTCGCAGGTAAATGCGAAGGGCACGCTCCGGATCTTGTTGCCTGGTCTCCTGGGGAAAGTTCACGTTTCTCAGCGGCCGCAAGGTGATCACCTGTGGTGCGGTCAGCGCAGACCTAGTCTTGGCAAGGAAGGCAGGGTCCGTGAGGAGCTGAACTGACCCATCCGCTCTGAACTGCAGGCAGGCAAGGCACACTGATAGCGCGTGTATCTCGCTAACTCGGGCCGCGGTGGCAAGGGCCAACAGGAAGCATGTCTTACGAGTCACGTCTGCAAGGCGGGCTAAGGGCAGCAGTTCGAACCTGGCAGAGTTAAGCCACGTCAGTACCCAGGGTAGGTCCCATCGAGAAATGAGCGAGCGGGGCACTGGTCGCTGCAGGCCAAAGTGAATCATAAGATCGGCGAGATCTTTGCAGTCCCCAGGATTCGGGCAGCCGAGGTGCCGATAAGTGTCAGCAATCATGGACAGGTATCCCCTGATGGTGATAGGGGCCAACCCTTGGTCTCCAAAGAGCCAGAGGAAGAAGTCCGCGAGCTGGGGATTCGTCAGTTCGGTGGGGGTGAGGCGCCGGTCGTCGCACCACGAGCATAGGACTCGCCATTTTCCCTCGTAGACGCGTCTGGTCGAGGGTCTGCGGGCAGTAGCGATCGCCTCCACTGCTGCACTTGAGAAGCCTCTAGCGGTGAGGGCTTGCCGCACATCTCCAAGCGTGAAGGAGGAGCCACTCCAGGCACGGGTGGAACAGCAGCTGGCGGGGTTGCTTGAGCATGGTGCTCGGCGTAGGTAGCAGCAGGGGTGAGGCTGAGGAGGTCGGTGGTCCAAGAGCAGTTCCATGAGAACGGGGTGACCAACAAGACGACGGCATTGCAACCTCGAAGCTTGAGGAGGACTTTGGGGACGAGAACCGTCGGGGGGGGTAAGCATACGCGATGAGGCCATCCCAGGGAATGGAAAGCGCATCGACCGCCCAGGCAAGGGGGTCGGGGATCGGGGAGATGAAGAGGGAAAGCTGGTGATTCCACCTCGTGGTGAATAGGTCGATCATAGGGGTCTCCCAATGAGCGCAGATCATCCGAAAGATGTCCCTGCGAAGCGTCCATTCCGTGTGCAGAAACTGGCCGCGCCGAGAGAGGGAGTCGGCCAAAACATTTAGATGTCCTGGCATGTGTCGGGCTCGGAGAGCGATGCCCCGGTCCGCGCACCAGCGCAACAGACGGTAGAGGAGCATGCACAGATCGGGGGAGCACGTACCGCCCTGTTTCTGAATGTAGGACACCACCGTTGTGTTGTCCGAGAGGACGAGAAGCTCCTGGCGATGCAGGTGAGGTTCCCACGCTCTGAGGGCTTGCCAGACTGCTTGCATCTCCAACCAGTTGATGTGAGTGTCCGCCAGCTCCGGAGGCCAGGGACCGGATGTCGAGAGGAACCATGGCAGTAGGTGGGCACCCCAACCGGACAGACTTGCATCGACACAAAGGGAGAGCTGCGGGGGCGGAGAGGCCAGGGGGACTCCTGCGGTGAGGCAAGAAGTGTCCACCCAACGCCCAAGGCACAGCATCTGAGTCACTGGTACCAGGGCAGCTATGTCGCCGGAGGACGGGCGCCAATGGAGCAGGTGGTGCAGCTGTAGCGGCCGGGAGTAAAGACGACCGAGGGAAAGAAGATCCGCTGCCGCATTCATTAAGCTGAGAAGCCAGACTCGGGCGGGGGCTGCATCCTCCTGGGCTAACTGGGCGGCTTGGGCGGCAATCTTCTGAATCCGCGGCTCCGGTAGACACACACGGTTGAGGTCAGTTGCAAATTCCATGCTGAGATGTACAAAACGGCGTGATGGGGCGAGGTCCAACTTGCCCGCGTTGACCAGAAAGCCCAAGCGCGAAAACAGGCGAAGCAGTGCATTCCTGTCCGTCGTCAGGTCGGCCTCCGACTGGTTGCGTAGGAGGTCGTCTAGGTAGTTCGACGTCAGACTGGAAGACGACTGTCGGGCCTTGGCCACTTCGGCGTCCATGATGCGCGTGAACATCCAAGGGCTGAGGTTGAGACCGAACGGGAGGGCTCAAAACTGATAAGACCACCCGGTCGACTGCAAAACGGAGGTATCTCCTGGAGGCGAGATGCATCGGGACGTGGAGGTACGCGTCGGACAAGTCCAAGCTGACCGCAAAGTCTCCGGGTTGCACGGCGGCCCTCTGGGCTCTGGCGGTCTCCATCCGAAAGGTCGGTGCCAAGATATACTTGTTCAGGGCCGAAAGGTCGATGACGGGTCGCCACTTCCCGCCTGTCTATGGCACGACGAAGAGGCGGCTGTAGAAGGCTGGAGAGTCGGAGCGCTGCACTACCTCTGTGGCGGCCTTCAGCAGAAGGGAGGAGAACTCTCCACGCAGAGCGGCAGCCTTGAGCTGGTCGCGCGGAATCTCGGTCCAAATGGGTGAGCGTCGTAGCGGCGGCGGCGAACAGAAGACAATCTGGAGGCCGTCAGTAATGGTGGACCGTAACCAGGGGTCGTCGGGAAACAGCGAGAGCCACGTCTCGCTGAAGACGGCTAGCCTCCCGCCGACAGGGGACCCAAGAGAGGTCGGCGGGGGCTGAGGCGAGAAGAAGTCAGGGGGCCCGCCCGCGCCCAGGGCGACGGGCAGGGCGGGGCCAGGCGGGGTCACGGGACCGCACAGGTCTAGCACGGCCAAAGGCGGGGGTCCGCTGGGGGGCCTGAGAGGGCGGAAGTGGAGGAGGGTCTAGATGTCCACAGGGCGCGACCCCCGGCCTTGCGAGCAGCTGGAAAGCGCGGGGGGCAGCGTTGCAGGGCCAGCGGTCAGAGTTGCCGTCCTTTACCGATTGCCACGAGTCGCCGAAGAGCAGAGTACCACCAAGGGGGGGGAGCGACGCAGCTGAGCACACAGATCGGTGGGCATCTCACGGCAGGCTTGAAGCAAGGAATCCCGACGCATCAAGTCGCAATTGGCGGCGGCCGCCATGGCGTTGACCAAGGAATGGTATGCCGCCCAGTTGGCTACTTCCGCAAGAGCGAGGAGGTCTCCCAGAAGGGGCGTGATCGAAGGATGCCAGGCGTCCTCAATGCGGCGCACAAAAGCTCGAGTGAGAAGCTCCAGAAACCCAGAGCAAGCCAAGGCGTTAGGACGAGGGACGCTGTCCTATCCAAGCCGCGGTGAAGGAACGTCTGAGCAGGGTGGGGCCGCCCGGTTGCGCCAAGGCCGGAGGATCCAGCGGGGGGAGCATGACGGAGAACGACTGGGAATGGCCCGTGTACCAGTCACGGCGGAAGGCGATGTCAAGACCGGCTGGCCACCTACGGTCCGAGAAGTAATCGGCATCGCGGCCGGTGGCTTGCTGGAGGAGGGCGAAGAAGGCATCCCGCAGGTCTTTGAAGCCGGGTGGCTGAGGGAAGGACTTGAACCTCTTCACTTGACAGCCCGCATTGATGAAGGCGGAGACCTTCCTCTTGAGGGGGGGGGGACTTGGGACAGTCATCCGCCGGCAGGACCGCGGCTATAATTCAAGCGGCCTCGTCAAGGGCCAGGAGAGCCTCCGCCCGAGAAGCCGAGGGAAGAAAAGGGGAGTCTGGGTCATCGCGGGAGCGAGGGGAGGGGTTGTCAACATCGCACAGGGCCGAGACGGAATCCTTGGGGAGAAGACTCAAGGCCTCGTCGTCCACGGGGCAGGAGGGTGGGAGAGAGGAGCCTTCAGTAGCAGGGGCCCGACGGGATGGTAAACGGCTCTCCTGCGGCGCCCGTCTTTCCAGGGGCAAGGCGTGTCGAGGGCCAGGGGGCGACGAACGCGGCGAGGAGCCGCGAGGCGACAGGGGGCTGGCGCACAGCGGGCGTCTGTCACGGGGGGAGTGACTGCGATGCCGGGAGCGGTGGTGACGATCCCTCACCGGCGAACTCCTGGTGTAGCGCCTCCAGGGGGAAGGCAAACGGCGTCGGATGCGTCGGGGCGAGGAAACAAAACATCTGGAGGAGGCGCGCGACGAGGGGGGGTCGCAAGGAGGATGAGGAAGGTCGGGGACTGCGGTCGCGAACGTGGTGCGAGGTCCTGTCCTTCCGACGGCACTCATCTGGCGAGCGGGAGTGCCTGGAGCTTGTGGCGGAACGGGAGGTGCCGGGTCCGTGGCTGGACTTAGGATGCCGGGGCGCAAGTCTCTGCTGGCCGGGCTCAATGAGGCGGGCACTCTGCCGGCATCTAGACCCCTAGGAGGAGTCAGCGGGCTTTCCGAGGAGAGATGAACGAGGACTGCCAGATACTAAGGCACGGCACAAGGCGCGATGCTGCAGGCCGGGCTCAGTGAGGCGGGCACTCTGCCGGCATTCAGACCCCTCGAAAGGGTCAGCGGGCGTGGCAGTGGATGCAGTCCTGTGGTAAGCCCTTTGGCGTGTGTCCGACGTGTCATCCGTTCCAAACGGCCGGGACCGGGAGGAGCGGTCACTTCTCCCGAAGTGGAAGGTGTCGGTCACTAGCTGGCATGGGGCGCTTGCGCCGGTAGAAACTCCACAAGTGGGACCACCGCAGCTCTGGCCAGGACAAGCAGACATCACAGAGGTGGTCCGAGGAACAGCCAGCACAGGGGAGGCAGACCGCATGGTTATCCGTCGGCCACTGGAAGTCGCCACATAGGGTGCAAGTAAGCACCTGGGAGCTGCAACACATAACAGGCATGCAAGGCGACCGCGCATCGGCCCTGAGAGCATACAACACATTTCCGACACAATACGGCAAAAAAGCGAGGGCACAAAGGCCACGCCAAGCTAAGACGAGCGTCGGGTGTACAATGTTACAACAAGTACAATGAAACGGAGCACCGCTGACCAATGGTGGTGAAAACCACACGGCGAGGGCACGAGGGGCCCCGCCAAGATAAGCCACGCGTCGGGCGCCCAACGATACAACCAGTACAAGCGAACGTAGTGCCGCAAAACATCTGGCGCTAGCCACCCTCTAACGGCGAGGGCACGAGGGGCCCCGCCAAGCTAAGCTGAGTGGCGGGAGTCCAAAATGTACAACACACGAAAGAGAAAAACGCGGCATCCCAGGCGCAGCTGGTGCCCGGCTCGGGGACCAGCCGTGAGCTGTTACGGCTACCTTACCTCTCCGAGGAAGCGGGGACGGGGGAGGGGGGGGGGGGGGGGGGTGGACCTCCATAACACCGGCCCGGCGCGAGCGGAAAGAGAGGGCTCCAACAGGTAAGTGTCAGAAGAGGTAGCTGAAGAAACAGAACTTTCTCAGCAAGCACCAGCAGAGGAACTCTGCAGCCCAAGGAGAGGAGACCACGAAGTCAGAAGTCGGCGTAAGCAAGCAGACCGGGCACCGGTCGCAGCAAACACGTGTAGAGTGCAAGGCTAACGCTTAACACGTCTTCACAGCGCGAGCTAAGTAGGATGACTGGTTGGGCTACCACGTGACCCAGAACCGGTAAGGCAGGGACGGGAGACAACTCTTGGCCCCTCTGGGGGTTCCCCGAGTGCCTCCCGGGTTGTGTTGTAACACAACGGGTTCTTAGGCTAAAATTGAGCAAGTAGTAGACACTTCCACCAAGTCATGTCATCGGTAATGTTTTTGAAGAAACAAATGTGTGAACATTGTATGAGATGCAGTGTGTCAAAAGTGTTGATGCATTGTAGAGGAGACAGTGTATCAGTGAGTGGATGCATTTGTGGATGCATTGTGCTGAGATTGCATCGCTGCAAATAAATATTGTTGGAACTGTTACTCCAGTGTGGTCTACAACCTTGTGCCACGTGTGACGAGTTACAGCGGAGTGAAGTTTCTTTACAAGAACCCTACATGTGTGCGTCTGATGTGACTGACTACGATTACCACGTAACAACATGAAATGTAGCTGAAATGATGACATACGGTGACGCTTTTCTGAGGTCGCAACTTCATCATCATCATCATCATCAGTCCCTTGCCCGAACTGGGCGTTGGGGGGACTGAAAGGCAGCAGCAACAGACAGTGCTCTCCACTGAGTTCTATTTTGGGCGGTGGCAAGCAAGTCTGGCATCTCGAGTTCGGTCCATTCTTTTATGTTTGCGACCCAACTCTTTCTCTGACGACCTCGCCGACGACTTCCTTCGAGAGTGCCTTGGAGGATAGTCTTGGACAAGGTGTTGTGTCGGGTCACGTGGCCAAACCAAGCAAGCTTGCGCCGTTTCACGGTTGCCAGAAGGGGTTCATGTGGGCCCACCAGGGAAGTGACGATGCTCCGTACATATTCGTTGGTCTTGTGCTCGCGGTACGAGATGCGGAGCAACTTCCTCAGGCACTTGTTCTCAAAGGCCTGGATTTTCTTTTCTGAGTCTGCAAGCAGTGTCCAAGTCTCACAGCCGTAGAGTAGAATAGACACTACGAGGGACTTGTAAAGCCTGTACTTGATGGTGAAGCTGATGGAGTTACTTCGCCATATCCTGTCCAGCCTGGCCATTGCGGATGTTGCTGTACCTATCCTGATACGGATCTCTGCTATGCACCTACCGTCTTTGGACAGGGTGGCTCCCAAGTACTTGAAGCTATTGACCTCTTCTAGCTTCTGGCCGTTCATGTGAATGTTGCTGCTGCTGTCGCTTGTGGTGTTGATCATCACTTTGCTTTTATCCGTACTGATCTCCATGCCATAAGACCCTGCGCTACTTGAAAGTTTGTCTGTCAGGTTTTGGAGCTCACTATTGCTGCCTGCCATGAGGTCAATGTCGTCTGCGAATCGAAGATTGCACAGGGATCTGCCACCAATAGAGATTGAAGTATGGTGGTCGTGGAGGGTTTCCTGCATGATCTTCTCCAGGAATATGTTGAAAAGGTCAGGAGAGAGCAGGCATCCTTGACGGACACCGATCGTCGTCCTGAAGAACTCGCCTGACTGATTGTTAAGTAGAACCGCGCTGCAGGCGTTCTTGTAAAGCGCTTCTATCATTTGGATCAGTCCCTCCTCTATGTTGAACGATCTCATGACTTGCCAGAGTCCGTCGTGCCAGACGCGATCAAATGCTTTCCTGAAATCAATGAAGTTGTGGTAGAGTTCGCGCTGATGCTGCAGATGTTTCTCGATCAGGACGCGGCAGTTGAAAATCTGCTCTACAGTGCTTCTTCCAACTCTGAAGCCAGCCTGTTCTTCTGCCAGCAGTTCCTCGGCGAAAGTTTTGAGGCGGTTGAGAATGATTCTAAGCATTACTTTGCTAGGGTGACTTATCAGACTGATAGTTCTGTAGTTCTGGCACTGTTTCAGGTTTCCTTTCTTGGGGAGCGGGATCACTAGAGACTGTGTCCATTCTACTGGCCATTTCTTTTGCTCCCAGATCTTTTGACAGAGTGTAGTGAGTACCTTCGTTGTTACTTCTCCTCCATGTTTCAACAGTTCAGCAGGTACGTTGTCTACACCTGGAGACTTTCCTCCCTTCAGGCCACGTACGGCTGCTTCCACCTCTTCAGCTAACACTGGCAGGTCTTCAGCCTTCCTGGCCCCAGCCTGGTTGTTTTGGAGGATGCTGGTGTCTGGCTCAGCCTTGTAGTTATACAAGTCTCGGCAGTACTCAGTCCATCTGTTTAGTACAGCAGTGTTTTCCGTAAGGAGTTGGCCGCTGCTGTCTTCGATGACTGTGGCTGTTCGCTGTTGAGTCTTGGTGAGGGTCCTTAGCGTTTCATAAGCCTTCTTGCTGTTGCCGTTTGCCATGCCCTCTTCCACGCTACAACACTGGTCTTCAATCCAATCTTCTTTGGCTTCTTTCATCCTCTTCCTGATCTTCTTGTTGACAAGTCTGTACTTGTTTGCTGATGTGAGGTCTTGGCCTCTCTTTTTCTTCCAGGCTCTCCTCTCATCACAGAGATCGAGGATGTCATCGGTGACCCAGGGCTGTTTGCGCTTCCTCTGCTTCCCCAGCACTTCTTCTGCTGTAGAAAGTAACACCTCTTTTATATTTCCAGCAAGGGTGTCTACGTCACAGTCCAAAGTAGCCAAGGCTGTGTGCGTCTGATGTGACTGACTACGATTACCACGTAACAACATGAAATGTAGCTGAAATGATGACATACGGTGACGCTTTTCTGAGGTCGCAACTTCACCGTCCTATATTATATAGGACGGTGAAGTTGGGACCTCAGAAAAGCATCACCGTATGTATATTATAATAATATACAAACAAAATTATTCCACCAATACAGTACTAGAACCTGTTTTGAGCAACACCCTGTTTTCAAGAAAAAGTAGTCTTAGAACACAGGTGCTCTCTTAGAGAAATCTTGAGAGGCAAAAAGTGTTGATCATTAAAGACCATCTTTCAGGTGGCTACAGCCACCTGAAAGATGGTCTTTAATAATCAAGACCATCTACTACAGCCACCTGAAGGATGGTCTTTAATGACAGGCGATCTCTCATAATGATGATTGCCCAAAACAGGTTCAGATGTAACAATTAACATTAAAGGTTAACAAGAAGGGCAAAGCCTTTATAGCTCACATGTATGACCGATTTACATATGTGTGACCTTTCTGACAATCAGTAAAGGGCTGGCTTCTGCACCAGCAAAATCCATGTTTTCTCAAAATTTGTCAACCCCCCATGACCCTTCACCTCTGCAATGAGCCAACTAAATGACTATGCATATGAAGGTCTTATCATCAGCTACCTTTGTGCCAAATGTGACTGAAAAGTTTGCAAACATGTTGATAATAACTATAATTCTATTTTTTTTTAAATGACATTTTACACACATTTGCCGACTCTTGTGACCCTTGACCTTTCTGAGGGGTCAATCAAATTGGTATGCATAGAAAGGTCTTACCATCAGGTATATTTGTACCAAGTTTGAGTTTGAAGTTTGAAAATACAGTAGACTTTGAAATGGGGCTGGTCAGAGCGCATTCCAAAGCTTGCACATGACGTTTTCGGCGTGCAGGGCAGAAATTCTGGCAAAGAAGTAACAAAATAAAATGACATCATGTCTAGCTAAGCAAACCTTGCTAGAGAACATCTTTTTGACACCAAAGCACCATATGTGTGTGTGTATGTGACAGCGACAAGAGCCCACATTTGAGGATGGACAAGCTTGAAACTATGATATTGTCCCTAAAGGAATAATTTTGAGATCTTTTTTTTGATTTTTTTTTATTAAGATGCTCATCGGCGAGAAAATGTCCGTTTCACAAAAACCGGTTGATCCACACTGGTGTCAGTAATTTTTCTTATTTTTACTAGATATTTTGCATACAGCTAGATAAAAGAAAGATACTAAATGAGTTCGTTAACCAGCATTGTACCTCTAGAACCTTTTTAGTCATTTTTTTTTTTAAAATATATTTTCACGTTTTGGGATTAATTTCATGAATTATAATATGGGTTAATCTTAAAACAACTGAATTTTTTTTATTGAAAAAAAAACAATCTTCTCATTAATAATCGCATGATTTTTCATATATAAGCATACAGTTTGTCTCTGCTGTCGGGTACGATTAGGTCAATTGTGACCTGTATGCCCTAGTTGTGAAAATCAGAGAATTTTCTGCATCACTTTTTTGGTGTCATTTGTAAAAAATCAGCAAGAAAATTGCAAAGTTGATTCTCTGATATGTCAAATGTTAGTACTGCGATGAGCGACGTATAACATAGAGTCGTCACTATGAACACGGCGTCGTGGGACTAATGCCATGGCGTGAAGCTTGAAGTGATGTCATTTTGATGCTCATGCTATTATTCTTCTTCAGAATAGCTATACTAAGCCAGAGGACAGAGCTTACGAATGGCGGAATGTGTCCATCTTTATTTCTGTGTGCCAGTGTGTGTGGATCAGAGGGTGGGTTACAGTATAAGAAAATGGATTCCTGTCACTACACAAGCCCACAGAGCGTACTAATGGCGGGAAGCACTGTGTGTCCGTTTTGATCTGTGCGTGCCGATATGTGTGTTGATCAGAGGTTGGCTTAGAGAGGAGGGAAATGGATCAGCATTACAAGCCTAAAAATATGAACAACTCTGAATGTTCCTATAAGATAAATGCATCTGAGCTCCAAACAATACGGTAGACTTTGGGATGAAATCTTCATCTTGTTTATCTACTTCCTGATCCCCTGTGACCTTGATCTTTTTGAGAGGTAACTCAAATTGGTGCATTTAGAAAAGTCTTGCCACAAAGTATCCTTGGGCCAAGTTTGAAGACTTTGGCTTGAAAAGTCTCTGAAAAAATGCCAATGTTAAAGTTTACCACAGATGACGGCGGTCAGATGGACAACCACTGGCCCAGAACATACACTCACTTTTGCATCGCACGTACATGAGCTAAAAATAAATGGCATTCATTCTGCCAACACCCTGGTTATGGTTGATCCGTTTCTAGTTGCACATAACCCTTTGGCTGTCGGTAGCACTTTTTGTCGCAATAATTCCTGCAGGAATCATGACAAAAAGTGCTACTGACAGCTAAAGGGTTACAAACACTTACTTGACACATCAGAGCCGGAGCCAACCTCACTGACTCCGAGACAGGCAACCCATTCACCCGCAATGGACGGTGCCAGAAACTCCTTCTTCAGCTTGTCACTGCCAAACCTGGGACCAAAAACAAACTTAATGTGTGCTGGCTTGTGATTTTGGACCTTATGGCATTTATCTGTAAGGTCCAAAATCGCATTCCAGCATATGCAAAGCCACATGCTGTAACATCCACATGCGATCACAGAATCCAGCAGACAAACAGGAGGACCAAATGGTCTATGGCCTAGTAGCCATTTGGACTAACATCCAAAGGAAAATCAGGATGCCTCAATTTTTTTATAGCCCGAACTATGTTGTTTGTGCACACACACTGAAAAGTGCAATCACCATTTGGGCTCTTACAAGCATGACTTTGCCTCGCCTCACTAGAAATATCCTTGCATTTGGTGATGAGTGAGTAGATTGGGTCCTCCCTGATCAAGGGTTAAACTCTTTAATATTTGCATAAAAAATAATAAATCATAATCAGTATTATAAATAAGGAGAGATTCAAACAGTACAGGCAAAAAGTATTGATGTTAAAAGCTTATCAAGCACAACTAGTGAGGACCTTTTGTTGCTCACTGGGTGTTTACATGCACCCATCGGCATTCATGGTATGCATGCAATCACAGATAATGCGTCCAAGTTAATAATGCAGCCCATTAAATAGGCAATTTATCCCAAATGAAAATCGCACATTCACTCAGACAATGGACATAAACACAGTACATTCACTTGTGCCAAATTCTGATCACCTGTATTAGAAATTTGATAAAGAGGCCCGAAGCCAAAATCAAAATTCCCACCAAAAGATTTTTAACCAGTTCTTTATAAAGAACATTCATTTTTCTCTAAAAGGTATTTTTTCGAAAAATACTTACCGATGACATGACTTTATGGAAATGTCTACTTTTAGCTCAATTTTAGCCTACTTACCCGTTGTGTGCCCACACAACCCGGGAGGCACTCGGGGAACCCCCCTAGAGGGGCCGAGAGTTGTCTCCCGTTTCCCGCCTTACCGGCTCCGGTCACGAGACCGGCCAGTTTTTTCTGATACTTCGCTCGAAAGCGGCAAGCGGGGCAGGAGGGAGGGTCCTCCGAGTCATGTCATCGGTAAGTATTTTTCGAAAAAATACCTTTTAGAGAAAAATGAATTTGTTTCCTCAAAAACATTACCGATGACATGACTTTATGGAAGAATTGCGATGAGGAGGAGGGTGCCGCGCAACTCTTAATGGTAAACAGCGCCGTCCTCCCAGTCGCAACCTCCCGACAATTTTAGCGAAGTGCATAGATAGGCGCCGGTGGCGCCGGGAGGGAGTGTTGCGCCGCGGCGATGTCCCTCACTAGTGCGAGATTCTCTCTTTGGCCTGCCAGGTCCCTGAGGTAGAAGCGGGCGAATACAGATTCAGTCTGCCAGCCCACGGCTGCCACGATGTCCTTGACAGCGCAGTTTCGGTCAAATGCGAGGCTCGTGGCCATGGCTCGTACCTCATGTGCGCGAACGAATGTGCAGCCTCTTCGCTCCCTGCGGGGAGATATCTGGATACGCGGAGCGTATAACCCAGCGGAGCCAGGACGAGATCGTCTGGGCTGTTATGTCATTCCTGCTGGGTCTCAGAGGTAGGAAGAGGCGCGAACGCCCTCTGCGGAAGGCTTTAGATCGTCGCAGATAACTCTAAGGGCGCGCACGGGATCCTGTTGCCTGGTCTCCTGAGACAGAGGGTTGGTTCTTAGCGGCCGTAAGGTGATAACCTGAGGTGCCGTCAGAGGAGACCTGTTCTTGGCCAGGAAGGCAGGGTCAGTGAGGAGTTGAACAGACCCATCCGCTCGGAACTGTAGGCAGGTAGGCCGCGCCGAGAGTGCGTGTAGCTCACTCACCCGAGAGGCGGTAGCAAGGGCCAGCAGGAAGCACGTCTTCGTGTCACATCTGCGAAACGGGCCAAGGTAAGGGTTCAAATCTGTCAGAATTTAACCACGTTAGCACCCAGGGCAGGTCCCAGCGGGGAAGGAGTGAGCGGTGTGTTGGGCGCTGGATGCCGAAGTGACCCATAAGGTCGGCTAAGTCTTTGCAGGCGCCCGGGTCTGGGTGTCCAAGGTGTCGATAAGTGTCAGCGATCATGGACAGGTAACCCCTCACGGTGATGGGGGCCAGGCCTAAGTCTCGAAAGAGCCAGAGGAAGAAGTCCGCCCGCTGAGGATTAGTCAGTTCCGTGGGTGACAGGCCGTGCTCAGAGCACCAGGAACACAGGACTCGCCACTTTCCCTCGTAGACTCGGATGGTGGAAGGTCTGCGGGCCGAAGCGATCGCCTCCACTGCTGCACCCGAGTAGCCTCTAGCTCCGAGGGCTTGCCGCACAACCTCCAGGCGTGAAGGAGGAGCCGCTCCGGGCAGGGGTGGAACAGCGGCTGACGCGGTTGCTTGAGCATGGTGCGTGGGGCGGGAAGCAGCAGGGGCGGGTCCGTGGCGAGGCTGAGAAGGTCGGTGGTCCAGGAGCGGTTCCAGGCGAACGGCGCAACTAACAGCAGGACCGCCGAGCAGCCCCGCAGCTTGAGAAGGACTTTGGGTACGAGAACCGTCGGGGGGAAGGCGTAAGCCACCAGGCCGTCCCAGGGAATGGAGAGTGCATCGACCGCCCAGGCAAGTGGATCGGGAATCGGGGAGACGAAGAGCGGCAGCTGATGGTTCCACCTCGTGGCGAACAAGTCGACCTGGGGAGTCTCCCACCGGGAACAGATCATCCGAAAGATGTCCTGCCGAAGGGTCCATTCCGTGTGCAGGAGCTGGCCGCGGCGAGACAGCGAGTCGGCTAAGACATCAGGTGTCCGGGGATGTGTCGGGCTCGAATGGTAATACCCCGGTCCTCGCACCAACGCAACATCCGGTAGAGGGGCCTACAAAGGTCGGGAGCGAGTGCCACCTTGTTTCTGGATGTAAGCCACCATAGTCGTGTTGTCCGAGAGGACGAGTAGCTCCTGGTGTCTGAGGAGATCCTCCCAGAACTGCAGGGCTTGCCACTCAGCCTGCATCTCCAGCCAATTGATGTGAGTGTGCGCTAAGTCCGCGGGCCAGGGCCCCGAAGTCGAGAGGAACCGAGGAAGGAGATGGGCGCCCCACCCAGTGAGGCTGGCGTCGACCCAAAGCGAGGTCTGGGGTGGAGGGGCGGCCAGGTGAACTCCCGACGCTAGCCACGAGTGGTCGGTCCACCGACGAAGATGAGGCAGCAGCATCTGGGGCACCGGAACCAACGTCGCTAAGTCGCCTGACGACGGGCGCCAATGGAGTAGGAGATGCAGCTGGATCGGCCGGGAGTAGAGGCGACCTAGGGGGATAAGGTCCGCTGCGGCGTTCAGCAGGCCCAAGCTGGAGCCAGACTCTGGCGGGGGCCACGTCCTGTCGTGCTAACTGACCGGCTAGGTCCGCAATCTTCTGGATCCGGGGGGCTGGGAGGCGCACCCTGTTAAGGTCGGTCACAAATTCCATGCCCAGGTGCACGAAGCGGCGGGACAGCGAGAGATCCGACTTGCCGTCGTTCACTAGGAAGCCCAAGTGTGCCAGAAGCAGTAGCAGCGCATCCCTGTCCGACGCGAGCGAGGTCTCTGAATGGTTGCGTAGGAGGAGGTCGTCTAGGTAATTCGACGTCGGACTGGAGGAGGACTGTCGGGCCTTGGCGACTACGGCGTCCATCAGCCGGGTGAACACCCAGGACTGAGGTTGAGACCGAACGGGAGCGCGCGAAACTGGTATACCACGCCGTCGATCGCAAAGCGGAGGAACTTCCTGGAGGCCTGGTGCATCGGGACATGCCGGTACGCATCTGAAAGGTCCAGGCTGACTGCGAAGTCCAGAGGCTGGACCGCGGCTTTCAGGGCTCGTGCAGTCTCCAACGGAAGGAGGGGGCCGTAATGTACTTGTTCAGGGCCGAGAGATCGATCACCGGTCGCCATCTCCCTCCAGGCTTCGGAACGACGAACAAGCGGCTGTAGAAGGCTGGGGAGTAGGGGACGCGTACCACCTCCGTGGCGGCTTTCCTCAGGAGGGAGGAGACCTCTCCCCGAAGAGCGGAGGCCTTCAACGGGTCGCTGGGGGTCTCGGTCCAAAGGGGGGAGCGACGCAAAGGAGGCGGGCTGCGAAAGGCGATCCGGAGGTCGGCCGAGACGGTGTCGCAAATCCAGGGGTCGTCGGGAAAGAGTGTCAGCCAATTTCCGCTGAAAAAGGCTAGCCTCCCACCGACCGGAGACCCCGAAGTGGACGGTGGGGCCAAGGCTGGGGGCAGTCAGGTAGCCCGCCCACGACCCGGTCGCCGGGCGGGACAGGGCCAGGCAGGGACACAGGCCCTGGAGGGTCTAGGACGGCCAAGGCGGGGGCCTGCTCAGGGCCGAAGCAGGGCTGACGCAGCAGCGGGTCTAACCGACCGCGAGGCGCGACCCCTAGCCTGTCGGGAGGACGGAAAGCGGCGGGGAGGAGGAGCACTCACAGGCCAGCGGTCGGGGTTGGAGGCTCGAACGGATGACCAGGTGTCGCCGAAAAGCAGGGGGCCACCCAGCGGAGCCCGACGAAGCTGCGCACGCAGGTCAGGTGGTATCCCTCGGCAGGCAAGCAGAAGTGCGTCTCGACGCATCAGGGCACAGTTGGCGGAGGCAGCCATAGCATTAACGGATGAGTGGTAGGCGGCTCGGTTGGCGACTTCCGCTGAGACGAGTAAATCCCCAAGGAGAGGCGTGATAGAAGGCTGCCAAGCGTCTTCCACACGACGAACCAGGGCTTGAGTGAGCAGCTCCAGGAACCCAGCGCAGGCTAAGGTGTTCCGCACCAGAGACGCAGTCAATCCAGGCCACGAGGGAAGGAACGGCGAAGGAGGGCGGAGCCGCCAGCTTGCGACACGGCCGGGGGGTCGATCGCAGGAAGAGGGATGGAGAAAGCCTGGGAAAGACCGGCATACCAATCCCGCCGGAAGGCGATGTCCAGGCCAGCCGGCCAGCGACGATCGGAGAAGAACACCGGCTCTCGAGACGCAGGAAGTTGCAGGAGCGCTGAGAAGACATCTCGCAGCTCCTTAAATCCAGGCGGCTGGGGAAGAGACTTGAACCTCTTCACCTGACGCTCGGCATCTACAAAGGCCGAGACCTTCCTCTTCAGGGGGGGGAGAGGCTGGGCAGGAGTCCGCTGGCAGAGTGGCCACGATGATCCTGGCGGTTTCATCCAAAGCTAGGAGGGTCTCCGCCCGGGACGACAACGGAAGGGACGAGGGGACATCATCACCGACGTCGGAGGGCGAAAGGGAGCGAGCATCCTCCTCCAACAGGGCTGAGACGGAGTCTTCGGGCAGCACGCTGAGGGCTTCTTCGTCCAGGGGGTGGCGAGAAGGCGGGTGAGGCACCAAGGAAGGTCGAAGCTTGGGCGGGGGCGCATCTCGAACCTCACGGGAAGCCCGGGCACGAGCCGGCAGCGACGACGGAGGCGGGGATCGCCGAGGCGACCGCGGGAAGGAGCGAGGAGGGGTCCTGTCCGGTGCGTGGCTTCTTCTGGGTGAAGTACGGCGGACAACCGAAGAGGAGTGCCGATCACGGGAAGAAGGTCGACGATGGTGGTGACGCGGCGAACGCATCGAACTGCGAAGGCGAGCGCGACCGAGCGCGCGACGAGGAGTGGCGGGGGGAGCGGCGACGCTCCCGGCGGGGGGAACGATCCTTCCGGCGGCGCTCGCGGGCGAGCGCAAGTGTCTAGCACTGACGGTGGAACGGGAAAGGTCGGGGGCGCGACTGTGTCGCGTAGGTTGAGGCTGACGTCTCTCCTGGCCGGACTCAGTGAGAAGGGCTCTATGCCGGTGTACAGATCCTCCGGAAGGATCAGCGGGCTTATCGTGGAGAGAGAGAGGAGCAAGGCCAGTCAACGTGGGACGGCTCGTGGCGAACTGCTGCAGGCCGGGCTCAGTGAGGCGGGCGCTTTGCCGGCAAACAGACCCTCCGGAAGGGTCAGCGGGCGTGGCAGCAGTGGCAGTCCTCTGGTCAGCGAACAACGCAGAGTCCCGACGATCAATCCGTTCCGAGAGGCCGAGGCGAGGAAGAGCGGTCGTTACCACAGGGGCGACGTCAACAGGAGTGGGACGAGAGATAGCAGACGGAGGTCGCTCTCGCCGGTAAAAAACTCCAGAGGTCAGACCAACGGAACTCCGGCCAGGTCGCACAGACATCGCAGAGATGGTCGAAGCGCAGCCCGAGCAGGGGAGGCAGACCGCATGGTCGTCCGTCGGCCACTTGAAGTCGCCGCATTGAGCGCAGGTAAGCATTTGGTTCCTGCAACAGACAAAGAGCACAAGGTCGCAAAGGCGGACAAGGGAGCCTAGCCCCACACCAAGGTACTCCAAGCGCCGTGACCACCGGCGCGTAAATAGTGGCTACAGTCTCCCAGAGCTAAAGGGCCTTTAAGGTAGACGAACGGCGTGTGGGTGCCCGAAGGCCCTACGAGAACAGAAACCCTAGTCTACAAGGCAACGTCTTCTCGTAACAGTGAAATACCAAAGGAGAGAAGGCGACATCCCTCGAGGAGACTCGTAAAAAAAGGTCGTGCAAGGCGCCGAAGCGTAAGCTCAACAACTGGCGCCCACGTAGTAGCAAAGCCGAAAGGAAAGCCCAACGGTAGCCGGCTCTCGGCCCGAGGGCCGGCTGTGGGAAACTACCGCTACCTTACCTCCGAGACGAATCGGGAACAGGGGGAAGGGTAGTCATACACCTCCACAGCGTAGAGGAGAGCAGCAGAACGACGCCAGCAGAGGCAGGGCACATGAAGAGGCAACGAGCGTAGGCAAGAGAAGGACCGGTCGAAGCGGCGCGAGCGCAAGGCCAGACACGTCTTCTCTGTACGAGCGAAGTAGCAAAACTGGCCGGTCTCGTGACCGGAGCCGGTAAGGCGGGAAACGGGAGACAACTCTCGGCCCCTCTAGGGGGGTTCCCCGAGTGCCTCCCGGGTTGTGTGGGCACACAACGGGTAAGTAGGCTAAAATTGAGCTAAAAGTAGACATTTCCATAAAGTCATGTCATCGGTAATGTTTTTGAGGAAACAAATACACAACAACAACAAAAAAACAGTATTAACCCATTCAGCCCCGACACACTATTGCAGGAGATGGATCGACCATGATAATTCAAGGGTAGTGCAAGATTAGCTTGGCACCATAGGCGCCTAATCTGGCACTATCAATGAATTGTCATCATCAATTCATCTACTGCAACTAGGACATAGCTGTTAGGTGATGCCTCTAAAATCTGGAAAATTTGGCTTGGGGTTAAATGTAATCTTACCTGGCCAGCGCTGGAGTGGCCATGTCCGTTTGCACACCGATGGCCATTGGAACACCTCCGCAGTTGATGCTTCCAAGCTCCTCAGCCACTGCCACGCTGTAGGAATAGTCCAGCCCTGCTCCCCCATATTCTGCAAGTTTACACAATTTAACTCCTTCACTGCTGGGAGACAGCTCTGTACACCATATATAACCCTTTCGTTGCAAGGACACAGCAATGACTGCAAGAGGCATAGAGCCTAACCCTTTGGCTGTCATTAGCCTGTTTTGTCGAGGTGATTCCTACACAGAACAGTGTCCTTGTGGCACAGGAACCTAGACCCCAGACCATGTTCTGCAAATGTGCCCAGCATACCAGAATATACGCAAGACATTTTAGCCTGAAAGCAGTGGACACACATAAGAAGCCGTGGGGTCGAGTTGACTCACTCCGGCAAACAGCTAACACACTGAAAATGCATCTAACAATACACATAAGAAAACAGGTAGGTCTTGAGCAGTGATTGAAAGCAGACAGAGTTGGAGCATGTCTGACATAGGCTGGAAGGTCATTTCAGGTGACTGGACCGAAATAAGAAAAGACACGCTGGCCCTGGCTAGCTAAACTTCTTTCGCCTAAGAACCCTGAAAATATGCGTGTCTGATGCTGAACGGAGGGATCTTAAAGGCGTGTACTGTAAATATAAACCAGGTCGGACAAATATGGGGAAGCAGAACCGGTTATAGCAACAAATAACAGAAACCTGTACACACAATTCTTTGAGATACAGGCAGTCAGTGCAGGTCAACAAGTAAGGGTGTTATGTGCTCACATTTTAGTACTCTGTAACTTAGTCTGGCAGAGCAGTTCATAACTCTTTGAAGTTTATCAAGAAGATTCTGAGGAGCACCAGCGAAAAGGGAATTACAAAAATCAATGTGTGAAAGAACAAGGGAGGTAACAAGCGTTTTAGTTGATCAGTAGTGAGGTGTCGAATTGAACTGATCTTCCTCAATTCAAATATATATATATTCTATACTCAGGCAATTTAAACCTATTCACTGCCAGGACACAGCAATGACCACACAAAATGTAAAAGACATAGATTGGGATAAAATTAAAAGACAGATCCTGCCGAGCCCAGACTGATGAGAGGGCTCTTTAGGATCTATGCCCCTTGCTGGTGACATTCGGATTCCAGTTCCTCATGCAGTGCCACAAATTATAATCAGGAGGTGAATCTACCATGGCTGGAAGAATGTTAAATCTACCATCGCTTCAAGAATGTTAATTCCATCACAGCCAACAAAAACAAAACATGACCGAACAACAAAAGGTATAAATCTTCATGAGCCCCCGCAGTTGCAGGGGCTTATTAGGATCTACACCTTGCCAAAATGACCCAAGCACAGCTGTTCATGGACCAACTAAGGCTGATGCTGGTGCATTAAACAAATATATACCTGTGGGTTTTGTCACACCCAGAAAACCAGCATCCCCGAGAGTTTTGAAGACCTGATGAGCTGGAAAAAAGCCCTCTTCCTCCCACTCATCCACGTAGGGGTTAATCTCTTGCTCAATAATCTGTGTGGTAAGATTAATATACAGAATCTGTGTAAACTTGTGAAATGAACAAACATAACATTTTAATTGTCAGGATTCAAATTGTTTTCAGTATCAGGCCATGGACTGATGCACACAATTGACAGATCATCAAAAAAATCTGTTCATACCATATAAAACTGCCGCAAAAAAACACTTTTCAGCATAACTGAAGAATGAATAACTGTATAATAATGCAACCCGTTTCCCTAAGGTGACATTACTATCAAATAACATGTATACATAAGCATGACCTATTTTCATGATGAAAAATATTGAACTAGGTCCATAAAACACTAAGAGCAGCCAGCTGAAATGAAACGACTACGAACATTGACGCCTATAGCAAAATACCAATTACAATTAAATGACAAAACCAAAATGTGCAATGCGCTGCAAACAAAAAACAGGAGTTGGACTTCGCTCTGATGACAAAACTACACGCACCCTGTTCAATGACTGCCTCAGCTGATTATGCTCCTCTTTGTACAGAATATCTTCTGCTGGCTTTTTATCCGAAGATGAAACAACTTGACTTTGTGCGCGAGAGCTGCTGGAGGCCGAAAAAATGCGTGCTGTTGAAATAATATCGCCAATTTTGCATGTTCTATGCACTGCTGCTACGGAACGCAACATTTTGGTCGTCTGCTTTGGGCCAACCATCTACTTCCGGTTTAAACGCGTCTTTTTGCCGGTAAACAGGCTAATAAAAATTCACTACCACGCTTTTGCTGGCTTCAAACACATGAAACAACATCAACTGTCGCACCAACCGCTATCACAACCAGCACCTAAAAAACGACGACGACAGCGACAATGATGGTTGAGATGGCAAAATAGGAGTGAAAACAAAACTGCAGAAACTCTCATGCAAGGGGAGCAAGCCATCACCCGAAAACGTTAAACTGATGGCCGCCCTTTCGGCAATTACGGTTTTTCGCGGTGTCGCAGCGGTGTCCGCTTTTTGCGGCTAGCGCTTGCGTACCTATGAAAAAAATCCGTACCGTAATTTGACAGTATTTTTTAAAATGTCATTCGTTGTTGTTGCTTGTTCTTTTCCCAGGACACAACCGCAAAATCCGGTGTTCGTAGTGCCCCATACTGGCCCCCCGGCACGGCCGGCCGCCGCCCGGCCGCACTCCGGTTAGTCAGTCCCGTCTCATAACGGCGTACTCAGTCCCGGCGGTGGTACGCACTGCACGCCGCCTCAGTCATGCAGTTTTGATCATAGCATAAGGCCTGCGAGTCATGGACCCTCACAGCAGACCTTGAAAAGAGGATACAAGCCACTGAAATGAGATGTTTTCGAAGGCTGCTTGGCATTTCATACAGACTGAGATCACTGACATCGAACGAGGAAGTGGGACTGAGCAGAACTGATCAGGCAAGCCATCGGGCCCTATGAAGACCTATTAGCCATTACGAAAAAAACGCAAACTGAAGTGGTATGGGCATGTCATGCGTTCAGCAGGGCCTTGCCAAAACAATCCTGCAAGGCACTGTGCAAGGAGGACGAAGGAGAGGAAGACAGAGGAAAAGATTTCTTTTCTAACAGGACAGTTTGTAAGAGAGGCGTTTCGCCTAAAACTTTATCCTGTCAATAAAACGTTTCATCATCATCATCATCATCTCTCTCTCTCTCTCTCTCTCTCTCTCTCTCTCTCTCTCTCTCTCTCTCTCTCTCTCTCTCTCTCTCTCTCTCTCTCTCTCTCTCTCTCTCTCTCTCTCTCTCTCTCTCTCTCTCTCTCTCTCTCTCTCTCTCTCTCTCTCTCTCTCTCTCTCTCTGGCAGATAGCACTGTTAGGCCCCATACACCTGACACCGATTTTTTTCCGTTGCCGGTGACTGTGATCAGTTTTTGGACCTCAGTCAGTCACACTTTGATGACAAAACTGATGATCATAGACATACACACCTATCAGCCTCATCCTGTTGAATAAATGCTGTGATACATCTATTACTATTATAGTAATAGACTACGGTGTGGAACTGAAACATCATGAGGGCCTGACGATGGGGACTAAATGCAAATTCGCTGTGCCACGACTGCGCCGGAGTGCGCACCACCCCGTCACAAGCTCAATTCAGGTATTCTGAATTGAGCATGTAAGGGATCAGTGGTGCGCACTCGTGGTGGCGCAGTGGATTGCATTTACAGTCACCATTGTCAGGCCCCTATGCCGCACACAGCGACTGAGGAGGCTGGTTGGGGATAGCCCACCATTAGAGGTAGGCCGGGAGGGGTGACGGTGAGGGCAGTACTGCATTTTAACAGTAAATCTTTCTAACGAGTCAACTGGACTGACAGCATCTGTTGTTGTTTTTTTAATCAATTTTGTTCATATCACCTTTCTCGACGTTAGCTTGTACTTTGTCAATTTAGACGAGAAACGGTGACTGACTGAGAAAATCTGCGTTGTTTACGTTATTTTTTTTTTAACACTGTTTTAAAACGGACGCACACACACACACACACACACACACACACACACACACACACACACACACACACACACTGACACGCACGCACCGCTCACGCACGCCGCGGGCACGCACGCACGCACGCACACACTGACACACACACACACACACACACACACACACACACACACACACACACACACACACACACACACACACTTTGCTGAAAGCGAGACGTACACATCAATACACAAAATGCTTTGGGTTTATATTTTAACAAAGGTCTTAAGTCAGTGACTCCTCTGTCTCCTCCCCACAACATGGGCTCTTGTACATAGTCAGGAGAAGGAAATTTATCGGACAGCTCCGAAGGTGGGCGGCATAAGGGGTTTAGCTCCCTTGGAATGTCAAATTCGTAAGGCGCAACAACAAAAAAAGTAATAATGTAGTGCCGGATTGAGACACTCACAGGGCTACAGGCTAGACACGTGATATTCACACAGTACAAAAACATCACGCCGTGCCGCTACTGTGGAACTGACGGCCATAAAAGTGTCAGCCTGGGCCAGTTCCGGCAGCCGGTGCAAGAGTGAGCGGCCGCTTAGTCCTGCGCCAGCCACTAAGCCGCCGCATGGGTGCTCGTCTATTGCGGAGCACCTTGCTTAGTGGCTGGCGCAGGACTAGGCTCGCTCATGCAACCGGACCCTGGAGCTGTAAGGTTCAAACCCCGGGCTACAGACGAGCGCAGACATGCCCACTATAGTTATGAGTGAAAAAAAAGCGTTTCTTGCCCAGCGTAACCTTCGAGCTGTGAGTCCACGTCGCGGTGCATTACGGATGTGTGACATGCACGATGCACAGCTCAGTGACGAGAAACGTGTGTGTGGTAATATGCGAGGCAGCACCCCCCCCCCCTGCCCCCCCCCCCTCCCCCCGCCCTTCCCGCAATACTCACTTTTCAGTTCGTCAGACCCCTCACGTGCATGCACGCAGTGCAATATACTCACTCTGCAATATGAAGACTGAGTATTGCACTGCACGCGCGCAGGGGGCTGACTCGCATATATTTTAGTGAAGAGTGTGTACTACACTGCGCGCATTCTAGGGGGCTGACTCGCATATCAACACGCAACGAGCCCGCATAGGATAGTAGACTCCCGTGTCGGCCAGGTCTGAACCAGAAGTCTTAGCCTACTGTAAAATCAGAAGGCTCAGACTTCTGGCATCGACCTGGCCGACTGTTTAGTCCATTTTTTATGCATAGCACTACTGTAAAGTCTTAGCATGCACGAGGAGTCCAGTGAGGCTGGTAAACCAGCTGCCGTAAACGAGAAGGTCCCCGGCGTTATGGCGAGCCCACACTTGGTCCCCAGCGTCCAGGTGTAACGTCTCTTGAATCGTACCCGTGTCCCAGGTGTCAACCTGATTGTCAGAGTGCGCTACGGCTGAAAAACAAAACGCAACACAAACGCACCTAAAAACGATCATTAAATAAATAAAAGTGGTGGCAAGCCAAATTTGCCATGCACGATTAATTTCAGTTATAACAACAAATAAAGTTATCATGATTCTTGAAGTTCTCTCGGAAATAACAAAAAATATCAATAACAATAACGAAACAGCGTCAGCAACAATTACATCACCATCACCACTACAAGCACCCCCACCGGGCCAACATCATCATCATTACCAACAACATCCAAGGGCTGCAAGACACAGACAAACAAAGCAAATACTGTAATGAATGATTGTGATGTAATACTCGACTTCCGCACCGGTTTCAAAGTATTATATACACATTACTTAATTTGCGTAAGATTCCTCGCCATTTTATTTTTATTTTTTTGAAGTAGTGGGGGTGGGGGGGTGGGAGGGGGGTGCGGTGGCGAGGGGTCGAATGAATTAACTCATTGTGCCCGATGTACAAAATGCCCACATTTAGGAGTTATCCTCTGAGGACTGCTTTACAATTCAGGAGACAGATATACCATGATAGCTCAAGGGTAGTGGCAGAATAGCTGTTCTGCCACCACCCTTGAACTATCATGTTCGAGCCGTATCTTGCTGTGGTGTGTCGCGGGCAGAATGAGTTAACGAAACAATTCACTAGGTAATCAAATAACTACGCTACTATTTTCTGTATGAATATCAAATTTGTATGGAATTTTGAAAACCTACTACTGCTAAGCTCTACTTTACGTGCAGACCTCCATCCTGCTTTTTTAGTTTGGCATCCTGTCTCGGAAGACAATGGAGTATATGCGCTTGCTGGGTCAGTCACTGGAGTGACCTCTCCAGGGCGCAAGCCTGGGCGAAGTGTATGGAGATCCTGGGTGCCCAGTCGTCAAGATCCCCCTCTCGGCCTCGCTGATGTATCCAAAGGAATGCAAAGCAGTACGTTTGGCACCAGTTTGGCTGCATGAGCTGCCAGAACAGTGCGTGAATAAAGGCAGCAGTCTGCCTTCGGGGCTCCACTCCTGATTTGAAGGGTTTACTCCCCCACATTTGGCCGTTGGATCCAACCTGATCTCCTCCGTCCTCTAGCCGTTGGCTGTCAGAAACAGCTCATCCGCCTAGTGGTGCAATGTGAACACCACCCCCTCACGTGGTTTAGCCCACCAGCTGAGGTGGTTTGCCAGGGTGTGGCGCTTGGAGCCAGCACGTGAGAGATTAAGGAGATGGATGAGGACCAGTGATGCCCGTCCGTCCTATGTAGGACGCAGCTGCCGAACAGCAAAGGTGCTACCTCTATCCAGAGCCCCCTACACCCCATCCTGCTATGTGCTTCATATACCTACCCACTGCCGTTCCCGCTTTATCAATGGCCACCTGAATCCAGTGGTTGTGTTGGGAGGTGACAGTCAGCATAAAGACGTAAGTCCCATGATATGGCGCCGTAAAGATGCCGCTGTTCTTGTTGTAGGCATTTTCGATGTTTGTTCAACGTCGTCGGAAACGAAGGGGCCCGTGAGGTGCCAAGGTGACAGAGCCATCAGAAAAGGAGGCAGAAAATGCCGCTGAAAGAGAATTGTTGTATACAGATTTATAAAGAAATAAACGCAGCCTGCAGTCTCTGTGTCATTACAGTTTCAAGTTTACCTCTTTTAGCCCCGGAACCCTGCAGCAGGCAATGGATTTATCATGATAATTCAAGGGTTGTGCCAGATGAGCTTGGCGCCTGCAGGCGCCAAGCTCATCTGGCACTACCCTTGAATTATCATGATCAATCCATCTCCTACAACTACTACATAGTCGTTAGGCAACACCTCCAAAATTTGAGAAATGGGAACTTGGGGCTAAAATGGTTCTAAAATCACTATCCTTATGTCTGTGGGCTGGAAGCAATCAACAGCAACAATAACAACAATGTGTTAATGGAAATAAATTCTTCTTACTGATATATGTGAAAAAAATTTTATGGTATGTTTTTCTAGGAGTGAACTTTTCAAGGCCCGGCGTTTCATTTTTTTTTTTTAAATTTTATTTATCATGTCGCGTGCATGGACCAGTGTGTGCAGGTACGGGTGAACCTTCTTTCTATTAGGTAGAGTATATACCCCAGTAGCAAAAGACTCTGGAGCCGACGTCGGCTCGAAGACTTTTTTTTTTTACTGGGTATATGCATTGTGTGTATAATGCAAAGAAACTGAAGTACGCCTGGAGCCTTTATTGAAAGTAATGGCACCTTAAAAAGACACATTGTTGTCATAGTAGTAGTAGTAGTAGTAGTAGTAAGTAGTAGTAGTATGATACTATCCTCCTCCTCCTCCTCATCATCATCATCAACACCACCATCAACACCACCATCAACACCACCATCAACACCACCATCAACACCACCATCAACACCACCACTATCGTCATCATCATTAGAAATGATCATATTAACTTGCAGCAAATTATCGAATTGACGTAACTCCTATTCTCTGAGCGTTTTGTATTCTGACAATGCAGACTTCGCTTCTTCAAAGCAAACGCTCGATGACCTCTAACCTGATGAGGCAGACATGTTAAGACAACGCTTTTGACGAAACACCTTTAAAATTGGTGAGATCAGAGAGGGGAAAAAAAAAAACTTTCATTTAGGGTAAACTTAGAAAATAATGAGCATGTTGTCAAATACGTACCTTTTCCACACAGTGTGCCTTTTTGCGATGCAAGTACTTGCATAAACATTCTTGAATTCAGTGTTTAACACCTTATCTGCCAACAGATGTACATTTTGCTTCTGAAATCTGTGTTCACCCACAGCCACTACGACCCAAAGAACGGACATGCAAATTGGTTTAAGCAAGAGGCATAGATCCTCACGAGCCCCCGCAGTCGCGGGGGCTCATGAGGATCTATGCCTCTTGCAGTTGGGTCGCGTTCACTTCTTTTCGGCAGCGAAGGGGTTAATTACGATTTATGTAGAGAAAGAAAACCTGTTAGTGACCAAACTCACAAAAACACAACGACAACAAACAAGAGCAAGAACAACAAACAAGTACAACAACGACAATAACAACAACAACAATGGGGGGGGGGAGGGGGAGGGGGAGGGGGAGGGGCTTGATTACTGGTATATCCTTGTAAGCTTCATGAACTCACCTCCTCTTTGGAGCTGTCCAGTGTTAGAAGCTACCGTGTTCTTCACAGCTGCCAGTTCCTTGTGTGAGCTGCTGCACCATTGGTTCCAACGGACTGGTGTCGTCAGCCCTTTACACAACACCTCCATCCGCGCAGCTAAGTGAGCTCATCAGCAACAACACGCACCGAACCATACTGGTTCGATTTTTTCATAACACTAGCAGATTCGAACTGTGTCAGTCAGTCTATAGCAGTCGTCTCAAAGAACGGTAACCTACGAACTATTTTATCTACACATATCAGTGTGATTAAATTCAGTGTCCCTGACTGTTTCTAGTGAGCACATGGTCTTCGGGCTGACGTTGGCCGCAGATGGCCCGCGCACGTCTGTGCGCGTGCCATCTGCGGCCTACGCCGACCGGTCGAGGATATTTTGCTCACCGGGCTGTCCTGGCCAAAGGAACTGACATTTTAAGCTGAAGCCGGACTGTGGTTGACGTGGACGCACTGAAATTAATTTTGTGCGCTGGTCTGTGATTTTGGAATTTTCGGCTAAAAGCCGTAAGATTCAAAATCACCTACCTGCACACATTTCCAATACTAGACAGTGTGCCTGTGTCTGTGATTTTGGCCTTCACGTCTGTAAGGTCTAAAGTCAGAGAGCATCGCACTTTGTGAATATATGACACGGCAGTGATAGACCAACAGACCTATCTTCCGCCGTTGTATAGAAACTATGGAATGAAGCCAGCCCGCACAGCCAAGATCTGATATTATAACACTTATGACTATTCCATGCGTTAAGGCTTGTAAATAATAATAATAATAATAATAATAATAATAATAATAATAATAATAATAATAATAATAATAATTTGAGAATACAATTAAACACGATGTTTTTCATCACAGCCTAGTAGTGTGCTGGTCAATGATTCTGCGGCGCAGACCACAGACCAACCAACTTTAGTGTGATTGTTGTTTTTGTAATAACTTACTTTCAGCAGTGACATTTCTCAGCTGCCTAGCTAACGAGTCACGTCACCCAATGCGCAAAAGGCTATCGGGCCGACGTCGGCCGCCGTTGGCCCGCGCACGACCGTGCGCGGGCCAACGGCGGCCGACGTCGGCCCGATAGCCTTTTGCGCATTTGGCAGGGACTAAAAGGTGAACACCTTTTTTTTTAACTTGTTATCTCAACTTTCTCGACGTTGATCCTTGCGTTACCAGTTTATAAACACAAGTTATGCGTTGCTTGCAGGATTTCTTTGAGACTTTATTTTTTGTGACAACGGGGATTGGGACGCACACACGCACACGCACTCGCACGCAGACACGCACGCTCATATGCACGCAAGCACACTCTAGGGGCACCGAAAAAAAAGTCAGATCGTGGCTTAAAATTTAAATTTATATACTGTACCCTTGTTCTGCATCTGCACTAAAAACAAAACAACTTGAGGTACATAAGGTGAGTACAATGCATGTCGTGAGACATTTTGCGTCAACACTTCAAAAAAAAAAAAAAAAAAATGCTGGTCTTAACTTTAATCAGTTTTCAACAGTCTTAATTATTCTTCGTATAATAATAATAATAATAATAATAATAATAATAATAATAATAATAATAATAATAATAATAATAATAATAATAAGTAGTAGTAGTAGTAGTAGTATTCTTTAAATTTTCCCCTGCCAGTGGTCGCAGAAATCTTGGCTCATTCAACACCGAAGAAACACAACCATCCAAGGAACATAGATACAAAGTGGTGTCAATAAGAGGCATAGGTCCTCATGAGCCCCTGCACCTGCCGGGGCTTATGATGATCTATGTCTCTCGAAGTTGGATGGCAGTGTAGTTGACTGTGTCATCGCCCGCATCAGTCGGCGTGCACGAGAAAGCCAGAGAAGCTGGTCCACCATGATTTGAAGACCTGGATCCCCCCGTAGTTCTGGCGCGCCCACACCGTGTCCCCTGTTTGCAGATGGACGGTCACGTGGGCCATACCTTTGTCCCAGGTGTCTCCGTTCAGGTTGTCCGAGTGGGCGATGGCTGCAAAATACAATGGAAGTAGGACAAAAACTTTTAACTACCAGTGGTCTCAGACTGTGTCCTTGTAAGCTTGTTTTAAGAGCCCCAGTAATATGGTCACATAGACGTGTCAGCAAGAGGCACAGATCTTCATGAGCCCCCGCAACTGCGGGGGCTCATGAGGATCTATATCTCTTGCATTTAGGTTCAGTTCACCTTCTCTCAGCAGTGAATAGGTTAATTAATGTGATTTACCTATAGTTGCTCCATTTTTATCGATGGCCACTTGTATGGAATCGTTGTCCGCGGCTGTGACAGTCACCAGAAAAACGTAGAGACCAGAGAACGGCGCCGTAAAGATGCCGGTGTTTTTGTTGTATCCGTTCCCTATGTTGATTTCAACGTTGTCGAAATTGAGGATGCCATTTACAGATATTGGAGCAGAGTTACTTGACAAGAACACCGTGAAGGCCGCTGGAAGACAGGGCAATGCAGGATTTGTCAGAATTTACGTATTTTATTTACGTCTTGCTAAAAAAAAAAACACAAACAAACAATGCAGCTTGTCACCCAAGCCCTTTTTTGTGTGAAGACGAAGTAGCATTGATTTTCTTTTGCCTCTGCAGATGCAGGGACACATGAGAATATTTGCCTTTTGATGTCGAAAACCCGTCAGTTAAATCTGCAAAAACCGCTACTGAATGCAAAATGCGTTATCATTTACGTCACTTTAGAGCAGAGGTTTCATTCTTAAAATATCTTGTAATAAATTGTTTATCGGGAGGGGGATGGGGGAGGGGCAACTGTTATATTAAATTTACTCACCAGCTTCTTGGAGTTTTCCAGAGATGGATGTCACTGAGTTCTTCACAGCTGTTAAATCCGCCCGCAGTGACTGCACGGTCTGAGACAGCTGCTGCACCACCGGTTCCAGTGGGTTCGGTATGACGTCATCAGACCTTTTGAGGATAACTCCATCGGCGGCCGTGAATCCAGTCGCCATCAAGAACGCGTACAGAATCATTTTACTGTATTATTTTGTGAATAATTTCAGTCTTGACATAGAGAGTCAATCCTGCATGTGCTTTCGCTGCAAACTAAAGAAGAAGATTTTTTTAAATTTTTGTAATCAACAGTTGACTCATTCAAGGGGTCCCGCATCAATAGCTGCGAAAGTGTCGTAAAGCGTTGCCAATAGCAACGCTTTACGACACTTCCGCAGCTATTGATGCAGGGCCCCTGGAATGAGTTAAAGGGACCTGCTCCAAGCAAGAAAGTTGTAACAGTTCGCAAATGATAATCTTCTTTATAAGTGTTCTTAGTTTGTCTTACAATAATGCTGAACAGAAAGGCTGGCGTCAAATTAAAAAGTCTGAATTTCTTATATTGAAAGACTTTTCTCTCTTCTTCTCCTTTGTGCGCAGAAGTGTTCTTCTATTAGTAGAAACCCTGTTCTATGCATCCACTCACATGAATTATGAAAATAAGGGTAGAAAAGTCTTAGTTAAACACATTCTACACCAGCACCGAAATCCCCAAATTTTGAAGTTGCCGTCTGAAGGACTGTATTACAATTCTAGAGACAGATCGAGCATGATCGTTCAGGGGTGGTGCCAGAATAGCTTGGCGCCATGGTCGCCAAGCTATTATGGCACCACCCTTGAACTATCATGCTCGATCCATGTCTTGCTGTGGTGTGTCGGGGCTGAATGAGTTAAGCCACCTCCAGCAGATTGCTTTCATAAAGTTGTCCGTTTTTAGAAAAAGCCAAAGCCACTTTTCAATAGGATGAGGATGTTTCTTTTTTAGAAAAAAAAAGAAAAGAAGAAAAGCTACAAAAAAACACAATTTCTCATTCACTTTTGAGTCCGTCCTAAAAACAACGACATTTATGCACGCGTGTACAAATATCTGTGGCTAATGCAGTTGTAGGTTTTTACATTTATACGGGCCAAGGGATGAAATATGAAAAAGCCGCAATACTTGTGTTGTTTGGATGCTGTGGAATGACCTAGAGGATAACAAAAAATCGCTCTAAAACCTCAGCTAGTACAGTGGTGGGGGTAGGGGATTTGGGGGTGAGGGTGGGGGGGGGGTGTTGTCTGGAGGGAGGAGGAGAGTAAGGATGGGGAAAGAGAGAGGGTGAGTGGAGAGAGAGAGAGAACAATGAACAATGAACAATGAACAATGAACCTTTATTTTCCAACGGTAGAAGTTATTGGTAACAGGACCATTTTTCAAACTTGCCGTTGCTACATCTACTACATAAATGACATAGACAAGTAAACATACACATACCACACGCTGACGCATGCATGCACTCGCTCACGCATGCACGCCCGCACATACGCACGCACACGCACGCTCACACACACACACACACACACACACACACACACACACACACACACACACACACACACACACACACACACGCGCGCGCACTCCGGTACGCACGCATGCACACCATACCTCATGCATGCACGCACGCACGCACACACACACACACATACATACACACATGCACATCGCAATTACGCATGCACGCACGCACGCACACTGACACACACACAATCACAAACTTACACACGCACGCACTTAGACACACACGCACACATACACACACACGCTCTCGGACACGCACTCCAGACATACATACGCGTATAACGCGTACGCAAAAAATATAAAATGAGTAAAAATGCAAAGTAATGCATTACACAGAAAATCATTAAATACATTAGAATTCATAAAGCAAAGGCAAATATGTATAGGTGCTCTCTCTCTCTCTCTCTCTCTCTCTCTCTCTCTCTCTCTCTCTCTCTCTCTCTCTCTCTCTCTTACACACACACACACACACACAGCATGCACGCACACACACACACACACACACACACACACACACACACACACACACACACACAACACACGCGCACACACACACGCACACAGATACGTGAGCGCGCGCCCCAAAATATCGCGTACACACATATGAAGGCAGAAACATTGTACACAGTACATGCACTATTCAAAGTACTCTTGGCACTCAGATACTATGGTCCACTGAAAAAACCCACAAAAAAAAACTCACTCTCTCTCTCTCTCTCTCTCTCTCTCTCACACACACACACACACACACACACACACACACACACACACACACACACACACACACACACACACACATATTCACACACATATTCACACACACGCACATTCACACACCTGAACACACGCACAAGTTATCCCTGTACTGTAATGATTAGAGAGAGAGAGAGAGAGAGAGAGAGAGAGAGAGAGAGAGAGAGAGAGAGAGAGCGCTGACCAGTTTTTAGCCCAAAGCGACAACAATATATTATTGTTATTTTTACTTTAAAAATCCAAATGGTCGATCCATTGCCAGCTGTAATGGATCATGATCGAACTACAAACCCAGGTGTGAAAAATGCTGTGAGGAACTGTAAAACAAGACAACTACCTGATGTCATGAGGTAATGTGTGGCCTTACAAAAACATCTCTCACACCTTGGTAATTACAGGTGACTGTCAAGTCTTCACGACATTACACTCCCAACGCCAACTGTAGGAGATGGATCAACCAAAGCTCAAGGGCAGTGCTTGATTAGCTTGGCGCCTCGGGCGCCAAGCTAATCAGTCAGTACCCTTGAACTTTGACAAGCTAATCGGGCACTACCATTGAGTTATTAACAAGCTAATCAGGATCCATTGAGCTTTCAGAAGCTAATCAGGCACTACCTTGAGCTATGGATAGCTAATCCAGCAATACCCTTGACATGGTCGATCCTACAGGTCTTGAGATAATCAAGCAACGACTAGCCTTAAAACCATTATCGGTCCAAGAGTCGCCGAGCTCCCAGACACTATACTCATGGGCTTCTGCGGTCCATCCATGTCCATCGAAGTGTGTGTAGTGTTTAGTTGACGGTTCTTGAACGTGAGTCAATTTGACTCAGAGAATGAATGGGTTTTATGCTGACGTACAGTGCTACCATCCAATCTTAAGGTGGTAAACTTTCAGTAGGCCACCGGCGGGGGATGGGCGGATGGTAGGGGTAGGGGTTGGTGGTGGGTGTGAGAGGGGGTGACAATCGTCATACGTGACTTTACTGACATAATGATATTATTTATGTTTGTCGCTTGTTAAAGAACATCGTGAAGTTTCGCGCCTCAACTTTTATAAACAAATAATGATGGTACACCTTTAAAATCGACCCACACCTGGCAGTGAGGGGTTGATAGTTGCAATATCTCCTTCACAAATGTTCTCAATATGGCTTACAATAATGCTGGACACAAGGGCTAACTTAAATTATGAAGTCTGAATGTTTAAAAAAGAACGATTTGTTGTTCATCTTCTCCTTTGTACGCAGGAGAGTTTTTTCCCGTTCGCTCAAGAATCAGTCGAAAACCTCTGATACATGTGGCTACTCGCATGGATTGTGAAAAGAAAAGGGTATAACAATCTTAAGGCAAGACAACATTGGCAACCTGTTATATCGGTGAAATTAATAAAACAAAGCCTGTCATGGAGCAGATCGCTTTAACTCATTCGAGACGTGCCGCCTTCGGATACGCGGCATAAGCCGCGTATCCGGAGGCGGCACGTCTCGAATGAGTTAAGATTTAACATTAGGAAGCATGGCAGACAAAATGAAAAAATCCATATCAAAATGTCTCAGCAACAATGACAAAAAGTCAGAGCGGAATATGGATGAATTTGTTCGGTTTGACTCATTTCCACAGTTGCCCAGGGTCTAGGTGCACGACAGGTTCGCAAATTAAAACAATTTTAACGTTAAACACGTATTAGTTAAAAGAGATTTTAAAATAGTTTTAAAACTGTTGCACAACACGCTTCTAACGTTAGAAACGTTCGAACCCCCTTTTAACCGGCTCTACGTCATTGATTGTTTTCAATTATTATTGATCCAAATTATATTGTTTGACATACTCGATTAGTAATTTTAATTTACCCTGTTGGTTATTACCATAATTATTATAGGCATGTTGACTACCACTTGCATGGCTGATAAATTCACGTCATGAATAAATTGCACAGCAAAGGACATGAAACTCACATTAACCATCTTGAAATCTAAGGAGTTATCTCACCTGTTGCATTACTTCCGGAATGCGTCTCTCAGCAACTAGCAACTGCGAGAGTTGACTTGCTGTTGATACGGACAGAGCATTCGGTTTATTTCTCATGCACTTTCGCACTGGAGGTCAAACATACGATAGTAAGGTTACGTTTGCAACGAACGACTACCAACAACGAGTGTTGTCTATGCTTATGGAGCAAGCTGGTTATCCGTCGTGATTTCACTCTCGTTCCGGCGCTGTTGGTAGTCAGCGTTCACGTCGAAAACGAAATCCGAATGCGCAGCCCGTCATTAGAAGTTACTCCTATATCAGGAACAGATCAAAGACGGTAGGTTGTGCGCCTGTATAGTAAGGACATCAACGCAGTAATACAGAAACCGTTTCGCTGGATCTCGATCATTGCGGCAGGCGTCATTGTAACAGTCGTGCTGCAGTGAACACGCAATACGTACCTAAACTATGTATGTAAATGAGGCCGGCCACACCTTATTCTCATAAGCAGGTGCTTACTAGTGAGAATATATACGCCTCTTGCAGATGGAGCGCGCTCAGTGGATGAATCCATGAAATGTTTGAAGTCCTTGCAATTTTGACCCACTTCTTTACGCAGGGTCCGGCTCGTTTACGCAGTGTCATTTTTTGCTCCTCAAAGGTTGCACTGACCTTTCGTTGTAACAGTAACTTTCTCAGGCCTGCGCCATGCCGCACACTCATTTCACAGGGGGTGGGTTTTAATTTTTATGCACTCAGTCACTCAGTCAATATCGTAGCGTGTAAAAGCTAATACACAATGCAATGACAGACTGTTTTACTGTTGGGGTGATTTATTGTACACGGTGACAGATTATTGTCAGACACTGTGAAGGACCTGGAAGGGAGCGGGGAAGAGAAGGGGGCGGTTATTCAATCTTTTTCGGTCTGATGTAATAACAGTGACGTTGACCTTCGCTTAAGGTGTGTTAAAAGTGCAACCCATCCACTGTTGAGAAAAACTGAACACAACATCCAACTACAAGAGATATAGAGATAGCAACTGCGGGGGCTCAAAAGGATCTATGCCTCTTGTTGACACCAATCTGAATCCATGCCCGTTGGACTGTTGTAGGTTTTGTATCGTTGAGTGAACAAGGGATTCAGAAACAAAATATGCGTCCGGTGGCAGGCGATACAGGTTAATTCATTCGAGACGTGCCGCCTACGGATACGCGGCGGTTCGCCGCGTATCCTTAGGCGGCACGTCTCGAATGAGTTAATAGTTCACACAGTGCCCTTTATGAATAGTCTCAGTATGTCTTAAAATAATGCCGTACAAAATCCAAATCAAAGGGATGACTTAACATTTGTTCATCTCTTCCATTTCGTTCAGTTATGATATCGTAAAATAAAAGACATTTCTGCTCCTCGTCTGACTTTGTACGTAAGGGAGTGCCTCCGATGCCAAACGAGGACAACGTATATTGTTCTTGAATTTCATTATTTTCAAACAAGTATATCTTTAAAACTTTATGTTAACTTTGTGTAAACATCGCGCAAAGTGAAAAAAAAAAAAAGAAGAAAAAAAAAAAAGAAAGAAGTTACGAAACACGCTTAGAAAATACAAGTACAACACATTTTAATAAATGTATGCGTGTTTCTTTGCTGGGATTTTCCTAACCATTTAACAGGCTTGCACCTTTTGCTCTGAGAAGGCAAAGGATAGTGTTGATATTTTGTGAAAAGCGAATTTTACTTACAATACAATGCAGATCTTTCTTTTCCCAAATCCAGACTTGCTGCATTTTGCTTAACTCATTCTTCCCGCGACACACCACAGCAGGACTATGGCTCGACCATGATAGTTCAAGGGCGGTGGCAGAATAGCTTGGCGCCTACAGGCGCCAAGCTATTCTGCCACCACCCTTGAACTATCATGGTCGATCTGTCTCCTGAATTGTAATGCAGTCCTCAGGGGATAACTCCAAAATGTGGGTATTTCGTACCTCGGGCACAATGAGTTAATTCATAAGGCAGATGTTGCCAAACATACATGCATATATGTCCTTTAAAGGCAAAAGGATAGTATGTCCATTTTTGTGAAAAGCGAATTTTACTTATAATGCAATTACGACCTTGCTGTTCCCAAACCCGTACTTAATATCTTTTGCTTAATCCGCAGGGCAGATGTCGGCAAACACAGATGTATGTATCCAGTTCGCTCTTTTATTCATTTTGTCAGAGGGCTAGAGACCTGCTGTTTGCTTTCAGCTTTAAAAAGCTTCCTCAGCCAATATGTCTTTTTCTGTCAACAAATTCTGTTTGAATTAAATCAGCGCACACATCGCCCGTATTAGATTTTCACACGATGAGCCGGCATCTCCAGTGTCATAAATCATTATTCTGCACAACTCGGCCCCGTAAAAGGCAAAAGACTGCAAGCCCGTTTTTGTAGAAAAGCGAAAAATTCATGGTGTTGCGGTGAAATTCTCGCTTTTTGACAAAAAATGGACTTACCCTGTTTTGCCGCTTTCATAGGGGCGGAGTTGCACTTGTGTACTTTGCAAACAGGACGAAGGAGGTGTATGCCGGTCTGTGATTTTGGACCTTACGGCTTCCGCCTAACGTCCAAAACCACAGACTGGCACAGGAGCTTTCGTTCAGGCTTACGTTCTAAAATTATGTACAAATAATTATATAAAAACTCATTCAGCCCGATTTGGGAGGCGTCATCTAATGACTATGCACAGTTGCAAGAGATGGATCGACCATGATAATTCAAGGGCAGTGCCAGATTAGCTTGGCGCCGACAGGCGCCAAGCTAATCTGGCACTACCCTTGAATTATCATGGTCGATCCATCTCCTGCTGTAGTGCGTCAGGGCTGAGTGGGTTAAACCAAGAAATAATAGGGGGATCGGTTAGTGCTCCACCGCAGCGACGCGTCTTAGCCGGGGAAGGCAGCCCAGAATTCCCTTTGGGTGACAATAAGTATATATTTATTTTGTAAAAAAAATTAAATCAACTTTAAAAAAAACTCTGAAGTATAAATGTACGTTATTGCTGTTTTATCTGTATGTCATCATGTCCCCCAAACATAAAGAGAAGCAGCTGCGTAGGAATCAGTACGGCTTAGTAGGGGGGAGCCTCTATGTCGTTCCGTGTGGCATTATAGACCCCAATATGCAGGGGTCCTATCTCCTACTGAAACAAAAGAAACAAAAAGAAAAGAAATGAGCCTCCTATTGACGAAATGACCTCGCGCTGGGACCATATGGCGTTGAGGCGCGTCCCCTGGGTGGTGGATAGGGGGTCCCTCGTGAGAGGGGTGCACCGAATGAAATAAGGTGCCGTGAACCAACATGGTCTAAGGGAAGGTGACCCCGACAGAAAACCCCTGGTCCTCCTAGTAAGGGGGTTGGACGTGGCTTCCCCACCCTGCAAAAAAAGAAAATAGCTACAAAAACGCCGACGAAAAGACTAACAGTAATTCCTTTCCTGGAGGAGGAAGGTTCTTCTACCAGAAGACTTATGACGTCCTGTGGTGAAAGCAGACATCAAGAGACTGGGAACCACCTGGAGTAGAATCGAAGGAGAAGCACAGGACATGAGTTGCTGGAGGTCTCTCGTCGACGGCCTATACCCGGGTAGGGGTGACAGGCGTAAGTAAGTAAGTAATTGACGAAATGAAATGCTGGGAGGACTTGAATGTGGTTGAGTTCAAAATCCAGATAAATTCACCTTACAAAAGTGCGAAAGGATCCTAAGCGATGACACAACAATATCAATAATAATAAGCAACACCAAAATAACAACGCCGCAAATAAAAACGATAATGACAGTGACAACTGTAACAGTGGCAAAGACAACCAAAGCAAACAAACACACACACACACACACACACACACACACACACACACACACACACACACACACACACACACACACACACAATCTATTAACAACAATCGGACAAAAGAGCGTGTCTTCACAAAAAAAGGTCTTTGCAACACTCCAGACCGGCTTCGGATTTTCGAAACATGTCAGTCTCAGTTTTGTTGGCTGTATTCATTACTCAGATACTACTCAATCTTGAAGACAGAAATTCCGTAATCCATGTGCCACATCTTGGTCCGACAGCAAAGCGGAGAAGGTTAGTTCGGGGTTTCAGTCACCGGTGTGATAATGGACGGTCGTATGGTGCGGGTTATGAAACAGCTATTGCCATATAGTGCAACCAGAACACTGATCTACTTCAAGAGTGCCACTCGGCAACGGACATGCTATGAGAGTACACGCCCGTCTTCAAGTTTTGCTGCACGACTTAATCAGTAACATTTACATAAACAAGTGCTTTCATACAATCATCGAAAGTGCTTATGTCTCACGGCCACTGTGCTGGCGCTCCACCCTACTCAACACACACACACACTGCTGGCAGGGTGTGTGCCGTGTGTAGCGTAGCGGACTGACTCGGGGGAGGGGGTGGTCGGGAGGCGACGCAATAATCAGGAGGGGAAGGGAGATAACCCCACTTTCGCGTGCAACCTCACAAAGCGCCGCCAATAAATCCGCTGGTTTTTTTAGTTCGGGGCCGGTTTAACTTACGTCCACGCGGCACCGAAGTGATAATGGACGGCCCCGGCCTGACGGGCGGGTTATGGGGGACAGGGAAATCTATTGCCTATGGAGTACGACCTGAACACTGATCAAATCAGGCGCAGACAAATACACAACGCGCGGCAAAGTCTCTCACCACTGAGCATCCATTCTCTTGATATCGCCGTGGCCTTTGTTTAGGAGGAAGAAGGGCCGATGATCCTGTTATCACGTCAAGGGAGATAAAGGGTAATCCTTATCCAATCACCGCTAGCCGACCACTTACCGCAAGGCCGTCGTGGGACTGTCTTTGCTTTGATCAAGAATGACTGACTTCTCAGTCTCAATTTCAGGAAGCAAGAGGCATAGATTGTCATGCGCCCCTGCATACTACAGCCGGGGTTCCTGAGAATCTATGACGCTTGAAGACTGCAAGGGTTCATGAGAATCTATGTCTTTTCCAGAGCAGAATGAGCTGTACGCCGGACCGGAGCGGCGACAGTAGTATCAGTAGTCTGTCCGGCAATGCCCAGCTACCGATTCTACCAAACCGGCTTTCCGTTTATTCGTATGGCTGTCTACTGCAGCAAACTTTCGCTGCTGTGTACATTAGCCCATATCATACTGAGGCTAAAAGCTTCAAATTTGTACACTGCCTTATGCAAGCTACATTATAGTACTTACAGATAAGGATATGAGACCAATGGCTTTAGTTCAAGGGTGATGCCAGAATAGCTTGGCGCCTAGAGGCGCCAAGCTATTCTGGCACTACCCTGAACTATTTTAGTCAAACTTATTTCACACACTGGTGTTTTCCGAAAGATAAAGGTTAACTGACCTTGTGCTGGTCTATTGAGTTTTGCCTGTATGGCGGCTTTAGGGTCACAAGGTCCACAACTATGGACCAGCACACAAAGTGGTCTTAATGACCAAAATTTGCAGACCACTGAGCCCAAATTTGTAACAATCAAGTTGTATTTTCAGTTGCTTTTGCATTCTTTTCAATCTCCCGTACTTTTGTCCGGACTAGTAGCCATTTGCATGGATTTTTAAAGTGTACGCATGTGCGGAACTTCTTCATCTGAAAACTTTCGCTCGTCAGTAAACAATCCTGTTCAACAACAGCAACAACAACAACAAGAGCACAAGCGCAGCAACAATCAAATCGGTAAAACATCAACATTAGTTTAACAATAACGTCAATACAAAAAACAGCAGCAACACAATATGCCATTTGACTGACGATTCTGATGTCCGGTTCATCTCAACATTGGCCTAGTCTAACCTTACAGCAATACACTACCACCGCCACCGGCACACTATCACCACCATAACCACCAGCAACAATAAGATTTTTTATTTTTAAAAAACAACAACAACAACAACATTTTGACATTGCCGGCGTACAATTAATCTGAGAAAGGTCTGACCCCCCACCCCCACCCCCCATCCCCCACCTCCCACCCCCCACCCAAACGACCCCCACCCCCACCCCCACCCCACCCCTCCCCCAACAACACAATGCTCATTGTGAATTATGACACTCTCGGTGTACAGTGCCCTCTGACCATTACCGGTCAGACACTTCACACCCCAACAGTAACAACACAAAGTGCACTGTTGATTTTATTAAACCGACTCCGTCGTTGTACCGTGTCATCTGACAATAGACTGACCCCAAACAAACAACAACACAACATGCATTGCGAATTTTTGACGGTGACTCTTTCGGTGTACTGTACCATTATTTTGAGTCTGATCCCCGAACAAACAACAACACAACACACTATGCAGTGTGGCTTTTTGACACTGTCGGTGTACCGTACCGTCTGACCATGGTCTGACCAGATGCAGTGTGGCTTTTTGACACTGTCGATGTACCGTACCGTCTGACCATGGTCTGACCCTCCCCCCCCCCCTTCCCCTCCTCCCCTCCCCCCCCCCCCCGCCCCCCCCCCCCCTCCTAATAACAACAAAAGGCGACAGGTTGTCTGAGACAGCTGGAGAAGACACTCTCTCCAGGTAACTTCGCAATGTACAATGACTCCTGTGGCGAAAACCATCAGTTTACAAGAGGCATAGATCTTGATGGGCTCCCGAAGGGTGCGGGGATCTCATCAGGATCTATGCCTCTTGCGAATATTTCGTAAACACAAAGCGGGACAAGATGAGTAAAACCCCTTCACTAGCTGTGGATAAAAACTGAACTCCACCCAACTGCAAGATGTATAGAACCTCATGAGCCCCCGTAGTTCTTGGGGCTCATGAGGATCTATACCTCTTGCTGAAACAACATGGCACCATGTTTATTGGACGGTTTGGGATCAATGGTGCTGATTTTTGGAACACAATCTGCGCCGACTGGCGGTGACAACTGAGGTGAATGAGAAATGACGTTAGTTGTAAACACTGAAGCTTCTTTGTGAAAAGCGCACATGTTTGTGTAAAGGTTTGATGAGAGAGTTCATACAGCTGTTTCAGGTTTGCTAGCACCTTGTATTAATTTGCGTTTGTGTTACGTAAAGAGAGACGGCCTTGCGGAGTTGTGTGTGGAGGCTGATTATGTACTTTATCTCTCGCTGCCTGCATTTGTTATAACCTGCAGTACGGTAGTACACATCTCATCCAGTTAACCCATTTGGCCCAAACGCGCCTCAGCAGGAGACGGATCGACCATGATAATTCAAGGGTAGTGTCAGATTAGCTTGGCGCCTACTGGCGCCAAGCTAATCTGGCACTATCCTTGAATTATCATGGTCGATCCATCTCCTGGAACGTGTACATGTCGATAGGTGACCTTTAAAATGTGGGAAATGCGACCCTGTGGTTAAATGGGTTAAAACGACTGCAGTATCCTGAGGATTTTTAGGTTCAGCGACAGTCTATACTGACAGTGTCCGAGCAGCAAATTACAAGGATTGCGTGCTTATTCTGTTCAACAGAAATAAAACTGAAGCCCAGGAAGAGTGCTGCTGTTGTTTGTTTGCTAGTTGGTTTGTTTCGTTCGTTTCATTCATTCATTCATTCAATCATTCAATCATTCATTTATTCTTTATTTTCTCTTGTTTTCTACTTCACCTACATAACAAAATGAAGTGACTTTGTAACTTTTTGCTTGCAACATTGTATCTGAGTTTATTGAATGAAAATGAACTGACAACAGCGATCAAGCGACCAAAGTTTACAAAGTCTTTGTTCCTATAATAATAATAATAATAATAATAATAATAATAATAATAATAATAATAATAATTTACTTTGACGTTGTAAAAGTGCTTGCACGGCGTTAAACTTAATAACTATATGACGAACTAACAAACGAACGAACGAACTAGCTAACCAAACAACTTACTAAATCATGCCTATAGAGATTGCTGAAATCGACAAACCAACAGGATTTAATAACTAGGCTTCACGAGCTTTACGAAGCCTAGTCCTACCATTCAACCACTCCAAATTAACTTCAGAATAGCGCACTTTACAGTAAGTTTGTTTTGCTCCCGAGATTTTCTTGGATGTTCCGTAGCATATCCGTCGACTTTATCGTGCGTGAAGTGACAAATGCCTTTATGATCTCGCTATTGCCGGGGATCTGTTTTGCTTGGCACTGACCTAAGCTACAATTATCTCCTCCGCCCGAGAAACAGGGATGTAAATAAAAACGAGTGTGTCGCAAACAAGAGGCATAGATTCTCAAGAGAATCTATACCTCTTGCAGATTGAAAGATTTGGGTCTGTTTTTGGGCCATGTTTTTGCTCAGCACTGGCACTATGACCTATCTCGAGTGAAAAACAAAGCTGTCAGTAAATGAGACAGATTATGTGTACAGATAGAGGCACAGATTCTCATGAGCCCCTGCATGCTGCAGGGGCACATGAGAATCTATGCCACTTACAATGAGGCGGAGAATTTAGGGTTTGTCTGTTTTTGGTTGGCTCTGATGTCAAGTTCTTTCACACTTGATAGCTGCGGTGTGATTGAGCCACGATTGCATATTGAAAATGCGGCTGCGTTCAGTTCAGTGGGACGCCCGCATTCACAGCAGGTGAAGCCATAGGCAACCGAGAGCATATTAAGTGCTAATTCTGCCGTGCACACTATAATAATCATAATAAACTCTTTTTGTTGTGAACATGTAAGACACTTACAATTGTTCTTTGATGCTGTGGGCGAATAACACGATCTTATTTTATGTACTCAAACCAAGGGGAATCACAGCGCTGGACAGACAACAGTTAGATCCCCTGCCCCCGCCTATCAGGCACCCAATCGCCAGCCCACAGAGAAATACGCAGGTATAGAATAAGACAATCCTTTGAGGATGGAAATGATTGTCTTATTCTATACCTGCGTATTTCTCTGTGGGCTGGCGATTGGGTGCCTGATAGGCGGGGGCAGGGGATCTAACTGTTGTCTGTCCAGCGCTGTGATTCCCCTTGGTTTGAGTACTGACAATTCTGCCAGCGCTAGCCTCACCTATCTGGTTTGTGAGGATCTTATTTTATCTTTTTCATACCTTATCTTATCTAGTGTATATTCTCCTATCGTATCGTCTCTTCTCTGCTTTTCTCTTCCACTTCTCAAACTTCCTCGCATCTCCTCTGCTTTCTGTTCTCTTCTCTTGGTGGATGCCACACAAATTAATTCATCTCCCGAGTTATGACAGTTTTCGAATAATTTACACTTCAGGAACATTTTTGTGCAACGGTAGAACTCTTCCAGGTATAAAATAGAAAAATGGCAGAGAAGTCATTCATTTTACGACAGTCAAACTTTAGATGTTCAGTTGGCTCTTTTGTTCAGGATTTTTGTTTGTTTGCTTGTTTGTTTAACTCGTTCTACCCCAGACACACCACAGCAAGATAAGGATCGACCATGATAGTTCAAGGGTGATCCCAGAATAGCTTGGCCGCGCCTATGGGCGCCAAGCTATTCTGGGATCACCCTTGAACTATCACTTGGTCGATCTGTGTCCTGCACTGCAATGCAGTCTTCAGAGAATAACGGCAAAATATTGGGGTTTCGGTGTTGGGGTAGAATGAGTTAAAGACGAACTAAGCGGAACATTTGTTTACTCATTCAGCCCCGACACACCACAACAAGACACGGATCGAGCATGATAGTTCAAGGGTAATGCCGGAATAGCTTGGCGCCTATAGGCGCCAAGCTATTCTGGCACCACCCGCGCTTGAACTATCATGCTCGATCTGTCTCTGGAATTGTAATACAGTCCTTAAGAGGGCAAATTCAAAATTTAGGGATTTCGGTCTTGGGGTAGAACGTGTTAAGGATATAATTATTGCCAACTATTAACCCTTCATTACTTGGTGTAGGCGGGCGGTGTATGTAGCTTTAACTCATTCAACCCGACGCACGTATTTCCCAAATTTTGGATGCGTCATCTAACGACTATGCACCTGTTGCAGGAGATGGATTGACCATGATAATTCAAGGGTAGTGCCAGATTAGCTTTTCGACCCATTTCGACAGGCGCCAAGCTAATCTGGCACTACCCTTGAATTATCATGGTCGACCCATCTCCTGCTGTAGTGCGTCAAGGCTGAATGGGTTAAATATATATATGCATGGCCAGAGGCATAGCTGTTTCATCTAATAAGCTGCCCGCAGTATCTTTGATCCGTGTTATGCATATACGCAGAACTCTAAAGAAAAACAAAACAAACAAAAACTTTTGAAACTTTTGGCAGAAACAGCGGGCAGCCGAGTCATTGAACGCGTCCCGCTGTGTGATCTCTGTGTATGCGCGTGCGCGCGCGGTGTGACGGTCCCGCGTGGCTGTCGCGCGAGATGCAAATCATGTCAGTTTCGCCGTCTTTCAGTGAGGCGACACAAGCAGTCCGGGGACACGGGAACCCTGCTTGCTACCAGCAAAGGCGCCGGCCACTCAACGTATTATGCTACGGTTTCTTCAGGTGTACCATCGCCAGCCCGCTTGAAGCTCACTTTAAAGGCGCCCGTCACGTTAATGTAATACAATTTCTTCGCATAAGCCCTTGCCTTTCCCGTTTTAAAGGCGCCCGTTGATGTAATAGAATACTACTGAGTTCCGTCGCGCAAAAGAAGAAACTGAGATGCAAGTTTCTTCGCGTGAACCCACGCGCACCCAATGCAAGCTCACTAAAGTGAGCTTGTATTGGGCGCGCGTGGGTTCACGCGAAGAAAGTGTTGCATAGTAAGGCGAGCTTTTACAGCACTTGTGGTGGCGGTAAAATGTCACCTTAATATAAGACACAACTCGACGCCTCCGCGATTTCTTCGCACACATCACTATATGATACACACAGGCTCACGACACCGGGTGTTGTAGGGTGCCTGTGTGTTTGCCGAGTTGGGACGGGAGAGGGGGTATTATTCCACCCGGCTAGGCTTCCTTGAGCTCAGCTTTGGCTTCAAGCGCGCTTGCATGTCAAAACCGGTAGACGGTACCCGACCCGCTGAGCTGCCTGACCGGAGCAGGTTGCATTAGCGTATCGACTGCTGAAGTGCTGACATTATTATAACTGGAAGTGTTTGCGGACTGCAGTGACTGTCAGTGCGAATGCAGACTTGGAGTATTCTGTGACTTCAGTTTCGTGCAAGTCATGTCTTTCGTGACTTGTGTTTTCAGTTTTCCTCGTGTTTTGTGAGACTCGGAGACTTGTATCACTTGCGCTTTAGACTTCTGGATTTCTGTCGCTTGTGTATGACACTTCTAGACTTGTGTTTGAGACTTCGAGAATTTTGTGGTAGAGACTTTCATAGTCGTGTTTGAGAGGTCGCGACTTTTGCGATCAATAATTTGAGTCTCAGTACTGTAATCGTCTTTGTGTCTGATGTGACTGTGGTGTTTCACACTACAGGACATTGCTACTGAATAATCGGCTTCTGAGAACTGGTACTTTGTTCTCCACTGCTTTCTGTCTGGAATTGAGACAGCGTGAGTGACTAGCGATTTGAACATTAGCAGTGAGTCATTCTGTTCAGTGTCGTACTGAGCTGTCTTTGAGTCAGCCAGCTGTGTGTGATTGTAACACTCGCTTCGTCACAGTACCTCTCACAGGGAGTTTCGATCGACGAATAATTTCGACTTAACACAGCCATTCAGTTCCCAGTAGTAAGGTTAGAACTACCGATTGACTGGGTCAGTGCGCTTCTATCGATCGGTCCTGACACTGCGGTACCTTTGTCAAAGCGGGTGTCATTGCTACCTGCTATCATCGAGCGTATAGTGTTACTCACCATTGTAGTCAACAAAGACCCGTGGGACACGGATCCATCCCTGGCCTGTCATATCCGAGACTGCTTCTGGGATTTCTGTGGGACTGCCCAGCACGGAGGACTATTGCTTTGACGGGGATTTTTGGCAACGGTGTATTTCTGAAGGTACGTTTCGCGCAATATTAACCCCCTCACTGCCAAGAAAAAAAGTGAACACGACCCAACTGCTTGAGACATAGATCCTCATGAGCCCCCGCAGACGCGGGGGCTCATGAGAATCTATGTCTCTTGTTGAGACCACTTTTTATCCATGTTTCTTGGACGGTGTTGGCTTTTGGTCGTTGAAATGAACCAAGGTTTCAGAAAAAAAATGTGCGTACAGTGGCAGGGTTTGCATTAACCTTTTGGCTGTCAGTAGCGCTTTTTCACGTGTCGAGGTGACTTCTGTAGTAATGAAGTAAGAATACTGCCGCAATGGTTTCGCATGGAAAGAAAATAAGGAGAGAGATTGAAGACTCTTTTAGTACATGAAAAATTAAGGCACAACGTTTCAGATCTGACATCCTTCCTCTGGTGATATGGAGACAACGTAGAACAAAAAAAGAACACAAGAGAGAACGAAAAGCCGTGATTGTTTCCATTTCACCAAAATAATGATCTCCGATCCGAAACGTCGTTTCTTCATTTTCATGTACTTCAAGGGGTTTCAACCTCTCTTTTTAGTGTTCTATTCCTGCAGTGCTTTATATTGAGTCTCCTTAACTCGCCAACACTTAATATTGACTTTTACAACTTTGGGGTGCATTTAAACACACACACAGAGAGAGAGAGAGAGAGAGAGAGAGAGAGAGAGAGAGACGCACCAGCTGTATGAGAGTAACCATGACAGTTAAAAGATAGTGCCAGATTAGCATGACGCCCTCCCACTGCAGGCGCCATGCTAATCTGGCACTATCTTCGGACTATCGTGGCCGATCTAAATTTATCCCCAGCTGGTCTTATTAAGCCGAGTCATTGAATGTGCATAACCCCTTCAATGCCAGTGGACGCGAATTTTCTTCCTGAAATCTTGGTCAACGCCAAACGGACCCAGCTATCCAAGAAACATCAACACAAAGCGGTTTCAGCAAGAGGCATAGATCCTCATGAGCACCCGGTCATTGCTGGGGCTCTCGAGGATCTATACCTCTTGCAGCTGGGCGCCGTTTACTTTTTCTTGGCATTGACGAGGTTAACCCTTTGGTTGTCGGTAGCGATTTTGGTCGCGATGATTCCGGCAGGAATCATCGCGACCAAAATCGCTACCGACAACCAAAGGGTTAACTGTATTATTATATGACAATGTAGAGGCTGATTTCAGGTTCTTAGAGGCACTTCCACAGCTGTATTTAATAATTTAGTATGTCTTTCATCAAACTGTGCTACCTGGTGAAAAATAGATGCTCGCTATACGGCTGACGGCCTGCCCACCTTCAAATGTATCTTTGCAATATGTGTGAAATCCAGCTTCCCCCTCCCTTCTTGTTCCGTGGTGGTGGTCATATTTTTTTCCGATGCTCGGATGTATTTAATAATTTAGTATGCGTTTCATCAAACTGTACAGTTTGGTGAAAAATTGATCTTTGTTATACAGTCAGTCGACTCCCTTCCCATGCACCTTCAAATGTATTATTGAAAAATGAGTAAGATTCAACTCCTTGCCTCCCTCCCACTTCTCCCCCCCCCCCTTCCATCTCCCCTCTATCCCCCGCCCCCATCTCCGCTCTCCCCCTCCAAACACACACACACACACACACACACACACACACACACACACACACACACACACACAGAGGAATCATCGCGACTAAAAGCGCTGCTGACAGCCACGAGATTTTATGAAAAACAAAACCTCACAACTGCTTGTGTGGCAGGTGTTGAGTGTTTACCCGCCCTACCCAGAAGTTGTTCAGGTATAAGTTTGCTTTTCTTTCAAACCAGAGCTTTTAAAGTTTTTTTCCTATCATGTAGGCTATATACAGTCTGCAAGTAGACGCTTGACCTTATCAAGTTCAGAGTCCAATATACACAGAGTGTGTGTAGGCGTTCTGAAAGCGATCTGCTACATAGCTGTCCTTGACTGTTCAAACTTGCCGGTACAACGGGTTCTCAGTGTTGTTTTGCCTCAGCTATGACTTTCCTACCCTTCCTTTCTTGTAACCAGTGGGAGTAAGCACAACACATTTTCTGTTGTCTCTGACTCGTGTCTGTGGAACTCTTCTGCGTACAACGGAGAATAATAGCAACAACAAAAAATCTTTCATTTCACGACATTCGAATCAAAGCTCAAAAGTTAAAGACCCACTACCGCCGTAACTGTTCAAAGATACACTGTAACTAACAAACGGTTACAAAACGCTACACGCAGGTCTAGTTATGGTTCATTTAGACACGCGAAAATCCAATTCAGCACACGTCGTCTTTATATCAAGTAACCTGACAATGTCTCCAATCCCTTCCATAAATACAACGCTATCATCAGTACGAGAAACAGCTAAAAATAGTTTGAAACGCTAACGGTTGCACAGAATAATAAAGTGCGATTACGCATGAGGCTGTTGCTGCGTGTCCAAACTGCTGTTAAAGTTCATTAGGTGTGTCGACAAGACATAACAAACACAAATGGTGCAGAAACGTGTCTTCAGATTTACTTTAATTTAGCATTTTTGTCCAACAGTGTAATACATTGTAGGAACAATTCAAAATGAGATCTATATCAGTATTACCAAATGTTAACCTTTTTTGCCTGGAGCAGGTCCCTTTAACACATTCAACTCCGACACGCCACGTCAAGACATGAATTGAGAGTTATAATTCAAGGGTTGTGCCAGAATAGCTTGGCGCCCATAGGCGCCAAGCTATTCTGGCACAACATTTGAACTATCACGCTCGATCTGTTTCCAGAAGTGTAACTTGACACAGTCTTCAGGGAGCAACTTCAAAATGTGCGTATTTCGGTCCTGGAGCAGAATGTGTTAAGTATTACACAATTGTGCCGTTATTTCACAAAAGTCAGTCTGTCCATTTTTGAGAAACTTGCGAGATATCATTGTAACAAAAATGGTCACACTGACACAATTTAAGTTATTATCAGCGTTATTAGCATGTCTGTCTTGATCGACTGATCCCTGTCCCGCGATTTGAACGTGGTGCTTCATAAAATCTTCTCATTAAGGAATTTACGTGGGAAAAAAACAACAACATATTAATTAATCCAGTTATTATGAAAATAATTTACTGGCTGGGAATATTATTAATTGTGGATAATTTGTTTGCGGACAAGAGTAGAAACTGTTAATCTCTTGTGGAGAAGAGTAGAAACTGGTGTGTGTGTGTGTGTGTGTGTGTGTGTGTGTGTGTGTGTGTGTGTGTGTGTGTGTGTGTGTGTGTGTGTGTGTGCTATTTGATGTGTTTAATGTTCTTCTTTTTATGTTGGGCAGCACCGCAATGAATTCCTAATGTATTATTACATATGGCAATAAAGTTCTATCATCATAATACATAGTATTTATATGGCGCACTTCTCATATTTATAATATAACTCAATGCACAGGACATAGCCGCGAACTGAACCCAACAAGCACCGGCACTCACGTGAATCACGCGCATTCCCTCACACACTGTACATAAACACAGAACATTCACGTGGTGCTAAGGGCAAGCTCAAGCGAGCTACTGAAATTTTGGAAATTTAAATCGTTTTTTATATTTTTGAAATTTGATTAAGTGGACT